>CM057451.1:1157810357-1158417142 GCA_016271365.2 Neoceratodus forsteri
ACTGCTTGGGTGTGCCAGAACAAATTAGGAAAGTTAACTCTGCCCTTGTTCCGAGGGAGGTGCAATGCCGAGAAATGAAATCATGGCTACATTCCATACCAAATAAAACAGGAAATGATCCTCTTCCAGATTGAAAGTAATAGGTAGCTGGCATTATAGGAAACATTTGGAGATAGTAGAGGATTCATGGAAGTACGTTTTGTCGAATTACCTCTATCTGGGGGAAAAAAAACAGCTGAAGTTTTATTTATGACTTTGGTTACTGGCTAGGTACACTGATCCAAAGGACTGTTTTCAGGCACGACCCAGGCCACAGGACTGGCACAGCAATGACAAAGAATACATAGATACATACATACATATGTACATACATATTTACAATAATTACAGTCAGTACAGTACATGAAATACTGGTTGAAATGAGAAATAATCAACTTTACACATGCAAACTTAATATGAGTTGACTACACAGCAATGAATAAGGAATATAAAAATACAATACAGCAAATATGGTAATTATAAGCTATACAATGCATGATATATACGTAATTTACAAGGATTACTGTTGGTACAGTACATGAAATGTTGGTTGAAAACCCACTTAACAAATGCAACTTAAATAGAGCTGACAGGTTCATAGAAACAGAAAACCAACTAGACAATGGTCGAAGGCATAGGTAGAAAGAATAAGGTGGCAGTAAGTGGTTACTCACATTACTGCAACCTGACCACCCACTGGCCTGGCAACCACTGAAGCAGAGACGCAAGGAAGGGTAAAGGCACAAGTGCAGCAGAAAAACAAGAGAAAGGAGAGGTACTGCTGATGGGGGCTACCTGGGCAAGCAGTTACAGCGAAATTCCCCAAGGAGCCAGGTTTTGTAACTGGATTTGAAGGTGAGGTAAGAGGAGGCTGATCTGAGAGATGAGGATAGATTGTTCCACAGGGTGGGGGCTGCGAGTCTGCGACAGATAAAGCATTACTACTAGTAGCAGCCCTAGGAACTTCAAGGGAAGGGACAGTCGAAGAATGAAGAGTCCTAGAAGAATGTCTAATCTTGAGGAGGGAGGAGAGAGGGGACATGTCCCCAGTCCTGAGAGTGCTGTTGAAAATGCAGCTAAGGGAAAAGTCAAAGCAACCTCTGAGTGGTAGCCAGTCGAGGGACCAGTAGAAGTCACTGTGGTGGGTGGAGAATGGGGCAAGCAGGACAAATCAGCAGATGTTGTTGTAGACAGATGTGAGTCGGGCTTGGAGGGCAGTGGATACACGCAAGTATATGGAAGTGCAGTAGTCAAAGATGGGAAGGAGATTCCCTACAGTGATAGCCAGGCGGGCCTCCTTAGGCAAGTAGTATTTGATATGATAGGTTGTCCCAAGTTTCTGATTCACTCTGCGAACTGCAAAGTTTTTTGGGTTTTTTTTTAACAGTTAATCTCTTTATACTCCTTGTCCCAGGCAATATTTCATCTTGCCTGATCCCCCAGCTCAGTCTACCTTCCAGCTTTTCTTCCATGGCTTTACTCCCCGTGGTGGGGTGGCAGGGATCCTTCAACCCACCGAAAATGGATCCAGTGCAGGTGGTTCCTGCTATTCGTGGGGGTGGCACCTGTGGTGATTTGTTTCATACTGCTGTGCCCAGGACATTTTTTCACCTCCATTATTTCTCCCCTTAGGAGACATCCCATGGAGTAAGCATGCACGTGTCTGCACATGCCCCTCCGAGCATCTGCATCTTCTCCTCCCCTTTCAGGAGCATCGGTGTGCTGCCCCCCGTCACTGCTAGGGACCAGTCATGCACTGACTGCTGGTGACGCCCTCCTCCCTGGAGAAGGAGAGCAGTCCATCGGATGCTCGATTCTTCTCCCCAGCCGACCACCAGTGGCTCGTGCTCATTCCTGAACACAGGTCGCCGACATAGCGCGAGGTAAGGCATCCAGCACCTCAGCCCTCAGCACCACTGGGCCAGCTATGAGCAGCAAGGCTAATGTGTTCAGCAAAGGAGAGGGAAGGGTCCAGCGTTACTCCCAAATAGGGGACATTCTTGAGAGCAGGGCCATCTGGAGAGTAAACATGGAGGGAGAAGTTGGCCATGTGTACCTTGGCAAGGTAGGGTTTGGATCCAAACAGCATTACCTTGGTATTTTTTCATTCACCAACAGCAGATTGGATGTGAAGCACCTGTGGGCAGAGCAGTAGTTATGTGTGAGGATGGAGGACATATGAGAGTGGGATTTTTCACTATGAAACGGGACAAGATCATCTGTATAGAGGCAGGAGTTGCAGGTAAGTCTGTTGGAGGGAAGGGTATTTATAAAGATAGAAAAGAGAAGGGGTCCCAGAGTGGAGCCCTGGGGAACACCTGTAGTAACTGATAGGGCAGGGGATATGGTGGAGCTGATGCACACAGTTTGGAAGCAGTCAGAGAGGTAGCTCCAAAACCAGTTTGTGGTTTCAGGGGAGCAGCCAAGCAGGGGTAATTTGGACAGGAGAAGGGCATGGTTTACCATATCAAACGCCTTGGACAGGTCGATGAAAATGGCACCGGTGGTGTTTTCATAGTCCATGTTTGAAAGGACATGGTCAGTGAACAGAGTAAGGGCTCTCATGGTGCTGTAGTTTTTGTGAAAAATTGGGTCACTTTGGATAGATCACCAGTGATTTGTTGGGTTAAGGGTTTGTATTTTAGCAATTCTAAATGATTGACGTTTTTTGTGAGTTTAATTCCTAAATATCAGATAGCCATCTTATTCCATTTGAAGGGGAAGGCCTTCAACCAATTGTTAAAAGCCCTGGGGTGGAGTGCCCTTTCCTCTCCCCAGCCATACACAGGTAACATCTTGGCAAATGCCACTGTGCATGCTACCTGCTTCAGGCCCTTCCCCAGCTCCCTGAAATTACCCTGTGCTACCACTAAAGTACCCTGCACTACCACTACCATATCCATTGCCGGGTCATTTGTCCCCAGGTCCCGCCTATCTCCTGCTGCCCTAGTGATCCTCTGGATCTGCTCTCCATCCCTCCACTCTGGAGCACTGGGGAGGTACTTCCCCTCCCTCTCCCTTGCTCTCCCTTCCCCAAGTCAGTCCCCTTATGATAGAGTCCCCCTCCTGCAGCTGCTTCCTCCTTGGCTGGGGGCCTCTTCCTCCCCATCGGGGCCTCCCCTTCTGAGGACTTCAACTTCCTCCCTTCCCAATGCTGCGGGGGCCTCCTCCTGGCTGCCACATCCTGCCAGTATGACAAAAGGATTGTGCAGTGGTACAGGCTGAGAAGTGTGCTCCCTTTCTGCCATCCACCCTTCCCAGAGCCCACCTAGGTCCAACTGCTCTGCCTAGGTATCCTCTGGGGGAGCAGTGGCAGACTTGGTGATCCCACCGGTGGGGCAGAAGGTTCTCTGCACCCTTGCCAGATCAGTGTAAGGACTTCTATTAGTTTTTTGACCAATGTGTCAAGGCCCCCAGTTCTCTGCAGCACTGTAGGCATAATTCTTTGGCATAGACTCTTAACTTCTATGGAACTGTTAGGTTAAGTTCTGCAGCAAGGTTTAAAGTTCTGTGGTACATTGATAAAGAAATAATACAGAACCAGCATTACAATTTTGGTGTACTTGGCAAGTATGGCCTGTGAGGAGGACTTACAACTCCCACCACATAAATATAAGTTACATAATTTACCTTTATCACCCAGGTTTATGCTTTTCAGCAGCTGTTCTGGCTCTCTGTATTATTTAACTCTATTTAGGACTTAGTGCCATTGTATGCAACATTAATGGCTACTGGCAGGCACCCCCCTCCCAACCTGCTGGCAGCAAACACACAGCTGAATAGTAGTTTTCCGAAGGGGAGCCTGAAATAGTCTCTCCATGGAACACCCAAGATTCCTGTCCTCCATGAACATCTATCAGGAGCCCCCATACACAGTCACAGTGGGGGGTGGCAGACTTTGGGGGAACACAGAGTCTCCCTGTACTGCCCCCCCCTCCGAAACTGCCATACTTTAAAAATATAAAACATTACACGTCTGCAGTGTCAGTGTGATTATTTTGTTTTCTGTTTCACACTTTCTTGTTTGGTTTACCCATTCTGAATAAATCTTTAGCTT
The DNA here is from genome assembly GCA_016271365.2 of Neoceratodus forsteri. Lineage (NCBI taxonomy): Eukaryota > Metazoa > Chordata > Ceratodontiformes > Ceratodontidae > Neoceratodus > Neoceratodus forsteri. The sequence continues at coordinate 1,157,814,454 of CM057451.1, forward strand.
GGTTGTCATCTTTCTTACCTTCACTTCATCTTTTCTTCATTTTCTTTCATGTACACCTTCCTTTCTTAGCCTGAAAGCCCTGGAATCTGCAGTGCCGCCTGAACATGGGCTATCTTAGAGCGGGTGATCGCAGGATCACAGCTAAACATGGGTTGCCATCACTGAACCTTGAGGTACTACCATTGGCCTGTCATGGTGGCTCAGTTAGCTTTTCCTTGTTTCTTATCTTTTTTTCTTTTGTCTCTGTTGCTTTTTTGATTATGTTTCTGTGTCAGGCAAAGCTCTCATTCTCCCAGAGGAAATAATGGCAGCAAAGCTTTCTCCTCCACCCCAGATCAAAAGGCTGCAATGCTCTCTACTCTCTTCTCCCCCTAGCCCTCCAACTTAGTAAAAGAAAAGCTTTCTCCTCCCCATCTCCCACCTACCTAATGGCAGTAATGGTCTCTCTTCCCCCAATCCACATAATGTCAGCAATCTCCTCACGAGTTACCCATAAAATCACGCAGTCGGAACCCCTGCAGTCTAAACGCGTGCTGTGCAGACTGTGTAATGTAGCATGAATGAAAACCATGCAAGAAACATAGAAACATAGACTTTGACTGTAGATAAGGACCGTTTGGCCCACCTAGTCTGCCCATTTCCCTATCTACTGGATAAGCGGCAGATCCTAGTAAACCAACAGCCTATTTCTTCCTACCCCCCACAAGAGTTGCCTTATGTCTGTCCCATGCATTTTTGACCCTCACTGTTTTTGATCCCACAGCCTCCTCAGGAAGGCCATTCCATGTGCCCACCACCCTCTCTGTGAAAAAATACTTCCTCACATTACCCCTGAGCCGTCCCCCCTCTATCTTCAAATTGTGTCCCCTTGTTCTTACACATCTCTTTTTCTGAAAGATGCTACCCTCTTGGACTTTGTTGATTCCCTTGAGGTACTTAAAAGCTTCTATCATGTCCCCCCTCTCCCTCCTTTCCTCAAGGGTATACAAATTAAGCTCCTTTAGTCTCTCCTCGTATGGCTTCTCTTGCAGACCCTGCACCATTTTAGTTGCCCTCCTCTGGACTGCCTCTATCCTGTCTATGTCCTTTCGGAGATGGGGTCTCCAGAACTGGACGCAGTACTCCAGATGGGGTCTCACCAACTGTCTGTATAGAAGGATAACAACTTCCTGTTTTTTACTGGTGATGACTCTCCCAATACATCCTAGTATCCCCCAGCCATCCCTACTGCCTTCTCACATTGCTTGCTAACCTTTAGGTCATCTGATATATTTACCCCCAGGTCCCTTTCCATTTTTGTTGTTGATACTCCACCCCATTGTGTACTCTTCCCCTGGGTTTTTGTTTCTCAGGTACATTACTTTGTACTTCTTTGCTTTGAATGCAAGCTGCCGTACATCTGACCATTCCTCCAACCTTGTCAAGTCCCTTCTCATCCTTTCCATCCTCTCTCCCTTGTGTATCAACCCTGTTGCAGATCTTTGTATCATCTACAAAGAGGCATACTTTTCCTTCCAGTCTCTCTGCAATGTCACTTATAAAGACATTAAAAAGGACCAGACCCAGTACTGAACCCTGCGGTACCCCACTAGTAACCCCCCTTTCTTCAGAGTGGACTCCATTTTCTATTACCTTCTATGTCCTGTTGTCCAGCCAATGTTTTACCTAGGCTACCACCCTGGGACCCACTCCCACGCTGGCAAATTTGTTTATTAATCTTTTGTGTGGGACTGTGTCAAATGCCTTGCTATAGTCTAGGTAGGCCATGTCCACAGTTCCTCCCTGCTCTACTACTTTGGTCACCCAGTCAAAGAAATCTATTAGATTTGTCTGACATGATCTTCTCACTGTGAATCCATGCTGACTTGGGTCCTGTGCCCCACTTTCCTCTAGGTACTCAACAGTTCTTTCCTTCAGAAGTGATTCCATCATTTTACCTACCACTGAGGTCAAACTAACAGGTCTGAAGTTTCCTGCCTCTGTCTTGCTCCCACCCACATCTGTGAAGGGAATCACATCCACCCTCCCCAGTCCTCAGGTACCACACCATCCTTTCATGATTTGTTAAAAAGGCTAATCAGTGGTGTCACTAATTCTCCCCTTAATTCTTTTAGAATTCTTGGATGAATCCCGTCAGACCCCATTGCTTTGCCCACCTTCAGTTTTAGGAGTTCTTTCAGAACTTTTTCTTCTGTGAAAGGACTGGGATCAACCCCCCCTATCCAGAGTGCTTCTATTGACTGGATTAGGTACCTCCCCCTCCTCTTCTTTTGTGAATATTGAGCAGAAGTATTCGTTCAATATTCCTACTTTTTCACTGTCCCTCTCTTCCCATCCACCCACCACCCCCTTTATTCAGCCTCACTATCCCTCCCATTTCTCTTTCTATGCTTCCTAATGTACCTATAAAAGGTTTTATCCCCCTTCCTGAGTTGGCTAGCTTTTCCTCGGTTTGGGCCTTTGGTATTCTGACTGTCTACCCTGCTTCCTTCTGCTTTAACTGGTACAGTTCTCTGTCCTGCTTCTTCTGTGTTTCCCTATACTTCCTAAATGCTATATTTTTCTTCTTAACCTTCTCTGCCACCTCTTTTGAGAACCATAGTGTTTTTTTCTTTTGTTTTGATTTATTTGCTTCACACAAAAGCTTGTTGCCTCTGTGATGGCGGTTTTGATGTTTCCCCATTGTTGCTCCACCCCTCCTTCTTGCCTGTTTGCTAGTGCTTTTCTGAGGCACTCTCCCATTTTGAGAAAGTCAGCTGTCCTGAAGTCCAGTACCCTCACTTCTGTATGGCTTGACACTGCAGCTGAGGTCAATCAATCAATCAAACTTTATTTATAAAAAGTGCCTTTCTAAAACCAAGGCGCTTGTACAATACTATAAACAAAATACACGAATGGAAAATATGACATATTAAAACCAATACAAAACAACATTAAAAATCAGAATAGGCTATACTAAATAAATAAGTTTTAAGAGTAGCTTTAAAACTTTGTATGGTGAGGCAATCTAGCACCCGACGAGATAGAGAATTCCACTGGGTCAGGGCCATAAAACTAAATGACCTGGCCCCAGATGTCTTCAAACAGACCCTGGGAATCTCTAGCAATCCCTCGTCAGTGGATCAGAGAGAGTGGGGGGGGGAACAGTAGGGGTGAAGGAGATCTTGCAGGTAACTAGGTCCCTGGCCATGTAGGGCCTTATAGGTCAGCAAACAAACCTTGAAGGTGATCCATCACTGTACTGGCAGCCAGTGCAGTCCACAGAGCACAGATGTTATATGACTGGTCCTGGAGGTACCAGTCAAAAGCCTGGCTGATACATTCTGCACCAGCTGTAGATGGTGGATATCAATCCCCAGTAGCCCTAGGTAAAAGGCATTGCAGTAGTGAAGGTGGGAGGTAACGAAGGCATGGACCAAAGTTAGAAGATCATCGGAAGGAACCAGGTGCTTCACCCGGATGATATTCCTCAGATGGTAATAAGAGGTTTTGATAACTGCCGACACCTGAGATTTAAGGGTCAGGCAGTAATCAAAAATAATGCCTAGGTTCCGCACCCAGTCTGAGGTAGTTAGCTGAACACCCCCAAGTCATAGCCCCGAAGGTAATCCTGCCAACAAACCCGCCTCCTGACGAACTGGGGCCTCAACCAACACCTCCATTTTTTCTGGGTTTAACTGCAGCTAACTCACACTCATCCAATCCTGGATCTCAGCGAGACAGTTGTTAAAGACCGAAACAGCATCATCCTGACCGGGCACAAAGGACATGTACAGCTGGATATCATCTGCATAACAGTGAAAACTCAAACTGCACCACCTAATAATTGCTCTTAATGGCAGCATATACACCGCAAACAACATGGGTGCCAAGATGGAGCCCTGCAGCACCCCACAGAATAGGAGGAGTGGTGCTGAGGAAAAAATCCCAGACACCACCCTCTGAGTCCTACCCTCCAGAAAAGATCAAAACCATCCGAAGACCGTCCCAGACAGTCCACTGATAAACTGCAAGCGCTCCAACAGCACACCATGGTCTACCATGTCAAATGCCACAGAGAGATCTAAAAGGAACAAGATGGAACGGGTCTTTCGATCTCTCGCTATTAGCAGGTAATTTAGCACCCGGACAAGGGCTGTCTCGGTACTTGTCTCTTCTGAAATCTGGACTGGAGAGAATCATAGACATTGTGGCTGGTCAAATGATCATCCAGCTGCGACACAACCACCTTCTCAATAACCTTTTATTTATTTATTTATTTAAATCTAGGATTACAATAATACCTTTGAGCCGAGGCTCTTTTACAAAGGTTCCACGTCAGAAGAATGGACAATACAGTTTATGAAATTACAGAGTAAGACAGTCATAATGCCTACTGGTTATAACAACTTGATTTCAAAGGGTAGGTTAGAGACAGGCCTGTAGTTTGCCGGACAGTCCAGGTCCAAGGAGGGCTTTTTAAGGAGAGGCGGAACCATGGCCTTCTTCAGGGGATCCAGAAAGATCCCCCCCTCTCCAAAGACATCCAGACTACCTCGGCAAGGACTGGGCCGATTATATCCACACAGCCTAGTAAGAGGCGTGTAGGGCCAGGGTCCAAATTTCAGTTGGTCAGTCTAAGAAACTGGATGACCATCACAATGTCATTGACTGTGGGCAGGCCAAAGTCAGACCACACTAACTGGGCGTCGGACATCTCCTGCCAACCACAACAACTCCCATTTGAGAGAGTCAGGTGGACTCCGGACCTGATTGTGGCAACCTTATCTGTGAAGAATCGAGCAAACTTCCTCACACCGCTCTTGTGAAAAAGCACTTCCAGGCTGGAGACAGATTGAATTCCACAATCTGTCCACAGTCCGGAAGAGCTGGGCTGGTCGATTCTGCACCGCAGCAATTTCCCTGGACAGAAATTCTGCCTTCTTATGGGTAATTGCTGACTGATAGACCCCATAATGGTCCATCAATCTGTCACATACCAGGCCCTACTTCCGCCAACATCTCTCTAACCTTCGTCCCACTCTCCTCAACTCCCTCAAGGTCTCATCAAACCAAGGAGACCTGGGGTGAAGAGTGAGGGGGCAAACACAAACAGGAGCAATAGAATCCAGGGCCACTACTGCCGCCTTATTATAGGCAAGTACCAGGACCCAGGATCCATGTATTCACTAGGTAAACCCGATAGGTCCAGCACCACCATCAGGCCATCAGGGGAAACACCCCTCAAAGGGTGGTACCGGACCATCTCCATAGGGGCCGGCCTACTGGGGGGGGGGCATGAAACTAAACCCAATGGTATGATGGTCTGACCACCTGACTGGTTCCACCACCAAGCTGGATATCTCCATCCCCAGGAGAAACACCAAATCTAATGAATGACCACCAATATGGGTTGAGGAGGAAATAACCTGTGTGAAGCCCAGTGAACACATTAACTGGAGGAAGTCTTGACCAAACTGTGAGAGTTCCTTACCGACCCAGGCATTGAAATCCCCCAGGATCAGCCATCTGGGGGATCCCAATGTCAGGTCGACAATAAAGTCTGCGACTTCCCGCAGGAAAACATTCCCATCTCCTGTGGACGGTAGATGAGAAGAATTCTGCACCCCACACCCTCACCCATGATACATTCAAAGGAGTTAGTGCTCCCCACTGGTACCTCCCCAGGTTCTTTTCCGATCTAAAACAGATGGCAACTCCCCCCGCCCCTACGATCCATCCTCAGGCGGTGTATGACCAAGTACCCGGCTGGAATTGCTGACACCAAAATTGGACCAGCATTTTCATTCAGCCAGGTCTCAGTGATACAAGCCAGGTCCAATGATCCAACAAGATCCGGTATTATAGCGGTCTTGTTCTTAATGGACCTGGCATCACATAACACCGTCCGAGTAGGACGAGTAACCGAGGAAGACGGTGTTACCTGCCCACTGCAAGCAGAGCCCTAGGGTATGGGAACCAGACAGGGAAGACCCCTTTCCTGGACCCATTTCACCCCAGGACATCTCCTTGTTCCCACTATCCCAAGCCGCCCACTTCTTTCCATTACCCCTCCTGGCCTGGTCCCTGTCCTCCTCGTCCTAGCAATCCCCAGAGCCTGGCACCATCTATAAACCTCTGGGGATAGTGAAGGACAAAAAAAAGGAAAGAGACCCCTAAGCTTGGAGGGGGAATAATGCCTGACTGTCACTACACCTTCCCAGCACATCTCAGCCACACTTTGCAGACACCCAAAATAAACAATCACACACCCCTCAACACTCAACACCTGCACACAACTCCTCAATCAACCTCAGACTTATACACCACACACTTGCAAACACCCAAACTAATAAATAATGCAAAAAACAAATATATACAAGATAAAACCAAAACTAACAACTGATAATATGAAATAAAATTGATAACAGAATAAAGAGTAGCCACAACGCTCTCCAGGCAAAGATGATTGCATTCTCTGCGAGCTCTCACCTCCCCAGAGAAAAGAAATACTGATTCCCCAAACTATCTCGTACCTAGGTCAGGGAGCATAGTAAACAGAATTATTATAAAATGTCAAAGTCAAAATAGGGCACTCTCACTACCCACCAAATTCAGGGAAAAAGTAAAAAAGAAAGAATCAAAACGTCTATCTGGAGCAGTCCCTGTCGAGATTCTCGGAAAATCGTCCAGCTTCAGGCAAACAGGCCTTCTTTTCTGGGTTCTCAGGAAATCCTCTGGCTTCAGGAAAACAGGCCTCCCACTATCTTGAACTGCTGAACCATTTCTCTAAGGAGGAACCACCAGGAAAGAAGACCGCAACTAGGTCTTAATGCAGAACAGGCTCTCCAGTCCGTCCCACAAAAAACAAAAAAAAAGAAACTGGGCACCATGGTGTACATCCTCCGACAACACTGGACCTAGCCTCCCATGCAGCCAACAACCCCAGCGGATTCCACCCCTGGAGTTCAGGCAGGGTCCATTTGGCAAGCATGGTGCCTAAATGACATAAGCCAGCAATCTCTCAGTCCGTGAGAAAACCACAGGAGTAGTTTGATCCAAAGTCCAGGGCAACAACTTGTCGAGATACCATGTAAAACCCTGTAGCTTAACTCCAATAATCCACAACAGCAGCTACGACAAGCCTCCTGCTCCACTTCTGTACTCCAGCGGCAACATCCACGATTCCACCAAATCTCCTACACTCCCAATCAGGAACTCCACTCCAATGGATAGATCGACTCCAATCCTCCTTTAACTCCAAACCTGGCCCAAAAATAAATCACCAGTAATAAATAGGAAAATTTTCTTTCAACAGATGGAATAAATAAAATCCAGCGGTGAATGTCAGCCTTTCAGGACACAAAAGACAAAATGTATGTGGCAAAAAATATAACTGAATAAAATATAACTAAATAAAAGAAGAACTCGAAAAACAGTCCTAGCACTACAAACTCACTACTTCAACCCTAACTCACTACCTCTAAAAACACAATTACAGAAAAAACAAGTAAAACAAAATAAGAATAAATAAAGAATAAAATAAACAAATTGAATCCTTGATGCTGCGTGGCCGCCATCTAGTCCCCACCCTTAATTTCCTGAACCACACTGTTTAGTGGTCACTTGTTCCCAGATGGCTACCCACTGCTAGATCTGAGATCCTTCCTCCATCTCCATTTGAGAGTACCAGGTCCAAGACTGCTCCCTCCCAAGTGGGTTCCAACACTAGTTGTCTGAGGCATGCCACCTGTAGGGCATCGAGAATGACCATGTTCTTGGATGTGGCTGCAGCAAAGGTACTCCAGTTAGCATCTGGCATAGTCAGGTCCCCCATCAGCAATATCTCCCTTTCTCTGCCATCCTAAGGATGCCTTCTATCATTTACTTGTCCATTTCCTCCCCCTGAGATGGGGGTCTGTATACAATCCCTGTGTGGATTGTGGTGCCATTTCCAGTCTCCAGGGTGACCCACAGTGCCTTCTCTCCTCCCCTTTTAGCCTTTTGTTCCATTGCTTTGATCCTCTCTCTTACATAGAGAGCTACTCCTCCTCTTCTACCCTCCCTGTCTCTCCTGCAGATTGTGTACCCTAGTATGTTGACATCCCAGTAATGGTTTTCAGCGTACCATGTTTCTATGACTGCCACGATATCCAGGCATCCTCTTCCAGCAAGACCACCAGTTCAGGGAGCTTGTTACCTAGACCACAGGCATTGGTACTCATTACCCTCCATTTTTTGATACCTTACCCCTTTTTGCCCCATCCCTGTCCTTACTGCCTTTGCCTTTTTCTCCATTTACACCTGCCCTTCTCCCTATCGACGTCTCTGCCTTGGTATTTACCTCACTAACTACCCTGATTTTTTGGGGGGGACTAGGATATCCCTGCTCCTTTCCAGTGCCTCTCCCTAGGCTAGTTTAAATGCTTGCAAATGAAGCATTTAAACGTATCACCTAGGATCCTGGTTCCCATCCTGGACAGATGCAGACCATCACACCAGTATAGGCCTGCATCCCTCCAGGTGGACCCCCAGTCCCTAATGAAGACAAAACCCTGAGCTCTGCACCAGTTTTTCAACCAGTGATTGAATGCCATGGTGTGGAGCACCCTAGCCTCACCCATGCCATAGACTGGCAGCACCTCAGAGAAGGTTACCGTGCATGCTACTTGTTTAAGGCCCCTCCAACTGCACAAACTCCTCCTCTAGTGTTCTGATCCCTTTCCCAGCAAGGTCTTTTGTCCCTAAGTGGACAATGACATCCAGCTCCCTCCCCCGTGCAGCTGCTCCTGCGATCCTAAGGATTCACTTCCTGTCCCTCCAAGCCATGGCACCAGGCAAGCACCTTACCTGCCTCTCCCCTCCCCCCAGTTCTACCCTAACAATGGAGTCCCCCACCAGGAATCGTTTCCTTCCTCTGTGGGGTCCCATGCCACCCTCCTGTGGGTCTCCTTTGTGAGGTTCCCAACATCCTCCTTGGTCTCCACTGCGGGTGCCTCTGTACAGGAACCACACTCTGCCAGAATGGCATAGGAATTGTGGAGAGGTACAACTGGAGGGATGCACCTCTGTTCCACCACCCTCACGCTCCCTGAGTCCACTGTGGTCCAACCGCTCCTCTTTCTTGGCAACCTCTGAGGCAGTGGCAGTGGCCCTAGTGGTACCTAGGTGGGAGAGGAGTTCCCCCAAATCCTGGCCAACTCAACCTGAAGATGAGGAACCTCCTCCCTCAGCCCAGACAGCAGCCTGCAGATGGGACAACACCGCATTCTCCAGAACGTCTTCTGGAAGGCTGCTGCTCCACAGCCACTGCACTGCACCACTCCCATCATGTCTTATTTGTGGCTCCTTAACTGTTGTTTTGTATACTTACTCTTTCCTCTCTCTGTTTATTATTTTTTAAATATTTACTTTTTTTTTCTCTCCCTACTTTCCTACTGCCTCCATGCCCTTTAAGCTCCTGATACTCCTGTTTTGGGACAGGACGTTCCTATATTCCTCAGTAGTCTCCTTCTCACTTACTCAGAGTCAGACCTCCAGCAGCTGGGGGGATGAAGAGATCTCTTTCCTTCTAGGATGGTGAGTCTTCTGTGCCTCTGTGATCACTCCTTCCTGCTCCCAAACAGGAAGTTCCTGTTGTCAGTCAAATCCTGTGCCTATCAAAGTAGAACTGGCTACGGGGGGGGGGGCAATATAGTCCCAGTAGAGTAGTATAGTTCTAACAGCACCTCCTTCCTCTTGCTGTTCTCTGCCACAAGCTATCTAGGGCAGTTTTCATATCCAAAACACCTGGCTTCCTTCTACTTAAACCACTCCCCCTTATTCACAGTTTCCTTCTACACCTAGCTAACTGCACATATAACAATTCAATTTCCTTCTTCACCTAGCTAATTGCACAGATAATTCATTTCACCCAACTCAGAAAAACACACTTTTTTTTGTTTTTACCCTAAATTGAAGGTCCCAGTAGTAGAGTTCTAGTTCTTTAGTCTCAGTGGAGTAGTATAGTTCCAACAGCACCTCCTTCCTCTTGCTGTTCTCTGCAATGCTAGATGAAATATACAAACTCCGACCCCACGCACGCCATTTTGACCGTGCAGTTTTCGACCGTGTGTCTCTCCCTGTGTGATATTGATGGGGTATCTCTTTTCACTTCTCTTTCCCTAGACCTAAAGGCAGCAATGCTCTCTCTCCTCCACCTCCCCCTTAATGGTAGTAACGCTGTCTGCCACCTACCCCCAACGCCAAACCTAATGGCAGCAAGATTCTTTCTCCTCACCCTTACATGATCCTGCCCCCTCCCATCAACAGCTTTGCATGATTCCAGTTTTTAAAATGAAGTGTAGCCCACCCCCACCCATCATAGCCCATCCCAGGAAGGAGAGGGATGATATCTGCAATACTTGCCAAACTGTTTCATCACAGAACGTTGTTGACACCCTGGGAGCTGGCCATCAGACTAGGCAAGTGTAAGAGATAGGGCTGGCACTTATGCAGAGCCAAAATTTGATTCATTCAGTTAAATAAGTCCCATCCACAAATAATTATGTGATTACTTTGACTACAGTATTGAATGGTCATGCTACAGTATGTATGCATTTAAAAAAACTTTAAAGCTACATTGGTGCTCTGTGGGTAAATTGACTTGTCCCTCAACAAAATATTTAGCCAAGATGCAGTGAACTTAAAACCAGTCTTGCCCATACATTCCTTCTCCACCCTTCCACTTTGTACCAATACCAATATAATATTGCCCTGAAGCAACATGTAAACAGTGATAAATGTATCACCTACATCGTCATTGTGATTTTTCTCTCTATTTCTCTGTTTCTCCCTTCCCTTATTTAGTTTCCACATTCTGTATAAATAATCTTTAGCTTTGGCTTTTCACTTTTCTTACCTTGGTGTCCTCTTTTTAATTTCTTCAGTCTATCTGGTATTCTTTCATTCTTTTTCTGCCCCAACAATTTTGCTGCTTAGCTGTCCCTTTGCTTTCTTCTTCTATAATTCATATGTCTCCCCCAGGCACCAGAACTGACCCATCAGCCCGCAAAGGATGGCAAACTGCCCTCTACTCGAGCAAGCATTTTCTCTCTGATGGTTTTAAAACAGATTAACCCCCCCCCCACCCATCTCAGCCCCGACACCTTCTAAATAGCCATGAAAGTACCATTGAGTGGCCTTGTAGTTTTAAATTTGTCATTATCCAGTCCAACACTGTACAATGATCATCTGCTTCTTCCTCCTTCAAAAGTAAGGAGGCAGTATAGTGCTGTGGTTTAGGGCACTGAGTTGCAAACCTGGGGACCTGGGTTTGAATCCCACAACCCCCACTTGCATACAGTGTGACCCTGAGCAAGTCAGTTGAATTCCTGTGCTCCCAGGTTGCACCTGGTAACAAGCTTTGGCTTAGTGTGCCTTTCCTGGTCAAACAATTTTCCCTTTCCCTAATGCAGAGTTTCCTGTTAGACATTACTCTGCCCCCTCATCAAACAAGAAAAACCTACCCTGCATATCTAAGCCATAAAACTCATTCCACCCAGAGCCTCATCAAGTCATTCTGTGTTTTATATATTGGCACTCTATTTTTGTCCAACACTGTAGGCTGATCCTGTAGCACTTAGTATTATTGCTGAGAACAAATGCTGGATTCGTTCTCAGTACAGGTTTGTGTGGGTCTCAGAAAGCACTACTGGGATGAGGAACGAGCATTCTGGCCCCTTAGTAGTGACTGGAAATGGCAGCAGATCATCAAGCTACCTTCAAACAGAAAAGGGTGCAATTATTAAAAATAGGGTGACACGGGGATCTCAGGGCTGTAGGGGTGGGTTTGAGGGTCTGAGATGGCTGGGGGAATTTAAGTTCTTATAAAGTTATAAGCAGGCAGAGTAATGGGCAGAAAGGAGTGGGGGCAGTCTCTGTCTAACTTACTGGGGCAGTCTCTGTGTAAATTTTTTTTTCCAATTATTTAATCAGGTGAGACACACTAAGCTGAAAGCTTGTTTACAGGTGCAACCTGGGAGCACAGGGAAGTTAAGTGACTTGCTCAGGGTCACACAGTATGCAAGTGGGGGCTGTGGGATTCAAACCCAGGTCTCCAGATTTGCAGCTCAGAGCCTTAAACCACTGCGCCATACTGCCTCCAATTTCTGCAGCCAGACCCAAATTTTGCAGCCAGCCCACAATTCTGTAGCAGGCCTTGTATTTTGTGGCAATTGCCGTGTGTTGCAGAACAGAAAACAGGGGGTCTTGCAATATGCTCAGCAAAAGACAGTTTGTCATCAGTTTGGACAACCAAATGTGCTCATGCTAGTCATTTTTTGTCCATTCCTAAAAACATGTTCCCATCCATATTATCATTTTTATTTAACCTATGGGAAAAACAGATACATTAAAATTTCCAAGGGTGATGCCGAGCTTGCGTCAAGCCCTTTTTTTTTGGTGCAGCTGCGCCAAAAACATTCGTCACAACTGCACCTGATTTTAGTACGTCAGGCGCAATAGTGACACCTTACCCAATTTATGGCAGCTCGCACCAGATAGTTGGCTCAAGCTGCATAAAAATGGTACCCAAGATTAATGCAAGCTAAACCAGAAAATGTTGGTCTAACTGGCAACAATTGGCACACGGGATAGAAATCCCAGTCACCAGCTGGGAGAATGCCGCAAGCCTGTGCACTATATCTTCAGTGCACCCAGGGCTTGCTGCATTTAGGGGCATTCAAAAATCCACCCACTGCCTTTTCTTTCCACTTAGCAGAGGGCCCAACCCAGTGGACCACTTTACTGGTGTACTGAGATCAAGTTGAAGTTTGCATTGCAGTTTGGTCTGGCTGTCCACAAAGGCCACCAAAACTGTGTCATCCACATACAGTCAGACCTCACAGTTAGGAAGTATTTTAGGAAGATCATATACATATATATATATATATATATATATATATATATTATGGCAGAGTAGCACGTTTAAGGTTAAAGGGTCAAACTTTGCACCTTCATAACTTTGCCACCGTTCAACGAATTTGCCTGAAATTTGGTATGCACAATTGGGCATGGTAGATCTTGGGATCTGCCAACTTTTGTACTGGTTGGATATACAGGTGCGGAGTTATGAAGTGACAATGAATTGCACAATTACGCTTTTTTGCGATTTCTTTGCTCTCGCTTACAGGTTGGACAGTTTGTATGACTAGTCCAAGAATTTCAGGGAATGTGCAGCCAGGTCCCTGATGTGCCTTTTGAAGATTTCATGAAAAAATATTAAACGGTTCAAAAGTTATTCAAAAAACAATTCCCCATTATAAGTCAATGGGAAAAGTTAACAAAAAGTTTGAAAGTGTCTCAAATGCAGTTTTTACTTTCGCAAATCCGCCATTTTATTTTCAGTTGGTGATCAGAAAAATGCTTGCCATTTAAATTTGGGACCCTCTAGCAACCTAATTCTTTCTGTATTCACCTAGTCGATGTTGAGGATTTAAAACGTAGTGGTGGTGTATTCTTTGCTGTCTTTGGTTGCTGCAAATGTTGGCCCCCCCTTCCCCCAACTCTTGATTAAATGTCCTGTTAAACCTGATTGACAGGAGCTAAACACTGGGTATAATAAGGGGTGTGGAGTAGGAGGGGCATACCAGGAAAGGAACAGCAGCAAGTGAAGAGGTGACTGCTCTCTCAGTGGAAGGGAAGTAAATGCAAATCTAGGAGCTTTCATTATTACTTCGCGCATTGATATTGCATTGGGGAAAGGAGGAGTAGGAGTTTGAAGAAGGTTGTGCAATGGCTACTTAAAGCCTGTTTTTGAGTGTGGATAGGAAGGATAGGAGTATAAAAAGCAGTTGCTCAATATATCTAAACGTGTGCAACAAAGGAGGTAAGGAAAATAAAGAGAATGCTTTGCACTGATAGAGGAGGGAGAAGGGAGACTTGGGGGAGTGTTTGGTATCCTGCATCTGGAAGGGTGGGGGGTCACTGATGGGCAACGACAGCAATGGGTAGGGTGGTAGGCTGCAACAACTGCAGTGCACCAATCTTTCTAAAAATTGCCTGGAGTACGGGAGGATGTTTAGTGTGCAACCACATAGAAAAACTTAGAAAGGAGATTGAGGGTCTGCAGGAGGAACTAAGACAGGCAAGGCAGATTGGGGGTGGGTTTAGCCCAATACTGGAGGGAGGAAGAAGGGGAGATGAGGGAGGGCGATTTAAGCCAACAGTGGTGAGGAGAGGGTCAGAAGAAGGGAAGCAGAGACAAAGGGGCCCAGGCCAGGAAGAACAATTGCCAGGGAAACCAGGTCAGGAGACAAAAGACAAATGGAAGGAGGAGATAGGGACTTGTGAGGGGAGGCGAAGAAGTGGCAAAAGTCATGGAGTGGAAAGGAGAGAACAGGTTACTATGAAGAGAGAGGGAGCGGGCATTTGTGAAGGGTCTTCAGGAAACAGCCGTGCACAGCTAGAGAGGAAGAAGGTGGAGGAGGGAAATGATGAAATTAGAGGAGTAATTGATAAATGCCTGGACCAAACTGGAGCGGGGGGAAGTTCTGCTAGGAGAATTGCAAAAGGGGTAAAAAGGGAAATAATGTGCAGGAGGAAGAAGAGGAGCTGGAAATGAGAGAGGAGATGAATGAGCAAGCAGGGAGTAGAGGGTGGAATCTTAGTGCTGGGGACTCAATGCTAAGAGGAGTTAGGTGGGGTAGCAGGGGAGAGGCATAGTCGTGTGTTAGGTGGAGGCCATGCCAGGAACGACAGCGGAAAGGGTGGGACAGTCTGTTCTGAAATATGCTAGAAGGGGTAGGGACAACCTCATTTAATTATACATCTTGGGACAAACGACCTGGCTGACAAGACAGTAGATACAGTCCAGAGGAGGTTTGAGGAACTAGCACAATTATGTGAGGGGGCAGGAAGATCAGTAACTTTTCAGAGATATTTCGGTGCCAAAGCCAAGCACAACAAGAAGCTGAGAATAGAGGAATTTAACGGATGGCTAAGAACCTGGTGTTGTGCTAAAGGGTATGGGCTGTGGGGGGTGGGGAGGGACCTGGGAGGACAGTAGTCTCTATGCCAAGGACAGACTACACTTGAGTGAGGAGGAAAGAAAGTGTTGAAACAGAGGATGGAGGAGTACATAGAGAAGTTGGGAATTTAAACTAGGAGTGGGGGTGGCAGTTGGGAAGAGATATGCAGAGACCACAGGTTGGGAAACCTTATGAGCTTACCCCCCATAACAGTGACAAAGGACAAATGGCAAGTACTGTTGGTGATGCTAGGAAAGGAGGGCAGGATGGGGGAGGGTGGAAGGTGGTTACCCTAATGCTAGGAGCCTTGGGAGGAAAACTGCAGAGTTACAGGTTCTCATGGCAGAGGGAGAAGTGGACATTGCAGCCATCACGGAAACATGGGCCACCCAATACAATGACTGGGACCTGTCTGTTCCAGGGTACAGGTTATTTCGTAGGGACAGGGTGATTGGGAAAGGAGGGGTGGCACTATATGTGAAGGAAGGACTGAAGTGTGTAAGGGAGGAAGGGGAGGAGGGTAGTACGGAGTCACTTTGGATGCAAATCCAGGATTCCAAGAATAGGATTCTTAGAATGGGAGTGGTGTACAGGCCACCATCTCAGACAGAGGAGTTAGACAGGGAACTAGCGGGACAGATCAGGAGGACCTATGAGAAGGGTAGTGTGGTGATTGTGGGGACTTCAACATGCCAGGAGTGGACTGGAGCACCCCAACAATCAGGAACAGAAGGAGCAGGTACTGTTGATGCCTTCCAGGACAGCTTCCTGCTGCAAATGGTCAGTGAACCAACCAGGTTAGGGAATACCCTTGACCTTGTGCTGGCAAATGGGGACTTTGTGAGAGAACTTACAGTGGAGGAACCGCTTGACAGGGAGTGACCACCACCAGTATGGCTCACATTGGATATGGGCAAGAAAGGAGGAATCTGGCACAATAGTGCTGGACTTCAGGAGGCCAACTTTGGGAGGATGGGGGAAGTGGTAAAAGGTACCTGGCCAGAATTCAATCTAGTATGGACACTAACCAGAGGTGGGAGCTCATAAAGCTGGGGATAGTGGAGGCAACAAAACCTGCTGCAAAGCCCAGAGCAAGAAGGCTAGAGCTAAGAAACCGATCTGGTTGAGCAAGGAGGTCATGGAAAAGGTAAGGAGGAAAAGAGCTGCCTTTAGGAAGTACAAGAAAACAGGGAGGGGGGAGGACAGGGAGGAGTACTTGACAGAATCGAAGGAGATGACAAGGGCAGTAAGGGGAGCCAAAGCATCTATGGAACTCAGGCTGGCACAAGGCATTAAGAAGGGGGAAAAGAACTTCTTTAAGTACATCAGGGAGAAAACATAGAAACATAGAAACATAGACTTTGACGGCAGATAAGAACCGCTAGGCCCATCTAGTCTGCCCATTTCCCTACCTACAGGATAGGCCGCAGATCCTAGTTAACCAACAGCCTATTTCTTCCTACTCCCCACAAGAATTGCCTTATGTCTGTCGATGCATTCTTGAATTCTCCCACAATTTTAGACCCCACAACCTCAGGAAGGCTGTTCCATGCATCCACTACCCTCTCTATGAAATAATACTTCCTCACATTGCCCTGAACGCCCTCCTTCTATCTTTAAATTGTGTCCCTTGTTCTTGCACATCTCTTTTCTGAAAGATGCTACCCTCTTGGACTTTGTTGATTCCACTGAGGTACTTAAAAGTTTCTATCATGTCCCCCCTCTCCCTTCTTTCCTCAAGGGTATACATATTAAGCTCCTTTAGTCTCTCCTCACACGGCTTCTCTTGCAGACCCTGCACCATTTTAGTTGCCCTCCTCTGGACTGCCTCTATCCTGTCTATGTCCTTGCGGAGATGGGGTCTCCAGAACTGGACACAGTACTCCAGATGGGGTCTTACCAACTGTCTGTACAGAGGGATAACAACTTCCTGTAAGGACCACATAGTAAGGATTCGGAAGGAGGGGGGTTGGGTGGAAGCAGGGTGCGATAAGGCGGAAGCACTAAATGAGTACTTCTGCTCAGTATTTACTAAAGAGAAAAGGGGGGTGACACCCAAGGTGGGAGAAATAGCAGAAGCAGGGTGGGAAGTGGTGACAGATGGGGAAATCATGGAGAGCAGAGTTCGAGAGGGTTTGAAGGCACTGAGGGTGGACAAGGCGCCAGGCCCAGATGGCATCCACACCAGGGTACTGAAGGAGCTGGCAGAGGTCCTTGCAGGATCTTTGGCAGACCTATTTAATGCCTCACTACATTTGGGGTGTACCTCAGGACTGGAGGATGGCTCATGTGGTGCCCTCACAAGAGTGGCCCAAGGATGAACCGGGAAACTACAGACCAGTGAGCCTCACATCCATTGGGTAAGTTAATGGAGACTATCCTGAAGGAGAGGCTGGTGGCCCTCCTAGAGGCCAAGGACTACAGGACAGCAGACAGCATGGCTTCATACATGGCAGATCCTGCCAAACCAACCTGGTCCAAGTTCTATGACTGGGTAACTAGGCAGCTGGACAGGGGCCATGCAGTGGATGTCCTGTATCTGGACTTCAGTAAGGCATTGACTCAGTGCCACATGGAAGGCTGGGAAGGAAGTTAGTAGGCACAGGGGCGGGTGCAAAGTTGGTGAGATGGGTAGGAAATTGGCTGCAGGGAAGGCAACAGAGGGTGGTGGTGGGTGGGGAGCTCTCACACCCAAGGGCAGTGATGAGCAGTGTTCCACAGGGCTCAGTGTTGGGACCAGTGTTGTTTGGGATATTCATTGCAGACATATCATTAGACATCAAGAGCAAGATCAGTCTGTTTGCCGATGATACCAAGGTAGGCATGGTGGTGGATGACTAGGGGGATGGCAGGGGTTGCAGGATGATCTGGCAAAGCTTGAAACCTGGTCAGACACCTGGCAATTGGGCTTTAATGCCAAAAAGTGCAAGGTGCTGCATTTTTGGGATGGAGAACCCAAGGAGGAGTTACCAGCTAGGGGAGTGCAGCTAGTCCAGACAGAGGAGGAAAAGGATCTGGTGTGCTCATTACTGGCCAATGAACACACACAATGTAGAAAGGCAGCTGCAAAGGCCAACAAAATGCTGGGTTGTATTGCAAGGGTATATCCTCGGGAGGAGGAGGTGATTCTGCCATTGAATAAGTGATTAGTTAGACCACACCTGGAGTACTGCATGCAGTACTGGTGTCCGTATCTGAAGAGGGACATTAAGTTACTGGAGGGTGCAGCGCAGGCGACAAAAGATGATCAAGGGCTGGGGATTTATCATATGAGAGGATATTGAAGGAGTTGAACATGTACTCACTGGAGGAGGAGAGACAGGGGTGACATGATTGAAACCTTTAAACACATGAAAGGAATAAACAAGATGGGTACAGAGGGCTGTTCAAAGTAAGGAAGGGGAGGGCCACCAGGGGCCATGATATGAGACTGGAGCGAGGAAGGTTCAGGAGGGAGATGAGGAGACACTTTTTTACAGAGAGGGTGGTGGCTGGGTGGAATGCGTTACCTGCTGAAGTTGTATGCAGTAGAACAGTGGACTGCTTCAAATGAGGATGGGACAGGACAAGGGGGAGGGTCAATGAAGGGGAAGGGTGGAAGGGAGGGGCAGTTGCAGAATAAGGGGTGCTAGCTGCACATTCGAGCAGACTTGATAGACCTCTAGGCCTTTATCTGCTGGCAAATTTCGTATGTTCATATGTTCGTAGTCGGAGCCTGAGAATGCTAGCTGTTCACTTGGGTTATGCCCCCTATCGTCCCACATATGCCTCACATACACCTCACACTGTATTCCTGGTCTATTGTACTGTAATACTGCTATTTTGCACTTAGATATGGGCACACATCATATACACATGGGTGCTAGAAATGTGCTTTGCTGCTAAGATATGCTAATACCGATCATGCATGATTCATTATATCTCATTATACCTCACTATAATACTTTTATCTAGATTATGTTTGTCTTTTATAGATATTCCATATATTATCTACCTAATCACTGATAAGATGATTCAGAGGGATCATCAGTGATTATTGTATACTTATATTCACATATAATTATATGTAGTGTATTTTACACTCAGATATGCCATGTAATAGGCCTGTCAGCAGTTCTCTTTGTCTCTAAGCAAGCTGACAGAGACAGAACCTTTGTTATGTCTCTATGTTTTATATTGTACATAAGCAAGAAATGTAGTTTGAACTGTCAGCATTTCTTTTGTCCAAGCTATAATGCTAATGGAAGCATATTCTGTCTCATATGATACTCATTAGTAATTCTGTCTCCTAAGTCATTATCCAATTGAGAATGAAATATGTTTTTCAAATTTCTGGAAAAAGTACTTTCGCACATGCGACACTTTCGTGCTGTTTTGTGAAAGCTTTCGCAAAGTTCAACAGTACTTTTCCAGACTATGGCCAGAATGACAGGAGTTCTTTGTGCCCCTGCTGCAAAAGAACCGTTTGGTCTTTTGGGCTGAAGCTTGGAGGGAAAGCAGCCAACATCTCACAGATGTGCCTTTCATTGGTTTGGTGAAAAAATATTGCATGCTGCAAAGTTACGATACTTTGAAGTTGGTGTTTTTTCCCATAGGCTAACATGGTGGCGTACGCCGTGCCTTTCGGGGCTCGTATCTCGAAAATGGTGCAAGGTACAGATTTTTCGTTGCAAAATGGTAGCCAGGAAAATAATGATTTCTGTGAAATGTTAATTTTTTTTCTATGTCGTGCAGTTGCTCAGATATTACCAATTAAGTACTTCCAATGCTCGTTTTAAGCTTCGATCCCCATTACAATGCATACATTCTTTGTACACACTGTGTTTCTGTATGCACCTGTTTGGAAAGCACAGGGTATGCGCTTCCATTACTGTTACAGTTACTGTTTCCACTTGCGTTTATGTCCCCCTTTGCATTACCGTTACCGTCTGCGCCACCGTGTGTGTTACCCTTTGCGTTGCCATTCACGCTTGCATTACCATGTGCGCCACTGTTCGCGCTTCTGTTTGCATTGATGTTCCTGTTACTATGTCACAAGACATCATGTGGCAGAAGCGCGGGCCCCTTCCCCGCCGCCACATTACATTCACTATGTCTCATCATCATTCTCAAAAAGAAGGGAAATTAGAGGCAAAAAACTCCATTTAATGCATTAGGGTTGTTCCACAGCAACAAAAGTGAGGAAATTCGGTGTTAGGGTTGAAAGTCCCCCCTGGACCCCCCCGCCCACACCCCCAACCAGCATCAGGGTGCGCATTGGGGTTGTCGGTCCTAACTCTGATCTGTAGAGGGGCAAGATCACCTCACTTCGCCTGGACGAAAACCCCCTCACTATGCACCCCAGCATTTTCTTTGCTTTTTGCAGCCGCTCTCCTGCACTGGGCAGTGTTGTTCATGGTCCCCGTTATCTTTACCCCAAGGTCCTTCTCCTCCGCTGTGATCCCCAGCTTAACCCCCCGGCCAGTATTCTCTCCTTGGGTTCTTCACCCCAAAGTGCATAACCTTACACTTCTTTGCATTGAACCCCAGCTGCCACCTCTCTGACCACTCCTCTAGCTTGCTTAGGTCCCCCTGCAGCTGCTTCCACCCCTCCTCTCCATCCACCACTGCTCTGATTTTGGTGTCAACAGCAAACAGACTTACCTTGCTCATCACTCCATGTCCAATGTCTGATATGAAGAGCCCAAACAATACTGGCTCCAACACAGAGCCCTGTGGCACCCCACTTGTCACCGGCCTTGAAGTTGAGAGGTCCCCTCTCACCACCAGCCGTTGCAGCCTCCCACTCAGCCAGCTTGTAATCCAGTTTATCATTTTTGTCCCTACTCCTACACCAGTTAGCTTCACCCAAGCAGCCCATGAGGCACCGAATCGAAGGCCTTGCTAAACCTAAACATGTACTCAGTGGAGGAGAGAAGAGAGAGGGAACATGATCAAGAATTTCAAATACCTTACAGGCATTAACAAGGTTAGAAACATAGAAACCTAGAATTTGACGGCAGATAACGACCACTTGGCCCACCTAGTCTGACCATTTTCCCTACCTGTTTCATATACCGCAGATCCGAAATGATCTGCAGCTTACCATCTCTTTCCTATCGCTAGAGTTCCTTTATGTCTGTCCCATGCTGTTTTTGCCCCTACAATCTCTGCCCGGAGGATTTTCCATGGATCCACCACCCTTTCCATGAAAAAATACTTTCTTATGTTACCCCTAAGTCTACCCCTTCTATTTTCATATCATGGCTCTTTGTTTTTAAACATCTTTTCTTTTAAAGATGCTACCCTCTTGTACCTTATTTACACCCTTGAGGTATTTGAAAGTCTCTATCATATTCCCCCTCTCTCTCCTCTCCTCCAGAGAATACATATTGAGATCCTCCAGTCTCCCCTCATATGACTTTTGGTGCAGCCTCTGCACTATTTTTGTCACCCTTCTCTGAACCGCTTCTACTCTGTCTATGTCCTTCTGGAGATGCGGCCTCCAGAACTAGACACAGTACTCTAGATGAAGTCTCATCAATGTTCTATACAGTGGCATCACCACCTCCTTCCTTCTGCTGGAGACACCTCTCACAATGCACCCCAGCATTCCACTAGCTCTTCTCACAGACTTCTCACATTGTTTGGTAACCTTTAGATCATCAGATATGATTACTCCCAGGTCCCTTTCCTTTTTGGTGGCCATCAGTACCCCCTCAATCATGTACTTCTCCCCCATATTTCTGTGCTCCAAGTGCATGATCTTGCATGTTTTTGCACTGAATCTTAGCTGCCACACCCTTGACCACTCCTGAAGATTGCTTAGGTCCCTTCTCATTTTCTCTACTCCTCTTGGAGTGTCAACCCTGTTGCAGATCTTTGTGTTGTCTGCAAAGAGACACACCATCCCTTCCAGCCCCTCTGCAATGTCGCTTATGAAGACGTTAAAGAGGACTGGTCCAAGCACTGATGGCTACTCCCCTCTATTTGGATTGAACTCTGTTCACCAGCACCCTCTGTGTCCTATCACTCATCCAATTTTCAACCTAGTTTACCACCCTGGTACCCGCTCCCAGGCTGCCCAGCTTGTTTACTAGCCTCGTATGTGGGACGTGTCAAATGCCTTGCTGAAATCCAGGTAGCCCACATCCACTGCCCCTCCTCTCCCTGATCCACCTTCTTAGTCATCCAGTCAAAGAAATCTATCAGATTTGTTTGTCAAGATCTTCCCGCTGTGAATCCATGCTGCCTCAGATACTGTGCTCCGTTGGATTCGAGACATACACTAAGATTCATATTAAGATCAAGGAGCATAAGAAAGGCTTTAGGCCTATATGTGTTCCTAAGTCTATGCAAAGTATGTTAAGGCATATCCATTTAATAAATATTGGTCAATCTTGCTTTTAAATTGCTTTTTATCTTTGCTAGTGACCACATCCTCAGGAAGGCTATTCCAGGCGTTGACTACACATTGTGTATAGAAGGCCCTCCTTTTTTTTTTGTATGATTTAGTTTGCATTAATTACATTTTTATATCCTCTTATACCCTTATTGTGAGTTTTAAATCTTAAATTTAATTCCTTCATTAAAGCTGGATCATGGTTTAATGTAAAGCACAGCAACATATCACCCCTAATCCTTCTTGTACGAAGACTCATCAGATTTAACCTATCCAACCTGTCCTCATATGATAGATCCCTGCAGTCATAAATTAGTTTGGTTGTTTGTACCTTTTTCATACTGGGTATTCATACTGGGTTTAGATCGAAAGAAGGCTTGTATCGCCCATACTACCGCTTCCCACATCAGCGGGTCCACCGTGTCCCATTGGCACTCAGCCAGTTGTCAGTTCTTGTTTTAAAGTCATCTCCATTTTTACTGTCCACAACTTCCCCTGAAAGTATATTCCAAATCTTTCCTGTTCTGTTTACAAAAGAATAATGCTCACTGTTTAATCTAGCTGTATCCAATTTAATTTGTTTTTTGTGACCTCTTAGTCCAGCAGGTTTATCACATACCACAATGTTCATCTCTCTAATTAACTCCTGGTCCCCCATCATTTTATACAACATCAGTAGGTCACCCCTAACTCTTCTCTGCTCTAAAGAGAAAAGACCTGACTTATTCAATCTTTCCTCATAGCTTCATTTTCTCATAGAGCCTATGGATTTGGTAAATCTCCTTTGTATTCTCTCCAGTTTACCTATATCACCCTGTTTATATCCTGAAGGTATTGCAGTTGCACCCTCCAACCCCTCCTAACCTTCTCCCTCCCTCCCCTATCCTTGGTGCATCCTGTGTCCTCAGTTGTTTTATAGTCTTCTCCTAGGCCATGTAATGCTTGCTGGTCTAAACCTCATCCATCATAATACTGTACTCTACTATCTATCAGAGACCTGCCTTGCACAGAATTCACACATAGCGGTATGCTGACTGCCTTTGGTACCACTCCTGTAAATTATGCTGCCTTGTTCTGTTCTCAGTGTCAAGTCTTACATTACTATTTGTAAATTATTGTACACCACTGTGCCAAGCCATTCTCACTTGTAATGACTGTACATAGGCCGCTAATGTTGCTACGCCTACACCAAATTGTTGTATTGTGACTTCTTATTGTTGTTGTTTAAAGTACCAGGTCCATCTTGTAAACTACCATCTTGTAAATGAGCCCTGTTCAATGGTGTTCCGCCTGGCTAAATAAAGATATTGATTGATTGATAGATTGATATGGGTTCCACAGCTGGGATCCATAATCTAGGTTGGGTCTAACATATGTTTTATATAATGGTAACCTACAGTTCAAGGATCTATTAATAAAACTCCGCCTGATGTTTTTGATCATGAAATTTGCTCTTACTACGGCATGAGTTCTATGTTTGTTAAAAGTTCAATATAAGGTCTCTATAAGGTCCTTGTTAGCTCCCTTAATTGGTCCCCATAGTGGAATGCCATAGTCTAAATGGGGTCTTATATAGGCTCTGTACAAGGGCATGATTAGATCAGCCTCTATACTAGTAAAGTTTATTTTAATGGTCCATAGGACACTTTTTGCCTTAACAGCCTGAGCCTGACAATGTTTTTCACAAGTCAGCTTGTTAGTGATAATTATTCCTAAATCCTTCTCTTCTGTAACCTTTTTAAGGGGGTTGTTAGTCATATAGTAGGTTGCCAACATATTGTGGTTTCTTCAGTGGAAAAGTGTGTTTCAGAGGTGCGGTCCTGCTGCTGCCAATGATGCCACTGCTTTTTGTGGCCAGGCTGTGTGGCACCAATGGCATATCATGCTGTCTATGACATCAGTTTGAGAAATGTGCCACCACCTTGAAAGAAATTAGCTGCTGCAATCAGGGAGCACCACGGGGTGGTCCCTGATTGCAGCAGTCAATTACTGCTTGCCTTGGCTGGTGTCCCCTGTCAAGCAACATGGTGGCAGCTTCCCCATCAGCTTCTCACAGTCCTGACTGAAGCCAAGGGAGAACCACTGCCTCTCACAGTCCCTCAGAAAGCCAATGGGAGTGCCCATTCCCTCAGTCGGCATGCTCCTTCCTAAGTTAATTTGCAGACAGGGGTGCCCAATCCCCGTCGGCATAATGTCACCCCCATTTCTTGTGTGCCGAGGGGGTGCCCAATCTGCCTCGACTCATGTGACCCCCCACCACTCTGTATGTGCCAATGGGTGTGCCCAATCCCCATCGGCTGCAGTCCCCCAACCCCCAAAACATGCAGGTGACATGCTGGGAGCCCACCCCAGCATGCCAAAAGTACCTGTTAAAAGAAAAAACCTTCCCGCAATGTCTGTTACTTTTTTTTAACCCTGTAAAGTAGAAAACAATCCCTCACTGTCTGCGGCCCCCTCACCAACCCGCGCCCACCAACTGCGTACCCCACCTCCCCACATCCCCCTCACCCCATACTTACCTTTGGAGCATGGTGCGATGATCTCCGGTGGACTGGAAACATATCTGCACTCTTCAAAGCTGACCGTGAACTGAAAAAATGCTGGTAAGTTGTACAATGGCATAAATAGGGTTTTTCCAGCTTTGGTGCATATCTCAGGCATTTTTCAGAATTTGGGCACCACATTTTCAACATGGGGTTATTGGGACCCCTTCTCTTGAATTCAGTCACTGTCGTGATGTTATTCGGTCCTGAAAGGTGATTTCAAGGTCACTGTGGGAAATCACCTTTTGGGACCGATTAACGAAGCGACAGTGCCACTGTTCAAGAGGTGGGCTCTCAAAAAGCTCATGTTGCAAATGTGGTGAAACACAATTAAAAAAATGACTGTCTTATGAGCGTGCATTGCACAGTTTCCACACACGCTCGTAACTTCGCAAATCTGTAATAATTTCACTCCAGATTTTCAACATTGGCATTTTTCTGCACCTCATTATGAACAGTACAGCTGTCATTTTTTACATCCTGTCCAAAGTGTATTTTCGCATTACCGGTGCAGAATAGCACAGTCGCTGTGGGAAATCAGTATTCGGGATAGATTAAGAAAATCACAGTGATAGTGTTCATGAGTAGAGGTCCTAAAATGCCTGTGTTGAAAATTTGGTGACAAAAGCCCACAAAATGAGTATGTTACAAGCGTGTGTTGTGCAGTTTCCATGTTCACTCGTAACTTCGAGATTTTGTAATATTTTCATTCAACATTTTCAACATTGTCAGTTTTGCACACCTCCTAATGAACAGTACAGCTCTCATTTTTCACATCCTGCCTGAAATGTGTTTTCGCACAACTAGCGCACAACGGCGTGGTCACTGTGGGAAATCAACGATCAGGACAGATGAAGAAAATAACAGCAACCGTGTTCATGAGCTGATGTCCCAAAATGTCTATGTTGAAAATCTGGTGAAATAATTCCACTAAATGACTGTGTTACAAGTGTGCATTGCGCAGTTTCTATGTATGCTCGTAAATTCGAGCATTGTTAATATTTTCACTCAAGATTTTCAACATTGCCATCTCTTCACACCTACCTATTAATGATATAGCTGTCATTTTTCACATCCTACCCGAATGGTGTTTTCCCACATCTGGCGCAGAATGACACGGTTGCTGTGAGAAATCAACGTTCACGACAGATTATCAAAATCGCAGTGCCAGTATTCATGAGCAGAGGTCCCAAACACTTTCATGAGGTGGGGGTCACAAAAATGCTGTGTTGCAAATTTGTAGTGCAAATACCAACAAACGGCTGGGGCATTAGGGTTTCTAACCATAACATCCCACCCTGTACAGACTGACAGGCATAATGCGTGTGCCTTTGCATTGCCAGCTGTCATGCTCATGCCATACCAGCCCCACCCTCAAGCCACTGACAGGCATCGAGGTGTGCCTTGGACTCTTCATCCACACAGTTCACCCCATTCTCCTATGCTGCTCCCATTTCAGCTTATGTCCTTATGAAATGGGGTGACTGTAAAGCCAAACACCCCAAGTCACACCTCAGCACTTGTCAGTGTCTGCAGGATAGGGTGAGGTAAAATAGCATGAGCGTTATGGCCGATTGGGGTGAGCATAAGGCCCGAGAACCCCAAGGCACAACGCAATATTTGTTGCACTGCAGGGTAGGGTGAGCTGAAATGCCATGAATGTTATGGCCAATGCCCAAAGGCACACCTCAGTGCCTGTCAGTCTCTGTAGGGTGATGTGGGGTTGACGTCACTTTCATACTTCACTGCCATTCCTATTATGCATCTGTTCAACCCCTGTGCTACCGATGCCAATGTCAGCAAGACAACATTCGGCATTGACAAATGCTTGTTGTGAATAGGTATCACTGTTGCCATTAGCCAATAAGGTGGAATGGCTTACTCCAGTAAAGATTTCTTTAACAATATGACCATGGATGTTGCAATGCTAGGAGACAATAGCGTAGCCGAGATATTATCAGGATCAGCAGATGTATTTTTTAAGCTTTGATCTTATCTATAATCAGTCTCGTGGTCATCTCTATCTGTAAGGGATTTCCCCCTGGAATATCCACCCTATGCTCTGTAGCAGCAGTAAAAACTGAACCAAAATATTTATTGAATATTTCTGCAATTTCTGAAGGCACCTCTGTTTATTATTATGTAGAATACATGTAACGCCCACATTGTTCCCATGTAATGTTAGCATAGCTATAACATTGCTTAATATTATCTTTCTTTGCAATACTGGCAAGTTTATATTCCATTCTAACCTAGCTTCTCCTAATCTCCCATTTACAAGTTTTTTTTGACATGTTTTAAATTTTGCCCAATTTACCGTTACAATGCATATATGCATTGTACTGTCTTCTTTTTTTCTTCAAAAGCTTTTTTGATTCTATTGGTTAACCATCTTGGTTTGACTCCTTGTCATCATACTTTTTTTTATTTTTGTCAAGTGGGTGTTGCATGTGTTAAATATTTCACTTTTTTTTATTTTTTCCCACATTTCTGTAGTTGCTTTATCTGTTAATTTATGCCCCATGGAATGGCAGCGAAGTCCTTCTGTATTATTTTCTTGTTAACTGCCTTAAAATTATAGATTGTTCTGTAGCCTCTGGTAACAGAATACCCCCCGTGAAACTGAATTGAATGCTGCTATGATCACTATTGTTGAGTGGCTCATTTACCTCGCATCTTTGGATCTCAATATTATTAGTGGTTAGTATGATGTCTGGTATGTTTTTATCATGAGTAGGTGGCTTCACGTCTTGCCTGAGACCTGGTTCATAGGTACATTCAAGCTAGTTCCTGAATTAATGTGAGAAAGTTATTCCCAGCATGCCTTTGAGCCTTGTTAACATCCCAGTTAATATCAGCATAGTTAAGGTCACCCAAAAATAGTACCTGACCATACTCACAGGCTGTTTGTAGTTCTCTATGAATCTGTTCTGCTATTTCTAGGCCTGCATCAGGTGGGCGGTAACATAGACTAATAATGATAATACCTTGGTGGCTGTTAGTATCTACTTGCAACCATAAAGTCTCTGTGATAGAGTCTACTGCTTTTATTTTATTAGTTATGTTAGATAATTTAATTGTATTAGCTAAGTAGGCAGTGACACCCCCCTTTCCTATTTTTTCTATCCACACAGTAAAGTATGTAGCCATTAATCTCTCTTCCCCAGATGTCATCTTCATTCCACCAAGTTTCGGTGATAAAGACCATGTCAGGTTTTTTTTTGGAACCTGAATTTAGGATAGTCCTTAGTTTATCAATTTTTATTTTGTAGATTTCTAGCGTCGTCTAAGTAGCAGTTTATATTATGCGGGATATTCTTATTAATCCTTCTAGTTTTATTGTCTGTAGGTTGATTTATCCTGATGTCTGGTAATCCCTTCCTAGTTAATTTAAATTTAGGGCACTATTAATCATGTTTGCCAGGATTTTAGTTCCTTTGTTACTTAAGTGTGATTCGTCGGTCGCGTATAAATCTTTATAATTTAAGAAAGTATCCCATGTGTCTATGAAGGTAATGTTCTTCTCATTACATTTATTTTTAACTCTTATATTTACCCTCTGAATGGTATTATTCCGCTCCCAGTGGCATTTCAGAATGGGTAAGATCCCAGAGATAACTGGAACCTGCCTGTGATTCCTAATTACCTCAGTTAAAGGGACACTGTCAACCTGTTTTTCATCATATTATTTCAAGCTAAAAACCTACATTTTATGATTGCTTACCTTCTCTCAACTACATTGCTGTTGCTGTTTGTTTTGTTTGTCTCCTTGTTTATTAGAACCGAAATGCGTGCTAATGTATATTTATAAACAACCTTGTTTTGTTTAACATCCTGGATCTGTTCTTTTTGAATACTTCCTGAACATTAGAAACACCTCTAAATAGTGCAGTCACTTATGATGCACTAGCCTCCTAAACTCTCACTGCATCAGGAGTAGCTAGACTGTGTTGTGGGTGGTCCCAAATCCAGGAAAGATGCAGTTGGAGCTGATCAAGGAATGTAAACAAACATGTTTTGGTGTGGTAACACCAGTATGGTGGGCAGTCTGTTTTTCACTTTTTTAAACAAAAAAGAGTCAGAATCAAACTACCAGTGACATCGGCAATCTTTACAGAATGTTGGAAACTGTAAAATATGTTTTTTAAACTAAGAACACTTTTGAGACCTAAGGAGGTTGACAGCGTCCCTCTCTAAGGCCATTGAATGTATGGTATCCGATCAGCTAATGGAATACCTGGATAAACACAACATCCTCTGCTCCAACAACATGGCTTCCATACAGGTCACAGTACTACATTGGCCATCCTTGAATTCATTGGTGCTATCCACAGCTCGTTGGACAACAGCCTCCTAACTGGGTCAGTCTTCATAGACCTGACCAAGGCTTTTGACACTGTACATTATAAACTATTAATCACACAGCTATGTTCTGCTGGGCTCTCATGTGAGTCCACTACCTGGTTCAAGAGCTACTTGGAGAACCTTTCCCAAAGAGTGAAAATAGCTGATGTTCTCTCAGATGCACGTCCTGTTCACTTAGGAGTTCCTCAAGGCTCCATTCTTGGGCCACTTCTTTTTAGGCTCTTTCTGAATGATCTTCCACAATCGTGTCCTGCACAAATCCTCCTTTATGCTGACAATGCCGTCATCCTCTCCACTCACAAGGATCCGGGCCACCTTCAAAAGAATCTACAGTTTGCCTTTGCCTCGATTGAAACCTGGTTTAGTACTCATAAACTGGTTCTCAACTATAAAAAAAAACAAGTCCATGCTCTTCTGCAGCCCACACGACAAACACAGACTCAGTCCCATCATGATCAAAAACTGCCTTGGTGCAACCCTCGAACAGGTTCAATCCTTTAAATATCTAGAAGTTACCATCAATTGTAACCTATAATATGCTACGCACATTGACAAAATTGCCAAGGCTGCCAACAGTCGCTTTGGCCTACTCTTCAGGCTCAGGCAATGCCTTACCTCAGATGTGTTAAGGATTGCAGTATAGAGCTCAATAATCTCAATAATCGACTATGGCCTGATCATCTATGGCTCTGCCTCTGCCACCATCCTCAGGCGTGTATCCATTGCACTAAACAAAGCTTGCCATCTCATAACCATCACCCACACGTGTGATCTCTATGCACAGACTGGGTGGCTTCAACTTTCAAACTGGATCAAGCACCAAGCCTACCTTATGACAAAGAAAATAACACTAAGCCTTGCTCCCCCAGGTGTCTAAGCTCTCCTCTGCCTAGCGCAAACTACTAACATCACCAGGGGCTCTGAATCCCAACTACTGCATATCCCATGTTTCCGCTCCACAGCAGGGCAAACATCCTTTACGCACAGAACTCCCAGCTGGTTCAATGGTCTCGGCATTGATATTGCCTCAATGCCAAAGCTTGGTCCATTCAAATCCAGTCTCCATTACATCCTGTCTGTATCTAGCTCTGTGACTGTCCTTCCTAATTGTTCTCCCCTCTCCTCTTTGCTCATTCCACCCAGCACTTAACCCTCTCCCCCCTCAACTCCCTCTCCCATACACCCACTCATCCGCCCCTCCTCCCACTTACTTTCCCTACTCCCTTGTAGCACTTTAATTGATATTTGACAAGTGCCTATGGCCACACCCCACTAGTGTGTCTCTCTTCCATACCATGTTAACACTGCTACCAGACCTCCTACTGGTATTTTTGCCACTGTATTGAATGTATAAAACTATGTAACTGCCTGTAACCCACTGTTATTCAATGTCTTGTTTGAATTGTACCTTATTCGACTTGGAACCTTTATAAAAGAGCTTTGGCTCAAAGCTTGTAATCCTAGATTCAAATAAATAAAATAAATAAAATTCAAGATTTCATTCACTTGCTAGGTGTTAACTTGCCTTTCAATAACTTTTGATAGGATTCTTTCAACATCGGCAGTTCTTGTTCCCAGTAGGCAATTAATTTCCCTATTAGCATTATCATTTCCTCAAATTATACTATCTGTTCCTCTCAACAGTGAGTCTCCTATTACTAGTACCTTTCCAAGTGGTTCCTCAATAAGTTCCTGTAAGGAAGCAAATCAAGCCATACAAAAGGCAAAAGTACTGGACTTTAGGAGGGCTGACTTGGCCAAAATGGGTGAGTGCCTAAGGAATGCACCAGCAAATGGGCAGGAAGGAGGGGTGGAAGAACAATGGAGAATAATAAAAACTGCCATCACAGAGGTAACAAGCCTTTGTGTGAAGCAAATAAACAAAACAAAACGATGTAAGAAACCAGTATGGTTCTCAAAGGAGGTGGCAGTGAAGGTTCAAGAGAAAAAGAAAGCATTCAGAAAGTACAAGGAATCACTGAAGGAGCAGGACAGAGAATTGTATCAGTTAAAGCAAAAGGAAGCTGGGAAGGCAGTCAGAACAGCAAAGGCCCAAACCAAGGAAAAGATAACCAACTCAGTTAAGAAGGGGGATAAAACCTTTTATAGGTACATCAGGGAGCGGAGGAAGACCAAGGGAGGGATAGTGAGGATTAATAAAGGGGAGGAAGGGTGGGCAGAGGGTGACAGTGAAAAGGCAGAGATACTAAACAAATATTTCTGCTCAGTATTTACAAATGAAGAGGGGGAGGTTCCTAAACCAAACAATACAAACACTCTGGATACAGAAGTTGATACCAGCCCATTTACAGAAGAAAGGGTTCTGAAAGAACTCTTAAAACTGAAAGTGGACAAAGCAATGGGGCCTGATAAGATTCATCCCAGAATTCTAAAAGAACTAAGGGTAGAACTAGTGACACCACTGACTATCCTCTTTAACAAATCATGGGAGGATGGGGTGGTACCTGAGGACTGGAGGAGGGCAGATGTGATTCCACTTCACAAAAGTGGGAGCAGGGCAGAGCGAGGAAACTACAGACCTGTTAGTTTAACCTCAGTGATAGGGAAAATGATGGAATCACTTCTGAAGGAAAGAATTGTTGAGTACCTAGAGGCCAGAGGCACAGGACCCAAGGCAGAATGGATTCACAGTGGGAAGGTCATGCCAGACAGATCTAATAGATTTCTTTGACTGGGTGACCAAAGTAGTAGATCAGGGAGGGCTGTGGACATGGCCTACCTAGACTTTAGCAAGGCATTTGACACAGTTCCACACAAAAGATTAATATACAAGTTAGCCAGCCTGGCAGTGGGT
Organism: Neoceratodus forsteri; assembly: GCA_016271365.2. NCBI lineage: Eukaryota > Metazoa > Chordata > Ceratodontiformes > Ceratodontidae > Neoceratodus > Neoceratodus forsteri. Next base: position 1,157,846,545 of record CM057451.1, read on the forward strand.
CCCAAGATGATAGCCTGGGTAAAGAATTGGCTGGAGAATAGGACACAGAGGGTAATAGTAAATGGAGTCCACTCTGAAGAAAGGGGGTTACTAGTGGGGTACCGCAGGGTTCAGTATTAGGACTGGTCTTCTTCAATGTCTTTATAAGCAACATTGCAGAGGGACTGGAAGGAAAAGTATGTCTCTTTGCAGATGACACAAAGATCTGCAACACAGTTGATGCACAAGGTGGGGTGGAAAGGATGAGAAGGGACTTGGCAAGGTTAGAGGAATGGTCAAATGTATGGCAGCTTAGATTCAATGCTAAGAAGTGCAAGGTGATGCACCTTGGAAACAAAACCCAGGGGAAGAGTACACAATGGGGGGTGAGATACTAACAACAACAAACATTTTTATTTAGTTTTTGTTTACCGGGTATGTGCACTAGCCAACAGGTGACTATTTTCAGGCACGACCTGGGAGGTACAGGAACAAAACATTGTGAAGATGATAACAAAACTGTACAATTGCAAAGACAATGAGGCAGGGTTACAGGTCCAAGGTACAATGAATATCACATTGTTCTACAGATAGCAGGAGAAAAAGGGTACTGGTGCTGGGACAGAGATTAAACTATGCAGACATGGAGTGAGGAAGAAAAGGGGGGGGACATGGTGGAGGAGGGGGCTAAGGATTCGTGAGAGCAGGTTAGGACTAAGCCCTGACAGCTTCAGCGGCAGATAGCAGGGACTTGTAACCGGACTCATGGGTCCATTCACCGGCTAGAGAGTGTCAAGATGTCCGAGGTGATATACGGCAACCATGCCTCAAAAATGGAAAGGGACCTGGGGTAGTCATATCAGATGACGTAAAGGTGGGCAAGCAATGTGAGAGGGCAGTAAGGAGGGCTGGGGAGTTACTGGGATGCATAGGGAGAGGCATCACCAGTAGAAAACAGGAAGTTTTTATCCCTCAGTACAGACAGCTGGTGAGACCCCATCTGGAGTACTGCGTGCAGTTCTGGAGACCCAATCTCCGCAAAGACAAACACAGGATGGAAGCTGTCCAGAGGAGGGCAACTAAAATCGTGCAGGGTCTGCACCGGAAGACATATGAAGAGAGACTTAAGGAGCTTAATATGTATAGCCTCGAGGAAAGGAGGGAGAGGGGGGACATGATAGAAACTTTCAAGTACCTCAAGGGAATCAACAAAGTCCAAGAGGATAGCATCTTTCAGAAAAAGAGGTGTGCAAGAACAAGGGGGCACAATATGAAGATGGGGAGGGGCGGCTCAGAGGTAATGTGAGGAAGTATTTTTTCACAGAGAGGGTTGTGGATGCATGGAACGGCCTTCCGGTGGAGGTTGTGGAGTCAAAAACAGTGGTGGAATTCAAGCATGCATGGGACAGTCATAAGGCAATTCTAGGGGGTGGGGGTAAGAAAAAGTAGGCTGCTGGTTAACTAGGATCTGCAGCTTATCCATTAGGTAGGGAAATGGGCAGACTGGGTGGGCCAAGCGGTCCTTATCTGCCGTCAAATTCTATGTTTCTATGTTTCTATTAGACAGTGGGAATTCAGAATGAGCTAAGGCCCTGCGTCCTTTTTATGTTGTTTGCACGCATGCGCAAGAAATATATTGCAGCAGCTTTCCAGAAGCAGGTTGTGGAGGCGCAGCACTGTTGTGGCCAATGCCCCCACAGCCTGTAAAGGCTTGGACTGCTTTCCCCAATGCCATGGCATGCTGCTGCTGACACTAGTTCAGCCAGCGTTGCATCACTTTGAAATGTTTCAGCCGCTGCAATCAGGGGCTGCCTCGTCATTACAGCATCAGTGATTCGCTGCAATGAGGGAGCGACCGTCATTGCTGGGCGGAACGTTGCTACTGTAATATTGTTTGTGAACATGGCAGCGCCTTGCCGCCATGTTCACAAACAATATTAATCCGGCCCCAGTGCTAAAGAGGTGCCCAATTCCCCTTGGCATGTACCTCCCACAGCAGCGTATTTTTTGCAGGCAGGGGGCCCCAATCCCGTCAATTTCCATCCCGGTGCTAGTTGAGTTGCCGATGGGAAGCCCACTCCCGTCGGCATCAGGTCCCCGAAAGAGTAGTGGGAGAGTTGTGCTGAGGGTGCCCAATCCTCTCAGCCCTTGCGCCTCCCGGCTTTTGTGCCAACTGGGGTGTCAATCCCCGTCAGCTGCACCCCAAAACATTCAGGTGGCATGCTGGAGCCCACCTCAGTGGGCCCAATACCTATAAAGAAAAAGCGTCCTGCAATTTTTTTTTAAACCTGTAAAAAAAAAAAAGTCCCTTACAGTCTCCCTGCTCCCCACAACCCGCACCCACCCTCACCTGCCTCTCCACACACCCCCACCCCATACTTACCTCCAAGTCCAGTGCGACGCATCTTCGGGCGGACCAGGAACATGGGCCCGTCTCTTCAAAGCTGACCGGAACTGAGGAAATGCCGGTAAGCTGTATAATGGAATGAATAGGGCTTTTCAACTTTGATGCATATCTCAGGCATTTTTGGAATTTTGACACCAAATTTTCAACATGGGGTTTTGAGACCCCTCCTCATGAATTCTGCCACTGTCATGGCATTATTTGGCCCGAAAGGTGATTTAGCGGTCACTCGTGGAGATCCTCTTTTGGGACCGATTAATAAAGCGACAGTGCCAGTGTTCATGGTGGAGTTCTCAAAGGTGTATGTTGTAAATTTGGTGGAAAACATCCAAAAATTACTTTATGATATGCTATGAAGTTGCTACGCAGTCTCATAACTTTGCGAATTTAGTAACATTTTAACACCAGATTTACAACATTGGCATTTTTTCACACCTCCTTGTGAACAGTACAACTGTCATTTTTCACATCCTGGCCAAAATTTGTTTTCGCTCTGCTGGCGCAGAATAGTGCGCTTGCTGTGGGAAATCAATGTTTGGGATAGATTATTAAAATGACAGTGACACTGTTCATGAGCAGAGGTCTTAAAATGCCTATGTTGAAAATCTGGTGATGATACTCCATTAAATGACTGTGTTACGAGTATGCGTTGCGCGGTTTCCATGCACTCTCGTACCTTCGCAACTTTGCAATATTTTCACTCCAGATTTTCAACATTGCCATTTTCCCACACCTCCTTATGATCAATGCAGCTGTCATTTTTCACATCCTGGCCAAAATGTGTTTTCGTTCTTCCGGCGCACAATAGCACGGTTGCTGTGGGAAATCAGTGTTCAGGACACATTAAGAAAATCACACTGACACTGTTCATGAGCAGAGGTGCTAAAATGCCTATGTTGAAAATTGTGTGATGAAACTCTATAAAATGACTGTGTTACGAGCGTGCGTTGTGCAGTTTCCACGCACCCTTGTAAGTTTGCAAATTAGTTATATTTTCATGCCAGATTTTCAACACTGGCATTTTTTCACACCTCCTTATGAACAGTACAGCTATCATTTTTCACATCCTGGCCAAAATGTGTTTTCGTGCTTCTGGTGCAGAATAACGCAGTCGCTGTCAGAAATCAGTGTTTGGGATAGATTAGGATTGAGTGAGTGAGAGAGGGGAGGAGTAACCGAGCTCAACTGAGCTCTGTCGGGACTGCTGCAGATTTCTTTGTGGGCAGGAAAAGGTGCCAACGCAGGCAGGAGCCCAGTACAAAAGGGCATCTTGCAGCACCAGAAGACACAGAACGAGTGAGTGAGGTAGGGGGAGGGAGTGAGAGAGCTCAACAGAGCTCTGTTGGGACTGCTGCGGATTTCTTTGTGGGCAGAAAAAGGCAGCAATGCATGCAGGGGCCCAGTACAAAAGGGCAGCCTGCAGCAGTGGGACAAACAGAACGAGTGACTGAGAGAGGGGGAGTGAGCGAGCTTGACGGAGCGCTATTGTGACTGCTGCAGATTTCTTTGTGTGCAGAAAAGGGTGGCAATGCAGGCAGGAGCCCAGTACAAAAGGGCAGCCTGCAGCTCTGGCAGAAATGGAATGCGCGAGTGAGAGAGGGGGAGCGAGTGAGGTCAATGGAGCTCTGTCGGGACTGCTGCAGATTTCTTTGTGGGCAGAAAAAGGTGACAACAGAGGCAGGAGCCCAGTACAAAAGGGCAGCCTGCAGCGCCAAGAGAAACAGAATGAGTGAGACAGGGGGAGTGAGTGACCTCAACGAAGATGTGTCAGGACTGCTGCAGATTTCTTTGTGGGCAGAAAAAGCTGCCAATGCAGGCAGGAGCCCAGTACAAAGGGCAGCCTGCAGCAGCGGAGACACAGAATGAGTGAGGGAGGGAGGGAGGAGGGAGGAGGAGGTGAGTGAGCTCAATGGAGCGCTGTTGGGACTGCTGCAGATTTCTCTGTGGGCAGAAAAAGGCAGCAATGCATGCAGGGGCCCAGTACAAAAGGGCAGCCTGCAGCGGTGGGAGAAACAGAACGAACGAGTGAGAGAGGGGGAGTCAGTGAGTGAGCAAGCTCAACGGTGCACTATCGTGACTGCTGCAGATTTCTTTGTGGGCAGAAGAAGGCAGCAATGCAGGCAGGAGCCCAGTACAAAAGGGCAGCCTGCAGCGCCAGGAGAAACAGAATGAGTGAGTGAGACAGGTGGAGTGAGCGACCTCAACGGAGCTCTGTTGGGACAGCTGCGGATTTCTTTGTGGGCAGAAAAATGTGCCAATGCAGGCAGAAGCCCAGTACAAAAGGGCAGCCTGCAGAGCCGGCAGAAACAGAACAAGTGACTGAAAGAGGGGGAGTGAGTGAGGTCAATGGAGCTCTGTCGGGACTGCTGCAGATTTCTTTGTGGGCAGAAAAAGGTGCCACAGAGGCAGGAGTCCAGTACAAAAGGGCAGCCTACAGCGCCGGCAGAAACGGAATGAGTGAGTGAGTGAGGGGGAGTGAGCTACCTCAACGGAGCTGTGTCGGGACTGCTGCAGATTTCTTTGTGGGCAGAAAAAGCCACCAATGCAGGCAGGAGCCCAGTACAAAAGGGCAGCCTGCAGCAGCGGGAGACACAGAGCAAGCGAGTGAAGGAGGGGCAGTGAGGGAGCTCAACGGACCAATGCAATCAACATTCGGCATTGACAAATGCTTGTTTTTCTTGGCATTCTATCAACGAATGGCCATTCCTGATCTTCAGACATTGAATTGGTTAGTGAATAAAACGTTCCTTCCCCTGGGTTCCCATTTGTATCCATTCCCTCATTCCCTTCCCTCTTCCTTTTGTCCTTGGGCATATCACTTATTGTCTTATTAAGGCTAGCCTTTACTTGCTCCCTCATTTTGCTAATCTTTTGTATTAGACTCCCTAAATCTATACATTTTTGACATATAAAATTGTCAGACTGTATAGCAGTGATATTGGTTGTATACATCAAACAGCTGTTACATTTTTTTTATTGTGCCATTATTACTCAGAATTTCTACAAAAATCCTCAGAAGGGTTATGTGGCTCCATTATCTCAGGACACCCTGGACTAGCAAAGTAAAAATTATTTATCTACTTACTATCCGCTCACTCAGACATCTGCTAAATAGTCTGGGGACCCGGAACTAGGGCCAAGTAATATCACAAACCTTTCTTTTAGTAGTGATTCCATTAGTTTCCCCACCATCGAGGTCAGGCTGACTGGCCTGTAGTTGCAAGCCTCCTCCTTGCTCCCACTTTTGTGGAGAGGGACTACATTCACCCTCCTCCAGTCCTTTGGTACCACACCTGTTTCCAGCGAACTGTTGAACGATGCTGTCAGTGGTGCTGCCAAGGTTGACATAGGGAACCTTTTTATGTTTGCTTGCACGCATGTGCAAGAAACATAGTGCGATGATCCAAAATGCAGTGCCGCACAGTTGAAAGGGAGAGCTACGCTTCAGTGAGCAGCAATAAGATATTGCATGCTCATGCATGCTCCACACACACACACACACACACACACACACACATGCATACTGCATGCGCCCCCATAGAACTGCTACGATGCATTCTCTCTGATCTAAGAAATTAAAACAGGAAAGGTGAGAAGACAACTCGCTAGGCAGGCACAAGCCGAAAGTGTAGGGGTGGGGGATGATGGAGAAGACCCCCCCCTTCAAAATGTATAAGCATTCAACTCAGTAATGTCAGGTCCACTAAACTAATCAATTTTTAAATGTTTCAGTGGGCAGGACTCTCATTCAGCTTCGGAATTAAAATAACCGAAAATGGCAAATTCAGCTCAAACACTGAAAACTAGACATCATTTGACAATACTTTCTAGTATGGAGCATAACAGCCGAACATAAACATAGTTACTTATATAAAAACAACAGTATAACTATACATGTATGTGTATGCTATAAATATATACCTCACGTTAAGCACAAAATACGTTCTCGTTCCCTTAACAAAGATTTTTCTAAATTTTGATGAGCCTTTCCCACGCATCCTCTATATATCTGGGTGGAAAACCCGGCGCCCCGTTAATGGGCTTCAGGTAACAGCGATGAGGTTTGATTGAGGATCAGAATGTCCCTGACCCGCAGGGCAGCAGCTACAGTGCTCCGTCTCAATAATAATTATTTTCAATCCACCGTGTCTGTTGAAAGCAGCCAATCAGAGCCCTTGACTGCTCCATAGGTACCAGCTGCTGTGGCAACCAAGCCCGCATGCTCCTGCGCTGCAGGATTGCCTGGGAGACAAGTGCCCACTAAGTAATGACATCACTTGATGGGTAGTTATCTCTGGATGGGATACGGAAAAGTGAGAGGGAGGTAAATGGAGGCGAGAAGAGAACAAACATGATAATTTGCATGACAGAAAGCTTCTGTTTATTTGGTGTGCAAAGTCGCAATATTGAGCAGGAATGTCCACAGTTCAAAAAAAAAATATTACAATTACCCAAGCAGGAAATAATAGTTAATAAAGGACATAAGCAAACATGGTTCTAATACTGTGGCAAAATCTAGATTTACAACCAACTGCTTATATTCCTGCTGTTTTGAGGGGAGGGTCCAGATGTTTATTTGCAGGGTTATTACTATATAGACTTTTTTTTTCATTTCTATACCAGGACTCCCTTAGGGAATCTATCTAATCGTTACTATAACTGATGGGATTTGTTTATGACAAGCCTTGATATTTTGCTGGAGTGTTCCTGGTGAAAAGAAGACAGTAGCATAGTACAACAACAGTTACAAGCATAAAAAGTAACAGTGCAATGTGCAAAAAGTATCTACAGTTGAAATGGAGAGCTATGTTTCAGTGAGCAGCAAAAAGCGATCGCGTGCTCATGCGCCCCCCTACCTTATACTGCGTGCTTCCCTCCACGCACACACTGTATAGCTGATGGGGGTGCCCAATCCCCTTCGGCTGTGCTGCGCTCCCTCCCCCAACAGAGTTCCAGATGCCATGCTGGGAGCTCACCCCAGCATGGCAACAGATCGTATGGCCTACGGGGGTGCCCAATCCCCTGTCGGCTACACAGCCACCCCCAAACAGCCTTCCAGCTGCCATACTGGAAGCCCACCCCAGCGTGGCACAAGTCCCGCATCATCTAGTTAAAAAAAAAAATAATAACTTCCTCGCTGACTGTCCTGACCCAATCTTCCCCACCCACGCCCACCCTCTGTGCACCCTGCCTCCCACACCCCTCCTCACCCCATACTTACCTCCGGAGCTCATTGCGATGATCTTCGATGGACCGGGAACATGTCTGCACTCTTCAAAGCTGACCGCAAACTGAGGAAATGCTGGTAAGCTGTATAATGTAATAAATAGGGTTTTGTTCAACTTTAGTGCATATCTCGGGCATTTTGGGGAATTTTTTCACCAAATTTTCAACATGGGGTTTTTGGGACCCCACCTCATGAATTCTGTCACTGTCTTGGCATTAATCTGCCCCGAAAGGTGATTTCATGGTCACTGCGTGGAACCACCTTTTGGGACCGATTCTCGGCGATAGTGTCACAGTTCATGGTGGGCTAAAAACCTATGTTGAAAATTTGCGAAAATTCTCAAAAATGATTGTTTTATGAGCATGCGTTATACTGTTCCTACACATCACTGTGAAGTTCGCGAATTTTAATATGTTCACCCAGATTTTCAACATTGCCATTTTACCATACCTCCTTATGAGCAGTAAAGCTGTCATTTTCTAAGCATCTGACCCAAAATGTGTTTCCGTGCATATGGTGCACAATGGACAGTCGGTGTGTGAAATCAATGTTGGGACAGATTAAGAAAATCACTATGACACTGTTCATGAGCAGAGGTGTTAAAATGGCTATGTTAAAAATTTGGTGAAAAAATTCCCAAAAATCAGTTTTTACGAGCATGTGTTGCGTGTTCCTCATGCCTTTCGTAAGTAATTTTAATATTTGCACACAGATTTTCAACATTGCCATTTTACCACACCTCCTTATGAGCAGTACAGCTGTCATTTTTCACATCTTGGCCAAAATGTGTTTCCGCACATGTAGCGCACAATGGTGCAGTCGGTGTGTGAAAGCAATGTTTGGGACAGATTAAGAAAATCACAGTGACACTGTTCATGGGCAGAGGTCTTAAAATGGCTATGTTGAAAATTTGGTGACAAAAGTCCATAAAATGACTGTGTTACGAGTGAGCATTGCGCAGTTTCCACGCACCCTCGTAAGTTCATGAATTTGTAATATTTTCAGTCCAGATTTTCATCAGTGGCATTATTCCACACTTCCTTATGAACAGTACAGCTGTCATTTTTCACAACATGGCCGAAATGTGTTTTCACAGTTTCAGCACAGAAATGCATGGTCGCTGTGGGAAATCATTGTTCGGGACAGATAAAGAAAATCACAGTGACACTGTTCATGATCGGAGGTCCCAAAATGCCTGTGTTGACAATCTGCTGTAAAAAATCCCCAAACTAATTACATTACGGGTGTGCGTTGCACAATTTCTACGCACGCTCGTGACTTCACCATTTTTTTAAATATTTTCACTGCAGATTTTCAACATTGCCATTTTTTACACCTCCCCATGAACAGTACAGCTGTCATTTTTCACATCTGGTTCGGAATGTGTTTTTACACCTGTGGTGCTAAATGCCATAGTTGCTGTGCAAAAGCAGCTTTCGGCTAACAAACTGATATTGCCACTGTTCATGAGGTGGGGGTCACAAAAAAACCATGTTGAATATTTGGAGTGAAAATACCAACGAATGCCTGTGGCGTTAGGGTTTTCTACCATAACACCCCACCCTGTAGAGAATGACAGTCATCAGGGGTGTGACTTGGGATTCTCGCCTGTAATGCTCATACCATTTCACGCCCTGCAGCCAGTGAGAGGCATCGAGGTGTGCCTTGGACTCTTCAGCCCCAAAGTTCACCCCATTCTCCTATACCGCACCCTTCTCACCATATTCCATGATGGAATAGGGTGAGCATAAGAGCCAAAGACCCCAAGGCACACCGTGACACTTGTCGGTGTCTGCAGGGTAGGGTGTGGTGAAATGGCGTGGCCATTATGCCTGACGACCCAAAGACACACCCCAATGCCTGTCAGTATCTGCAGGGTGGTGATGGGGTTGGCTTTAGTTCAATACTTCACTGCCATTCCTATTATGCAGCTCTGTAACTCCTACACTACCAATGCCAATGCCAATGCCAGCAAGCAAACATTCGGCATTGGCAAATGCTAGGTTTTTTTTTTTGTTTTTTTTGCAAAAGTGAGAACAGAAACACCAGAGGGCACAACAACTACAAGTTAGCGGGGGCACAGGAAGGAGGCCAGAGGCACTGCGTGATTGAAAGGTGGTGGCAGAATGGAATGCATTTCTAGAGGGGTAGCAAATCACAGTACTGTTAGGGGCGTATAAAGAGGTGACATAAAATTCAAAGGGAAGGTTAGAGTGACAGAGAGGGGCGGAGCAATATGTAATAATCGTGTTGAGCAGACTCACTAGACCTTCGGACTTATTTCTGCTGGCTTTTTGCATATTTGTATGTATGTTTGTATAAAATTTCAGACCTGGATAATCCCTCCCTCTTAAAGATTCAGTTCAGAATAAAAATATTTAAATCAGTGAGCATCATAGCGCAATAGCGTATAGAGTAATGCTTACACAATATCGGTGATAGTCAGGTGGCTAGTTGTATGATTGGGCTGTTTGACTGTTACATGTGGATGCTGGCCTTTTTCTGCCCTCTCTGTCCCTGGGACTACTACCCTGGTGGGGTACCATAAAAGCAAATAAACTGTCCTGAGTAGGGTTCTACTCCTAGAGGTGTCAGGAAGCGTGATTCCTTTAGGCTAAAGGTACCTTAGGAAGGAGCTCAAGGAGAGATCAAGCTGCTGGAGGAGGGGAGGGAGGGAGGATGGTGGGAAAGAAGAAACAGAGCTTCTGAATGAGACTGGAGGAAGTTGATTTAAATAGCACAGGAAGGTGGGGGTATGGCTGGATTCTCCCACCCATCAACAATTTATTTATTTATGACTTTGATAACTGGTGAGTGCACTGATCCCAGGGACCGCTTTCAGGCACTACCCGGCCATAACACATGGTGCAGGGTGACAGTGGAGTACAAGGTAACAGTAATACACACGAAACAGATTTGATACAAGCAACAATAGTAAGCACAATATACAGGTTTGATGCATAGGTGAATTTGAGAACAGCATAACAACAGAGAACAAGCATAATCTTTTAATTCAGTGGGCATACACAATCACCTAGAGGTGACATGGGAACATAATTCCTTAAGCTTAAGGTACAATAGAAAGGAGCTCAAAAAAACTGCAAAGCAGGACCAGAAATAACAGACGAGTAGCACTCAGTCCTGAGTTAACTCCGCAGCACATCCAAACCAAATAATATTTTCAGAAACTTATTTTGCAGTGCAATTCAGTTAGAGTGCAGGTAAAGTACAGATCCAAAGGGTAGCACGTAACCGTCACTGCAAGCCCCCACCAGCGGGCGTACAGAGCCACCAACCCGCTGTCCTCCATGGCAGCAGGAAGTGCCCAACCTGAGCTGCGATGTGTTCAGGCGCTCAGAATGCATTGCCGCCTCCTGGGGTCGGTATGGCCTGATCATTGGGCAGCTCTACTGTCCCAAGTCCCAGAACCGAGGCCACCGCAGCAGTGTCAACAAGTGGCACCTGAGCACGGAATCGGTCAGCAGTGATCCACCGGCGATGTTACTTGTTCACCTGTGCCTGTAAGTGAAATAGTACCCTGAGCTGCACGATCTGTCTCCCGTGTCCATGCTGCTCGCGGAGGTGATGCGGTAACATAGGCTCGCCAATCGCCTCGACAAGCCTCTATGTTACAAGCGCGATGTCACCTTCAGTGTCGGGCTCTGCCGAGTTAATGCCGCTGGGATGTTGGACCCTGGGGCCTAGCCTCGGGCACCAACCCCCAGCGGGCGATTAATCCACTAGCAGACCCTCTCTGTCGAGTGATGAATGCTTACATAATGTTGTAAATGTTATATGATATGTACCTATGCTATATAATACTTCTGACCTAGATCCTCTGAAAATAGGCCCTGTTTAAAGGATCTTGTGTGTAATTAATAAATAAATAAATAAGTAACTATGCTTCTGCTATCAGCACCAGCCTCCTTAGATGCACCTCCTGCCGTTTCGTTAAAGCAGGAGCTGTAAACAGATTGAGTGAATAATGGCACAGACAACTGATAGCCGGTGATGACTGCTAGCAGATGGAGGCATGAATTCCAGAAGGAGAAGGGGAATGGCAGAATTGTAGAATGAAGAAGCAAGCCACCATTCAACCCCAACTTACAGTGGAACTCCTACTACTAAGGTAAATGTTAATTAAATATATAAACTACATTGTGGATTTTTTTTACAATTTTTGGCCAGGAAAGACACATTAAGCTGAGGCTTGTTTTCATGTGCATCCTGGGAGCACAGGGAAGTTAAATGACTTGGTAATAGTCACACAGTATGCAAGTAGTGGCTGTGGGATTCAAACCCAGTTCTCCAGGTTTGCAGCTCAGTACTCAACCACTGTGCTGTACTGCCACATTAAGTTTGGGCCTCATGGGAGGACCCCCCCCGTGGAGGAAGTCTCTGGGTATTCATAGCCTTTGCTGCCATCCCTCCTGGCCTGGGTATCTATTATGATGGCTCAGCATGCTAATTTGGAATTCAATTCAGGAGAAGTTTTGGAGGGAAAACTCTTGCTCTCTTCTGTCCAATAGGATTACACTGTGGGGTGCCATGAGCCGAACTGTACAGCTAAAGGAGGTCATTCCACTGCAAAGGAGGCCCACCCCTTAAAGTATGATATGGGGAGAGTAGTGACTGCTGAAAGGCCAACATCCAGACTCAAGACCATGAGAAGGCCTAAGGTTGACTGAAAACTAAAGGAAGGAATATGGAATGAGACTAAGTGGACATTAAGTAACCGCAGGGAGAACAGTTTTCAGAGGTGTTGCCGACGTGGTCAGTACAGCTAAAGGAACCCATGTGGACTTAGAGCTCCACCCTTGGGCATCTGAAGTCTTAACTACTACACTGTGACATGCTGTTGACCATGGATCTGCATGGGTAAAGCTTCCCCCAGAATGTTGAACCAAGTGGGACTGCCATGAGGACACTTCACAAGATAAGCAACCTATGGAGAAGGACACCAGTCTAAGACTGGGACTAATTTTCAATTTGCAGACTTCAGGGGGAGGGACTGAGCATGTCTATTGACATGAAAAGCCCTGAGGGCAAGGTTCTGGGAATACGATGATGGCCAGTGTTAATGCATTCACACAGCCTGATGGCACATGGGCAGAAGTGCATTGATTGAATGTTGACTGCTGAAGGAATGGCTGATATGATCGAGATTGACTGAATGAGGACTGCTGGAGGAAGGGGAAATTGTTTAACCAGGAAAAGTTTAGTTTATTGTTCTAGGAATTACTACCTTTGAGCCAGAGGCTCTTTTACAAAGGTTCCACGTCAATTAGGTACAGTACAAAAGGTTACATAGATAACACAACAATTTGTGTTGTGTCAAAACAGAAAACATATACAAATACATATCAAATCACTTGTGCAAAAGGACATGAGATATCAATAATCACATTATTATTACAAGAAAGAGGTCATGTCAGATTAGGAGAAACAAATAGGAAAAGTCCAGAACAGAGAGGTAAGTGAATGGTGTGGGGAGCAGACAATAGCAGGAGAAAAGGTTTCCCAAACATGTCTTTGTCAAATAATGGAACAGGGTGGGTAGTGAGAAAATAGGAGGTTTAATCAGGGCAGTCACAGGAGCTGGAGGTGGCAAGGTGAGAGAAAGCCTTGATTTGAAAACACCTAGAGAGGTGGAGGCAGTAATATGAATGCTGAGGGCATTTAGCCAGCTGGGGGCACGATAGGCAAATGATCTTTGTCCCTGAGAAGTCTGGCATCGGGGGACTTGGAGAGGCTGGTGTTCTGATCTTCTGGTAAAACGGGTGCTAGCGCTCGGGCATAACAGGTCTTGGATACAGGGTGGAGTGAGGCCCAGAGTGGATTTTTTCGCCATCAGGCAGGTAAGGTACTTTATCTGGTTTGAGAGTTGCAACCAACCTGAGTCAGCATAGAGTTCACATGTGTGGGTACGTTGATGTGCACCAGTGAGCATCCGACAGGCCTTATTTAGGGATGTTGTAATGCGACTAAGTGCTGTAGTAGTGGCAGATCCGTATATAACTAAGCCATAGTCAACGACTGAGATGGTAGAAGATTGGATGGCAATCCTCAGTGCAGAGTGGGTAAGAAGCTGTCGGTTCCGATACAGAATCCCAATTCGCTGATTAATAGTTTTTGCTGTACTATCAATGAGTTGCAAAGGTTAGGCCTTGATCAAAGTTGATTCCAAGATATTTGAAAATTGGCACTTGTTCAAGGGTATTTCCAGGTATGTATTAATGGTGAGTGGGACTTGCCGTTTCTTGTTTTCTTGAGTTAAGAAGAGCATGGATTTCGTTTTTGTGGTTTAGAACCAGCTTATGTTCAAGGAACCACATCTCAACTTTGGAAAAGCATGCTGAAGGTTGAGCGTAGAGGTTCGGATCTTTATGAGTGGCAAGAATCACGGCATCATCGGCATAGAGGATTATTTGTTCAGGGCAGGATTTGGGGAGGGAGTTTAGGAAAAGGCTGAAAAGGAGGGGGCCCAGGATGGATCCCTGGGGAACTCCTGAGCGAACCGGTTTTGAGTCTGAGAGAACTCCAGCTGCTTTTACAGATTGAGAGCGCTGAGCAAGGTAATTTTTTACCCAGTCACCAGGACCCTGCGAGAGCCCTAGGGATAGAAGTCGTTTGATAAGTAGGCCATGGTGAACTGTATCAAATGCCTTGGTTAAGTCAATGTAGACTGCTTCAGTTAGGTTTCCTTTGTCCATGGCATTGTGGATTGCTCCTGAGAATTCAAGTAGGGCAGTCGATGTGCTGTGCCCTTTCCTAAATCCATGCTGCTGAGTGTATAGGATGTTGTGCTTTTCCAGGTAGTCTGAAAGTTGGTCCGCCACCAAGCGTTCAAGGGCCTTAGAGAGAAGTGGTAGTATTGATATTGGGCGATAGTTACCAGGCAGTGACTTATCACCACTTTTGTGCACCAGAGTGACAACTGCAGCCTTCCATTTCCTAGGAATTGGCTGTAGCAGAGGAGAGATTGAAAATTTTGTGAGGGGAGCAGTACTTCCTCCAGAGTGAGGGACAGAAGTTTAAGGTCAATAGTGTCACTGCTTGCTCGGGACTTAGAAATGGCCTTCTTTACATATTTATAGACTTCATGTGCCTTTACTAATTTGAAATGGAAGGGTGGTTTGGTTGGAGAGGTAGTAGAAGTAGAAATTGAGGGTCAGCATCAGTGAAGAAATCAGATGAGAGGACACCACTAAGGTCCGTGAAGGTATCATTTAGGGTGTTTGCAATGATCTCTGGGTCTAATGTAGTGGTTCCATCCACATTCATTATTGTAGGAGAGGATTTGGACTGCTGACCCATGATATTCTTTATGTTGTCCCAGAAGAATTTCCCTTCGCCCCAGGAGTTGGAGAGGGCATTCTTGAAGTAGGAGCTCTTCATCAAGCGGATCTGTTTAGTACAGTGGTTGCGAGCCTGTTTATACTTTTGAATGTCCGACAGAGTGCCAGTAGCTCTTACAGTGGCCCAGAGGTGATCCCTACTTTTGAGTTGTGCCAATAGCTTTGCCGTGAGCCAGGGATTTGTGAGTGCTTTGATTTTGCACTTTTTTACTGATGCATAGGTGTCACAGGCAGTGTTGAAAGTAGTAATAAAGTAATCAAGGGCTAGGTCAACATCTTGAGTTTTGTAAATCAAGGACCAGTCTATCTGCCTAAGACAGGTCTTGAGATGAGTAAGGTTGCCATAAGGTAGGACTCTGCTATAGATGGTTTTGGAGGCGGCTTACCTAAACTTATTTGTCCAGGTACATATTATTGGAGAGTGATCACTGAGCCAGTCAGGAGAACACTTACATTGGTTATATGGGTAGGGTGGCTGGTAAGGATCCAGTCAATGAGGTGCTGGTCCCTGATTTGTAGTTTTTCCTGGTAGGGAGTTTACCACTTGTGTTACATTTGCTGCTAGGATGGCATCTTTGTTTGACCCTGCATCAGGAGCAAGCCAATTTATATTAAAGTCCCCAAGGAGAAGGAGTTCGATGTCAGAAGGTTGTGTACTTACGAACTCGAGGGACAGCCTGTAGGCGGAATCAGGATCTTTGGTGGGATATAGACAGCAGCAATCGTGAGGACTTTGTTTTGGGCACCAAGTAGTATCTTGATAGGGAGGAGTTGCACTGAGGTTTATGTGGTGGGGTAAGAACCAGGGAGACAGGTGAGGTAGAGTCCTTTATGTAGATTGCACCCCACCACCCTTTTGAGGTCCTATCCAGCCTGAATATCTTGTAGCCCTGTATAGAGATGGCATGATCTGGAGTATTAGGTGTCAGCCAAGTTTCGACAATGGCAAAGATATCCGGGTTGTGTTGGCTGGCAAAGATTTGAAGGGAGGCCAGTTTTGGAAGGAGACTGCAGATGTTTAAGGTAATTTTGAGTCCCCCTCCATTTGGCAGGCTTTGTTGTACTGTAGGAGACAGGGCCAGGATTTGAGTGGACACTTCCTGATATCAAGAGGAGGAGGAGTAGGAGTTTAAGAGACAGTTGCTGTACTTTGTAGTCAATAGAATTACACTTCTGAGGCTTATGTGGCTTGGACCAGTGCAGGCGTCTAGGGACCCAGAGCAAGGAGATTGTTAGTAATAGAGGATGATATGCCCATTTATCCTTGTTGTAGCTTGTCAGTTGCACCCAGTCGCTGCAGATAGGTACCTGGTGGTTAAGTCAAAAGCCAAAAGAATGATCAACAGCTGAGGTCCGAGTCACTGAAATGTTAAAATTCCTGAAGGTGATTAACTTTGCCTGCACATATGCAGGATGTGAAATCCCTTTGTCTGTATGCTTCTTTGTCATTCAAACAGGTTGCTGAAAAGCCCACATACAGATCATGGAGCAGGTCAGGACGATAATGTGGATTGCAGCAGGACCCAGAGTCACCAAGTTTGTCAGATGTAGTTGCTTCACTTATGTTTAAAAGCACACTATGCGGAGCTTGTTTCCAGGTGAGACCCGAGCACAAGGAAGTACAGGTGGGGGCAACTGTCTGGCTATATCAAGTGAAACTAATAAGAAATGCAGTGGGACTGAGGAGAAAAGTTTCCAAGTGGCTTGTTATGGACAGCAGCTATAATAGACTGTAAAACATGAGTGGTACAGGAGAATTACATAATAATAATAATAATCTTTATTTGTATCAAACGCAATTCAGCAGGAATCAAAGTGCTTTTACAGAGTTTAAAGATCTTAAAATTATAAAACTATAATAATATAAAATGCCAAACTGAACAACAGACATGCTAAAAATTATCAGAAAAGGCAAGCGAAAATAAATAAGTTTTCAGTGCCGATTTGAAGCTCTCCACAGTCAGGCACCCCCTTATCTGATGAGGTAGAGAATTCTACAGGGTAGGGGCCACGGATGTAAATGAACCCTGGGAATCTCCAGCAATCCCTCATCAGCGGAGTGGAGTGGTCAGAAGGGGCATTAGGGACACAGAAGCTCTTGCAGGTAACTTGGTCCCTGTCCATGTAGGGCTTTGTAGGTCAATAAACTGACCTTGAAGGTGATCTGCCACTGAACTGGCAGCCAGTGCAGCTCGCATAGCACAGGTCTGACATGGCTAGATTGAGAAAGCCCAGTCAACAACCTGGCCACCGCATTCTGCACCAGCTGCAAGTGGCTGATATCAATCCCCAGTAGCCCTAGGTGCAAGGTGTTGCAATAATCAAAGCAAGAGGTCACAAAGGTGTTGACAAAGTCAGAAGGTCACCTGGCGGAACCAGGTCCTTAATTCGGGTGATATTCCTCAGATGGTAGAATGAGGTCTTGACAATGGAAGACACCTGAGATTTCAAAGTCAACCCCTCATCAAAAATAATGCCCAGACTTCACACCCATTCAGAGGTCATCAGATGGATGCCACCAAGCAAAAGCCCAGAGGCCTGCCCAGCCAAAGACCCCTGTACACGATGACCCAGGTCCACCACCAAAACCTCAGTTTTGCCAGGATTCATCTTCAACTGGTTGGCACTCATCCAGTCCTGGATCTCAGAGAGGCATTTGTTAAACACAGAGACCGCATCATCTCACTTGGGTGCAAAGGACATGTATAGCTGAGTATCATCTGTACAGCAGTGAAAACTCAGTCCATACCACCTTACAATGTCTCCCAACGGCAGCATATACACCACAAATAACATAGGCGATAGCACAGAGCCCTGGGGAACCCCATATGGCAGGGAGAAAGCATCAGAGGAATAAATTCCCACCACTACTCTCTGAAACCTACCAGTGAGGAATGAATGGAATGATCTGAGAATTGTTCCTGACAGTCCGCAGATTACCTACAGGCACTCAATAGGCACACTATGATCTATGGTGTCAAATGCTGCAGAGAGATCAAGGAGGACTAAGATGGAATGAGTCCTCTGATCTCTCTCTCTATCAGGAGATCATTGAGCACCCGAACCAGGGCAGTCTCAGTGCTGTGCCTCTTCCTAAATCGTGACTGCAGAGAATCATAGATGTGATGGATGGTAAGATGATCCTCCAGCTGCAGCGTGACCACCTTCTCAATAACCTTACCCACAAAGGGCAGGTTAGAGATGGGTCTATAGTTGGTGAGGCAGTCCAGGTCAAGAAAAGATTTCTTAAGGAGGGGAATCACCCCTTCCTCCTTCAGGGAGTCAGGAAACTCACCTGTCTCTAACAAGCACTGGACTATCTCTGCCAGGACTGGACCAATGACCTCAACGTACCCCACATGGAGGCAAGTTGGGCCCAGATCCAAACTACAGCAGATCAGCTGCATGCTCTGGATGATCTTCATGACATCCATGATCGCCACCTTATCAAAAGCCGACCAACCAAACCGAGGCTCTGCAACCTCCCACCGATCACCGCCCTCATTGGAATAGGCTGTGCAGATCTCTGACCTAATGTTGGCAACCTTATCTGCAAAGAAGCGAGCAAACTCATCACACTTATCTTGTGACAAGGCTCTTGAACTTGCAGACCGGCCTTTATGCACAGTCTGTCCACAGTTTAAAAGAGCTGAGCTGGTGAGTTCCGTGCAGCAAAATCTCCCAGACAGGAACTCTGTCTTCTACGGGGATTGCTGATTGATAGTCCACATAATGGGCCATCAAACTAAGTCTGTTAGCATCAAGGCCAGATTTCCACCAGCGGTGCTCCATCCTTTGCCCCTCTCTCTCCTCATTTCCCTCAAGGTTCCATCAAACCAAGGGGACCAAGGGCAAAAGGTGAGGGGGTGAACATGGACAGGAGGAATACAATTCAGAGCCACCACTACAGCCTTGTTATAGGCTTGTAGTAGGTCATCTGGACTCCTGCTTGCAGTCAAAAGTCCTGATAGATCTAGTACCACCATCAGGCCTTCTGGGGTCACGCCCCTTAAAGGGCAGTACCGGATCATCTCCAAAGGGGCAGGCTTATAAGGCTAACCTGGAAATTGAACCTGATAGTGTAATGGTCAGACCAACTGACCGGTTCCACCACCACATTGGAGGTCTTCATTCCCAGTAGGGAGACCAGATCCAAAGAATGAACTTAATTACGGGTTGCAGAGGTAACCAATGGTGTGAAGCCCAATGATGTCATTAGTTGGAAGAAGTCCTGACCAAAATGCAAGAGTTCATTGTCGATCCAGGCATTAAAGTCACCCAGCACCATCACTCTGGGGACTCCAACACTGTGTTGAACAAGTCCGTGACTTCCTGCAAAATTGATTCCTTCCCCAGGTGGATGGTAGATGAGAAGAATTTTGCACCCCACCTGCGCCTAAGATACATTCAAAGGATCTGGTCTCCCCACTGGCACATCTACAGGCCCAATTCCACTCTAAAACAAATGGCTACAACCCCAACCTACAATCCAGCCTTGGTGGTATCACTGAGAACCCAGCTGGAATAACTGACTCAAGAATTGGGCTAGCATTGTCATCCAGCCAGGTCTCGGTGATGCATGCCAGATCCAATAACCCAACAAGATTGGCAATTATTGCCATCTTGTGTTTAATGGATCTGGCTTTGCATAACACTGCCTGGGTATGATGAGACTCCAAGGCCGACCGGGTCACCTGCCCACTCAAAGTGGAGCCCTTAGGTATGGAGACCAGACAGGGAGGATGCCTCTCCAGTCTCCATTTCGCCCCAGGGTGTCTCTTCATCCCCATGACCCCAATCAGGCCACTCAGCCCCCCAAAGTCCAGGACCCCCACGCCTCCTTCCAACAATCCCCAGTGCCCAACAACAAGCGTATACATCAGCAGGCAGTGGGGAACAATCAAAGGGCTGGAGGCCCCGGAAGAGCCACCTGCCAGCACATAATCTCCAGCCACTCAGAAAGCCACCCTATAAAATTATGATACCCCAAATCATGCAAGTAACAACAACATAATCAGGTAAACCCACTCCTCAAAATAAACTAAAAATCCCAGCCCAGCTTGGTCTTTGAATGTCCAGGTTATGATCAGTGTGGAATTGCTGTTAAAAATAAAAAGCACACCAAACTTCCAATTAAAGTCTCAGGATCGGTGAAGCTCTTACCCTCATCCAGTCCCAAAGAACAAACACCAAAATTGCTCTCCTTGCATTCCAATAGAAAGAGAATCAACAGCCATGCAATAATCCATGGAGGTACTCTCATTACCTCCCGTTAAACTGACTACCAAGTCCTGCCAATAAACGGGTGCCAGCAGTCCATTATCCAGAAGATGTGTATCAGGGAACTTCACCTCCACTGCAGGTCTTCTTCCAGTCACCAAACACTACAGCCTCCAGGCTAAATATACACCTCTTGGGGGCTATGGTCAAAGAGATCATGACCAGGCAAATAAGGGCCTCAGATGAAGGCCTCACATAGCACCCACCTGAGAAATACCCCAAGTACTCTCTGTGGTCATGCTGCCTACCGCCAGTGCTCCCCAATGTTCCTCCTGGCTGTGATCACATGAGACGACCACCCCATTTTAATGCCCTGGCTCAGATATTACAGAGTACTGCAGACTCCTATCCCCAGGATATAGGTGGGACATAGACTCCACCAAGTACACTGAATACCACACTGGATAAGTAAACACAGAAATTAAATGAGACATAAGGTGGTATGAGTGGCTGAGCTAGAGAAAAGAAAGAAGCACAGTGCTTCAGTCAGGGAAAGCAGAAAGACAAAATACTAGCCAAGAAAGCCACTGAAGGCACAAACGTAGCAGAAGCCAAAGGCACAAATTAAACAGAAAGCCCAAAAAGCAGCATCGAAAATTAGCTGCAAGCACCAGATGGGAGGGAAGGGCAGAGCCCCAGCAAAAACCTCCAGCTTCAGCAAAGAAACAAAGCTTCCAAATTAAGCTGGAGGAAGCTGGTTTAAATAGCCCAGGAAGGTTATGTGTGGCTGGTTGCCCAGCCCATCAAAATACAGGCATAGCCGCTTTCTTCTTCGTCTTCTTCCTTTTCTTCCTTCTTCTTCTTCTTCCTCCTCTTCCTCCTTGTTCTTCCTCTTCTACTTTCCTCTTCTTTTCCCTTCTTCCTCTTGTGTTGTTTTTTTTTACTTTTACAGGAAACTTGTGCACTTATAAGATATGCTGCATTGTTTCTCTGCCTAATAAAATGTAACCCCTATAGCCCCATTTTGGGTTACTAATACTGCTCTGGATGCCACCTGACATCCAAGGGTTAAGAATCTGCAGGCTGCCTCTGACTGGTTTGTGTGGTGGGCACCGGTGCCAGGTGGAAGGAATTACTGCAGCAGTGCAAGCCTCATTGGAATGCTGCACATGAAACTTCCAAAAGGAGTTCGTTAAGAGCCTTCAGGAGAGTGGAGTACAAATCTTTCTCACCCTGGCCAATTCCGTTCCAGGGTGGAGGTCCCAACATGAAGTTCGACTACAGAAATAAAATTAACAAAGAGAGCAAATAAAGTGGTTATTAGGGATAACAGAAAAAAATGTTCTTCAGTATGTGGCTGAATTCTTATTCTTTAAGCCACAGCATCTTAATAAAACAAAAAGGTAAGCCGGCTCAGCCAGAGGAGCAGTCGCACTTCTGACTTCCACATCGGCAACCTGCTTTGGGAATGGATGAGAGTCACTCATTGGGCTGGCGGGTGAGTAAGAATCAAGCACCCGATGGCAGATCTCCTTCCTCAGAGAAGGACCACAGTTGGGTTGCAGACGCAATGAGGTGGGAGAGGGAGAAGTGGACACCGCCCATTCACAGTGGAGAGAGTTCTGGAAGCTGAAGGTGGATAAAGCCATGGGGCCAGGCGTATCCACCCCAGGATATTAAAGGAGCTGTGAAGGAAGTAGCAGTGCCTCTGGTGGCCCTGTTCACAGAATCACTCAACATGGGTGTTGTTCCAGATGACTGGAGGAGGGCACATGTAGTCCCATTGCACAAAAGTTTCAGTAGGGAGAAGGCAGGGAACTACAGGCCAGACAGCATCACCTCTGTGGTGGGAAAGATCATGGAGACACTGCTGAAAGAAAGGATAGTGGCAAATATGGTCTGGAATCCAGCGGTGCTCAGGATCTAAGGCAACATAGATTCACAACAGGAAGGTCATGTCAAATGAATCTAATAGATTTTTTTGATTGGGTGACACGGGAAATAAATCAGGGAGGGGCGGTAGACTTTGTCTACCTAGATTTCAGCAAAGCCTTCAATACCGTCCAACATAGAAGGCTGATTAACAAGTTGGGTAGTCTGGGCATGGGAGACAAGGTGGTGAACCAGGTTAGGAACTGGTTAACAGACAGGAGACAGAGGGTGGTGATAAATGGGGTACAATCTGGGGAGGGAGGGTGACCAGTGGGGTACCACAGGGATCAGTTCTCGGACCAGTCCTGTTCAATGTCTTCATTAGTGACATTGCAGAGGGGCTGGAAGGAAAGGTCTGGCTGTTCACAGATGACACCAAGATCTGCAACAATGTGGATACTCTAGAAGGGATGCAGGAAATAGAAACATAGAAACACAGAAGTTGACAGCAGATAAGAATCACGAGGCCCATCCAGTCTGTCCATTTCTTTTTCTACCTTATGAATGTGCCATCGGCCTTTGCTCTGTCAATGGTCTAGCTATTCATACTCATCTGTATTGCTCCCTTATGCCTATCCCATGCCTGTTTGAAGCCCTGCACTGTATTCATATCCACCACTTCCTGAGGTAGGCCGTTCCATGCATCCACCATCCTTTCTGTGAGAAAGAACTTCCTCACATAACACCTTAATCGGCCTCCCTCTAATCTCATGCTGTGTCCTCTTGCCCTGCTATTTTTCTTAAATTGAAACGTTGGACTCTTTCACCTTGTTAATGTCCTTAAGGTGTTTGACTGTTTCGATCATATCACTCTCTCTCTCTCCTTTGCTCTAGAGTATACATATTGAGCTCCGTTAATCTGTCCTCATATGTTTCCTGATGCAGTCCCTGCACCATTTTGGTTGCCCTTTTCTGGACTGCCTCAGTTTGATTAATGTCCTTGTGAAGGTGTAGCTTCCAGTACTGCATACAATACTCCAGATGGGGCCTAACCAGTGTCTTGTAAAGAGGGATTATTACCTCCCTCTTCTGACTTGTGATACCCCTACTGATACACCCCAACATGCCTCTAGCCTTACCTACTGCTTTAGTGGTCTGCTTGGATGATTTCAGGTCATCGGTAATGATGATGCCCAAGTCTCTTTCTTCCCTTGTGACTGCCAGCAACTCCCGTCCCAGCCTATAGGTGGTTTCAGGGTTTCTCTTCCCTATGTGCATGATCTTGCACTTCTTTGCATTAAACCCCAGTTGCCACTCTTCCGACCATTTTGCCAGTTTATCCAGATCTCTTCTCTCATTCTGCTCACCCCATCTGGATCATCTACTCTGTTGCAGATCTTGGTGTCATCTGCAAACAGACAAACCTTACCCTCCAGTCCATCTGCAATATCACTGATGAAGATGTTGAAGAGGACTGGCCCCAGAACTGATCCCTGAGGAGGGAAATGAGGAGGGACCTGGAGAAGCTTGAAAGATGGTCGGAGATGTGGCAACTGAGGTTCATGCAAAGAAGTGCAAAATAATGCACCTGGGTAGAGGGAACCCTGGGGAGAGCTACAGATTGGGGGGGGGAGAAGCTGACTGTCACCAAAGAGGAAAGAGACCTAGGGGTTATCATCTCTGATGACCTTAAGGTATCAAAGCAGTGCACAAAGGTGGCAGGGAGGGCCAGTGGCATGCTGGGGTGCATAGGTAAGGGTATCACTAGCAGGAGGCGTGAGGTGGTGATGCCATTGTATAAAATATTGGTGAGCCACACCTGGAGTACTGTGTGCAGTTCTGGAGGTCACATCTCCGCAAAGACATAGATAAGGTGGAGAATATCCAGAGAAGGAAATAAACATGGTGCAGGGCTTGCACCACAAAACATCTGAGGAGAGAATAAGGGACCTCAATATGTACCCACTGGAGAATAGGAGACAGTGGGGGGGCATGACTGAAACTTTCAATTACTTCAAGGGCATAAACAAGGCGCAGGTGGGGGACCTGACCTTTTCCAATGTAGAAAAAGTACTAGAACAAGGCGCACAATATGAAATTGGAAGGGGTAGATTAAGAGGTAATGTGAGGAAGTTTTCTACACAGAAAGGGTAGTTGGGGCTATCACAGGAGGTAGTGGGGGCAAGCACAGTGGAGAGGTTTAAGCATGCTTGGGACAGGCACAAGGAAGCATGAGAGGAATGGAGTGAAGAAAAGCCATTAATCACGTGGGTCAGTGGCCACATACAATGTATAGGGCCTACAGGCAGACTGGATGGGCCTAGTGGTCCCTTATCTGCTGACAATTTCTAAGTGAGACACCAGGTCCTGCTGCAAGGACTGCCACCTGGTGAAGGCCATGCAGCAGTGTAGCAAGAGTCCACAAGGGCAGGGCTGGAGCTTGGCATGCTGACACACATGCCCCGACACTCCAAGCCAGAGGGAGAAAATGGAGGAAAAAGATTCTGGGAAGCCCTTAGCTGGCACCCCCCCCCCCACAGGCTCTCACATGAGTGGCATCCCACACAGACTCACACGAGCAACATAGTGGGCCACCCACGAACGATGCTCTGAACAAGTGGTAGAAAAACATTAAGTCTGTGAGAAGGTCAATGATGGGGCTGGAGGGGTGCTGTTGGACAGACCAGTGGGGAGAAAAACTACTGAATGAAAAACCAAAAGGATAATATTAAATGCATGAATTTAGTAAAAAATCGTTAGGGCTGATGTTTTGACACTAGGCCTTCTTTATCGGTTATTTATTACGAAAATGTTAAGCCTAGGTAGTGAAGAGGTAGGAATTCTCCAAGGAAGCATACCACTAAACATACCACCAACAGCTTAATCTGGTCCAGTGTCAGCTGGCATCCATCTGTATCCCCTCCTCTGGGATGAGACTGAAAATAGGCAGAACTGTCTAGCCCTCCTTTTCCAGTCAACAAAAACTACATAAATAAATAAAAAATAAATGAAAAAAAAATGCAACATGGGAGAACTCTGTCAAGTGTGATTATTACAGATCATGCCGAGATTCATAAACTCTCACAGCGATCATCAGTCGATAACGTGTCTAACAACATCAGCACTTTCCATAAATCAGAAAAATGCACGGGGAGCCAAATTCCTGCCCTTTGCACACGAAAAAAAACTTTTTATTTCCGTTACTCACACCATGAGGTTCTCAGTCAGAATGTTAAATCCAACACTGACTAGTATCTCTCACTCACAATATATATATATATATATATATCTAATATAATAGATATACCACTCTGAGGTGTGCTTGATTTCTGATAATGCACGCCTTGGGCGGTTGATGCACGAGGCTGCACGCACATCATGGCATGCATATATTGGAGCGCGACCGCAGACCTCAGAGTGGTTTATCTATCTTATAAAATGTCAAAATTGTTTTGGAGGGGGGTAAAAGTGCAGGTGTGTGGTTGCGCTCTGATATACGCACGGTCATGTGATGCTCATCATCCAATAAAACAACAACAATTTCCCTACCCATTTTATAAATATATAAAATTGGTTTGAAAAAAGAAGCTAATCAATTGGCAAAAGCCCATCAGGTGACCATGTGTATATCAGAGTGCAACCACACACCTGCACTTTTACCCACCTTCCAAAACAATTTTGACATTTTGTAAGACAGATAAACTACTCTGAGGTGTGCGGTCACAGATCCAGATCTTGATCCAGACTGTTTTATTTAGTTTCACCTGTAGATAACTGATTATATTTTTCTGTAATAATGAAAATGGGTTAAAATGAAGTGTAAAGATTTGTGTACAGAATATTTTAATCATAACTTGGGGAACTGTTCTGATTGACAGAAGGGCGGACCAGTCACTTAGTCTAGACCCTTATAAATTCAAGGCATAGAACCCAACTTGCCAGAATGGAGTGTGGTGTCGAAGGATGAACACCTGAGGAGTCTAGTTTGTTCTAGCACTACCATATCAGTTTTCATTTATGTTCCATTTTGTTTTTTAAGTTTTGTGCTGAAGTTAAGCCTGCTGTTTTGTTTCTGAAGTCATTATTTTGATTTCTTCAGTTGGAGTCCGCTTTATTTTGTTTATGCTGTAAATAAACTATTCCTCAAGTCTGAGGTTTTGAATCATCATCCAGTGCCTGTGTCGACCTGTTACCCCACTGTCTTCCACAGGGGGACATGGGGGGCCAGGATGGCAGCACAAAGGGTCTTAATTAGTTAAAAGAGAGGGTGGTAGCAGCACAGAAGTCCTTTTTTTCAGGGGCAGCCCAGGTTTAATTACATGGAGTCATACTGGAACAGTCTTAATACATTCAGGCAACAGTGAATTACAATGGATTATAAACATTCATGACTCAACAGCACAATCACTGTGGTCGCAGATTCTCTTTACTGTATATACTTTACCTTAAATTCTATGTACTCAATAACCACAACCAATGGTTATTCCAATAAACTCAGTTGATGTCTGCACACATATATGTATGGGAGCCTCAGTAAAGACAGAAGAGCTCCTCGAACTAAGTTTTACACAGTATTTTATAGCACTTCTTATCTTGAAAACACACTAACATTTCAGTATAAATCAATCATAGTTTCTAGCAATGTAACAGAAAAACAGTTGGACATTCATTAGGTACTTTTCTACTGGCTTACTTCATTACTGCTTGATACATATGCCTGGGTCGAGAGTGACCTAATAGAAACAATAAGTTTCACTCCATGGTACCGTGCAGCTTGGTTTCAATGCAACTACATGTTCTTATCTCTGCTTCTTGCCCAACCCTGCCCTAAGCTTGCTATTCAGGCTGGTACCATCAGTTCTGTTCAGCTTTATCTAAACTGCTATTTTTCACAACTTTAAGGAACTGGTTTTAGCCAGCACGAGCTATTACTTTCTGCTTGCCTTGCAATTCTTATAAACTTATAATGACCCTTAGCTTTTACTCAGACCTGGCTATATTCAACTACACTAGCAACTTCTACATTATAATCATAATATATATATATATGTTGTTACACACTTTACTTTATATGTATGCATGAATCCACTCTATATGTATGCATAAAAGAAAGATATATATATATATATATATATAAAAGAAATTCCTCCACATCACATACATTCTGTGTTGATTAGATAAGCACAACAATGGTCTGGCAGATCATACAAGCAGTTGACGAGAAGGCCAGGTACAAAGAGGATCATTCACAAAACAAGTACAGACATTTACAATAGTAAATTTCGTTTAAGGAGAAAACACATTAGTGAAGGCAGGTACATTGGTTACACTCCAGTAACAAGGCCTTTAGTCCTTTCTTGAAGCCCTCAAGGAGGAGCAATCTTGAAGAGTGGGTGGGAGGTTGTTCCATAAAGATGGGGCAGTAGTGGCAAATGACCTTTGCCCTGTATTGAACTTCACCCGAAGTACTTCTAGGAGTGTACAGTTTGAGGACAATACAGTACTTCTCTGAGGGGGAGCAATGGGAAGGGAATTTGCAGTTACATACAGTACCAGGAAGGGTAGGGGATGCATTTAGTGCTGGAGAAGCAGTGAAAAGGGCATTAACATTTTTTTTTTACCATGGAGGCTGGGGGAGCAGAAAGGGTTGGGGGAATGGGAAGGGTTGGGGGAACAGCAGAAAGGATATTGTTAGCAGAGAGGGTCGGGGAGTGGGGGTCACATTAATTAATTGTGGTTACCATGCACCACAAAAAGTTGCTCCTGACTGTCAGTCCTGGCATCAGTCACGTCTCTGCCCAGTCCATTCCCGTACTATTCACTCCCACTACATATTGCAGTGTACCTCAACAACAAGTACAGCTTCTAATTTTGCAACCCTAGAGCATACTGGCTCATCTGACTTTAGGAAGATGGGCAAAGTGCTAAGGAGACACCTGGCAGACATCAGAGCAGATATGAGGGTGAAGGTACTCTTATCTCCATTCAGCACTTTACTTATCACCAGTAACTGAACAACTTGCCGGCTCCTGGAATAACCTGGCTCCCTTAAGTTGTAAGCGTAACTGGTTCATTATTGTCTTTCCATGTGTTATTTGCCAAATGTATGTAATATCAATTGTATGGCCCTCCGCTCTTGTGTCCTGTATGTAAATAACCTATTGTAATCTTCAACTTCTACTTAATGCATAAAGTATGTTCTGCCTATACCTTACCATAATTAAATCTGGGTCATCCCGAAGCAAGGACACTTTGTCACAGTGGGCCTACCCGGTCAACAAAATTCAATAAATAAATAAATATACTACCTTGGCAAGTAACTATAAAGTCTGTAATCAATTACTAGAAGTCTGCCTACAGCTTTGTAGTGTCATTGCTGCAGTGCCCTTCAATTCAATGTTTTGCATAGATAATCACTAACAGAGCTCTGATGTTTCACTGTT
Source organism: Neoceratodus forsteri (assembly GCA_016271365.2). Taxonomy (NCBI): domain Eukaryota; kingdom Metazoa; phylum Chordata; order Ceratodontiformes; family Ceratodontidae; genus Neoceratodus; species Neoceratodus forsteri. The sequence continues at coordinate 1,157,875,048 of CM057451.1, forward strand.
CAAATTCGAACCTACGCTTTGTTCTCTCTAATTTCCTCTTTCCAGTTTTATGACATTGTAGGTTTTTGTGATCATTACTGTACTTACCAAGCTAGAGCCAGAGTTTCAAAAGCAGAAAAATTGCTCCACAAAGTTATGCAGTTCTCTGTGTGCAACTCCCTGGAGCACAGCAAAAATCTCTGCACCTGTGAAAATGCTATTTTTAGAATTTTTTTTGCACATGAGCAGTATTTCCATTTTACATAGCTGCGTGACAAAATGCTATGCTTAAGCAATAACGCATGCCAGGGTGTGTGTTTTTGTGGGATTTACACATGCCTTGTGTGGTGTGTCATGAAGTGCAGCCGAATGCTCTAAGTGCATTATTGCTATTATAAAATTAATCTATTACATTTTTTTAATGAGTTTGGTTCAAAGAAAGTAAATATTTGATCAGCAGGATCTTTACCGGTTGTCGTTGCAGGATTTATACATGGTCATGTGATATGTTTTGACCAATTGAAGCGACAGGATTTTCAAGACACATTTTTTAAATGGCAATACCAGCGCCAGGGGCAGGATTTTCAAAAGGTCAAAACGGCCATGGACTAAGTGCCATGTCGCAATCCGCTGGTGCGGAAAACATCTCCGCACTGGTGGACGGTCCTTTTTCAGCCCATGCTCTGCTGCACAGGATGTTCCCCCTGGTTCAGCCAGGTGTAACAGACTGCCACAGCTGCACCAAAAAATGTCCGCAAGCTGCTGTAACTCACGGAGCCGACCGTAAAACGGTTTAGAAAATCCAGTGCATGCAGGGAAAAACTGCAGCTCCGCAAGGGAAGACCCACTTGTGCAAATTTTTCCCACACCTCTGCCAATTTTTTTGGGGAGGGGTCTGTGAAAATCCGGCTCTAGGTTTTCAAAAGCAAAAAAATTGCGCACATGCTGAAAACAAAGTTATACAAGGGAGGGTTTCCTTATGCACAACTGCGATTTTTTCTGCATGTGCTCAGGTGCAGAAAAAAAAGGAAAATGCCACCTGTACACATAAAATGCTGAAAACTGCATTTTTTGGAGATGCAGTGAGTTTTCCCTGCACCAGAGAGTAGGGCACGTGGATGTTTTGAAAATCTGGCCACGGCCCCTGGCATTTTCAGGTGCAGCATTTTTATGCAGCTGCAGGAAAAAGTAACAAAACAAATGCGCCCTTGCACATAAAATAGGATTTCTGCAGGTGCAGAGTTTTTCTTGCATCTTGTAGTTGCATACAGGACTCCAGTCTCTGGGCCATGTCAAATGGAAAATCTGGCCTCTGCTGCGTAGCTTTTTACTGCAGCACAATGTTTCTACTTTTGAAAGTCTGGTCCTAGCTCAGTAAGTACACTAGTGTTGATTATAAACACCCAGAATGCCATACAACCGCAGAGAGAAAGAACGAACACAAAGTACCGATTAAAATTTGAACAGTGAAACTTCAGTGGACCTGGGAGTGGTGAGCGATTTCTTTTCCTGGCCATGTGAACCTTTGAAAACCAAACCCTAATCTGTAGTTTTAAAAATATCTCAATGTTTGTAACGTTTCAGAATCAAATAATGGTTACTGCAGTGTCCTTATTTCTGATTTTTACCACAGTCTGAGTTTAGTCAACTAATTACTACAATGCCCTGCCATTCAAGGATTAGTTTAATAGCTCATTAGGAATGCTGAAGAAGGTTCCATGTCATAATAGTGATTGCAAAACATTGATCGCTATTATGACGAATGTATATCACTGAAAAGCAAATCGTCGAGATACACTTCAAGCGACCTGGCATCTGGAATATTAAAAAGTGTTTTTGCGAGGGAGGGCTGTGCCTCATTCCCCGCGCCCATGGGGGCTTTGCCCCGCACTTCCTAATAGAGATTTTCAACTGAGTGCATGTCAAGGATGGGGCAAAATCTGGATTTTGCAAAACATTAAGTCCTGCAGCTACAGGCAGCAACAAAAATTACATGATCCCGGTCCCAGCCCCAAACACAGTACCTGCTGTGCCAGAGCTAGCCATCCTCACCACCACACCACATGGCTAGCTCAGTGGCAGCAGGTACACTAGTCCCTTAAACCCCTTCCCTGTCCCTTCTCTTCCCCTCACTATTCCTCCCTTCCGGTGGCCCTTCCCCAGGGTCGCTTTCCTGTACTGTCGCTAGTTTGCAGGGTAGCCCAGAATGATAGCACTGAAAATGAGTCACTATTTTTGTAGTTGCTCCTTTTCAGTCACTATCATCACTGGATACCCTGAAGAACTATACCATTCAAAGTTTATACCATTCTTATTTATTGTTTTACTTTACCGTGCGGGTTTGTTCTGCATGGATTTCCATACCAGATGAAAACTTGTTGCACCATAGTTCAAAGGTCATAAAAAATAGGTGTACCCTTCTGTGGTATAACAATGTTCCAACTGATCAGAAATCCTCGTGGCAGCTGGTGTTTTACACAGTGCTGCCACATGCACAGCAATCAGTTCCAAGTTCTGAGCTGAAACTTCCGGCACATTGGCCGCTGCCACGTAACACTGTGAAAACCCTTTTGTTTAAAAATATATAAATAAAAATATAAAACAAAAAAATTATACACTAAAAATACTGCTAGGGCAACCACATGCCCAACCAGCCTGTGCCGCCACCTCAGGCTTCTGATTACATCGGACCTCTCAAGCTTCGTTCTTGAGGTCTAATGCAATCAGAACCTCTCTGGGCAGCCCAGGCTGGCTGTGCATGGTTGCCCAACCGGCATCAAATCAAATCATCTTTATTTCTAAAGCGCCTTTCAGAACCAAGGTGCTGTACAAAGAAATCATACATACATATAAATTAAAACAGACATAAATTAATCAACCATAACTAGGATATGCTAAACTAAATAATTAAGTCTTTAACTCCATTTTGAATCTCTCCACGGTTGGACATTCTCTCAACCAATGAGGTAAAGAATTCCACAGGGTTGGTGCTGAGAAAGCAAAAGCATGTTTTTAATCGAACCCTGGGAATCTCCAGCAATCCCTTGTTGGCGGAGCGGAGAGGATGGAGGGGGCAATAGGGTACCAAGAGATCTTTCAGGTAGCCGGGTCCCTGATCATGTAGGGCTTTAAAGGTTAGTAAACCAACCTTATAGGTGATCCACCACCTAACAGGCAGCCAGTGCAGTTCACGGAGCACAGGCGTAATATGGCTGGATCTAGAGATCCCAGTCAAAAGCCTGGCCGCTGCGTTCTGCACCAGCTGCAGGCGGCGGATATGAACCCCAGGTAGCCCTAGGTAGAGGGAATTACAGTAATCAAGATGGGTAGTGATAAAGGCATGGACCAATGTTGGTAGATCACCCGGTGGGACCAGGTGTTTCACCCGGCCGATATTCCTCAGATGATAAAAAGAGGATTTGACTACAGCTGATACCTGAAATTTTAAGGTCAAGCCATCACCAAATATAACGCCCAGGTTTCATACCCGATCAGAGGTAGTGAGCGACATACCACAGAGCAATAAGCCCGATGGTTGTCCAACCCCCAAACCCACCACCGGATGTCCTGGGTCCACTACCAACACCTCAGTCTTATCAGGATTCAGTCTCAGCCAGCAAGAACTCATCCATAATCTGATTTCAGCAAGGCAATTATTTAGCATGGAGAGAGCATCATCTTGCCTGGACGGAAAAGACAAATACAGCTGAGTATCATCTGCATAGCAGTGAAAACCCAAACTGTATCACCTGATGATATCTCCCAATGGCAGCATATACACTGCAAACAACATGGGTGCTAGAATGGAACCCTGTGGTACCCCACAAGGCAGGGAGTGAGCGCCAGAGGAATAAATTCCAGTGGCAACTCTCTGAAACCTGTCTGTGAGGTAAGACTGAAACCATTTGAGGACTGTTCCAGACAGCCCAGAATAAATCCGCAGACGCTCCAACAGCATACCATGGTCTACAGCGTCAAATACTGCAGAGAGATCGAGAAGGACCAGAATGGTACATGCCTTTTGATCTCTAGCCATTAGGAGATCATTCAACACCCGGGCAAGGGCAATCTCCGTGCTATGCTTCTTCCTAAAACCAGATTGGAGAGTATCATAGACATTGTGAGTTGTAAAATGATCATCCAATTGTAACGCAACCGCCTTTTCAATAACCTTACCAACAAAAGGCAGGTTAGAGATAGGCCGGTAGTGAGCCAGACAATCTGGATCCAAGGAGGGTTTTTTTAAGGAGTTGTCGAACTACCGCCTCCTTGAGGGGGTCAGGAAAGACCCCCCTCTCCAAGGATTTCCAGACAATGTCAGCAAGGATCGGGCAGATAACTTCTACACATTCTACTAAAAGGGGTGTAGGACCCGGATCCAAACTACAACTGGTTGGTCACAATGTTTGGATGATCTTCACAATGTCAGTGAACTCCAGCTGGCGAAAATCTGACCAGACAGACCGGGTGCATAACACTTCCCGTCGACAACTGCAATCCCTCAAAGGAGGTCGGACCGATGCCAGACCTGATGCTGGCAACCTTATCTGCAAAAATCAAGCAAACTCCTCGCATCTTAGCTAAGAAAAGCTTCTCTGGGCTGGAGGCAGATTGGATTACCAATCGGTCCTACAGTCCGGAAAAGCTGAGCCGGTCGGTTCTGTGCAGCAGAAATCTCCCTGGACAGGAACTCTGTCTTGTTACAGGTGATTTCTGATTGATAGCCATCATAATGTGCCATCAACCTAAGCCTGTCAGCATCACTACCGGACCTCCGCCAGACTCTCTCCAACCTTCGGCCAACTCTCCTTAACTCCTTCAAGGAGCCATCAAACCAAGGGCTCCTTGAGCGGAGGGTGAGAGGCCAAACACGAACAGGAGCAATCTTGTCCAGAGCATCTCCCACAGCCTTATTATAGGCTAACACGAGATCACCTGGACTCATGCACTCACCAGACAAGCTTGATAGATCCAGTACCACCATTAGGTCACTGGGATTAATACCCCTTAAAGCGCGGTACTGAACCATCTCCGTAGGGGCAGACCTATTAGGGGGAGCCCTGAAACTGAACCTTATGGTGTGATGGTCAGACCAGCTCATTGGTTCCACCCCCAAATCAGCAATCTCCATACCCAGAAGAAAGATCAGATCGAATGAATGACCCTTTATATGGGTTGAGGAGGTAACTACCTGTGTTAGGCCCAGTGACGTCATCAACTGGAGGAGATTTTGACCAAAATATGAGAGTTCATCGTCAACCCAGGCATTGAAGTCCCCAAATTATCAATCTGGGGACCACAGCACCATGTCGACGATGAAGTCTGCTGTCTCCTGCAGGAATTCTCCACCATCTCCTGCCTCTGCCTCCATGATGCCCGCCTCAGTTCCGACTGCTCCCAGGCCAGCTTCCTGACCTATACGGACCTCATGGCACTATAGGAGAAAGGTGACCCCACCCTAGGGGTAAGCCAGGGTATCAGGGGGAGATGCTGCTAATGTGGCGCCGGAGCCGAGGTCCATGACTGGGCAGAAGTCCAGCAGAGTAGCTGACACAAAAAAAAGAGGACCGGTCCCAGTACTGATCCTTGTGGCACCCGCTGACCACCCTGCCTTCCTTGGAGTGAACTCCATTTACCACCACTCTCTGATGTCTATCCCCGACCAATTCCTTACCCAGTTTACTACTTTTAACCCACTCCTAGGCTGCCCAATTTGTTCACTAGTCTCCTATGTGGAACTGTGTCAAGGCCTTACTGAAATCGAGGTAGGTCATCATCCACCGCCTTCACCCTGATCTACTTTCCTGGTCACCCAGTCAAAGAAATCTATCAAATTTATTTGGCATGACCTCCCCCCAGTGAATCCATGCTGCATTGGACCCCGTAAGCCACTGGTTTCAAGGTATTCCACAGTCCTTTCCTTCAGCAGTGATTCCATTATTTCTGCTACCACCGAAGTCAAGCTAACTGGCCTGTAATTACCAGTGTCCTTCCTACTAGGGACAAATGACCTGGCTAAGAAAGGGATCAGAGCAGTGCAGGAAAAGTCTGTGGAGTTGGGGAGGGGCCTTAGACAAGTAGCATGCACTGTAACCTTCTCGGAGGTGCTGGCTGTCTGTGGCATGGGTGAGGCTAGTGTGCTCCACACCATGGTATTCAATCAGTGGTTGAAAAACTGGTGCAGAGATCAGGGATTTGGCTTCATTGGGGACTGGGGGTCCACCGGGAGTGATGCAGGCCTATACTGGTGTGATGGTCTGCATCTGTCCAGGAGGTGAACCAGGATCCTAGGTTGGCAAGCATTTAAACTAGCCAAGGGGGGCCACTGGAAAGGAGCAGGGAAATCCTAGCCCCCCCCCAAAAAAAATAGGGTAGTAAGTGAAGTAAACACCAAGATAGAGATGTTGATAGGGAGAAGGGCAGGGGTAAACGGAGAAAATGACAAAGGCAATAACACCACCAGACATTGCTTTACAAACTTAAAAAATTGGATTTTCAATATGGTTAATAGATTGGGTGAAAGAATGGTTAACTGATAGAACACAGCAAGTCAAAATGAATGGCCATGTGTCTAGTCTTGGTAGGGTAACCAGTGGAGTACCTCAGGAGTCGGTCCTGGGACCACTCCTATTTAATATTTTCATTTCAGATATGACAATAAGTACAAATAATATCCTCTCCAAGTTTGATGATGACACAAAACTGGGTGATAAAGTAGATAGTGAAGAAAATGCAATATCAATTCAGAATGATTTATTACAGATTGCGACATGGGCCATAGAGAACAATATGTCATTTAGTGTTGAAAAATGCAAGGTAATTCATTTGGCAGAACAAAACATGTATAAACTATTACCTTAATGACCGCAAATTCCAAATCAAACAGTGAGAGAGATTTAGGTATTATGATTAATAACAAACTAACACCATCTGACCACTGTCTAAAATCAGTAAACAGGCAAACAGCCTGTTAAACAGAAGTAAGGAGAACTTTGTGTCAAGAAATGAACAATGTCTCATTCCACTCTACAGGAGCTACATTAGGTCTTGGTTAGACTATGGTACACCCTTCTGGAATCCATACCAAAAGGTGACATAGCAATGTTGGAGAGGGTTCAAAGAAGGGCCACAAAATGGTGTCAAAACTAAAAACATGGACTATGAAAGTAGACTAAAAGAAACAGGCCTGTTTCCACTCCAATTAAGAAGGCGTGAGGTGATTTACTCCTAATGCATGAAATTCTGAAAGATAAGGATATGATGAGTAATTTAGATCTAAAATTAGCTGGTAGACGAGTTGTAGGCAGACTGCATAACAAAATCTTGGCGTCAAAGGGCCAACGCATCTAAAAGAGAACATTTCTACAATATCAGAGTGGCTAAACTCTGGAATACTCTCCTCAGGACCTAATTAATGTAGACAATACAGATTATTTTAAAAACAAGATGAGATGAATAGCTCACTTAAACAATTTAATAGGTATTAAATTGACCGCATGGGGGGGGGGCAATCTCAATGGGCCCATGGCCTTCTTTGTCCTACTCAACCTAAGTAAACTTAAGTAAGTAAATAAGGACAGGGATGGGGCAAAAAGGGGTAAGGCCATCAAGAAATGGAGGGTAATGAGTGCCAATGCCCGTAGTCTGGGCAACAAGCTACCTGAACTGGTGGCCTTGATGGAAGAGGGATGCCTGGATATCTTAGCAGTCACAGAAACATGGTATACAGAGAACCATGACTGGAATGTTAACATACCAGGGTGCACAACATACAGGAGAGACAGGGAGGAGAAGGCGTGGAAGAGTAGCTCTTTATGTAAGGGAAGGGATAAAAACAATTGAACAAAAGAGTAAACAGGAGGAGAGGAGGCACTGTGGGCCACCTTAGAGACTGAAATGGCACCAAAATCCACACAAGGGTAATGATACAGACCCCATGTCGGGGGAGGGAATGGACAAGGATATGATAGAAGGCATCCTAGGATGGCAGAGAAGGGAGATACTGTTGATGGGGGATCTGAATATGCCAGATGTTAACTGCAGCACCTTTGATGCAGCTACATCCAAGAGCAGGGCTATTCTCGATGTCCTATAGGTGGCATGCCTCAGACAGCTAGTTTTGGAACCCACTCATGAGGGAGCAATCTTAGGCTCATACTCTCAATTGGGGACAGTGAGAGGATCTCAGATCTAGAAGTGGGTAGTCATCTGGAAACAAGCGACCACCAAACAGTGTGGTTCACGATAAACTCAGCTACAGAGTCACGTCATACAAAAGTGAGGCTACTGGACTTCAGGAGGGCTGACTTTGGCTTTTAAAGGGGTTAGTGTATCTATTTAAAAGCCAGCAAAGTCTGGAAGATGGCAGTGGGCTTTGCCATAGCTTGGTCAAGATTCAGGATTCTCAATTGGTAGTGAGCCTACCCTTAAGTTCAAATCTGTTGTGGTCATGAACTGTGGTACATTAAGCTCTAGCTCCACCCGGCCAGGGAAAGGAAAGATGTCCTAGGAAAGGGTAAATGTGCTGAATGTGAACTTAGCAAGATATAAATGTGCTGAATATGAACTCGACAAACTATAAATGTGCTAAATGTAGTGTAGCCAGACTGTTCATATCGCAAGTGTTCTCAGCCTAGAAGAGGGGCTCAGTCTTTCAAAGCTAAAGTGTTGTTTCCATCATCAAGTTTTAAAATCTTTGCAGTCAGTATGGGGTTTATTGGCTGTTGGCTTGTCTGCAGTTTAGCATCAGGGATTGTGCCTGCTTGCTAAGAACATTTAACTTCAACCTGCTCACAGAGAAAAGCATGCTGTGAGTAAATGCAGGGCCCTTCCTGCACTATCTAAAGAGACTGCACATAGTTCAGTTGTTAACTGTTTCGAGCTAAGCCTTAATCTACCTAGTTAGCCGGCCAACAAACAGCTGCACCATCTATCAGGCCTGCATTATTTATGGACTGTGGTTACTGGGTACCCAAGTCAAGGCTGGGATTGCCAGGTCTCATACCAAATATTAGGGCCTGGTACCAGTGTGGGTGTTAATAAATATCTGTGCAAACTGATTTAATGCAGCTAGTCAGATAGCCAGGGCTCTGGTTATTCTAGAGACTGCTGGAAAATGTGATTACTGTGTGATTTAAAATGCAACTGTTGATCATATTCCAAACCAAATCAAAACCAATCTAACTGTAGATATTATAAATGCATAATCTTTATTCCTTTCTTCACTCATTCTAATACCCTCCCCATGTAAATAAACTTGTTTATTGTTGTTTTGCAGATACCTGTGTCATGAGCAAATTATTAGCTCCACCTTCTAAATGGTAAAAATGTATGAAATGTGGGGTTTTGTTATCTGGTCACGTCTGGGGTGGCCTATGGTAAGTGAAGGTGGTGCAGCATCCTCAGTAGAAGTCTTTAAAAGGTATTAAAACATATCTGTTCCAACAGGCATTCTATTGACTGATCAGTGATCATAAAGTATACACTTAAGACGGAGCAGCTCCTGGACCTGATTTTCTTCACCGCATAAGGTGGCCCACTCGCCGCGGGCTACCGCTGGGCAGGCAGCTCCTCGGACCTGATTTTCTTCACCACAAGGTGGCCCACTGCCGCGGGCTACCTCCCGACTGGAGCAGCTCCTCGGACCTGATTTTCTTCACGCATGATGCAGAACACTACTCGTGGCGCCTTTTGCCCAGCCTTTGTCTGAAATTAAATTTGGCGCCATTCTCCTTTCTCCCGGACCTCGGGCCAAGCATTGTGAGCAGTGGATCTTACATCTTCACAGCACTGCTCTTGCTGAAATTTGGAACCAGGGAAAGTTGAATCAGGTTGCTGCAGCCGGGAAGCAGGACCGTAGCAGGGCTTAGGGCAAACGTGTTGCAGCAGCCGGGAAACAGGACTGTAGCAGGGCTTAGGGCTGCCTCTGGAACCAGGTTCCCTGGTGCTCGCTCCGCTCTCGCCTGCTGCTGCCAGAACAGTAGCCTTTAATTTTCTATTGTCGCGCTAATGTGCATAAATGTGTAATCTGGCCTCAGTTTAGCTTTGCCCTCTGCAAATCAAGAAATCATCTGCCTTGCTGTGACTGCAATACCTTTTATATGATGATCAAAATGAATTGTGCTACTGTGTAAAATTGTATAATTACTTAGCTTACGATTTTGTTATCCCAGTACCCTGTGCATGCACCTCCTTCATATTTGGGCTTTATTCCACATCACCCTCCTGCCTAGCCATCTGCTCACCTACACACCTCTCTCTCCCCGGCTGTTTTCTCCCACCCCACCTTGTTTCACCTCGGGATTAAGAATTCTCTCCACCTCATTGTACCCCTGCAGCAAATCCAGTCTGTGCCCTGATCTTTCTTTTGTCCGTGTCCCTCCCTCCTACTGACTCTACCTCTCTCTATCCTCAGGTGGCCCACTCACACGGGCTACCGCCCGACGAGCAGCTCCTCGGACCTGATTTTCTTCACCGCATAAGGTACGAACACTACTCGTGGCGCCTTTTGCCCAGCCTTTGTCTGAAATTAAATTTGGCGCCATTCTCCTTTCTCCCGGACCTCGGGCCAAGCATTGTGAGCAGTGGATCTTACATCTTCACAGCACTGCTCTTGCTGAAATTTGGAACCAGGGAAAGTTGAATCGGGTTACTGCAGCCGGAAAGCAGGACCGTAGCAGGGCTTAGGGCAAACGTGTTGCAGCAGCCAGGAAACAGGACTGTAGCGGCTTAGGGCTGCCTCTGGAACCGGGCTCCTGGCTCGCTCCGCTCTCGCCTGCTGCTGCTAGCCCCGGCCTCTGGCGTCTCCCCCCGTGTTGGGCTTTTTATTTTTATAGACTGAGGAAACCAATCAGGTAATTTTTACTATCTCTCACTTTCCCATTGGCTCATTATATTAACTAGCCAAAGGGCGCTAAACAAACCTTTCCTTTTCTTTCCTCTCGATCTATACTGTTACTTTTACTGTTTCACCTCCTAAGCAGTAGTCTGCCCTGATCTTTTTCCAATTATTTTCTTACAGAATATCTCTGCTCTCCCTTTACTGTGACTGGCCCATTATATCTCTCCCCCTCCCTCTCAGCTTGTTGCAGCTCTCCTCATATCTTGTTAGCTCCTTGCCGACTGCCTTAAAACAGTCTCACTCAGCTCACTGCTCTACTACTCGGTTAAAGCTTAAGCTCTCCTAAGTCCCTTGTAAATCCTACACTAGGCTAGCCTCTCGCACTGTACTGCTCCTTTCTCAACCCTCACCTCTTGCACTCTACTGTGTCCCTCTATACTGCTCATTCTTAAAATATGCCTGTCACTAAAGACTATAGCATGCTCTGGTCATTGCTAGTTATGACCTCTCTACTTTGTCTCTGATGCTACTCAGCATCTCTACTGTACCTAACACCATAGATCACACTCAAAGCAGTTATGCTTCTAAACGACTTTACCTACTCCAATATGCTAATCTAACTGAATTTGACATAGACGCTACCCTGCTCTCCTCCCCAAACTACTCATCTACCATGCCACGGCATCCACTGCCAAACGGTGGTGTACCTATTGCCTGAGCTGTACCAAAACTGTTCTGCATAACCTCAGGTATCTCATATTGCTGGCCCTTATGCTATCTGGAGATATAGAATCAAACCCTGGCCCTGCAACAGGCATATCACCTTCGCTCTGCTCTAGGCATAATATAAAAGGCCTTTCCATAGTCCACCTTAATATCAGGAGCCTCCTCCGCAATCAAGCTGAGCTAGAAGCCTGGGTGGTTAACCACCAACCAGATGTGCTCTGCCTATCTGAGACATGGCTAAGGCCCTCAGTCCCAGATACCTTTTGCCCGCTTCCAAACTTCTCCCTTCTTAGGTGCGACAGACCTCCTCCTAAACGCGGTGGGGGTCGCAATCTATTTACAAAAGCAACCCTAAATATGACCATGTTAACAAACGATAAAACTCCTCCTGAGATATATCCATGCTATACTTAGACTCAGAGGAAAAAACTCCATATTGTATGTGCCTACAACCCACCTACCAGTGGAGCACAAGGCCTAGCGGACTTGCTGGTTCAAACAGCTGCACTTGCAGGAAAAATGAACTCATCATTCTCGTGATATAAACCTAAACTGGCTTGGCAAAGCTCAAGACTCACTTCAGTCCCTGGTACGGAGCTACAATTTGCACCAAATCATTACTGATTGCACAAGGGTATCAGCTAACACAGACTCTAGCACCCTTATTGACTGGGTCTTAACGAATCGTGTGGATAGAATTGCAAAATCTGGAACCATGCCTGACAATATCAGTGACCACTCCCCCGTCTTTTGCATATGGAACACCTCCACAAACTCCACGGCCCACCAAAACGATATATGCTTCAGAAATTATGCTAATTTAAATCAAGGTAATTTCCTATATGATGTGTCCCACACTGACTGGTTCACTGTCTTCCACTCCACTAGTACTGAAGCTGCCCTACATGCCTTTCTGAGCAGATTCCTCCTCCTTCAGGATAAACACACCCCTGTCGTCACTTGGCGCGTTCGTGGTACCCAAACCAGATGGCTACACAAAGACCTCCTCACTGCCCTCAAAAACAGGGAGAAATGCTGGAGAAAGTTCAAAGCATCTGATCTTCCTGCCGATTACAACAACTATAGAGAACTGCGTTCAAAATGCAAATCTCAAATTATACTTGCCAAAAGCCAGTACTGCAAAGGCCTCCTGCTGGATGCAGCGGGGGACCCCAAGAAATTCTGGTCTCATGTCAAGACTTTCCTCGGCTCGAACAAAAGGATACTAAATAACGACATGATATTAAAAGGCGTCCATTGCAATGACCCAGGCACCATTGCCAATGCTTTTAATTCTTACTTCTCCGACCTCTCGAGTTACACAAATACTCTGTCCTCCACTAACTCAATACCTGAAGTCCCCCACCCAAAATTAACCTTACCAACGCCAATTTTCTACTTTAAAGCTATATGAAAAATGACGCCCTCAAACATTTAAATTCCATATCAGACAGTACTGCTGTAGAGGGCTGACACTCAGAGCCTAGACTCCTCAAACTGGTGGCACCTTTCATCTCAGGACCTCTGGCCTACATATTTAACCTGCCCCTGAGTGAAGGCGTGATGCCCGAGGTATGGAAACTTGCCAGAATTACGCCTGTATTCAAAAGGGGACAAAAAGTCATAGCCAACTACAGACCAATAGCAATATTGTCAGCACTAGATAAAGTCCTTGAAAAGCTCATCTCAGCTCAGATCTCAGAACACCTCACAAAACACACACTGCACCCAAACCAGCACAGTTTCGAAAAGGTCATAGTACACAAACTGCTCTCCTGCAGCTAACAAATGATATTCTTCGAACCATGGACCAGGGTCACCTAACTGGTGCAGTTTTTATCGACCTGACAAAAGCCTTCGACTTAGTCAACCACCCTCTTCTGCTTACCAATCTCCACTCCCTGGGTTTTTCACCCAATGTTGTAACTTGGTTCCATAGCTACCTATCAAATAGGCATCAATCCGTGAAATTCAATTCGGCCACCTCCGAAAAAGCTCTCATCAATATTGGTGTACCGCAGGGTTCTATCCTCGGACCCCTGCTTTTTTCGATGTTTATTAACAACATTCCTCAAGTGGTATCCTCCTGCTCATCGCTGCTTTATGCCGATGACCTTGTCCCTTATATTAGCGCAGATAATGTCCACTCTATCAATCATAAACTCTATGGACCTACACAATATTCAATCATGGATCACCAAAATAAGCTTGTCCTAAATATCGCTAAGACTAAGGCCGTGCTCTTTGGTTCCCCTATCAAATTAAAACATCACCGTGAATCCTTCCAGGTCGCCTGGGCAGACAGCTCCCCCCTGGAGATGGTAACTTCTTTTAACTATCTGGGGGTCTTACTCGATGAATCCTCACCTATGATGCCCACTTAACATCCACCTGTAAGGCTGTGAATGCCAAACTGGGCCTAGCCTATAAAACAAGCTATATTCTTACCCCACTGCCAGGACTGCCATCGCTAGAGAATCCTTCTTCCATCACTGTCTTCACGGAACGTAATTTATACTAATACATCTAAAGCTAATCTTCATAGGTGGGACACTACTTACAACAATATACCTCTCCTGCTTCCTCCAGGCTAAAACATCACTGCTCACTGTACTCGGATCTAAAGTGGCTTTCTCCTGCACAACATCTCCTCTTTCTTGGGAACCTAATAGACAGTGTCTTCGATCTAGCATGCCCACCTACCTAGCCTCCCTGCTAATCCTCAGCCCATCTCCTGTGGTCTCCGATCTACTGACCTTTCCTTGTTATGCATTCCCAGATGTAGAACTACCAAAGGAAATCAGGCTTTTACGTAGGCCCTCTACTGGAACCTCGCTGCCCCTAGATGTCCGCCTGTCTCTAATCATGCCATATTTAAGAAATTGCACTGCTCCTCCTTACTACTGGTGACCAATGTACCTGTTTCAACCCCCATAGACTCGGACTCTACCTGCCCCTGGCCACCTCGGTTACACCTTCTCAGTGCAGATCACACCTTGCTCCCCTACCCCACTACTCCCATCCAAACCTTACCTCTTTCCTGCCCCTTCCAACCAATACCCTCTCAATCTCAGTACTTTGTTATAATGCGCTCAATTGATTTCTTCTCTATGTACCTCATATTCTTGTTGTTGCCTTGTTAATCCACACTTGGGCACTTATTAAAAATTGTTTAAAATTGTTAAATTTTAAACCAGTTATCTGCTGTACTGCTATTTGTCCCAGTCTTGTAGCTTTATGCTTGGGATGTTATTGCACTGCTCCTGACACTGTATCCTATATAAATGTCATCTCTGCATGTTGTTTTGACCCCAGGGCTTGCCTGAAATGTATTACACAGCTCCTGGCACTGTACTCTATACAACTGCTATCTCCCTATGTTGTTGACCTCCCAGGGCGTGCCTGTAATGTGTATTGCACAGCTTCTGACACTGTACTCTATGTAACTGTTATCTCCCTATGTTGTTGACCTCCCGGGTCATGCCTGAAAATAGTCACTTTCGTGTCTAGCGCACCTACCCGGTCATCAAAAAATAAATAAATAAATATTTATAAGGATTTTGCATATTTTACATATGTCTGTTTTTTCTCTGCATGGTTTTAATGTGATTTGTTGTACTGTTGTTTTATTGTACAGAGCTCAGAGTCCCAGGAGTTGGGCTCTTTATAAATAAAATACCTATCTATCTATCTATCTATCTGTCTGTCTCTGTCTCTCTCTCTCTCTCTCTCTCTCTATCCATCATTTTATATTGGCCTGTGTGCATGCGTAAGCTAACATCTTGCGACAGTCTGCGGGTCTTGGGGACGCGGCTGCTGTTGGGCAAATGCAGGGCATGCATCAGTAGAGTCGTCCCTCATTCCCCAATCAGCCTGCATGCCACCACCACCATGCATATATAATGGAGCTACACATCAAAGCAAAGGTCCGCTGCAATCCTAGCAAAAGCTCATCATACATTGCGGTCCTTTGCTTGGGCGTGCTACGCCGCCATTATGGAGGTCATAGTCATTGAGCGGCCGCCTCACCTTTCCCAACATCGGGGTGCCCAATCCCTGTCATCAACCCCCGCTTGTGTGCAGACAGGGGGCCCACCCCATCAGCATCCCCTGCAAATGTGGAATGCCGGGGTGTCCAATCCCCTCGGCTCGCCCCCCGC
This sequence comes from Neoceratodus forsteri, assembly GCA_016271365.2. NCBI lineage: Eukaryota > Metazoa > Chordata > Ceratodontiformes > Ceratodontidae > Neoceratodus > Neoceratodus forsteri. Next base: position 1,157,890,753 of record CM057451.1, read on the forward strand.
TTTGTTTGCCTGCTGGCAGAGCACACTCCCGTTGGCATCACTCCCCCAACTGTTGAATGCTGAGGGGTGCCCAATCCCCACTGGCATTAACCCCCCGTGTTGTGTGCCGACAAAGGTGCCCAATCCCCGTCAGCCACTGACACCCCCCCCAAAAACCCACTTAGGTAGCACGCTGGGAGCCCACTGCAGTGTGCCAAATGCCCTGCAATGCAAAAACTGTCCCATGACGGTTCTCCTTTCTTTTTTTCACCTGGAAAATAAAACCGTCCCTCGTAGTCTAGATGCCCCTCCCACACACCACCCACCCCTGCACCCTGCCTCCTCACCCCCTTACCCCATACCTACCTCGGACTCTGGCGCGCGATCTTCAGTGGACCAGGAACACATCTGCACTCTTCAAAGCCGACCGCGCAACGAGGAAATGCCAGTAAGCTGTATAATGCAATGAATAGGGTTTTATAACTCTGCTGCATATCTCAGGCATTTCTTGGAATTTTGCACCAAATTTTCAACATGGGGTATTTGGGGCCCTTCCTCATGAATTCTGTCACTGTCATGGCATTAATCTGCCTAGGAAGGAGATTTCGCAGTCACTGCGTGAAATCACCTTTCGGGACCCATTAACAAAATGACAGTGCCAGTGTCCATGAGGCGGCCTCTCAAAAAGCCTAGGTTCCAAATTTGGTGGAAAAAATCCAACAAATGCCTGTTTTATGAGCGTGTATTGCGCAGTTGCTATTCAGGCTCATAACTTTGCGCATTCGCAATATTTTAATGCTGTATTTTCAGCATTGGCATTTTTGTGCACCTCCTTGTGAACAGTACAGCTGTCATTTTCCACATCCTGCCGAAATGTGTTTCCGCACTTCCGACGCACAATAGCGCAGTCGCTGTGGGAAATCAGTGTTTGGGCCAGATTATGAAAATGACAGTGACACAGTTCATGAGCAGAGCTCCTAGAGTGCCTATGTTGAAAATTTGGAGCTGATACTCCATAAAATGACTGTGTTATGAGCGTACGTTGGCAGATTGCATGCATGCTCGTACCGTCGTGCATTTGTGATATTTTCACTCTGGATTTTCACCATTGCCATTTTTACACATCTCTTGATGAACAGTACAGCCATCATTTCACATATCCTGCCCAAAATGTGTTTCCACATTTCGGTATGAAATAAGCGTGGTCGTTGTCTTGAAATCACTTCTTGGGACACTTTGGGAAATGACAGTGACACTGTACATGAGCAAAGGTGCTAAAATGCCTGTGTTGAAAATTTGGTGCCTAGCCCACAAACTGGCAGTGCTGCAAGCGTGCCTTGCATATTTCCCACATTCCCTTGCAACTCTGCAACTTCCGTATATTTGTATGCCACATTTTCAGCACTGCCATTTAATTACACCTCCTTATGAACTGTGCAACTGTCATTTTTCACATCCTGCCCAGCATGTTTTCCCGCACTGCACTAACAAACACCCACAGGGACACCCTAATGCCTCTCACTCTCTGCAGGGTGGGGGTGGATTGGCATCAGTTCAGTACTTGACTGCCATTCCTATGCTGCACTCTCTAACTCCTGCACTGCCAAGGGCAGCAAGACAACTCGGCATTGACAAATGCTTGTTGACTATTGTGATGTAGTCTATGGTGCACCTCAAATCCTCCTAATCAGATTGGACACACTCTTCAACTCCTTCTGTCAATTTGCCCTTGGCGCTTCCATCTCGCCTCATCATTGGACCTCTACCATGCCTTGTCCTTTCCCCACTTGCAAACAGGTGCCTCCATCATTCGCAAACTCACCTCCAAATTCTGGCTCAGTGAACTTCCCGCCTACCTCTCTTGCTCCCTCTGCCCCCTCCTCCCTCACATTCTCTCCGATCTACTGACTCTCACACATTGCTGGTCCCCATTGAACCATTCTCATTGGTCAGGCAGGCTACACTCATTGTTTCTCTAAAATTTGGAACTCCCTACCCCCAAATATGGCACTCTTCCTCCTTCTCCTCCTCCTCCTTGCCTCTGCCTTACACAACTTTCTCTCCTCTAGCTGCTCCTGTTTTAATCCTCCTAAATAGTTCCCCTCATGATCTTCACCTCTGCATGCCCCATCCCATTCTAATGCCCCTCCTCCTTGTGCAAGTTAATCACCTCTCACTCTTCTACTACGCTTACCCTCTTGCCTGTATGTCTCCATTTCATCTACCCACATTAACAACTTGCCTGTGCTTAGTTCTGCCCTCTGGCAGGGTTCCCAGCATCCTGGAGGGGTATAGTACGGGGCAAGCCTTACCCTTCCCTCCTCCATCCCCTCATCCTTTTTTCTTGCTCTTGCCTTATTCCTGCACACTGGCAGGGTTCTCAGCATCCTGGAGAGGCCTAGTTAAGAGGCAAACTTCCCTTCTTCCCTCTCCTGCTACTCCCACTCACCCACCCTCCTAGCTACACACCCCTACCTAACTTCACTTTCCCCCGACCTTCCTCTGCACTTCACTCATATTAACAACTTGCCTATGCTTAGTTACGCCTCCTGGCAGGGTTGTTCTGCATCCTGGAGGGAGTGCAAGCCTCTCCCTCCTTCCTTCCTCCATCCCCATCATCCTTTTCTCTTGCTCTTGCCTTATTCCTGTACTCTGGTAGGGTTCTTCCAACATCCTGGAAAGGCCTAGTTGGTAGACAAACTTCTTTCCTTCCCTCTCCCTACTACCACCCACCCACCCCACCCACCCACCAAACCACTCACTTCTACCTAACCTTACTCTCCTCTGACTTCCCCTGTCTTTCACCCTCCCCTTTTTCTAGCCACCACCTCGCCCCTGCCCCATGCAGGGTTCTCTGCACTCTGGGGATTAGATGTTGGCTCGCTCTCTTTTCCCTGCCTAAATTCTCCTCACCCCACCTCCCTCCTGCCCCGTCTCCCTACCACACTGCACTTAAATCAATGTACTAGCACATTGTACTAATAAAATGCACTTTATTGCCTGTCTGGGTTGTTTCTTGGTATGACAGTCCTCTGGCATACTGTATCTAATGCTGCGTAATCCACAGACATGTTAAGTGTTAACTGTATGATATCCTTGAAATGCAATCGAATATGTCCTTCTTCAAATGTCATTGCAAGTATACACTAAATGCAAATGTTTGTAAAATCCTCAGTCATGCTAAATGGTAAGTATATGCTTTTCTACAAAGGTAACTGATTGTGTATTTTACTGTCTTGTTAAATACTCAATATATATTTAATATTTTATCCATATGTACCCCAGTTTGCACAGGGAGGCGAAACAACTTATTTATTCAGTGTGCCATCCTGGTGAAACATTTCAATAAATAAATAAAATATCTCTCTCTCTCTCTATCCCAGAGGGTTGTACCAGGTTAAAGCTAGCCCACTTAAAGCTGAACTCTGGGTGGAGGCACTGCACACATGTAATATATTGGGTAAGAATCAGTTTAAAGTTGGTCTTGGGAATCCAGGCCCCATACCTCTCAACCTCCTGCCTCTTAAATCGGAGACAAGGCTTAAAAAATCAGGTACAAAGGACCAAAGTCAGGGACACATCTTCAAAATGTGTGATATCCACTCAGGAAACTGGTAGAATAAGGGTTGAGTGTAAAATGCATTTCTAAAGAAGAACAAGCGTGTAACTTTAATGTTTGACATTATTCTGTACTTACAATCTTCATTGTTTGGTCACAGAAACACAAATTTTAGCAGGGACAGAGTAAAAATTTGAGGCAAAATCAGGGCGTCCCAGAAAATCAGGGACAGTTGAGAGGTATGCCAGGCCTTTCAACCTTGCAGAGCCCAAAACACAGGGTAGCAGCCCTTGGAGAAGGCCGCCTAGGGGTTACACTAAGTTAAGGCTGAATATTTAAACTCTGCCTTGTGTGAGTGTGAGTGTGTGTGAATAGTGAGGTTTATTTGGTGGGTGGTATATCGATAGGGACCTTAAGAGTACAGAGACATTTTCAATAATCAGAATGTTTTATTGTTGCCTAAATTTAAAAGTTTAAGTATCTACTGGCATAGGTAAGTTAGGACCTTTTCTTTGGGTGGTTTTAGTGTTAGCTGGGGAAGGATTTTTCACCCTTTGGGTCAAACACTGGTTGGTTACCCCTAAGACATGCTGGGGAGTGAGTATTACCTGGCTTGGTTGGATAGGGGGCCTGCTTGACCCTCTACCCACATTTCCAAGAGGAAATGGGTTTTTCAGTGGGGGAAGAGTGTAAGTCCTCCCTTATGGGTGGGCTTATTCCTACCTTCAGGGAGCCCCCCGGTACTTCAAGAGTTTGTGTGCTGTGGGGTGTGTTTTTTTCCTGGTGCCACCAGCTGGGGGCAGCAGAGGGTGGATTAGAATATATAGATGGAAATAAGTGGTAATTAAGGGGAGAAGAGAGACCGGCGGGGTGTGCTGCAGGGCAGTTCATTGGGGGTGTTTCTCCTTTCTCTTAGAAAGGTTGGCAGTTTTGGTGGCGATGCGCTGGGCCCTGGGTTGAGGTTTCTGAGGGAGTTGGGCAGACAGGCAGTTGCGGTCATTGAGTCCTGGGTTTCCTTGATAATTTAGGTGATGAGAGCACCTGAAAGAGCAGTAATAGTTTGGCAAAGCAGGTAGTAGAGGACCCTGGGTGATGTTGGGCCAGTTTGGAGGTGCTGTTTTTGGGCCATCGGGAGCTGCTGAGGTGGTGGCAAGGCCTCGATAGGGGATCAGAGGATGGTGGCAGCTCCTCCCAATACCAATTCCCTACATGGCACAGTGGTTCAGGGGTTGGAAGGTGGGAGTGGGTGGTGGCCTGTACTTGATGGGTTCTGCCATGTCTGTGTCTGGGGCAGGCTCCGGGGCCTACAAAGGAGTAGGCCTTTAGGCCAATGTAGGTCACACCCATCTCTGGCAACAGGACTGTGAGTGGAAGCTGGGAACCACTGTAGCTGTTTGGAGGGCTTGGCTCTGGGGAGAGCTGCAGGGAATTTGTGAGAGAGAATGCACCAGGGACCAGGTCAGGACCATTTTAATGGGAGAAACATTTATAGGAGCAGCCGCGAAGGTTTCAGCCTGCTCAGTTTGGCCCCAAGCATGAATTAACTCAGTGGCAGACACAGAAGTACATCACTCCCCTGAGGAGGAGAAAAGGAAATGGAAAGAGGTTCAGCATAAAAGAAGCGGTGACAGAATAAGACTCTTACCAGTGCCAGCGAGTCATCAGGAGCTTCACGTTCCTGGAGGTTTTCAGAAATAAATCTCTGGTCCTGGGGATCAAGTTTGCTGCTGGTTCTGTTTTATGAAATCCATGCCTAACAATGTCTGTGTATGTGTGTGTATATATATATATATATATATATATATATATATATCAACAAATCAGTTTGGTAAATAGGTTAGCCCCATGGAGCTGGATTAGTTAAATTTTAAGCTTTTGGGGCCCTGAGCTTTGTACTCATTTTAGGAGCTCAGGAGAATAAAATTGATTTGTTTGTAGAAACTGGAGTCCAGTCTGATTATTGTATAGATGGATTTTGATGAACTATGAGTCCTTTTGCTTTTAGTGATCTTCACAGTCTTTCCTGGGGCCTTCAGTTTTAATTCCATACACCCTCCTGCTCTGGGTCCGTGAGTTGGAGAAGCTTGAAGATGAACTGATCAGTCTGCCTGCCAGTTTCCCTGCTGGGTGAGAAGTTGAACAACCTTGGAGCTCAGTGTCTTGGGGTTTGAAGTTCAAGTTTATTATTCAAGTTCAAGTTCAAGTTTATTGCAGGAAAACTCCATTGAGCAAGCTCATTCAAGGAGGTCCTGTGACATAAACACTTAAAGTACAAACACAGATAGGTAATAACAGTATATACATGAAATGCACGTTACATGCTACAGGCTGTATATACATAAGGGTACCACATAGGGTGACCCAGGTGGTAAACATTGATATGAGACAGGGAAGCGACTTACAGGTTGCATACTGATAAACGAAACATGATGACTGGTGTGTGCAATATATATATTTTGGCAGCTAGAACAAACAACAGACTACAACTGATATGGGGGGGAGGAATGATTTGGTAGAGTAGCAGTGGAGCGTAAGCATAGATAAAGCCAGGAGTAGAAGGGGAAGGGAAAGCAGTTAATATGACAAAGCAGTTATACCTTACCAGTGGATAAATATGGCACACATGGGGAAGGAAGAGACTTAATGACAGTTACAGGTGTCTTTTATTTTGGCTGAACTTAGCGATTTGTAGAAGTTTATTGAAACTGTGCTAGTTAGTTTCAGTACGGTTTGTAATTGGTTCCAAATGGAGGGAAGGGCATATGCAATAGCACGTTTACCAAAGGAGGTCCGCGTCCTTGGTATGTCAAGCATAACAAAGTCAGATTTTCTTAACGAGTATGCACTATGTGAGATACTAATAAGGGAAGAGAGATAGCTTGGCAATTTCTGCAGGTGCAGTTTAAGAGTCCATAGCCCAGCATGGAGCAGGCGTCTAGTAGTAAGGGATGTCCAACCAACAGCTGCATATAAGTCACAGTGGTGCGAACGGTAAGGGGAGTTGGTAATGAACCGTAACGCGGTGATAAAGGATGTCCAGTTTACTTAGATTTGCAAGAGTGGTGGAGGAATAGATTACATCGCCATAGTCTAGTAGGGGAGAAAAGTGGCCTGTACAAGCTTGTTTCGCTCAAGGGGAAAAGGGGCCTATTTCTGTAGAAGAAACCTAACCTTGCTTTTAACCTTCTAGAGACATCTTCGACGTGGTCACTGAAAGATAATTTATTGTCGTCCAGATACCCAGATATTTAAATTTGGTTACAACTTCCAGAGGCTCATTTAGCGTGGTGACAATGAAGTCTTGGGCAAGGGTACTGGGGGAGCCTGTGACAGCACTGCGGGAGAATATCATCGCTTTAGTCTTCTTAGCATTGAGCAGAAGCTTTGCCTTTATTAAATTATGCTCAAGTTGTGCGAAGTCCGCTTGAAGCACTCCTTGACTTCAGATAACGATGAGCCAGAAGTATACAACATAGTATCATCCATAAAAAGTGCAGATTGGACGTGAGATATGTTAGCATCTAAGTCACTAATGTACAAAAGAAAACAAAATAGGCTTGCCGCTGGCCGGTGGCTCTGAGGTTGAGGCGCTGATGCCACACTCACGCCACGCCGTGACCGTGTTCGAACGGGCACGGGCTGCCGGGTCGGCAGGGTGGAGATGATTGAGCGTCCGGAGGACTGCTCTCCATCTCCAGGGTGGGGACTCAGTCGGCGGGTGCTTGTCTGACCCCAGCGGAGGCTGGGGATCAGCAGCACGTAGCCGGAAGACAGGGGAGGGCGACGGGGCAGACGCTGGACAGGCGCACGCACGGGAGCATGCGCAGCACTCAGTCAGCTGGCGCTCATTGCACGCCTAACCTGGCCGGGAGGAAAATCAAGAAAAATGGGTGTCCGGCTGCAGGCGTCGTTCCCTGGTGCCATTCCTGGAGGCGCCTCCTGGCATGGATCCGTTGTGGGTTGAGTCGCCCTCACCACCCTGCCGCTGAAGGGTAAGTCGCGGCGCGAAGGGAGGGGGTCTCATGTCCGGAGGATGGTACTGGGGAATGACGAAAGGGGGGGTTGTAGCCAGAGCTCTGAGGAGGAAAAATAACACCAAAAAAAAAAAGATAGGGCCTAAGATGGATCCTTGGGGGACTCATCTTGCAACTGGCAAGGCAGCAGAAAAAAAGCCTTCCGCCTTTACTTTTTGGAATCTTCCAGTTAGGTAGCTAGAGAACCACTGGGTGGTATGGTATGTGGCACCCAACTTTGCAAGGCAATTGACTAATAGTTTGTGATCAACAGTATCAAAAGCTTTGCTGAGGTCCAAAAAGACTGCGCCAGTTACCTTCTTAGCATCTATAGCAGAGATGCAATCATTGGTTACTTTTGCTAGTGCAGTGATTGTGCTATGATTAGCCTGGAAGCTGGGTTGAGCTGGGTTAATGAGAGAGAAGGTTTCCAAGTGAGATTTTAACTGAATATGGATCAGTTTTTCGAGAGCTTTAAAAAGGATAGGTAATATGGAGATAGGCCTATAGTTGTTTACATCGCGTGGGTCAGCAGATTTAAATAGAGGGAGGATATGTGCTGATTTCCAGCAGGCAGGAAGGAGGGGTGGAAAAACAATGGGGAATAATAAAAACTGCCATCACAGAGGTAACAAGCCTTTGTGTGAAGCAAATAAACAAAACAAAATGATGTAAGAAACCACTATGGTTCTCAAAGGAAGTGGCAGTGAAGGTTCAAGAGAAAAAGAAAGCATTCAGAAAGTACAAGGAATCACAGAAGGAGCAGGACAGAGAATTGTATCAGTTAAAGCAAAAGGAAGCTGGGAAGGCAGTCAGAACAGCAAAGGTCCGAACCGAGGAAAAGATAGTCAACTCAGTTAAGAAGGGGATAAAACCTTTTTAGGTACATCAGGGAGCAAAGGAAGACTAAGGAGGAATAGTGAGGCTTAATAAAGGGGAGGGTGGGTGGGCAGAGGTGACGGTGAAAAGGCAGAGATACTAAACAAATATTTTTGCTCAGTATTTACAAATGAAGAGGGGGAGGTACCTAAAACAAACAATAGAAACACTCTGGATACAGAAGTTGATACCAGCCCATTTACAGAAGAAAGGGTTCTGAAAGAACTCTTAAAACTGAAGGTGGACAAAGCAATGGGGCCTGATGCGATTCATCCCAGAATTCTAAAAGAACTAAGGTAGAACTAGTGACACCACTGACTACCCTCTTTAACAAATCATGGGAGGGTGGGGGTGGTACCTGAGGACTGGAGGAGGGCAGATGTGATTCCCTTCACAAAGTGGGAGCAAGGCAGAAGCAGGAAACTACAGACCTGTTAGTTTAACCTCAGTGATAGGGAAAATGATGGAATCACTTCTGAAGGAAAGAACTGTCAAGTACCCAGAGGCCAGAGGGCACAGGACCCAAGGCAACATGGATTCTAGCGGGAAGGTGTATGCCAGACGAATCTGATAGATTTCTTTGACTGGGTGACCAAAGTAGTAGATCAGGGAGGGGCTGTGGACATGGCCTACCTAGACTTTAGCAGACATTTGACTCAGTCCCACACAAAGATTAATATACAAGTTAGCCAGCCTGGGAGTGGGTCTCAAGATGATAGCCTGGGTAAAGAACTGGCTGGAGAATAGGACACAGAGGGTAATAGTAAATGGAGTCCACTCTGAAGAAAGTGGGATTACTAGTGGGGTACCCATGAGGGTTCAGTATTAGGATCTCTTCAATGTCTTTATAAGCTGACATTGCAGAGGGACTGGAAGGAAAAATATGTCTCTTTGCAGATGACTCAAAGATCTGCAACAGAGTTGATGCACAAGGTGGGGTGGAAAGGATGAGAAGGGACTTGGAAAGGTTAGAGGAATGGTCAAATGTACGGCAGCTTAGATTCAATGCTAAGAAGTGCAAGGTAATGCACCTGGGAAACAAAACCAGGGAAGAGTACACAATGGGGGTGAGATACTAACAACAACAAAATGGAAAGGGACCTGGGGTAGTTATATCAGATGACTTAAAGGTGGGCAAGCAATGTGAGAGGGCAGTAAGGAGGGCTGGGGATACTAGGATGCATAGAGAGGCATCACCATGGGAGTACTGTGTGCAGTTCTGAAGACCCAATCTCCCAAGGACATAGACAAGATGGAAGCTGTCCAGAAGAGGGCAACTAAAATGGTGCAGGGTCTGCACCAGAAGACATATGAAGAGAGACTAGGGAGCTTAATATGTATAGCCTCAAGGAAAGGAGGGAGAGAGGACATGATAGAAACTCTGTTACCTCAAGGGAATCAGCAAAGTCTAAGAGGGTAGAATCTTTCAAAAAGAGGTGTGCAAGAACAAGGGGCACAATTTGAAGATAGAGGGGGTGGCTCAGAGGAATGTAAGAAGTTTTTTCACAGAGAGGGTTGTGGATGCATAGAACGGCCTTCCGGAGGAAGTTGTGCGTCAAAACAGTGGTTGAATTCAAGCATGCATGGGACAGTCATAAGGCAATTCTAAGGGGTGGGGGTAGAAAGAAGTAGGCTGCTGGTTAACTAGGATCTGCAGCTTATCCATTAGGTAGGGAAATGGGCAGACTGGGTGGGACAAGAGGTCCTTATCTGCCGTCAAATTGTTTCTATGTAACACTCATGCCTATACATGGCATGTAATGCTGTCTGTCGCTTTGTCCTTAAAGCCCCACCCCTCGTTAACCCACCACTGCAACCTCTATCAGTCCTTAGGATGGCTCTCCCCTCAGGCACACCAGAACCATGTGGCGGGCTGCCTGGTGGAAAACGCTTTCAGAAGTAACCAGCTATCCCCTTATGCTCCCCTACTCATACCTAGAGCAGCCACTAGATCCCTTAGGGCCTCTTCTTTTCCAACCCTTGAAGTTCCTCGTGCCTCTATAATGATGGGCAGCAAGGCTTTCTCAGTAAGGTCCCTCCCTCTGGAAGAGTCTTCCCACTTCCATTCGTGCATCCCATCCCATGCGCATTCAAAGTCAACCCTAAGGCCTGGCTTCTGAAGGAGTCCTCCTGAAATGCTCACTGGGCAGAGCAGAACTCGCGGAGCCACCTTTAAACTACCAAAACTGCTGGCCACTGCCCCAGTCTCTGGAGCTCTATGAACATACATTGACTCACACGATGACTGGCACTGCCCACCCTGCATGATGCTGCTACTCAGCCGGCCCAGCAATCTGGCCAGGACAGGTGTCTCCACTTACTCCACTTTGAAAGCAGTCTTTCTGGCTCAAACTGCTACTTATGCTTAGTTAGCAAAACTGTTTTAGTTACTTTTTGCATATACTTAACAAATTCTCCCCTGCATTCTCGGCCTGTATTTCCTTGTCTCATGATTTGTTATCTCTATGCCTATAAGGAGGAGGTTGTGGAGTCAAAAACAGTGGTGGAATTCAAGCATGCATGGGGCAGTCATAAGGCAATTCTAGGGGATGGGGTAGGAAGAAGTAGGCTGCTGGTTAACTAGGATCTGCAGCTTATCCAGTAGGCAGGGAAATGGGCAGACTGGGTGAGCCAAGCCGTTCCATATCTGCGTCAAATTCTATGTTTCTATGTTTCTCTAAACATTATAAAAATGATGACTGTTCTTATTGTTCTAATATTGTTGTGACCACCTTACACAACAATGTGAATTTGTATCTACTTCTGTAATCAGTATCTGCATCTCGACCTCGTTTTTTTATGTTATCTCAATGTCTGTAAACACTATGTAAATGATGACTGTTCTTATTGTACTAATTAATGTTGTTGTAACCACTGTACACTTCAATGTGAATTTGTATCTACTCATGTAATCGTATTTCCCTGTACTGCCACCTTGTGGCCCAGGTCGTGACTGAAAATGGTCCACTGGATCAGTGCACTTACCTGGTTACCAAAACCATAAATAAATAAATAAAATATACTGGCGACAGAACAACGAAACTTAGCATTAGAGGCTAACTTCTAACTTAAGAGGATTAGCTGAATATACTTTCACATTGGTGTAACTGACTTTACAGTTTACACCCTCCAAGTCAAAAACATAACCAAGAGATGTTATTTTCTGATAGTTCGATTCAAATAATGCAAATTGGAAGTCCTGCACTAGGTAACAAATTAATTACAGCAGTCCTGGTTGCAGAAGGTGAATTAACTCAATTGCATAGTACGAACCAGGTTGCTAGGTAGTGCTCAGGAAAGACAGCAGGTTAATTAACACTCCAGCCCCTTTAATCCACCCATTCTCTTGCATCACCCCAAACTCACTTTTCCCTTAACCAGTTACTAACGTCAGTCAAGACTGAGCCTATATGCCAGCCCAGTGGCACTGAGGTGCTGAACGCCACACCTCACACCACGTCAGTGATCCAAGTTCGAGAATGGACTCCAGTTGCTCGGGGGTCAGCAGGGGTGGGAAGGATCAAGCATCCGTGAGACAGCTCCCTTCCCTGGGGCAGGGGGTTAGCACAGCTCTGTTGCTGACACCAGCGGTGGCCCGTGTCAGCACAGGCATACTAAAAGAATGGGGAGGGCCCACATTCAGGATGTAAGGCTGCCTCCACGGAGGCAGAGTCCAGCTGCTCCGCCCATTGCATGATTGTGAGCCCAGAGGAAACATCAATAAAAATGAGCTGACAGGCACAGCTGCTGCCACGCTGGGACTGGAGCGACAAGCCCCTCCACAGAAGGGGCTGGAGCCACTAGTCTTCTCCACAAAAAGAAAGACTAAAAAAAAGATTGAGCCTATACAGTAATTGGGTGGGTGGGGGGTGGGAGGGAGGGCGGGCAAAAAACCTCACCCTCATGACCCTGATAATAAGCTCCTCTGCAATGGGTCCAAATCTGGGACCAAGGAACAGGCAGTCACTTATAACAGCTCCCAAAGACAAAGGAGGCACAGATTTGAAATGGGTACCTTTTTTTTCTCAGAGAGGCACCAGTGATTAGCTGGTTGCAGGTCCGTGGAGTGGATACAGTGTCACTTTAGTTATTCATGGTAGTCCAGTGGTGTCCCCCTCTAACTGATCCTGGTAAAAATCAAACTTTTATTCCCAGTAGTCTTGTTGTCCTTCCCTTCCCCGTTGCCTGATCATGGTAATAATAGAACATTTATCCCTGCTAGCCCCGTGGTCCCCCTCTCTCCCTTAATCCTGATAAAAATAGAAAATGTATTCCTGGTAGTCAAGTGCTCCCTCATCCCTTATCTGATCCTGGCAAAAAATAGAATATTTAGCCCTTGTAGTCTAGTGGTACTCCCTCCCTCACCTGACCCTGGTAAAAATAAAACATTTATACATGGTAGTCTTGTGGTCTCCCTTCCTCCCTAGATCCTGGTAAAACAGAATATTTATCCCTGGTAGTCTAGTGGTCCCCCTCCCTCACCTGATCCTGATAAAAAGAAAAACAGAACCTTTATACCTTGTAGGCTTGTGGTCCCCGTCAGAGGTGAGTGTGGCACCCGTTGTGCCACTGACACTAATACTAATACATTTCTATGCTTAAAACATATTTTAACTATTTCCCATATTTTATACAACTACTCTGTTTTGTTTGCTTGTGCAGTAAAGGTGAACAGGTTACAGTCGCCTAAAAACAGCTGAAGTGGAGTGGGAGTCCATTACACACATGCACGTATAAAGGAGGTGTCATGGATATTTATATGCATACTGGGTTTAGGCTGTAATCATACCTAGCAAGTAATGATATTTACTATATATTTTTAAGGATATGTGTGAAAACTGGACTGCAGGAACCAGAAAGGACCAGCTCTGTAAAAGCCAACTGGACTGGGTGCAAGTTACATGAATTTTGCAGGACTGGGCAGTCAGTCTGGTCCAGACCTGGTTCAGTGGTCTGGTTTAAGCCCATACCTGGGGCTGCCAGAGTTTTGTAACTGGACCAGATCAGATCAGCTAAAGCCAGACTGGGACTGGCCAAATTGGCAAAATGCTGGCAACTTATGCTGTGCCGAGTCTGGTCAGTCTGGTTCAGTCCACGTCCTGCAGTCAGGCTTTCACCAAGTCCCTTCATTTGCACTGCACCTGGTTTGCATTGTAGGTTGATTGGAGCGCAAAAGTTTCTCTGCCTATGGGTGTTTACTTGATTAACCTTGCCTTTTCTTTACCAATTGCAGTTTTTTAGTCTATAGAAAGGTACACTAAGCTAATATAGCTTGCTTCCATGGACCTGTTTTATTGGCAGGAGGAATGCTGGCCAAGTGGCCATGACCCCTGATTAGTGCCACGTGATCGTTTACTTCCACCTGGACAATGAGGCACAAAAAAATGACGGCACACAAAGAGTGCTAAGTATAAATTTAATGTGACACTCACAAAATACAAAGTGCAGTCAGTGCTCTAAACTTCCTCTGCCTTTATTTTGTAGAAGTTTATAGCACTGACTCCACTGCATATTTTGTGAGTGTTACACTAAATTCATATTGAGCACTCTTTGTGTGCCGTCCATATTTTGTTGCCTTTTTTGAGTTTGTCGTGGGGCGCACAGGCGCAGATGAACTCATTGCTGTAAGGTGCTTTACAAGGGTGTGCCCAATGGAGAGCTCCATTTCTAGGGGCAGGTCAGTGGCAGGAGACTCAGTCAGCAGGCTGGCAATGACTCACGTTCAGCTGTTTGGGCTGAGCAGGACAACTTTTCAAAGGACTGGAGCCGCACCAATAGTAGAGCTGCTTGGTTCTTTGAAGTTGCAATCCTGCATTGCATTCCTGGTTGTGTGTTCACACTGCTGTAGCTTACAGCAGTGTGAACGTGCTGAGCCCAGGCCTTCCCCACAGTTAAGAAAATTTTGTCAGCTACAGCCCCCCAAAACACTCAGGTGGTATGCTGGGAGCCCACTCCAGCTTGCCAAATGTCCCTATAAAAAAGAAAACTTTCCTGCAAGGTTTAAAAAATAAAATAAAATTAAGCCTGTAAACTAGAAAACTGTCACTCGTTGATTCCAGTGGTCCCTCCCTCAACCTGAGCCCACCCTCTGTGCACCCATCTTTCCACACCCCCTCACCCCATATTTTCCTCTGGAGCATGGCACAATGCTCTTGATTGGACCAGGAACACATTGCACTCTTCAAAGCCGACCGCAAACTGACAACATTCTGGTAAGCTGTATAATGGCATAAATAGTTTTTTCAACTTTGGTGCATATCTACGGCCATTTTTGGGGAATTTTGGCACCAAACTTTCAACATGTGGTTCTTGGGACCCCACCTCATGAATTCAGTTACTGTCATCTGGCTAATCAGTGCCAAAAGGTGATTTTGCAGTCACTGCGTGGAATCACCTTTCAGGGCTGATAAACAAAATGACAGTGTCACTGTTCATGAGGTGGGCTCTCAAAAAGCCTATGTTGAAAATTTGGTGACAAAATTCCAAAAAATGACTGCTTTATGAGTGTGCATTACTCAGTTTCCACGCATGCTCATAACTTTGCAAATCTGTAATATTTTCACTCTAGATTTTCCACACTGGTATTTTTTTACACCTCCTCATGAACAGTACAGCTGTCATTTTCAACATCCTGGCCAAAATGCATTTTTGCACTTCTGGAGCAGGATAGTGCGGTCGCTGTGGGAAATCAGTGTTCGGGACTGATTCCGAAAGTCTGAGTGACACTGTTCACGAGTGGAGGTCTCAAAATATTGAAAATTTGGTGATAAAAGTCCATAAAATAACTGTGTTATGGGCATGCATTTCATAGTTTCCACGCACACATGTAACTTTATGAATCTGTAATATTTTCACTCCAGATTTTCAACACTGGCATTTTGTACACCTCCCTATGAACAGTACAGCTGTCATTTTTCACATCCTGGCCAAAATGTGTTTTGCACTTCCGTAGCAGAATAGCGTGGTTACTGTGGAAATCAGTGTTCTGGACAGAGTACTAAATTCACAGTGGCACTGTTTATAAGCAGAGGTCTCAAAATACCTATGTTGAGAATTTGGTGACATAAGTCCATTGTGTTGCTAATTTCCCTGCACACAAGTAACCATGGATTTGTAATATTTCACACCAGATTTTCAACATTGGCATTTTACTCTGCTTTATGAACAGTACAGCTGTCATTGTTCACATCCTGCCCAAAATGTGTTTTCGCACAATGGCGCGGTTGCTTTGGGAAATCAACATTCAGGACTGAGTAAGAAAATCATAGTGACAGTGTTCATGAGTAGAGGTCACAAAATGCTTATGTTGAAATTTTGGTGAAATTATTCCACTAAATGACTGTTACAAGCATGGGTTGTGTTCCACATATGCTTGTAAGTTCGAACATGTTTAATATTTTCACTCCAGATGTTCAAGCCTTCTCTTCACACCTTCCTATGAACACTACAGCTGTAATCTTCACATCCTGTCTAAACTGTGTTTTCGTACATCTGGTGCAGAATGGGGTGGCCACTGTGGGACATCAACGTTTGGGACAAATTAGCAAAATCACAGTGTCACTATTCATGAGCAGAGGTCCCAAATGCTTTCATGAGGTGGGAGTCACAAAAGACCATGTTGAAAATGTGTGGTGCAAATACCAACAAACACCCGGGCATTAGGGTTTCTAACCATAACATCCCCCCTCAACCTAACCCATAGTGGGGCTCTAGTGCTCTCACCTTCTCTGAACCGCAGGCAATCACTCTTCAAAACCAGATCATGAATTGAGGAAACAGGTATGCCGTCACTGTATTGCAACGGGAATGTGAACTTGGTGGCATAACTTGTTCTTTCTGCTGGGAACTGTAGTCCTACCAATCTGTGCCTACCAACATCAGTTCCAAATGACGAACTTTGGCATTGACAAATGCTTGTTTTTCTGAGGCCTGCACCTTCGGATCAGCAGTGCGAGTGGGTGTTTCTGTTCTACCACCTGGATCATTGAGGGATGGACAGAAGGGATCTCGTTTTAACATTGCACCCAAAAGACTGTACCGTGACTATCACCCAAAATGTCTGGTGTGGGGCTAGAACCCACGACCATCTTATCTTCCAGACCCCAGAAAAGAGGTAGGGAGCCAACGACACTGATAATACAGTGTTAACAAATATGTATTTTCGTACTGTTAGTTGATTTAAACTGTTTGGTATCTTGCCCTGTAGTGGTAGTTGGAGGGGGAACTAGGAGCCACCGGTACCAGATACAGCTGTCCGAATTTAGCACCATTCGTTTCCCCTTTCTTAGAATCTATACTGTTACTGTACATTTAGGCGCCTGACTGGAGTTTCTGGTTTTCGGTTCTGCAGCCTGCCCAGATCCTTCTTTGCTGGCTCAGGGAGGCGGGACTCGATCCTACAGCTCGGTGATTTGTTCATGGCGTTTGGCTTCCCAGCCGGCCCCTGTCAGTCACTCATTGTGAAACCGGGGGTCGGGATACTGATTCGGAGTTCCCTCCTCGGTTTCTTACATGACGAGGTCAGAGACCCTGACCACACCTCGGGACACATCTCTCGTTTTGGCAGATAAGCGGAAAATGCGTTTTATTATTGCAAGGAGCAGCTGACTGAGTGACTGCTGCTGTCTCAGGATATAAACCCCGGGCTCCCAGTCTCGAACGCAGTTCTCAGGAAGAAGTCTTCTTTTACACAACTTGCTGTTGCTTCCTCCTCCCCTCCTTGCAGAGTGTCAGGTACGGCCGTGCCTTTGGCTTGCTGCCCCGGGTTGAACTGTCGGGTTCTGCTCCCTTGGCCGGGTCTTCATCTTTCTTCCTTTTTTTGTTCCCTCAGAATGAAGCTGCTCGTAGTTTGTGCTGCTCTCCTGGCGCTGGCCAGTGCCGCCAGCCTGACTGTAGAAGACTTAGAATTCAATGCCTGGAAACTTAAATATGGTAAGTACTGCCGCTCTGCCGTCTCGAACCTCGGACTACAGGATGGCGGGGATTGCTATTGCCGGCCATGTCAGTGGTGGGGACAATTATCTTACGCTACTCTGCAATGGGGGCGGAGGAGAATTCATGTAAAACGGTCCCAAAACGAACCTGTTGTCTTGTGATCGTGCGACATCATTCGACTCCTGACAGAGATTAGATACTGCACTTCGGTGATTGTTAAAACCACAGGGAGCAGAGCAAGACTCATTCTTGCTGACTTCAGCCACGCGGAGCAGGAGGCATTTATTCTTACAGTTTTAAGAAATTACAGTATTCAGTTGGAACAAAGTACAAAAGCACTGCTCCTGCTGCAGAGGTAGTACATGACCTGCATATTCCTGGGGTGTTCCCGCACTCTTCACCACAAGCTCTTTCTGCTGATTGAAGGATAGAGAGACCAAATGCATGGGCAGCCCTGCACGAATCCTAGAGTCAGGATGACATCATAGGGACCTTCAGTGGACAGCAGGGCTTGAGAGGCTGTGATGTCATCAGAGCACTGAGATGGAAACATGGCTGAGTTGTGTCCGGTTGGCCAGATATTAGTGCACCTAATATACACTTAAAAATTAAAATAAAGGCTGCATGTTTCTTCCCAAGAAATCTTTGGTTTAATTTTTTTATTTACAAAAAGGAAAAGAAACACCACCCTCATCTACCTGTTGAATTGGTAGTAGTGAGTTTCAGTTTTTTTCCCCCCCAAATCATGAAACAGCAGAGAATATTATGTTAAAGAAAGGTCTGTATGTTGGAGGATATTAAAGTATGCGGGGTTCTACAATGACTACAATGGACTACAATGGAGTGCAGAAAATAAAAGTGTCAGTCCAGTGTGCCACACTGTGCCCAACTCAGTTTCAAAAGTAAATGTCAGACATGTTTTTTCTCACTTAGCGAGTGCCTCCCCACCAACTACACGTAAGAACCAACTGTCAGGTAGACTGTATGGTAACCTTAACAGCAGCTTTCCACACAGTAACACACTGTAATACTTTTCCCCTTTATTAATATTTTTTTTACTGGAAAGTTGTAGCACTGGCATGTTGTGTCCTCTGGGCTACTGTAATACGACCTGACATGCCTTACACCCACCCACACAAGAAGAAGCCATTCAGCGGGTCATAATGTTTTTATTTGAAATGAAATGCCTTATTTAACTTCATATTTATTAGAATGATGTTCCTGTCCTAGGCCACCTGCCCACTCACCCATCTGCTGCAGCTCGATAAATACCATTCCTATCCTTTGGCTGCCTGCCCACTCTCACTTCTGCTACAAGCAGGCATGCCGACGTTTAGGAACCTTTTCAGGTGCTCGTTGCCAAAACGCAGTATTTTTCCTATGGCCAGGTTCCCTTTTAATCTTTTTTTGGCAGGCTTTGTTGCAAGCCAGCTGAGTGGCACTGAGGGCTGAAGGCTGGAGTGCCACACCTTCCGCCAACAACCCGGGTTCAGGAACAAGCCAGGGCGCAGAGGTCAGCAGGGGTGAGACAGGATGGAGCATCTGAGGACTGCTCTCCTCTCCTCTCTTGAGGAAGAGGACTCATCCTCCCACCTGTCGCCTGCGCCCTCTAGTGGGGGCTGGGGTGCAGTGCAGGCCAGGGGAAAAGAAGCCAGCTGGCGTGGCATGTACATGCCCCCATGCATCGTGCATGCCTTGTGTGCTGGAGGGGAAGGAAGAAATGGAAAATGGCAACTGGGGACTATGAGATCCCTGAGCCCACTCTGGCGGTGTGCTGCTATGGCCTCCCAGATCTGGATTGTGTTCTGGGGGGTCTTCCTTCCTGGCCTACCATGAGGGGTAATCCATGGGAGGTCTCAGGGATAGCGGGCAGTCGGGCTGTGAAGCAGGTTGAGCAGGGACAGAATCCCTGCCCAAGCGCACCAGGTGGAAAACTACTAATAAAAAAAAAAAAAAAACATTGAGGTGCTTAAATCAGCTCTGTGCATGGTTCAGCAACCCAGCACCCATGTAGTCGGCACCTACTGTGCTGCAAGCTAACAATGCACCTCCTTCTGCGAGGCACGGAACTAAGAATACCATTGGTCTAGTCCTCAAGTCTAGTGGTACACAAACAAAGCACGGAGGTCAGTGACGCGAGTGGGGTGAGGACTTAAAACAGTGCAGGGGATAAGATATGGGGAGGGAGTTGAGGATGCAAAAGAAACCTAAACTGGAAAAAAATGAAACAGAAATAGACAGGAGCAAGATTAAAAACTAAATTGAAAAAAAAATATATATATATATATATATATATATATCAAACACTGCAGTCCCTCTGCTGCCAGATATACCAGTAGAGGGACAGCTTTACAAAAGATGATTAAAATGAATTTTGCTCTTTTTATGGCAGTATTTTATTTTCTTAAATCCTATAACAAAGAGCCATGTGGCCCATTTTCTAAACACAATAATACCCTGCAGGGTGGGTGGTATGGGCAACATGTGACCTCCCAGGGGCTATAAGGCCCTCCAAACCTCACAGAATGAAAGCACAGCACCACACTATCATTTTATAACAGATGTCAGCGAGGACTAAGCCAGATTAGTCTGATACAATGTAGTACACAACAGTAAACTGTAAGTAAACCAAAATGTTTCTACACACAAAGTGCACTTTGGGACCTATCCCGCACTTGAATGTGGGGCTCTTGGTGGTGATTGTTCCACTTTAAAAGCTGTTATATATATATTTTTTCACTATGAAATATCAAACAGTATCTGAAAATAACCTACTGACCCACTGTGGCTGCCATTAAACTGGTTTGTTTTACTCTGCATTGCTAAAAATATTGCATAAAAACACCCCTAGAACAGTGTTCTGTTCAAAGTAGGTTCTGGTACAAAAACAGTTAGGCTTGTTTAAAACTACATTTTGTACATTGTGTCAGAACTTACATAATAAGTATGCAGTTCATGACCTATGCCAGATTCAGAACAGGATATTTTCAGATACAGATGAGGGGAACCATTTGAACTCATTACTCTTTTTCTGTAATATTTCATTTATTTTGCCTTTTCTGCATTAGGTAAATCATACTCCTCCTCTCAAGAGGAAGCTCATCGCAAGGAGATCTGGCTGAACAACCTGAAATATGTGATTCTGCACAACATGCTTGCAGACCAGGGACTCCGGAGCTACAGGCTGGGAATGACATATTTTGCAGACTTGGTAAATTCTCTGTTATTTATTTCTGAAGTTTTATCAGGAAAGACATACTGAGCTGATAGCTCATTTTCAGATGTGTCCTGGGGGGTTGGTGAGTGAGGGAGATAATACAATAAGGTAAAAGATTATTAGTACATTTGTTGTATTTATTTTATTTAAAACATATTTTGCAAGGTAAGCACTTGGGCCCAGGGCTCATTTCCGGTTGTGACCTGGGGGGAGTGGGGAACTGGGAGAGTAAAGTATTTTGATAGAGTGCATAACAGATGTGCATCAGCAGTATTCAATGGTGAGTAATACAACACACCAAAAAAAGGTGCAAGGTACGATACATTAGAGATGTGCAAACGACTAAACAGTGCAGAAACAAACCCAATAAACAGTGCAGCAACAAAAACAACACACATAGGAGGAATAAACAGAATAAACAGCGCAGGAACACACACAATAAACAGTGCAGCAACAAAAACAACACACAGAGGAAGAATAAACAGAATAAACAGCGCAGGAACACACACAATAAACAGTGCAGCAACAGACAGAATAAGGTAAGGTAAGCACATGGGCCCAGGGCTCATTTACGGTTGTGACCTAGGGGGAGTGGGGGACTGGGAGAGTAAAGTATTTTTGATAGAGTGCGTAACAGATGTGCATCAGCAGTATTCAATGGTGAGTAATACAACACATCAAAAAAAGGTGCAAGGTACAATACATTAGAGATGTGCAAATGACTAAACAGTGCAGAAACAAACCCAATAAACAGTGCAGCAACAAAAACAACACACAGAGGAGGAATAAACAGAATAAACAGCGCAGGACCACACACAATAAACAGTGCAGCAACAGACAGAATAAACAGTGCAGCAGCAAACACAATAAACAGTGCAGGAACAAACACAATGAGCAGTGTATCAGCAACCACAATGAACAGTGCAGGTATGAACACAGTAAACAGTGTAGCAACAAACTCAAACATAATAAACGGTAGAAGAACAGATACAATAAACAGTGCAGGAACGCACGCAATAAACACTACAGGAACAAACACAATAAACAGTGCAGGAACAAGTATAATAAACAATGCAGGAGCAAACACAAAACATAATAAACAGTGTAGAAACAAACACAATAAACGTCACGGAGCAAACACACTGAACAGTGCAGGAACAAAACACAATAAACAGTGCAACAACAAACACAGCAAACAGTGCAGCAACAAACACAATAAATTGTGCAGAAATAAACACAATAAACAGTGCAGCAACAAACTCAAACACAATAAATAGTGCAGGAACAATCACAACAAACAGTGAAGGAACAAATATAATAAACAATGCAGGACCAACACAAACACAATGAACAATGTGAAAAAAAAACACAGTAAACAGTGCAAGAACAGACCAAATAAACAGTGCAGGAACAAATATAATAATGCAGGAACAAAAACAAACACAATGAACAGTGTAGGAACAAACACAATAAACAGTGCAGGAGCAAACACAATAAATAATGCAGGGAACAAACACAATAAACAGTGCTGGAAAAAACACAATAAGCAGTGCAGGGTAAAACAGTACAAATAAGTTCGCATTTGAACAGGCGCCGTGAACAACCCAACGAAGCATAGCAGAAAGGAAATTCACTCAGGAGCATTCAGCTCCGTGAGCAAACTATGGAAGAATAGTGGAGGGCAGGCATTAGGTCAGTGTGCCGGGTAAAGGTATAAGGAGTTGTAAAGCCAATGAAGAATAGACTTAAGGAGGAAGAGCCAGAGTGGATGGACCAGAGATATGAGGACCAAAGTATAAGCAAATGGTTTGAAAGCCAACTTCACTGGTAGTAAATTTCTAGGGAGAAAATGGAAACAGAGCTATGCAGGGGTGAGGAGAAAACAGGGGGTGGAGAGGAGGGAGTGGGAGAAAGGGAACCAAACCAGAATTTGGATATGAAGGAGGCACTGGAAGCAAGGCATTTAGCATCCATGGAAGGGAGTGGGAGGAATGAGTAAAGGGAGCAGTGGTGAGCCATGATATATTACATTAAGATTATAACATACAAATGCCAAAATATTAATGAAATTAGGCGATGCAGAACTGGAATGGAATAAGTTTTAACGTGTATGCATTCTCTATAGAAAAATGAGGAATACAGACGAATGGCATTTGGTGGTTGTCTCCTGAAATCCAACTTGAAACAAAGCCGAGGCACAACCTACCTGCCCTCACAGGGGAAGATTTCTCTCCCCGACACTGTTGACTGGAGAGACAAGGGCTACGTCACTGGCGTCAAGGATCAGAAAGATTGTGGCTCCTGCTGGGCCTTCAGTGCAGTAAGTTTTATTTGCCTAATGTTGGTGTTTAGGCGCTGGGTTGAGTACGTAGCTTCAGTTACAGACTGGGTACAGTAAGGGTTAACAACATCATACACAACGGCTGTAAAACTGAACAAGAGACTAAAGAGCAGAAGCAAAAGTGCAAACGTAATGCAGCTCTTGACTCTAAAGCCTAATTATATAATGGCAATTAAAAATCCTGTGATCTGATTGGCTATCTACATTTGGCAACAGTGAGGTTATCTGAGCACAGCCTCACTGTTTTGATGCATTTGCATCTTCTCTTAAGAAACAAAGATATATTTCCACACTATAAATCTACTAAAACATTTTTTAAAACGTTTTTAATTTTGCATAATGTCAACAAGCCATTGTATAATAGCAATAATGCACTCCAGGAAGTGGGTCATGATGGGATAACCTCACTTCAGGGACGTTGGACACACTCGGCCTGTGGCCTCGTACCCAGTCATCCAGGCATGAGGTTATTCCAGCACAACCCACACCCTGTTGTTCATTATTGCTTAAGTGTGGTATGTCTCTACTACCGGGGCCATATGTTAATTGATGCATTTACTCCAGTATTTAGGTAATAACTCAATAATGTTTTGCCTCATGTCTTACCAACAACTTGAGAAGTGATGATAAGTGGATAACGTATGATGTATCATACATAACCTGAGGGGTTTTATTGCAATTATAGAATAGCCCCCACCAGTGTTGATCTATGGTTAAGCCTGGTACTGAGCTCCAACCCCTGATAATGTACTGAGGTACCATCCCAGGTCAGCCATTCCTTCAGCCAATCAGCTTTCAGGAGTTGTCCTATTCATCTAATAATATGCAGGTAAGCCTCACTGTATTTATTTACTGATCTGAAAATTGGTGAGCGGGGGTAAATCATACATTATCTATTTATCATTCTAAGGCTTACTGTTTTGTGTCTACCCCAAAGTATGGCTAGTGTGCCTTGCATCCCAGTAACATTTGAAGTCAATTTCCATCACACTTGTATACAGGTTTTAAGGGACACTAACAGTATTTTTTTTTTTGCATCACATCACATCACATCACATCACATCACATCACATCTAGTTTAACCATTGCAACTGCGCGTATCAATAAATAGAGTGACTTCACCTTTTTGTTTAGCTTCATGAAAAGCTAACAAAAAAGCTTTTTGATACTCTGTGTTTGTTCACCTTGTAAGTGGAAGCATTTTCTCTTCAGTGTTATGTTTTTCTCTTAAAGAGGTGAACTGAATCGAAAGTCAGCGAATGAGTCAGTCTAGGCAGATGAGTGAAAATAAATTGTGTCAATGCTGAGAAGGCACGACGTATCGATTCAACCCTCAGTCAAAAACGTTTTAGTTACTCTCAGCATGGCAGCATAGCCTAGTGGTAAGAACATAGAGCTGTAATTTGGAGACTGAGTAGACTTGAACAAAAAAAATATATAAAGAAAAAGTCATATTACGTAGGAAGTGTGGAAATAACAATGGGTGTGTGGAAATGACATGTTATTACATCAGTGCTCCTAGTGTTATTTCTAGACTTCCTAGAAGATAATACTTATTTTCATAAAACAATTAACATGTGTGGTGTAAACGTATTTCTCTAGCTTTCTCCTTCCCCATCGTAACTGTCCCTCTTCTGGTGACTAGCGACCTCTTAGGTCCAGCATCAGACTTAGCTATATTTCTGTGAGCAGGGTGGCCCAGGAGTATATTTATATATACTCTATATGTAAATTGTCCTGCAGTGTTTTAGCCCCATTTTTATGTCCTCTCAACCTTGGCAAGGTTAGAGGAATGGTCAAATGTATGGCAGCTTAGATTCAATGCAAAGAAGTGCAAGGTAATGCACCTGGGAAACAAAAACCCAGGGGAAGAGTACACAATGGGGGGTGAGATACTAACAACAACAAAAATGGAAAGGGACCTAGGGGTAGTCATATCAGATGACCTAAAGGTGGGCAAGCAATGTGAGAGGGCAGCAAGGAGGGCTGAGGGATTCTGGGATGCATAGGGAGAGGCATCACCAGTAGAAAACAGGAAGTTATTATCCCTCTGTACAGACAGCTGGTGAGACCCCATCTGGAGTACTGTGTGCAGTTCTGGATACCCAATCTCCGCAAAGACATAGACAGGATGGAAGCTGTCCAGAGGAGGGCAACTAAATGGTGCAGGGTCTGCATGAAGACATATGAAGAGATACTTAAGGAGCTTAATATGTATAGCCTCGAGGAAAGAAGGAGAGGGTTCATGATAGAAACTTTCAAGTACCTCAAGGGAATCAACAAAGTCCAAGAGGGTAGCATCTTTCAAAAAAAAGAGGTGTGCAAGAACAAGGGGGCACAATTTGAAGATGGGGGGCGGCTCAGAGGTAATTTAAGGAAGTATTTTTTCACAGAGAGGGTTGTGGATGCATGGAACGGCCTTCTGGAGGAGGTTGTGGAGTCAAAAACAGTGGTGGAATTCAAGCATGCATGGGACAGTCATAAGGCAATTCTAGGGGGTGGGGGTAGGAAGAAGTAGGCTGCTGGTTAACTAGGATCTGCAGCTTATCCAGTAGGCAGGGAAATGGGCAGACTGGGTGGGCCAATCGGTCCTTATCTGACGTCAAATTCTATGTTTCTATGTTTCTCTCACCTCTGGCTGATACAACTGTACTGTTGACCTCTCATTGGTCAGCAGCTCATATCTGCATAGAGTGAGGGAGGAAGACATGTTTTTAGCTGCGCAGTAGTGGCAGTAGCATTTTTCTATAAAACATATGGAATGTTACTAATGGGACTGGTTAGGAGATAAAACATATAGTGTAGTGTACGGGAGACCAAACACAACCACGCGAGTCTAATGTCCTTGCAGAATATTTAAACTAGCAAATGGGGAGAGGGGTGCAGCACCCCATACGTCGAATGGGAAGAACACCCTTCCCCCCTCAGCTAGTGGTCAAACAGGAATTCAGCATGTTTGCCGTTCATTTGCATCACCAGGTAAGAAAAAAGGTTTGTCTCCCCATACGACGCACAGGGGTAATGCCAAACTTCACCCAACAACTAACACACCAAAATCTGGCCAATGGAAAATCATGTACACAATGCTCACAGCCTGGGAAATAAGATCCCAGACCTGCAGGCAATAATGTCAGAGGCTAAACTGGACATAGTAGCAATTAGTGAGACGTGGTTTACCAGTAACCACACTTGGAGACTTCAGTACCTGGCTATGTATTGTTCAGAAGAGACCGAGGTGCAAAAGGGGGAGGAGTGGCCCTGTATGTTAATGAAAATATCAAAGCTACAGAAATTCAGAATACACATAAGGAGCCAGAAGAACTGTGGGTCACCCTGGAAACAGGAAATGGGACAGCCATAAGAACTGGGGTTGTCTACAGGCCCCCAGACCAGAGGAGGACATAGACACATTACTGTTAGAAGATATACAAAACATGACAGCTAAAGGGAGGTTATGATAATGGGAGACTTCAACATGCCGGATACAGATTGGTCAATACCAGCAGGAACATCTGCCAGAACTAGACTCATAGTGGATTCCTGCAGGGGAGGGCCTCAAACAACTGGTACAGCAACCCACAAGAGACAGGGCTATCCTAAATCTAGTACTGACTAACAAAGAAGGGATCACAGATCTCCAGGTAGAAGGTCACCTGGGAGCCAGTGACCATCACATGGTATGGTTCAATTTGGCTACTACATCTAAATCATCCATTCCAAGGCAAAATATGGGACTTCAGAGGAGCTGACTTTGATAAGATGGCCAACAGAGTTAAGCTAGCCCTGGCAAAAAGAAACACAGGTGAGGGGTACAGGCAAAGTGGGCAAGCATTAAGATGCAATACTTGAAGCAACATCCCATTGTGTTAGACAGAAAAGGAAGTGCAAAGAAGAAGGAAACCACTTTGGTTCTCAAATACAGTAGCAGAAAAGGTCAGAGCCAAAAGACTGGCCTTCAGGAAATATAAGGAACACAGCGGGATGAAGATAGGAGGCATACCAAACTGCCCTAAGGGAAGCAGGTAAGGCAGTAAGGCAGACAAAGTCCCAAACTGAGGAAACACTAGCACGCTAACAGTAAAATAAGGTGACAAGACTTCTATAGATACATTAGTGAAAGGAGAAAAGTCCAGAGGGGTATTGCTGCTTAATGGAGAAAAGGGAGCATGTGAGGAGGAGGACTCTGTAAAGGCATCTATCCTAAATAGATACTTTGCTGCAGTATTTACTGAAGAGAAGGTAGGACAGGGCCCACAGCTCAGCATCATGGACACAAGGGGAGGAGGTGAGCACTACTCCCTTCACAAAAGAAAGGTCCTACAAGAGCTTGCTAAGCTCAGGGTGGATAAGGCAATGGGACCTGATGGCGACATCCCAGGGTACTTAAGGAGCTAAAGGAGGAACTAGCAGAGCCATTAGCAGAATTGTTTAGTGAGTCTCTGAGCACAGGAGAGGTCCCAGAAGACTGGAGAAGGGCTTATGTGATCCCGCCCACAAGAGTGGTAGCAGGGAGGAGGCAGGGAATTACAGACCAGTCAGTCTTACCTCAGTAGTGGGCAAGACTGGGAGGCACTCTTAAGGAAAGGATAGTGCAACACCTGGAATCCATAGGGCACAGGATCCAAGACAGCATGGGTTTACAAAGGAAGGTCCTGTCAAACTAATCTCATAGATTTCTTTGACTGGGTAACCAAAGTGGTGGACCAAGGGGAGCAGTTGATGTCGCTCTACCTTGACTTCAGCAAAGCTTTTGACACTGTTCCACATAGAAGATTGATAAATAAGCTGGGTAGGCTCGGGTGGGTCAGAAGTTGGTCAACTGGGTGACAAACTGGTTGACGGGCAGAAAACAGAGAGTGTGGTAAATGGTATATAGTCAGAAGAGATGCAAGTCACAAATGGGTACCCTCAGGGATCAGTCCTGGGGCTAGTCCTCTCAACATCTTCATTAGTGACCTTGCAGATGGACTAGAGGTAAGGCTTGTCTGTTTGCAGATGACACCAAGATCTGCAACAGAGTGATGATCCAGATGGGGTGGGCAGAATGAGAAGAGATCTGGATAAACTAGCAGAATGGTCAGAAGAGTGTCAACTGGGATTTAATGCAAAGAAGTGCAAAATCATGCACATAGGGAAGAGAAACCCTGAAGCCACCTATAGGCTGGGAGGGGAGTTGCTAGCAGTCACAAAGGAAGAAAGAGACTTGGGCATCATCATCACTGATGACCTAAAATGATCCAAGCAGACCTCTAAAGCAGTAGGTAAGGCTAGGGGTGTTAGGTGTATTAGTAGGGTATCACAAGTCATAAGAGGGAGGTAATAACCCTCTGTACAAGACACTGGTTAGGCCCCATCTGGAGTACTGCATGCAGTATTGAGGCCACACCTTCACAAGGACATGAACCAAATTGAGGCAGTCCAGAGAAGGGCAACCAAATGGTGCAGGGACTGCATCAGAAGACATATGAGGACAGATTAACGAAGCTCATATGTATGCCCTTGAGCAAAGGAGGGAGAGAGGTGATATGATCGAGGCATTCAAACACCTTAAGGGCATAAACAAGGTGAAAGAGTCTAACATGTTTAAATATAAGAAAATAGCAGGACAAGAGGACACAGCATGAGATTAGAGGGAGGCCATTAAGGGGGAATGTGAGGAAATTCTTTTTCACAGAAAGGGTGGTGGATGCATGGAATGGCTTACCACAAGAAGTGGTGGCTATGAATACAGTGCAGGGCTTCAAACAGGCATGGGATAGGCATAAGGGAGCAATACAAATGACATGAATAGATAGGCCACTGACAGAGCAAAGGCCGATGGCACATTTATAAGGTAGAAAAAGAAATGGGCAGACTGGATGGGCCTTTCGGTCCTTATCTGCCGTCAACTTCTATTTTTCTATGTTAATATTGCGTGGTTTCCATGATGACAAGGACCTCGAGAGCGAAGCCCCAGATGTCCCTGTTGTCATGGAAACCATGAGGTATTTGAATAGCGTGGTTATGTATCTGGGGCTCCCGTACACTTTTCTATATAGTGCACGGACCCCCAAAACAAGTTGCCTTACTCCTGTGGCTCCCGATGTCAGTCCCTGCCGCCGGAGACCCTCCCTTCTCCTCTGGCCACCTGCCCAGTCAGCCCACGCATGCAGCTTGTCAACTGCCCCCTGTCCAATGAGCAACGCTGTTTGGGGGTGGTTGCATTGTGACGTGCCTACTAACGCAGAACGAAAAGTAATTCTGTGTTAATACGCACGCCATTAGTGCAACAGAATGACTTTTTCAAGTGTATGGATTTCCATACACAACCGCATTCATCCATACACTGGATTTTTTTACAGCATGGAAACCTCTTATCAGGATGGCAGCTTTCAACTAGAGTGAAGCTGGCAATTTTTTTCTTCTGTATAGATTTTTAGGTATTTTTCTCTCTGTTTTCTCCCGTTCCCATTCTCGGCTGGGCACACACACATGTGGAGGCAATGGAGATGTAATAACAGTTCAAATGAAGGAAAGGAATAACCCCATTTGTTCAGATGCTTACTAAATATTTCAATGGCTGAGCAAATTTGAGAACTGAAGTGGGCAGTTATAAAGGAAAGAGGTAAGCAGTGAGGCTCAACAAGGCATGTCCTATTCTGGGACAATATCTTCACCTTGTGTGTGTTGTAAGGCACGAGGCACAGCTGACTGCTTTCAACCACATGAGAAGTGGCATTATCCAGCATATCACAAACCCTGGAATGCCTTATAGTGACTATATAACGGATCCTTTAGAATAAAAAAAAGGCTTTTATGTATGTTTCATTAGATTAGTTTTAGACTGCTATGTTATGGTGAGAAAACATCACAGCTGGAACTAGCACTACACCAGTCAGATTTCAGGATTTTTTCTATTTCTTATTTGAAAGGTTATGCCAGTAGTTCAATGGGGTGAGCAACCAGCCACGCCCCCTTCCTGAGCCATATAAGCAGTTCCTGTAAGCTGTCGGTCTCACTCTGCACTCATGCAGTCCACATCTTAAGCATGTGAACCTCAGGGTGGGGTCCTTCAAATCTGGCCCATAGTGGGAATGTTCTCGCTCCGGGCAGAGTTTTAGCATGCAGTCTTGATGCAGAATTTTAGACTTTAGCTGCCCTGGGGTGGAGCCCTCAGAGCCCAAGAGCACTCCTTTGATTATAGCATCACCATGGCACCTTCGAAAGCTATTCTCCCTACGACCACCTCCGGTTCACCCAGTTTGTTTTAGTCGGTAGGCTGGCTGAGTGCCTCAGCAGTCATTGCTGTCCTCCTCCTGCCTTGGGGGTCCACTGTCACTCACAGTACCCGTTGTTGCAGCGGCCTCTTGCAACCCTTCATGGCGTTCCCATTAGAGGGGTCGTGAGTGCGTTCCACCAAACTGGAATATTTCCTCCCCTTTGATTGGGTTTCTAAATTGCAGCAGCAGAGCTGTCACGAAATAAACTACCCCTAGTGTGGAGGGAAGGCGACCTAGGCCTTGAATCCCTAGAGGTTTCCTCCTGTTAAAAGGTTTTTCTTCCCTCTCCTCCATGCCAAAGGTCATAATATGGAGTTAGTTGTTTATAATATATTACCTAGTTTCTTTCGGTAGGTTTCCACCATTGGATGGAGATGAATGGTGGGTGGCCATACAAGCAGTTCCCTCTCTCCTTAGGAAACCCCCTGACATCATCAGAACAATCCATTTTATCAGTGCAATCCTGACTACCTGTGAATATCATTTGTGTTTCATCAAGCTGTCTTGTTGCTGTCAGTCTACTTCTCTACCTTGAAGTCAACATTTACTGCTCAATGTTCTTTTTGGGGCTTCTTCCTAAGGTATCTTTATGGAACCCTCTTCGAGGGTTCCTTGCCTTCAGTGCCCCTACAGGGTTGTAATTCCCTGTTGAACAGACAGTGCGAATGGCCAAACAGTTATCACAGTTGCACAAGCATAACACCACTCTGGTTGCATAGGCCCATTGAACTGAAAGGCTATGCCTGTAGTTCAATGGGATGATCAACCAACCACGCCCCCCTTCCTGAGCTATAGAAACAGTTCCTCCCAGACTCCTTCTGAAGCATTTTTTTTTTTGCCCCACCATCCTCCACTCCTCCTCCAGCAGCATGCTTCTGTCTTCATGGGGGCTTTTTCCTAAGTAACCTTTAGGCAAGGGAATCTTTCCCATGGCATTTCAAGGGGTGGAACCCTCTTCAAGGGTTCACTGCCTTCGGTACCCCTACAGCATGGTAATTCCCTGTGGAACAGAGAGTGCAAGTAGCCAAACAGTTATCACAGTTACACAAGCGTAACACTACACTGGTTGCATAGGCCCAGGCTCACTGCAATAACAGAAAGAATATTTGTAAACGTTATCTTATATCAAGAGACTCGGATTTGTGGAATAAACTTTCATCTAAATTGAAACTGATCATATTGTTAAATTCAGTTACTAGCTGCCTAAAAGGTGACGGTGGTTGGATTTTAAGGTTTCACAGTTAACCCTGAATGGGTTGAGCCTTCTCTGCATCTGTCAACTGTTAGTCACATTATAGGAGGAGAAGGATCTTGTAATGGGGAGGAATCTGCACTCCAGTATCCGGAGGCTGCTAAAGTCATCCCATGGTCCAGACTGCGATCAGTAGAGGGCCTTGAGCCCCTGGGTTCTGAAATACACTCCCAAGACACATCTGGGATGCACAGTTAGTTGGCATTTTAAATTCATGATTGAAATTTGGGAGGCTCAAGGAGGCTTTCCCCCGGCTAATTTTTTTTTAGTTACTAAAAAGCTGTTTTCTATTAAGATACTTTTAATGGAATATTTTAGCTAAATTCTTAGATGTATGTATAAATACACTGTTTTTATTTGTTTTATTGATATTTAGAAAGTGGACTTTTTTTTATGGGTTCTTATTGGCTAGTACCCCTGCCAAGGGGGTACATTAACTTTCAATAGATGCCCATCAAATAAAAAGTCCCAGTCTCCTGACCTCATCACCACCTAAGGTATGATGCACCTCTTCAGGTTGACACCCCGATGGCAAAACAAGAAAAAAGACCATTACGGCGACATTTGCTGTAATGGTCCTTTTTTAGTGCTTCGCTTTCCGCCAGTGTTCTGCCCCCCCGACCAACTCCAACCTGGAGTTGTTAATCTTAAAGACTGGGGTGCGGGGTAACAGCAAACACTGCCAGAGTGGTGGCAATACCCGCGCCGGTATTGTGCCATCGCTGTGGGAGAGGTCGGCACTTTCACTGTCGACCTCCCTTGGTACTTCCCCTAAGGAATACCTTTGCTCACTCTATTTGTTCATTGGCCAAAACATCCTCAAACAGTTTGAAATTGCCACCATTTTTCCCTTGTTTAGCGAGTGTTACTGGCTCCCCAATACTGGCCATGGCAGCTTTCTAACATCCTTTCTGTTCTGCTAAAGACTGAATCCTCTCATGTCACTTGCCTGCTTCAGTTTGCACATCCTGCCTCATGATTCTCCTACAGTGAGTAATGAAACAAACGGGAACACCAAAAGGTAATTAAAAAAAAAATGAAGATTATGTGTAGTCGCCTGCTCTGTATTTGTCTGCTTCCTAAAGTTCATGCTGACTGAACAACACTGCCTCCCCCCTCCCCCATCCCCTGATCTCTGGAGCCAAATATAAGAAATTTTGTACGTTTTTTGTTAAAAGAAACCTAAATCCCCTTATGTGATTACCATTCCACTCCATTTTCAAACAGATTTCACCGGTCTGGCGATCACACTCTACATCCTTGGAGCCACTTCACTCCGCCGCCCCCTGCCCGTCATTTATAACTTCAGACTTCTTTTATTTAACTACCTTACAGCGATCGAAACAAAAGGAGAAGCAGCATCTCTGCACTCTTTTCGGACCAGAGAAACCCATCTCTTCATGTTTTTCCCAATTTAAGCAGCTGTAACTGGACACTCAGCCCATACCCTTCCCCGCTACTAATTTGTTGCTTCCAACACAACTGAAGCTGCTAGCACTAGCACGCCGTGTGCTCAGCGCAACTTGGAAACAGCCCAGCTAGCATCTGTCTACTGCACTCCCCCTCAACCAGAAAACAAAATAAATCTATAATGATTTTTCTTTTTAAAATTAAATCGCTGTTCTTAACTGATTCGCATATCCATTACAGTTAGTTCAATTACCTTGACTATTTCTGTTCCGTCAAGGAAAATTGCAGTCATTTCCCATTTAATCCTACAAACAATGAAGTGGGGAAGTTGCAACTCAGCCCCCCCCCAAGCTGATCGGGGGAGGGAGAGGAGAGGCCACTCACTTCTACTTCTGATGAAACATCCTTCAAAGGCTACAGTGCCCTTTTCAGGCTACACAACAATACAGGTACTACTTCACCTAAAAAGGACTACAAATGCAATTAAAATAATTTTTTATAGCATTACTTTAATTTTTTTTAATCCTTTAAAAAATAACACATGTAGCCCATTTTGTGCAAGTAATAATGCCCAACAGAGTGGGCGGTATGGGCAATACCGGACCTCTCAGGGGCGTAATGGTGGTATGGGCACATTGACTTCCAGGGATTATAAGGCCTCCACCTGTGGCGCCAGGCCCTATTACGCCTCTGAATGGTCCGGGTATTGCCCACACGCTTCTACCCTGTTTGGTATTATTGCTTGTATATTAAACTGCAAAACAAATGTTTTAAAAGTTAAAAGAGTTTTATTAAAATGTAAAAAAAAGATTCTAATAAGATCATTTTACAAAAAAATGGCATTCGGTAGGTTCTGGGTAATTCTGGACTTATCTGAACCAGTTCTTCCATCTAGAATAAGTCTGTCAATCAATCATTATTTATTCGTCAGCGCACTTCCAGAAGATCAGAGCACAGAGCTAAAATTTCAATCATACAGATAAAATAACATTTAAGCAAGAAGGCACAACAGGGTGTGGGTTATTGGGGGATTATCCACACCTAGTGTGGTGTGTCACGAAGTGCAACTGAGTGACTTAACCACACAAGAAGTGGGTAAATCCCCCAATAACCCACACCCTGGAGTGCCTTATTGCGATTATACAATGGCCCCAAGTGTAAAATAAATTTTATATGTGTTTAAGTATGTATTTCATAAATGACATTTCTCAGCCGTGGTTTATTACACAATATACCACGGTCATGTGATGTGTTTTGACCAATGAGGTTACAGGATTTTCATCATACCCCATTGTATAGTCTAAAATAACAGTCTTAATTAACTGTAAGATTCAGAAGATAGTGTTAAATTAAATTTGCATGAGCACAACACTCTCGTACCTAGAGGAAAACAGTTATGCCATTCTAAGTTGGTGAGGGAAAGAACTCAACTGATCTAAGATCTTCTTTCATTCCAGTTTTGTTTGATTGTTTTTAGCCTTGCTGTACTCTGCCTAACCTCCCTCAGTCTCACATCCTCCCTGGGCATGCCTAACAGCAGCTCCAGTGCTTCATGGTTTCGGGAAAGTTTTGGGATACCGCAAAAAAACTCAATTCCACCCTTCCTTACACTTGGCTTCCTGCATCATTTACCACTTTGATAAACAGAATGACTAGTAATAGCTGGACTCTTTTAACGTTATAATTCATTATTTAAAAAGTCATTTAATAAATGTCTTTAATCTTGTTATGATGATTACTATTTTTGTGTTATTTGTAATAATTGTACAGCACCCTGAGCCTCATGGACAGGGCACTTTGGAAATAAACTTTGCTTTACCTTGCCTTGCCATTTAGCCAAGCTAGCCCAAATGAGGTTCTGCATCTTGTTTTCATTAGTGTCCTGCTTCCACTCAGCTTGACAGCTGGTGGACTGAAGCATAGGGAGGTCAAGTGGCTAGCTGTAGGTCATGCTCTGAGATGGTGGCTGTGATGGGATTCGAACCATGAATCTCTGTTTCACTGTTCAGTAGTTTTGTCTCCGGAGTCTAGAACGTAGTGCCTTTTTGTGATAAATATTTTTTTTTTATTTTTAATCAAAATTAACAAATTACGTAACATGCAGCACTTAATTATTTGAAACATCAAAGCAAAAGAACAGATATAATAATTATATTTCCCTATGCTGAGATTTAGTCTGCATTACAAATACATTACATGTTTCATCTAATGCACCCCAGAAAGCAGAGAATCCAAGTTAAGGAAAGACAAGACTAGAAAGGAAGAAAGGAAGGTTAGCGTATTCAGGATAGAAAATTAAAAAAAAGAGTCAAAGCCACCTTAGCTATGGAACAGAGAGTAATAACTGCCTTTTGCTACATACAGTCATGGCCAAAAATATTGGCACCCTTGCAGTTTTTTCTAGTAATGCACCATTCCTTCCAGAAAATTGTTGAAATTAAAAAATATTTTGGTATCCACATATGTATTTCTTTGGTTTGCAGTGAAATAAAACACAAAAAGCAGAAAAAATTATTAAGTCTTAGCTTATTCAACACAGAAATCCTTAAATGGCCCGGACAAAATTATTGGCACCTTTTAGAAGTAGTTAGAAATAATTAGATTTCAAGCAGGTGATTCTCCTCCACTTTGGAATTGAACTCACCTGTGGTGAGTTGCAGGTGCCTGCAATATAAAAATCACTCATTCAACCAGTTTGAACAGAGAAAAGGAGGTGCCACATGATTGTTGAAGTACATCAAGCCTGTGTGCTGGCTGTGTGTGTTTGTCTCTGTCAGTAGTTTAGTTTTTGTGGATTTTCCAGTGTTTCTGCTTGGAGGAACTGGACCATTCTTGGACATAACATCTATGAACATTTCCTGGACTAAGAAACTGCAAAACATCACCACCAGGTACTGGCATTCTCATCATAAATCAATTTTTTTGGAAGCCATCAAAGCCAAAAGTAAGGTCAGTAAATCTGTTATACAAGCACTGAGTTGTGGAGTGCTGCATTGAATCCACATTTCCATCTGTCTTGTTCTTAAAAGATGCGTACTTGTCTTTGAGTTCTGTTCTCAACCATTTTGGAGAACAAAGGCTAGATACTATGCCCCAGGCCAGTGTTCATCACCTTCAGGAATTTAACCCCTTCAGGAATTTATCACATTCTGGGTCTTTGAGATACAATAACAGTTTTCTGGTCCCTGGTAGTTCACTATTTCCTGTGGATTTTGATTACTTTTCATCAATCACGTGGCACCTGTGAGAGCATGGCTTTATATATTGTGCTCTGCAATATCACGGGGCAAACGCAGACCAGCAAGGCCAAGAGGGCTATATGCCCTACAACAAAACTAGTCTGCAAAATGATTAAAGCGTACCTTCTTAGGATACTACTTATGCTCCTTCTGATATCTGGAAATGTTCATCTTAATCCAGGACCTACCAGCCGAGCACCCCATGCCACAAAAAGGTGGGAGGGGTCCCTCACATTAGCCTCAATCAATATCTGCAGCCTCCTTAACAAACTTGACATCTTGCAAACCTGGGTCCAGCAACATAGCCCTGATGTACTGTCTGTTGTCGAAACATGGCTTAACCCCAAGATACCAGATGCTGCAGTCACCATCCCTGGATACTCTATACTCAGGCAGGACAGGGTTTCCAAATGAGGTGGGGGCTGTGCCATCTACCTGAGGAATTCCTATCTGGGTCAAGTCTTCCCGTTCTCAAACCCTAAACCACCCTTGCAGGTTCTCGCTATTAAAGTTATACTTGGGGCACACAACAAGGAGCTCACCATTGCCTCTGTGTACCTACCCCCTAAAGATCAGCTTAACGGATTTATGACCATATTGGAAAGCCTACAGGGATTACACCATAACTCTGAACTCATAGTACTAGGCGACTTCAACATAAATTGGCTATCGCTGGAGGCCAGAAACTACAAGGATGCTGTCACGTCACAGAACCTCACCCAGCTTGTTACCACCCCACCAGATGCAACTATAGGACAGGGTCGCATGCACTTCTGGACTGGATCCTTATTAATCACTCTGAACGAATCTCAAAAGTCTCAGTGCTCCCTGATGGGATCAGTGACCACTCACCGGTCACATGTACCTGGACAAACAAATTCATTAAGCCCCCTCCTAAAATAATCTACACCAGAGTGTTAAAGCAGGGGTACCTTGAGCTACTAAAGACACACCTAAGCCACCTGGACTGGACACCAATCGACTCTGCCATTGATGTAAACCAAGCCTTAGACCTTTTCATCAGCCACTTCACTGCGGCCTGCAATATCTTTGCACCTCTCAAAAAGCTGAAGGTCAGGGGCAGAGCTAACCCTTGGATAACCCCCAATCTAATCACTTTACTCAAACATAGGGATCATCTCTGGCACTGTGCCCATGCAACATCCAAACCTGGGGATATTCAAAAGTATAAAGCTGCCAGAAATGAGTGCACATGGGCAGTTAGGAGTGCCAAAAGCAAATACTTCAAGGAAGCTTTCTCCAGCTCCTGGGGTGATGGAAAAAAATGTTGGAGTAATTTGAAAGACCTTACAGGCAAGGACCCTAGGTCACCACCCACCATGGTCAACATAAATGGAACACCAACATCTGACCTGTACACAGTCACCACCACCTTTAACAATGCGTTCTCCAACTTGGATAGTGTTCTCCCTTCTAATTTCTTTGATGCCCCCTCTAGTAGTAACCCTCCTGCAACTACTCCTCTCCTACACCCTGCCCCACAATTCTACTTCAAGGAGATCCCAGTGCATGAAGCCAGAACCTATATTCGGAAGGCCATTCACAATGCAGGCTACAGCGGTGACTCCCTTGACCTGAAGTTGTTAGCACTTGTCCTTTAAGAAGTCCTTGAACCCCCGACAAAGGTCCTCAATCGATCACTAAGGATGTCCCAGTTCCCATCTCGATGGAAACAGGCGACCATCACACCGGTACACAAAAGTGGAGACAAATCACTGCACTTAACTACAGACCTATCTCCATCCTCCCTCCATTGTCTAAGGCCCTGGAGCGCATCGCCTCAGACCAGCTAGTCAAGTACCTGGAAAAATATGACATCCAGTGTCCTGAGCAACATGGTTTCCAAAAAGGGCACAGTACCACCACTGCACTATTAGAATTCACGGGCTTCATCCATACCACGCTTGATCAAGGAAACTGTGAAGGGGAAGTATTCATTGACCTTACGAAAGCCTTTGATACTGTGAACCACCCATTCCTACTCAAGCAATTATCAAACATTGGGCTCTCCAATGAAGCACTGCTCTGGTTTTCAAGCTACCTTGGGGAGAGGGTCCAGCTGGTTAGGATTGCCGATGTCACCTCGGAAGAAAAGCCAGTCCTTTCAGGGGTCCCACAGGGGTCCATCCTGGGGCCACTACTCTTCAGCCTCTTCCTCAACGACCTTCCCAGTGTCTGCCACCAGAAATTACTGCTCTATGCTGATGACGCAATCATGTTCACCAACCACCAAAATGCAGAGCTCCTTGAGAAACAATTGCAGCTTGATTTCATGTGCATCGAAGAATGGTTCAAGTCA
This sequence comes from Neoceratodus forsteri, assembly GCA_016271365.2. Lineage (NCBI taxonomy): Eukaryota > Metazoa > Chordata > Ceratodontiformes > Ceratodontidae > Neoceratodus > Neoceratodus forsteri. The sequence goes on from CM057451.1 coordinate 1,157,929,155, forward strand.
CACAAACTGGTCATGAACTACAGCAAAACAAAGGTTATGACTTTCTACACTGCCAGGAGCAAGTACAAATCCCGTGACCTCACCATCCTAAACCAAACAGGGACCTTCCTTGAACACATTCCTGATTTTAAATACCTAGGTGTCACATTGGACAGCTCACTCTCCTACCATCGGCACATAGATTCTGTCGCCAAAGCCACCAACATCCGTATAGGCCTGCTCTACAGGCACAAACACTGCATTACTTCTGACACTCTCCAGTTGGCTATCAATAGCTCAGTCACCTCCATCATTGATTATGGACTAGAAATTTATGGCTCTGCCTCCGCCTCTGCCCTCCGCAGAATTACAGTTGCACTCAACAAAGCATGCAGGCTGCTAACTGGGGCTGACCGACTTACACACACTTGTGACCTGTACACTCGGGCAGGATGGCTTCCTCTCATCAGGTGGATACAGTATCAAACCTGCCTCTTAGCCAAAAAAGTCCTCCTCAGGGTCATGTCCCCGGGCATTGAAAAGCTCCTTATTGACCACCACAGCACCCAGCGAACTAGAAGTTCACAACAACTAACCTTCCTTGTCCCCAGATGCCAGACTACCATGGGCCAGAGGGCCTTTGCCCACAGAGCACCACAGTGGTACAATACCCTCAACAAGGAAACTCTTACTGCTGCTGCTCTGGCCTTTTAAGAGACAACTCTGACTTCATCTCATTTCAACTAGTTGTTGTGACTGCCTCGCCTAATCAGGGGCCCACCGCTCACTGCCCTCCACTTCAGTCTTGACAGCTACCTCTCCCAGCCTTGCCCCCTCCTACCTGCCTACCCCCTTGCCCTCTCTCCCTTTCCTCACCCCCAGACATTTCCTGACTTTTATCCATCCCTTCCCTCCCTCTCCTTTAGAGCTCTTACCCTCACCCTCTACCTTCTGACAATGTCTTTCCTGCCTACATATCCCCCGCTCACCTGCTGCACTTATTTCTAAGATTGCCCTTAGCTGGTATGTCATGCTACCTAACATCTGGCACATTTTGAATTACTGGAATTTCCTAAGCCTCAGTCTCTTACTACTTTTTATTGTGTAACTATGTATAACTATGTTGACCTTTGTATGTATGTATACCCCCATTCCTTCGACGTGGAATCTTTATAAACGAGCAGTTCCTGCTCAAAGGTATTTGTAATCCTAGATTTCAATAAAATAAAAATAAAAAGGGCCCTTTCTCCTGTTTTGTGTCACTGTGTGTACCACAATGAGCATGGAGAAAAGAAAGACAGCCAGAGAATTGTCTGAGGAGGTCAGACAGAAGATTGTAGCCAAGCATGGACAGTCTCAAGGCTACAAATCAATCTCCAGAGACCTTGACATTCCTGTTTCCACTGTACGTAATGTTATCAGGATGTTTAAGGCCCCATGGCACTGTAGCCAACCTCCCTGGATGTGGCCACAAGAGAAAACTTGATCGAAGATTGCAGTGCAGAATTGTTCGAATGGTGGAGAAAGCACCTCGATCAACTACCAAACAGATTCAAGCTGACCTTCAGACACAAGGTATGACAGTTTCAACTCGCACCATCCGTCTCCAACTCAGTGAAAGGGGGTTATATGGTAAGAGGCACAGGAGGACCCCACTGCTGAGAGAGACATACGAAAGCCCGACTGGGGTTTGCCAAAACACACCTGAACAAGCCAAAATCTTCTGGGAGAATGTCCTGTGGACAGATGAGACCAAATTAGAGCTTTTTGGTAAAGCACATCATCTCTGTGTTTACAGAAAACAAAATGAAGCCTTCAAAGAAAAGAACACCTTCCCTACAGTCAAACATGGAGGAGGTTCAGTGATGTTTTGGGGTTGCTGTGCTACCTCTGGCACTGGGTGCCTTGAACGTGTGCATGGCATCATGAAATCTGGAGATTACCAGGCCATTTTGGAGTGCAATGTTGAACCCAGTGTCAGAAAGTTGGGTCTCCGTTGAAGGTCGTGGGTCTTCCAGCAGGACAATGACCCCAAGCACACTTCAAAAAGCACCCAGGAATGGTTCAAGACAAGACGCTGGACTGTTCTGAAGTGGCCAGCAATGAGTCCAGATCTATATTCCATTGAAAACCTGTGGAGAGATCTGAAAACAGCAGTTGGGAGAAGGCACCCTTCAAATCTGAGAACTGGAGCAGTTTGCACAAGAAGAGGCCAAACTGCCAGTAGAGAGGTGCAGGAAGCTCATCCATGGCTGTAGGAAGCGGTTGATTGCGGTTATTTTGACCAAAGGCTGTGCTACCAAATATTTAGTCTAGGGTGTCAATAATTTTGTCAATGCCATTTCTTTTCATTTTCTGATTTAAAAGGATATATTAAATTCTGAATCAAAAACAAAGGTTCTGTAATATTAACAGAGAAATAAAGAATTGTGGAGATCAAATACTGTGCTGTTGTTAATTTCAATTTATGTTTAGAGGAAATTGTGAGTTATTTGAAAAAGTGCAAGGGCGCCAATATTTTTGGCCACGACTATATATCCGTTATAGGCTTCGGGTAGCTTTTAAAATATTTCATGGTGTTCCTACCAGGTGAGGCCTTGCAGCTCTGCTTACAGGATGCGTGTAGCTCATTTCTTTTTTCACCAGCTTACAAATCTTTTTTATTTATGTTTCCTTTCTCCTTCCAGGTTATAAGAAAGTCTTTCTGTTTTAAAGTATTTAATTTCCAGCAGTTTCTATTCCTTAATGGAAGGTGGGACACTGTCTAGAATTTTATTTTTTAGCATTGTGCTAATAATGTAAAATATAGTGTTTCACTATCATTTTTAGGATTAATGCAAATCTTACCTAATAGGCATGAGTTAAAATTAGTTAGACTGGCCCAGTGGCACGGAGGGCTGAGGCACTGATGCCTCACCTTCTGCAGCACCAGTGACCCGGATTCAGGATTGGATCATGGCCACTGGCCGTCAGCCAGGGGAGGAGATTCAGTGTCCCAGCGGACGCTCTGCTCCGGGGAGGGAGGGTGACGATCTCTGCTGCAACACTGCCACCTGGTGAACACAGCAGGTAGTGCAAGCAGAGCCACAAGGGAAGGGTGGCACCTCTTGACTGGGACATACGCATCTGTGTTCATCTGCTTAGTCCACGCCCACAGGGTGCTCAAGGGGAGGGGAGAAACAGCAGAAAAAGCTGAAGCTGTGCGCAATGATTCTGCATTCCCCCACAGGCTCTGTATCATCCACTGAGCTGCCTGTTACCACATCCCATAAAACAGCCTACTCCTGGGCTTGGGGAACCCAGGAGGCTCTGCCACGGTGGGGGGGGTAGTGTAGCACTGTAAGGCAGTTAGGCTGTAAGCCCCAGAGGCAATGGGTGACAGAGCTGGAGAGAGCTGCATAGCCAAAGAGGGCCGGCCAAGGAGGTGGGGGGGGGGATGAGTTAGAACATACCGCCTCGATGATAGTTTTGATGCATGTTTGTTTGGTGCACTGAGTCTCTGTTATGCCTGTAAGTGTGTCCCTTCATGTACTTAGGGTGTGAGCACTGCAGTCTGAAGGTGAGTGGTTCTTGCACTGTTAAAGACACAGGAGGTGATAGACTTTTAGCAGCAAGAGACACTAGCATCATATAAATGTATTGTAAATCATAGATACATAGATACATAGACAGTGTCGGCAGATAAGGGCCTATGGCCCACCCAGTCTGCCCATTTGAGCTTGTAACTTCAGTTTGTTTTCCTAGAAGTCTGTTGCCCCTTACCCCTGACCTCCAGAATTCCTTTATGTCTATCCCATGCATTCTTAAATCCAGTGATTGTTTCAGCCCCCACCACTTCCTCTGGCAGGGTGTTCCACTTGTCCACCACCTGTTCTGTGAAGAAATTCTTTCTCATGTTTTCTCTGAATCGTCCTCCCTCCAACTTCATCACATGCCCTCTAGTCCTGGAACATCTTTTTCACTTAAAAATAGTGTTTTCCTGCACCCTGTTCCTCCCTGTAAGATACTTGTATGTCTCTATCATATCCCTCTCTCCTCCTCCTCCAGGGAGTACATGTTCAGTTCCTTCAACCTGTCTTCATAGGACTTGTGATGCAATCCATGCACCATCTTTGTTGCCCTCCTCTGAACCTTCTCTACCCTGTCTATGTCCTTATGTAGGTATGGTCTCCAGAACTGTACACTGTACTCCAGGTGGGGCCTCACTAGTGTCTTGTATAGCGAATTATGACCTCCCTTTTCCTGCTGGTGATGCCCTGCCTATACATCCCAGCATCCTATTTGCTTTACCTGCTGCCTTGTCACACTGTTTCTACCTTGAGGTCATCAGAGATGATAACCCCAAGATCCCTTTCCTGCTTGGTGCATGCTATATCCTCACCCTCAACTGATATATTGTGCCAGGGTTTTGTGCCCCATATGCATTATCTTGCACTTCTTTGCATTGAATTTCAACTGCCAAACCCTGACCATTCTTCAAGTTTCTGCAGGTCGCTTCTCATTCTGTCTACACCCTCTGGTGTGTCTACTCTGTTACAGAGCTTTGTGTCATCAGCTAACAGTGAAATTCGCCTTGTAGGTCCCAAGAATGTCACTGATGAAGATGTTGAATAGGACCGTCCCAGCACTGATCCCTGTGGTACCCCACTGATCACTCTTCCTCTGTGGAGTGACAGCCATTTACCACCACCCTCTGTGTCCTGCCACCTAGCCAGTTACCTACCCACCACTCTACTGTCCTGCCCACACCCATATTCCTCAGTTTGTGTAATAGTCTTCTATGTGGCACAGTGTCAAAGGCCTTGCTGAAGTCCAGATAGGCCATGTCCACTGCCCTCCCCTGATCCACCTCCCTAGTCACCCAGTCAAAAAATTCAACGAGGTGGGTCTGACATGACCTCCCCCTGGTGAAACCATGCTGCCTTGGGTCTTGTAGTCCATTGACAACCAGATGTTCCACCAATCTCTCCTTCAGTAGTGCTTCCATGATCTTCCCCACTACCAAGGTGAGGCTGACTGGTCTGTAGTTCCTGCTTCCTCTTTGTTCCCACTTTTGTATAAGGGGACTACATCTGCTGTCCTCCAGTCCTTGGGTACCTCCCTGTTTCCAGTGATCGGCTAAATAGGATAGCCAGAGGTTCAGCCACTACCTCTTAGTTCTTAAGGACCCTGGGTGCACCCCATTTGGCCCATTGCTTTATCAACTCTTATTACTTCCAGTTCTTCAGGACCCTTTCGTGTAAAGGGACTTGTGTCCATTTCTGCACCATTCTCACCCCTTGTACTCCCTTCAGACCCATTACCCTCCTCTTCCTCAGTAAAGACTGAGCAGAAATACCTGTTCAAAATGTCAGCTTTACTGTTGTCATCCTCCACGTGGCCCCCATCCTCCCCCTTCAGTCTCACTATCCCTCCCTTTGTCTTTCTTTTTTCACTTATGTACCTGTAAAAGGTTTTGTCCCCTCTACCCACTGATTTTGCAATGAGTTCTTCTGTCTGAGCTTTGGCTTCCCTTACTGACCTCCCTGCCTCCCTTGCTTCTCCTGGTACTTCTCCCTATCCCCTTCTGCCTGTGTCTTTTGTATTGCCTGAATGCAATCTTTTGGCTTTCACTTTCTTTACCCTCTTTGGAAAACCATACTGGTTTCCTCTTCCCTTTTCTCTTGCTAACCTGCTTAATGCATAATTCTGTTGTTCTTGTAATCCCCATTTTAAATACTGCCCACTGTTCCTCAACCCCTGATTCCTGTCCCATTCCCCTTAATGCCTCTTTCAAGTATCTCCCCATTTTCCCAAAGTCTGCCCCCCTAAAATCCAGAATAAAATCCAGGATATTGTAAATCATCAAAGCATCTGATGATTTTTAATGGAAAATAAATTTAAAAAATCGATTTTTCAGCTATGAGAGCAAGGTCCCTATTTAAAGGGACAACAGTCTACTTTTTCAAACACAGCGCATAAGGCCGTGTTGTGGTTTGGACCACTGAAAGGCCCAGGAGTAGCGAATCATGCTGCCATTGGATAATCTGGGTTTTCACTCCGACCGTTCATCACCGCACTCTGGCAGTCAGAAGGGACGTACTCCCCACAGCAGTGTTTGCTCTCATCTGGGACGGGAAGGCTACAGTTCCATTCCTGCAGTGACCACTATGGGTGTGCCAAGAGTCACTGGCAAATGATATGCCAGTGCACTCCCGTGGGGCACCTGGAGTCAGGATGTAGCAGGTAGGGTGAGGGACGCTGGAGGGCATACATGTACATCAGTGACTTTTGAGTGGGCTAGCATCAGAGTAGTCTCTGGGATCAAACCTAGAAATCCAGGGAAAAATAGTCTCCTGGGCTGTAAGTAATCAGTTCCAGTGCCACGTCTGCAGGGTTCATACCCCGCCATGTGAAACTTACATGCTGCTTCACCTGCCTCCTGGGGTGAGGTAGGTGGTCCCACCATGGGGGGGGATGTAAGCCGTGGAGTGTCAACATTAGGATGGGGTTAGAACCCAATGGAGTAAGTGCACGGGGGAGCTGGGTGCCATCCTTTGAGAAACAGGAGTTAACGTACAGTACATGCAAACAAAAAGAACCCTCTTACAGTTGCAAGATGCTTTGCTCTGCAGTCAAATCCTCAGTGCTAATTGGTCAAACTATTGCTAAGGATTTCTTATAGACACTATAAATACTGCTGCTGACATAGTTATAGCCCAAATACTGTACAAGGCAGACACAACAGGAACAGCTGCACTGGAGGATACCTCTGCATTTCTGATGCTGTATCATGCGCTGTAAATGAAGTTGCTTCTTTGTTTTCCAGACAGGTTCTCTGGAAGGGCAGAACTTCAGGAAGACACAACAGCTGGTTTCACTGAGTGAACAGCAGCTGGTGGACTGCTCCGGAGATTATGGGAACATGGGCTGTGGAGGTGGACTCATGGATTATGCATTTGAATACATCAAGGCAAACAATGGAATTGACACTGAGGAATCTTATCCATATGAAGCCGTGGTACGTCACATGTCACATACTGTAGTATACGAGTCAGTTTGGTGACATTGTATGTCGCACTTACCTTTCCAACCTGTTTTATCATTTTGTGTTAAACCTTTATAGGATGGACCGTGTCGATTCAACCCTGCCACAATCGGTGCCACTTGCACTGGTTACGTTGATATTCCCTCTGGAAACGAAACCGCTCTTCAGGAGGCTGTTGCTACCATCGGCCCCATCTCTGTTGGCATTGATGCTTCACAGGAGTCTTTCCAGCTGTACGAGTCAGGTATGAAAAATCAAATATTACTACAAGAAGTCTGTGTTAGTAACTCATATTAAACCTAACATACGTTTGTTAATTTAAAGCATGTCCTCTTCTATAGTGCAGGCATCCTGCATTGCGTGGTTTGGTTGTCTAAGAGCAGTCATGGGTATGCGTGTTTTCTTCATGCGCTGTGGAGTAGTTATGCCATGGTCAGGGCAAAAGGCTGTTACATTACCATAAGTTCATACCTGCTGTGCAAGATGTCTCTTTTGAGAGTGTCATCCTGTTGGGCCCTATGATGGGCCATGCTGCCATGCTGGTTGGGCCCCACGATGGGACATGTCACCATGCTGGTTGGGTCCACAATGGGCCATTCTGGTATGCCAGTTGTGCCCCGTGATGGGATGTGCTGCCATGCCAGTTGGGCCCGCAGTGGGACATACTATCATGCCAGTTAAGCCCCACAATGGGGAGTGCTGCCATGCTGGTTGGACCCACAATGGGACATGCTGCCATGCCAGTTGGGCCTCGCAATTAGATGTGCTACTGAGCTGGTGATCCAAGTCTGGCAGCAGACTCAAGAAGCCATGCCAGGGCAAATCCACCGGCTGGAGCTACTACCGAGGGGCAGTGCCGGGATGGTTGATGGTGGGTTCCAGTACCACAGCAACACCTGCTGGAGGCCCAAGGGGCGTGCATCCTGTGTGCCAGATGGCAGCTTGCTCTCATCAAGGGAAGGAGTGGGGAGAGGGAAAAAATGGAGAAGTGAAACCCCCAGGTCCTCTATATATTATGGTTGGCAGAGCTGAACCCCCACCAAACTACCAGGCTCCAATCTGCATTTGGACTGTGGTGATGGTGGTGGCTGGGGCTGGATGATAGCTGATGGCTTGAACAGGATAAATCCTGGAAATCATAGGGTGGCGGGGCCAGGAATAAAGAACCGTTATAGCAAACAAAGGCGGGTACTCACCTTATCTGGAGTACTGGAGGAGAGGTTTGTTTTATGGTTCTATCTTTCCAAACTGTGTAAGATTAAACTCATACCATCTCTCACCCCACCTACAAAGTTGTTATAAATCATGCAGGTTATCTAAAATAACTTACAGTACATTTTATGTTCCATTTTTTATTGAAAAAGTGCCTCTGAAGTGGAATGCTCCAATTTTGTTTTCCATGTACATTTTGCCACCTGGTTTTCTTTCCTTGATTTGGCAGCACTGAGCCAGCCCCATCACCGACCCATCGCGGGGACTTACATATTAACCACTGATACGCGGCCTGGCCTGTAGGGTCATACGGGGCCTGCAGGGGATGCAGAGCAAGCCAAGGCTTTTTCTCCTTTGGTCCCCCAGTGCATCATGTGTGCAATGATGCATGGCATGAATCATCTACTGATCCCCCTCCCTGCACACTGTCCCGGCTGCTGCTGCCATCCAACCACTGCCAGATGGCAGTCAAATGGCGGAACTCAGGAAACCCCACCTGTACCCCAAGGGGAGAGAGCTGTTATTGTACTCTCAATCCTCCCTTACCTGGCCAGCCACTGAGCAACCCTAGTCCATCCCAAACCTGGGTCACCAGTGTGTGTGGTGGTGTGGCATTGAGTACCCCAACCCAATGCCACAGCCCCAGGAATGTGGCACTTTTTTTTTTTTCCCCTTCTGTTTATCCACCTCCCTGCCTGCCGTCCCCGACCCTTCAGGAGCCTCAAGGCAGACATCCCTCTACCTTTCACCCTGCCCGTATGACCCTCTGGAACCCCATGTAGCTATGGTTTGCCCCCTGAGTGGGGATGGGGCAGAGCCCCCTTACCCCATCAATTCAACTTGTGTCGGTCCAGGGGCCATTAAGTGGTGAAAGGCAGATCGAGGGCACGCCCGAGGCCCATCTCCCATGCATTTACAGGCATTTTTCTGCTTTTCTTTCCCACCCTTACAGCGAGGGACCCTGACGTCAAGGCACAAGGTGCCAATGTCACGCTGTATCTAGGCAGCCCATCCCCTAACATTAGGGGCTTGCAGTACTCCAAGCCTTTGCTCGGAGTCAGGCAAGTGTTCGGGCTGATGCCTTAACCCTCCCCAGAGTAGGCGAGCTGTCGTGGGACGCTCAAGCCTAACTCCCCGCGGCTGACCCACCAGCGACCCGAGTCCGCTCCCGAACCTGGGTCGCGGGCGTGGAGCGAGGTGTGGCATCCAGCGCCTCAACCCTCAGCGCCACCGGGCCGGCCTAAATGTGGCACTTTTAACATTGCTGCATGAGATGATGACTGTATGCAGGATAAGAGGCCCCATGGTTCTGAGTGCTGATTGGTTGAAATCACAGACATCATTCAGAGAAGCTGCAGTGCTGCACACACTGAGTGGCAGAATGAGTAGGGCCCGCTGCCTGTGCATTTGCTTTGATAGTCTGAGAGCCACAGCCGTGGTTCTCTGACAAACCTGACCTGCCAGGCTGCCACCCGCAGTCCAGGTCTGAAGTCACCAGCCCCTCACAGAAACGCAGGTAGTCTGAGAGCCACAGCCGTGGTTCTCTGACAAACCCAACCTGCCAGACTGCCACCCGCAGTCCAGGTCTGAAGTCACCAGCCCCTCACAGAAATGCAGGTAGTCTGACAGCCACAGCTGTGGCTCTCTGACGAACCCGACCTGCCAGACTGCCACCCGCAGTCCAGGTCTGAAGCCACCAGCCCCTCACAGAAACGCAGGTAGTCTGAGAGCCACAGCCGTGGTTCTCTGATGAACCTGACCTGCCAGACTGCCACCCGCAGTCCAGGTCTGAAGCCACCAGCCCCTCACAGAAATGCAGGTACGGACTTGCCCTCAGGGACTGATTACCTCCAGGAAGGGAGCCCTAGCTGCCAATTTTTCGCCCACCCACCCAGCCCCCAGTCCTGATTAAATACACATAAACCCCGCCCCGCCTTCTAGCTCACTCCTACTGGCTATTGCCAGCCATGCCTCATTAGTTATCTAGGCCTTAATTTTTCATTGGTACCCCATCCTCCCACAAGATCCACTCATTTCCTTGGCCCTCTCAAGGAACTGTTGCCAATCCTGTGTTTGTTACTGGTAAAAGGAAATATCTCCACGTTAAGAATGCCATCTTCGCCTATCCTTCTCTACAGTTGCCTTATATTACTTTGTTATAGTCTACCCAAAATTTCGGTTTGCAACTCGGACAAAGGCCAGTTTCCCTCCTCTATCATCTACCAAGATATAGCCTTCCACATTGGACCATGGCATCCTACATCAGGGGCATCTTCTCTATGGTCATGCCCATCCTCCCACCAGGCCATAACTATAGAACACGTGCAATTCCCAAGGATGGTGTCGGCTCTATCAATTCTGTATGTTTTATCCCTAGCAAATAGCAATCCTGCCCTTAACACAGCCACCGCTAAATCAATGTACGCTAGGAGTAACAAAAGACTATTTAACAGGCTAAGACTCCACCTTAAAAAACTACTACTGCTTCTCCTACTCTGTTCAGGAAATGTTGAATTAAACCCAGGTCCACCTATTTTCTGGATGCCCCTACGGACCTCCCTCAATATAAAGGGATTAGCTTTCTCCATATCAAGTCTGTAGTTTGCTAAAGAAGATTGACTCTATACAGACCTGGGCAATACATGCATCTCCTGATTTCTTCATGATAACTGAATCCTGGCTCACACCCTCGACCCCGGATAAATCTATCAACGTACCCAGATATATCATCTACCGCTGTGATAGACCGACTAGAGGGGGAAGGGTTGCAATATAAGTCAAATGCAAATTCACAGTCACAGTCTTTGACTGTACCTCAAAGGCTAAGGAATTTGAATGCCTTGCTCTAAAATTATCACTTTCAAGTGAGAAATCACTCCTTATGGCAGCATGCTACTGACCACCGTCTGGTGGCTGGGCACTTCTGCCACACCTTCAAAACCTTCTTGACTCTGCTAATACTGAATGTATTCTAATGGGGGATTTCAATCTAAATTGGAATGATGACAGCTCTAAGAAATTGAAGGATCTATATGATGTTAATGGTCTGTTACAAATGGTGACTGCTATAACCAGACCTAACAGAAAAACCCCTGAGTGCAGCACCCTCCTGGACCTTATGCTAGTAAACAAACCTCACACTATCTCGCATACTAGAGTATTCTTCAATGATTTTTTCCCCACAAGTGCAGGCAGGATACTCAATCCCAATCGATCTCCCTAAATTATCCACTGCACTTGGTGACAATCTCGAATATGTCACAAAATTCAAATACCTGGGGGTATGGCTAGATAGTAGACTAGACTATCTAGAACATCTGGAAGAACTGCTAAAAAGGCTTAGACAAAGACTTGGACTTTACTATAGAATAAGGCACTTCCTTACAAGTGATTCAAAAAAGAAGATGGTCCAGGCCACATTCCTCTCAGTACTAGACTACGCTGGCTTCCTATCTAGTCGCTGCCCTACGGTATGCTTGAACAAATTAGATACACTATACCACAGAGCTTTGAGGTTTATCACAGACTTACCATACAGTACTCACCACTGCTTGCTATACTCTGCAGTTGGTTGGACCTCGCTTCAATATAGAAGGGATAGGAATGCATTACTATGGACTTACAGAGCAATATCTCAGCAGCTTCCAAAATATATCTCAAACTGTTTTCTACAAGCCACATCAAGTAATTATGCATTAAGAGGCCTGAACTTCATTACTCTTAAAGTGCCTAAGTTCCACTCTCGACATGGCAGACATGCTGTTAGTTATGTGTTATCTACTCTATGGAACACGATGCAGAAGACACTGAAAGTGAACAAGCTCATATCTATCACAGCCTTCAGATATCTATACAACATGATATTCAAAGAAAAATGTAACTGTTTCCTCCAACATTAGACTAACCTTCCATCTTTCTCACCAGCTGGACGTCCATTTAAGGTAGCTCCTCAGCACCCTACGAGCAGTTACTTCACATTTCATAAACCTTTACTACAATCCATCCTTCTTATTCATTATATACTTAGTCTCCTTACACTCTCAGCTTTTTACTTCCTCAGTCCGACTCCTTCCCTCCCCTCTTGACCCACTATTGATCCCTCTCTGGCACAGCTTTTTCCACTCCTCCCCTCCATCCTTTTCCCTACCCTGGCCACAACATCCTGTATACACTCCATTCATCCCCCTTGTCACTGCTCCTGCCGGTACTTGCCACTTACAAATCATTCCCTGTAGATACATCTTCCAGCTGTCCATACAGCTCATCACCCGAGTTTAAAAATTATCTAGTAAATCCCTGACACATTTAGCCTTTCACCAAAAAGTGCTAGTTTTTAAAGTGTCTTCCATCACTAGCTGGCTATTTCAATAATCATGTATATATGTAATGTATTTCTTGTTATTAGCTTTTCAATGTACTGTGTCATGGAGTTGATGTTTTTGTATTCATTTGCTATCCTCTCAAAGTTGTGTACTCTCTGCATGTTATATTTCATATAAATTGTATCTTGACCTTACCAGGTCCATCTTGCAAATGAGCATTGCTCAACGATGTTCGCCTGGATAAATAAAGATTTGATTGATTGATTGATTGATTGATATAAGCGACCATTGCACTACTGCCTGCATCAGACATCCTTCCCAAATAAAAATGGCCTCCAAATTCAAACTGAAAAGATGCCTGAAAAAGTTCTGCCAGTACACTTTCCTGAAAGATCTAAGCAAGATTCATTGGCAGGATTTCTATCTAGCCCCCACCTTTAACGAGGCATTTAACATCTTTCACAGCCTCTTACTGGGGCTAATAGACAGACACGCCCCACTAAGACTGATCAAATCAAAAAATTAAACTCCTGGCTGGTTCTCTCCCATCCTGAAGAAAGCACTTAGGGATAGGGACTACTGGTGGAAAAAAGCAAGGAAATGCATTCCGTACCACTAGGAATGCTTGTACCAAGCTAATTAGGTCAGAAAAAGCTAGGTACTTCCAAAAAGAACTAGAAGAAAATAAAAACAACTCTGCCAAATTTTGGAACATCCTCAAAGAAGTTGAAGGTCAGCCCACTGCAACACCCCTTCCAAATAAAATTGTGTCTGATGGTACCACCTATACGGATAAAGCTGATATACTACAGAAGCTTAATGCTCACTTTGCCACTGCAGGACTTGCCTTTGACACCTCACCTATCAGCAAACTTAGCCCAGCAAGAGACTACACTGTTGGCTTCACTGATAATCACAACCGTAACCAACCTCATCCCACCCGCTTCAGCTTCCTCACAATTACGTTCAAGCAACTGGAGGACCTCCTCCTTTCTCTGGATACAAAAAAAAGTGCGGGTGCAGATAATATTGAACCTTACTTCCTAAAAGTGGCCATACCTATCTGACCACCCCCATTACACACTTATTCAACACCTCTCTGATTCAAGGTGAGCCACCTGTCTTGTGGAAAACTGCCCACATCCTACCATTATTCAAGACTGGGGATCTGAGTGATCTGAACAATTACCAGCCTATTTCTATACTATCCGTCCTCTCTAAATTACTTGAAAATATTGTTAACATCCAACTTAGAGAACATTTGGATTCACAAACGTTGCTAAACCCGGCTCAGTCCAGCTTCAGAGCCAAACACAGTACAGTATTGGCTCTTGCCAAAGTAACTACAGACTGGCAAATGGCCTTGGACTCTAAGAAGCATTTATTTGCCCTCTTCCTTGATCTAAGTAAGGCCTTCGATACTATGGATCATACCATCATGCTTACTGCACTGAGTAACATCGGACTTGATAGTTCTGCCATTAAATGGTTCACCAGCTACCTAACCAATAGGTTACAGCAAGTCAAAGTCATAGGAGATCTGTCCCCACAAAAATCCTTGTTACGAGGAGTCCCACAAGGCTCCATCCTGGGCCCTATCCTCTTTGCAATATACATCAATAATCTGGACTTGCAGCTGGGCACAGCAAATGTGCACTTATTCGCAGATGATACTGTACTCTATACCACAAATTCATCCTTCGATCTGGCCCATGAGTACTTACAGAAAGACTTTGTCACCCTGCAATACAACCTTCTCACTCATAAGCTCCTCCTCAATGCCAAAAAGACTAAAGCAATGATTCTCTCACCAAAGTCTACTTCCAGATGTCCACACATCAAACAGATCCAAACACTCTTAGATGAACCCCTTGAAGTAGTTGATATTTTTAAATACCTAGGGTTCTGGCTGGATAACAAGCTCAACTTTCTGTGCCCCTTAAATGAAACCTCGAAGAAACTAAAACAGCAATTAGATTTATTCTATTGCATTAAACACCTACTCACATTAGAAGCCAGAATGAGACTAGTACAAACTACATTCCTACCTGTACTGGACTACGCCGACTTCCTTTACAGTCCTTGCCCATCAACAATGCTAAACAAACTGGAATCCTTTACCACAGGCTTTAAGATTTATCTTAAATCTACCCCGTAGTACACATCACTGTCATCTATACCAGGTTTCCGGATGGACCTCACTCTCAACTAGAAGAAAAAGGAATGCTCTCCTCTGGTTTTTTAGAGCATTATATGATAACCTCCCTGCATACATCTCGAACATCTTCAAACAGGCTAAAGGTTTCTATGACCTGAGACGCTTCTCCTTAATCTGCTTCCAGATTCCTAGAGTGAAAACTACCCTTGGCTCAGCAGTAATCAACTTCTCACTTCCATCACTTTGGAACACTATGCAAGACTCATTAAAATTATCCTCACTTCCAAGCATTTTCACATTCAAAGCTCTATTAATGGATTATCTGAAGTAATCATGCAACTGTTTCAGATGCCGATGACCCCTAAGCCCCGGGTGCTACTGTCAAATCCTACTCCTAAGTATCTCATCCACCCCACATTCCTAACAACAGAAACCTAGGACCTACAAGCCTAGTTCCCTTAATCCAAGATGGCCCCGCCTATTCTCTACCTTTTACCTATTCTGGCCTCCCTTTTGGCTGCCTACTCTTTCATCCCAATTTCTACCCTATTCCTTAATACCTCCTTATTTTTTATCATTTAGGTATGAGCTCTTATTTAGCGGAGACTATATGGGGTTGTTATCTCTTCTCATTCCAGTAAAGCTAATCATTATGTACCTCTGCATGTTAATTATGTTGACCGGTATGTATAGGCCCATATTGACAGGCACCTTCACAATGGTTTTTTTTGCACCGTTGTCCACCGTAATTGTAATCTTATGAAGTGTACTGTATTGTATTAATGCCCAGGACCACCTTGAAAATGAGCTTGTTCAATGGTGTTTATGCCTAGTTAAATAAAGTGATTGATTGATTGATTGATTCAGCCACAGCTGCCACAAGCTGGTGTCTATTCTTTGTGTGTCAGCTGTGTGGACGCATACCTTGGAGCAAGAGATTTCCTAAACTGTTCATATTAGCCTGCTTCTTTAAGAACACTTGTCTCCTAGTAACAGTTCACCGTGTTGTGTCTGACAGCACTTTCATAGGTTGCAGAACTAGCTCTCATTACTTAATGGGGAGGCAGTGTGATCTAGTTTTTAAAGCACAGACTTGGGAACCAGGGACCTAGGTTCAAATCCCCTCAGAGTCACTCACCATGTAACATTGAGGAACTCACCTTCCCTGTGTTTCAGCCCCTAGGCATAAAACTGTGTAGGAGTAGAACCCCTCTGAAAATGAGATGTTTCATCTTTGTTGGGCTGTCCATAGTAAGTAAATTACCTAAATGTGCTTATCACTGGCACAACACTTATCCACAAGGCTGAACAGAACAACAGCTAAAAAATAATTAACAAGGCTGTACTGAAACGCATACAGTAAATTTCCACTAATACCATCAATGAAATATACTGATAGTATTATGAGATCCTGTAATACTATCATTCATTGTTCATCAATAATATTGCAAGATCCCATAATACTATTGATGGATTTCCTAACACAGTACCATGCTGCTTCCTTGTGCCAGGGGCATACTTTTCACAGCTGCCTTGAGCCAGCTTTTACTGTAACTGTCGCATACAGTAAAAACTGGTTGTTACCACAGCTGACAAAAGCACGGATTTTACAATGTCTCAAAAAGATAAAAACACAATGAACAGGAATTTCATGAAATCTTTCTTTTATCCATATGATAACAAAAAATAAGAGATACGGGACTCCAATTGCTCAGCTATAATACCAGCTCGAGGTTCTGGGGTCATGTTGGAACCTCTAGAGCTTTGTTTTCAAGGTTCACATGTCTGCAGAACCTCTCAAAGGTAATATTGTCACGTAATACAGTCCCCTGTCTATTCGCCTATTTTTATTCCAGCAAGAGAGTCTGGTGACATCATAATATTCAGGTTGTTTGTGATGTCACTGGAAATTTCAAAATATAGTCAAAAGCCTTGTAATTCAGGGAACTGTGACATACAAACACAGTAATTCCATTGATGTGGCATCAGAAAATGATAATTCTTTTTTACGTCAAATTGATGACATTGTGAGAAAGAAAGTTAATCAAAATCCACATGCATAGATTGAGTCTTTTACTGTAACTGTTATATACTGTAAAAACTGACTAATAAAACTACAGAAAGATTGTAAATTCTCTCACAGAAAATACCTAATTGGATCCCTATATTACAAAAACAAAAAATGGGTAACGATTAATAAATTGCTTATTTCCATCTCAGGATTCTGTAGACATCAGGGAACCACTTGAACTTTTACTCTCATGGTAGTGAAGTCACCAGAGAACCCCTCTGTGGAATTACAGCCTTGTAACTGACAGGTCCACATCTGTTATTGTGTTTGTTACTGCTGGGCTCCTAGCTGTTATTTTTTGTACCATATGGAATTCTCCCAAAATTCCTTCCCATAATACTTGGAATCTGATGTCAGAATGATGGTAATATCAATTTCAGATGTCATATCGATGGTACTATGGGATTCGAATGTCAAACTTTCTATAGGAAAACATATCAGTCCACATATTATATATGCATTCTATAAGTACTGCAGTGGATAATATCCCTAAATTTATGTGCAAATGCCTCTGGCCAATTCTTTGTAGCTGCAGCATAGTGTGGCATGTCACAAAGTTGCACAGTTGTTGAAATTGCTCTCTTACTTCAGAGTCCGTTCACTGTTTCTCTTGTCTTCAACCATTAGGTATCTACGATGAACCAGACTGCAGCAGTGAAGAGCTGGATCATGGAGTCCTAGCTGTTGGCTATGGAACTAAAGCTGGACAAGACTATTGGCTAGTTAAGAACAGGTAGGGAAATATTTTATGCTTATGCATAGGGAGAGACATCACCAGTAGAAAAGAGGAAGTTATTATCCCTCTGTACAGACAGGTGGTGAGACCCCATCTGGAGTACTGCATGCAGTTCTGGAGACCCAGTCTCCACAAAGACATAGACAGGATGGAAGCTGTCCAGAGGAGGGCAACTAAAATTGTGCAGGGTCTGCACCGGAAGACATATGAAGAGAGACTTAAGGAGCTAAATATGTATAGCCTCGAGGAAAGGAGGGAGAGGGGGGACTTGGTAGAAACTTTCAAGTACCTCAAGGGAATCAGCAAAGTCCAAGTGGGTAGCATCTTTCAAAAAAAGAGGTGTGCAAGAACAAGGGGGCACAATTTGAAGATAGAAGGGGGCAGCTCAGAGGTAATTTAAGGAAGTATTTTTTCACAGAGAGCATTGTGGATGCATGGAACAGCCTTCCGGAGGAGGTTGTGCAGTCAAAAACAGTGGTGGAATTCAAGCATGCATGGGACAGTCATAAGGCAATTCTAGGGGGTGGGGGTAGGAAGAAGTAGGCTGCTGGTTAACTAGGATCTGCAGCTTATCCATTAGGTAGGGAAATTGGTAGACTGGGTGGGCCAAGCGGTCCTTATCTGCCATCAAAATCTATGTCAAAATCTATGATTTGTCTTTAATAAATAACTGTGCAGAACAAGGGTTTAGCTCTGCGAGAGTACTTTCTGGCTTAGAGTAGGTATACAACATGCTAACATATATGTAGTAACATGCGTAGTAACATTGCAACATGTACATAGTAACATGGTAACATATGTAGTACATAGTAACATTAACATAGTAACGTACTTATCAGCATAGTAACATACGCATAGTAGCACAGTAACATAAACCGATTAACATAGTAGAATATAACTAATGTTGTAACATACACAGCAATGCAGTGACATATGCATAGTAACTCAATAACATAAACCCAGTGACACAGTAATATACACACGTTAACATTGCAAGATATACATAGTAACACAATAACATAAGCCCAGTGACACAGTAATATACACATGTTAACATTGTAAGATATACAGAGTAACATCAACATAGTGACATATACATAGTGACATTCAGTGTAACATACACATTACCAATTAAAGTAGTCACATGTATGTAGCAACATAAACCTAGTAACATACTATATACATAGTAACATAGTAAGATATACATAATAACATAAAGTGACATATACATAGTGACATGCAGTGTAACATACACATTACCAGTTAAAGTAGCCACATGTATGTAGCAACATAAACCTAGTAACATACTATATACATAGTAACATAGTAAGATATCAGGTAAGGATCAGTAAACTTATCATGTTACAGGTCCCCATTGCCTGCACCCGGTATGGGAGGGCTGCTTTCAGCTATACTTCAGCAGTTGCATGGAACTCTCTCCAAAAATCCATGAAGCTAGATAGCTTTCTACCTCTGACATCCTTCAAAAGACTGTTCTCCGCCCTTTTTCCAGAGCTCTGCAATTGCTTTTATAAACCATAATCCCTACCTACCTGACCCACCTTTCTTTTTCCGTCCATTATATTGTTTCATATTCTATCTTCCGACTCACCTATCTATTCTCACAAAAGCTAGTTAGACCCTATAATTTTATATTTTATTCCTGCTATACCCTTTGCCCACATTTTTCTTGCAGGCAAAATGGTTCTACTGCTCCTTGTATATATGTAAATTGTTGTATACATTCATTTCTTGCCATTTTATTGTTATTTATGCTATTCTTGTCTATGTAATAATATTTGTATCCTCATTTGTATGACCACTCAGGTCCATCTTGTAAATGAGCTTTGCTCAATGATGTTCGCCTGAATAAATAAAGATTTTGATTGATTGATTGATTGATTGATATACATAGTAACATAAACACAGTGACATATACATAGTGACATGCAGTGTAACATACACATTACCAGTTAGTCACATGTATGTAGCAACATAAACCTAGTAACATACTATATACATAGTAACATAGTAAGATATACATAGTAACATAAACACAGTGACATATACATAGTGACATACAGTGTAACAAACACATTACCAGTTAAAGTAGTCACATGTATGTAGCAACATAAAAGACAAAGAACCTCTGTGTGCAAGCACTGAGGCAATGGTTACCCCAAAGGGTATTTGGCCGGGAAGCCAACTTTCAAAGAAATACAAAATCACATATGCCCCCACAACGCAAAGCATCATGGGCTGCATATGCAAATCACCACAGAATATTATTCTGGTTCAACTTAAAGCAGAAATGCATGGTGCCGAAAGGCCTCTCACACAGTTTGCAAAGGGTGCCAACAGGAGACATAGACATGTGTTTCGTCATACCAGGACTCATCAGTATGCCTCATCTGTTTGACACCTCAGTGGAATGAACCAGCTATCCTAAGATGGTCTATCTAGGTTATGTTGTGGTGAACCCAATAAAAACAAAAAACAATTTAAAAGACAAAGAACCTCTGTGTTAGCACTGAGGCAATGGTTACCCCAAAGGGTATTTGGCCGGGAGCAACATTTATGTAGCAACATAAACCTAGTAACATACTATATACCTAGTAACATAGTAAGATATACATAGTAACATTAAGATAGTGACATTCAATGTGACATATACTAGTACCAATTAACAGTAACACATACACAGCAACACAGCAAAGTAAATCTAGTGACATACTGTATACATAGTAACATACTAAGATATACATAGTAACATTAACATTGTGACAGTGACATACCGAATACCTAATAACATACATTAATAAGATACACATAGGTTCTTGGGTGAAATACATGATCGAAGGACAAGCCCATTTAGATCATGCCACCTAAGCCAGGTGGATTACATATTTTAGATCATTCATATAAGAATCAAGTTTCAATTTAAATAGAACCAAATTATCACAATGGATCACCTCATTTTGAAGTGAGTTCCATATTGGAACTATTCTTTGAGTAAAAAAATGATTTCTCTTTGTAGTTTTGTTTGTAGTCGCAGTTAATTTCAAATTATGTGTTTGAGTATGCACAGATGTTGGATTCCAAGTCAAATATAATGTATTGAACAAATATTCATCCTTAGTTCCCTTATAAAGCAAACAAAGGTCACCTCTCAATTATCTATATTCGGTACTATACAGTTGTAATTTTCTAATCTTTTTTCATAAGTCAAAGGACCCATGCCAGTAATATTTTTGGTAAATCATCTTTGAATTTTCTCTCTAGATAATCTATCTCCTATTAGTGTTGGAGCACTGAATGATGAACAATAGTCAAAATGGGATCTTATAATACTAGTAATAATGGGAGTAATATGGTTGGTTCTCTACTTTTTATATTTTTGAATATACAAATTGGATAATCGAGTACATTTTTGAATGTACCATTAACATAGTGACATTCAGTGTAACATATACAGTACCATTTAAGATAGTAACACAGCAACGTATAAATAGTAACGTTAATATAGTAAAATATACATAGCAACACAGTAGCAGTAACATATTAGGTGGAAGGGACTCCAGGTCACATCATGCCCAACCCCTGCTCCATAAGCAGGTATGAATTAAGTATGCTTTGTAAACATTTTTACCTTAAAAGGGTTTCCTATCCACTTTCCTACATATGGTATCCAGTAAGTTCCTAGGTAAGTAGAAATGTCACCACACTTACCTTGAACTATGGACATTCAGTGTGCTGTGACCTGAATTTCACAGCAGACATGGAACAAGCAGACAGGGGTGGGAAATACTGCTGCCACTAGAAATGCTTCTCAGCTCAGGGAGGGGTTGATGCTGCCTTGGGCATGGCAGTGATCCCTTTTTAGGGCCACTGAGTTTGCTTCTCCAAGGGCTCCGCCGCGGCACCCATGGCTAAAAGTAACTGCAGCAGTGCTACCTAGTGGTTGGAGGACAGGCAGGTGAAAAACCAGTGAAAAAATCCTCTAGGCTGTCAGAATGATGGTTGGGCCCCAGACCACGAAGCTGCCACCATTCAGTGGGTGGTGGGCTACAGGACAATAGGGCTGCGTGGTCATCCCAGTTGAAAGAGGGTAAACATGCCTCTAGTGGGGATAAAAGGTATATGAGAAACAAATTATGTTACATTCCATGAGATGGGCTGCAGCACTGGGGATCATCTTTAGGTTGCTCTGTGACAGGTGTGCCAGAGGAAAGTAGATTCTTGCTGCAGAGGTTAGGTGATGTACTGTCCCCATCTGTCAGTTTCTTGAGAAATGGCATTTACCCCTGCACAGTGGCAATAAATGTGTGCTTTAATAAAAAAATTCTAATAAATATATACTGCTTGTGAATGGCAGATGTTAAAGAGGTGTGTTTGTTTAAGTAAAACAGGTAGCTGCCCATTTTTGTTCACTAGGAAGGGTGTGCACAGATATTCTTGGGTCCCTGCAGGTGTGTAGGGGAACTGTCGCCAAGCTTTCCATTTGTTTACTTGGGACTTTGAGACACAGCTGGATATCATCACATGGTGCAACTCCATGTCGCCCATTCTAGACACTCCCCCACAAGCAACATTGCAGAGGGTCTGTACACTGCATGTGTGAATATCAATGCCACTTGCCAGTCACCCTAGGTGCAATGAAAAGGTGCAACTCCTGCTCTTTCTACAAAATTTAGGAAAGTAAGGCTTTGAGAATAGGGCACTTGCTGATCACACCACATTTTTCGAATGGGAAACAACTGTGTCCTATGTAGTTCTGCACAGTTCAGATTAAATACAATAATTCATGGTAAGAATTTCCTGAATGTGGATACCAGTTTTATTCATTTCAGATGCTTTTGCTTTATTTTACTCTGCATCTCCTATTCCGAATTCAGAGTAAAGTAATTTATTCATTCTTCCTGGGAACGCATCCATACGAAATATGAAACCACAAGGGCAAGACCTCTATATCTTTCTCTTGGGTTTGCTGTCTGTTCTTCTGCTCTTTGCTGTGATATTTTATTATGGATCTGAAGCGAGCTCGTTATGTAGCTAGTATATGTGTTGGCAGTGTTTTTTTTAGACTGTCAGTATTTAATCCTTTTCATGTTCTCTTAGCTGGGGTCTCACCTGGGGTGACAGCGGCTACATTTATATGTCAAGGAACAAGGATAACCAGTGTGGAATCGCCACTGCTGCTAGCTACCCATTAGTGTAGAGGTAAGTACCCTTATTTTACAAAAGCATTAACATGTTGTGGTTACAATAAAGTGTATTTAACTTTGCTATTTTTCAACAGCTCAGCTACAAGACACTTCCATTTACACAAGCTGTCCAAACACAAGTGCTTTTACAGCAGCATAGCACAGCTATGCAAGACAAAATGTACTCAGGTGAAAAATGGCAATGCAGAAGTGACGCAGATTACTTTATACACGCACAGTGAAGTCGGATCACCTAATTAGTATGCATCGGATCAATGTGCTGTCTCCCTCTGCACATTTGGTTTTCTGTCTCTGCCCATGTCCCCTACTGGTGCTGTTTGGTTTTGTTTCAATAATCTGGACTTGCTTGAGACTGAAGAAAAAAGTTCCTTTCATGCACCAAGATCACTGGAATAGCATGTCTGCTGTATTGTACCAACCTGGGTGCACTGGGACTTCCATAGCACACAGACACACTTCTGTATCAATTTCAGGTACACTGGGTTTTCATTTCTGTACCATTCCAGGTATACTGGTGTAACAGAGTGCAAACTTGTTTGACAAAGGCGATGTGAAGTGACATTTCACTCAGAAAGTGTCACTTCAAGGCATCAACGAAGGGCTTGCTGCCCAAAACAATTATGCTCCCTCCCTCAGTAACACCCAAAATGTCACCCTCAAACACCCACCAAGACCCACACATCATCTTAAAGCAAGCACCCCCTTCTTGCCACCCACTCAGCAACAAGCAATGCACCCTATACATAGAAGTAATACCTCCCCCCGGCTTGGCCCATCAACTCAGCCCATCTTTTCTTGTTCTCCACTCTCCCAGGGTGTAGATGTTCAGATCCTTCCACCTCTCTTTGCAGGGCTTTCCATGCAAACCCTGCACCAGTTAATTGCTCATGATGAGGGCTTCCCCAAGTGCCTTATCTAACTCCTCTCCTTGTATTGGAGGTCTGTGTACCTCCCCTGTATGGATTGCGGCCCCAGTGCCTGTCTCCAGGATGACCCGCAGCACCTTCAGACGTTTCTTTTCCTCCAGGTGCCCCTGCACTTTCATGGCCTTGATTCCCTCCCTTACATATAGTATTTAGGGAGGCAGTACAGCACAGTGGTTTAAGGCTCTGAGCTGCAAATCTGGAGACCTGGGTTTGAATACCACTGTCCCCACTTGCATACTATGTGACCCTGAGCAAGTCACTTAACTTCTCTGTGCTCCCAGGTTGCACCTGTAAACAAGCTTTCAACTTAGTGTGTCTCAACTGGTTAAGCAATTGGATTAGACAATGGGGTATGAAAATCCTGTAACCTCATTGGTTAAAACACATCACATGACTGTGGTATATGCTGCAACAACCCACAGCTGAGAAATGGCATTTATAAAAAACATACTTAAATTCATTTTAAATGTATTTTATATATGGGTCCATTGTATAATCGCAATAAGGCACTCTAGGGTGTGGGTTATTGGTGGATTTACCCACTTCTTGTGTGGTTAAGTCACTCGGCTGTGCCTCGTGACACACCACACAAGGCGTGGATAAATCCCCAAATAACCCACACCCCTGTCATGCCTTATTGCTTAAATAACTCCTCCTCCCTTCTCTGTCTCTCCTGAGCAGTGAGTAGCCTGTGATGGCCGTATCTCAGTTGTGGCTGTCAGTGCACCACAGATCCACTGTAGCCACCAAATCCGGCTAGCCTCCGCCATGATGTCCTCCTGGTGCAGAAGAGGACTGAAACACTGGGAAGTCAGCTGACCTGATAACGTTTACACTGTGAGTCAGCAGTTGTGGTGGCCTATGACCCTTGTTACTGGTTTTACGGTTTAGCCCTCTGACCACAAGTCTATACTGCCTTCTGCTCTGAATGCCAGTCTGCAGTAAACACCTTCAACAAACTTCCTCTTATCTTGCTTTCATTTTAGATTTTGAACCCCATCACATTTCTGTGAAGAGCACCTGAAACATGGAGGGAAAGGAGTCATCGAAGCAATAACTGCATATGTATAATTATTACATTTGTAAATTAAAGCATTTTTTTTAAATACTGCACCAAAAACATCTAATTGTCAGCACTTTATAACATAAATTGCCATGCCTTATTTTTACAGAATTTTCACACTAATACTGTTTTCTTTTTGCAATGAATGTACTTGCATAAAATACTGTACAGATTTTTTTTTACTGGAATAAAGTTTTGCATCTTTCCTCGTGTTTTTTTTTTACTTCTGAAAGTTTTAGCTTCATCATACTGTCACTGTAAGACTGTGGTATTATATACATGGTGGGAGCAGAGGGAGGGGCTACATAATATTAATTATAAAAGAGGGTCTCAGAAGTGCTGGAATCTGATTGGCTGTCAGAATTCCGAGACCCTCACATTAATACCGCCTCAGCTTCACCGTGGTGCATGAATTCTTTTTGTCATAAATCACTAATGTGATTTTATTCAGTCAGCATGCTTAGCCACAAAACCTCTAATCCCATCTACAATGGCCCGTTGAACTCGACAACGTCCCCTAGACTGCCCCCCCAACCAGCCTACCCTCCATCCCCTTTTCCTCTCCCCTAGGTATCCTTCCCTGGAATCTCCACTGCCTTATCTTACCATATATATGTATGTCAAACTCGAATGTAACTACTTGTAAGCATCTGCTTAGTGTATAAGCGTAACATTGGAATTGCTTTGTGTTTATTGTGCGCACCTGTATCGGTCTCCACTGTTGTAGCGCACCACCAACTATTGTCTACCATCCCTGCGACAAGATGCCTTTGCAAATGAGTCATTAACTCAAAGGCTGTAAATCCGAATTACATAAATAAATAAATAATATAAATAAAAATGTGCTCTCCTGCAGGCACATTAGGTGACAGCGCTCCACTTCAGTGCTAGAGGGGAGGATGGCACCAGAAAAAAAAGAGCCTTTAAACTTATTATAAATCACTCAAGCTCAACTTGAGTTAGTTATAATACTATAGTGTATAGTAGAACATTGTTCTGTGCAGAATTCCATCTCCTCTCAAAGTGCTGCTATACCACAGTTCAAAGGTCATGGAATGTGATTGTACCCTTCTGTGATACAATAGCATTCTGAAACTTCTAGAGACTGCACAAGTCAGTTTCAGTCTGAAAGTGAAAGAACTGCTGTGTGCACATTTCATATAATACCATCACTGTAAAACATACAGGATGAGCAACTTTAAGCACAACCTTCTACGAATTCAGGCTTCTGAATCTCACAGACCTCTTGAGCATTACTCTCGAGGTCAGAGGGAGTCAGAATCCCTCTGTGGCAGAACACACTGGTTGTGCATAGTTGCCCATCCAGTAGTCTCTATTTGATAGGGCCTCTGAGGGATGTCTCATGGAAACATAGAAGTTGACGGCAGATAAGGACTGCAAGGCCCATCCAGTCTGCTCAATTTTTCTACCTTATGAATGTGCCATAGGCCTGTACTCTATCAATGGCCTACCTGTCCATACTCATCTGTATTGCTCCCTTATGCCTATCCCATGCCTGTTTGAAGCCCTGCACTGTATTCATATCCACCACTTCCTCAGGTAGGCCATTCCATGCATCCGCCACACTTTCTGTGAAAAAGAACTTCCTCACATTACCCCTTAATCATCCTCCCTCTAATCTCATGCTGCATCCTTTTGGCCTGCTATTTTCTTATATTTAAACATGTTAGACTCTTTCATCTTGTTAATGCCCTTAAGATATTTGAATGTTTCGATCATATCACTCTCCCTCCTCCTCCCTCCTTTGCTCTAGGGTATATCATTTGAGCTCTGTTAATCTGTCCTCATATGTTTTGTGATGCAGTCACCGCACCATTTTGTTGCCCTTCTCTGAACTGCCTCCATTTTGTTAATGTCCTTGTGCAGGTGCGGCCTCCAGTACTGCACGCAGTACTCCAGATGGGACCTAACCAGTGTCTTGTAAAGAGAGATTATTACCTCCCTCTTATAACTTGTGATACCCTACTGATACACCCCAAAATCACTCTAGCCTTACCTACTGCTTAGTGGTCTACCTGGATGATTTCAGGTCATCTGTGATGATGATGCCCAAGTCTCTTTCTTCCCTTGTGATTGACAGCAACTCCCCTCCCAGCTTATAGGTGACTTCAGGGTTTCTCTTTCCTATGTGCATGATCTTGCACTTCTTTGCATTAAACCCCAGTTGCCACTCTTCCGACCATTTTGCCAGTTTATGCAGATCTCTTCTCATTCTGCCCACCCCATCTGGATCATCTACTCTGTTGCAGATCTTGGTGTTATCTGCAAACAGACAAACCTTACCCTCCAGTTCATCTGCGATGTCACTGATAAAGATATTGAAGAGGACTGGCC
Organism: Neoceratodus forsteri; assembly: GCA_016271365.2. Lineage (NCBI taxonomy): Eukaryota > Metazoa > Chordata > Ceratodontiformes > Ceratodontidae > Neoceratodus > Neoceratodus forsteri. The sequence goes on from CM057451.1 coordinate 1,157,956,229, forward strand.
CCAGGGCTGATCCTTGAGGTACCCCACTTGTGACTTGCAGCTCTTCTGACTGTATACCATTTACCGCCACTCTCTGTTCTCTACCCATCAACCAGTTTGCCACCCAGTTGACCAACTTCTGACCCACCCCGAGCCTATCCAGCTTACTGCTCAATCTTCTATGTGGAACAGTATTGAAAGCTTTGCTGAAGTCAAGGTAGGTGACATCAACTGCACCCCCTTGGTCCACCACTCTGGTTACCCAGTCAAAGAAATCTATGAGATTAGTTTGACAGGACCTTCCTGTTGTAAACCCATGTTGTCTTGGATCCTGTACTGCCATGGTTTCCAAGTGTTGCACTATCCTTTCCTTAAGGAGTGCCTCCATAATCTTGCCTACTAATGAAGTAAGACTGACTGGTCTGTACTTCCCTGCCTCCTCCCTGTTATCACTCTTGTGGAGCGGGATCACATGAGCCCTTCTCCAGGCTTCTGGGACCTCTCCTGTGCTCAGAGACTCACTAAACAGTCCTGCTAATGGCTCTGCTAGTTCCACCCTTAGCTTCTTTAGTACCCTGGGATGTATGCCATCAGGTCCCATTGCCTTGTCCACCCTGAGCTTAGCAAGCTCTTGTAGGACTCTTTCTGTTGTGAGGGGACTTGTGCTCTCGTCCCTCCCCCATGTCCATGATGCTGAGCTGGGGGCCCTGCCCTACCTTCTCCTCAGTAGATTCTGAGCAGAAGCATATATTTATGATAGATGCTTTTCCTTGCTCCTCCTCTCATATGGTATAAGAGACTCCTCTCGTGAGATTTGGGCAGACTGAATGACTCAGCTTCGCGGTTCTCTCACCCAACCCTCATGATCAGAGTCTCTTATAGCATAACAGACATCCCTCAAAGGCTCTGCTAATGTATAGCACTTTAGCACTGCTAATCGACTAAATGATACAGTCTGATTCTGAACTGGCATTCTTAAACAAATGGCGGATGAACTATTTTATTAAAAAGCTCCCTCTCAATGAAGAAAACATTCAAGATATACACTTCTAACACTTTTCTTTTGGAATAATATTTACAATAGCAATGGGTCACTCCCAGGAGTTAGATTAACAATCAGTTTTTAATCTCCCACTGGGGCAATATGCAGTATTGGGTAAGTTACTTTTTCTATTACTTTTGGAAACGTGTTCCAGAAAGCTCTGTGCTGTCACTAGCAAGGATGGAGAAGTACTGGAAAAAGTAATGCACCTTACAGTTACAATTACTTATGTATCTCTTTTTATACAAACAAAATACGTAACTGTAACTAATTACATTTATTTGAAAGTAACTAGTAAATAATCTATTACTTTCAAAAAATATAATCTGTTATAGTTATTTCTTATTTTTGTATTGTTTTTGTATACAAAGAAATAAATAACTTTAATTGTAAGGTGTATTCCTTTCTCTAGTACTTCTCTGTCCTTGCTAGTGACTGCACAGAGCTTCCTGGAACAAGTCTCCAAACGTAATAGAAAGTAATAGAAAAAGTAACTTACCCAACACTGGCAATATGGCACTTGGCACACATACAACCCCTAGGGGGTGCTTAACAGGCTGTTAATCCCTAGTAATGCCTTACTGCTTAAAAATTTGGTATGAGGGACTGATTCATAAAACTCCAAGTCAGATTTGTGATTTCCAGTTGGGATGATTTGCTTGTACAAGTTCAGCTTGTGTTAACACATTTCATAATCAGTTGTTGCGACTGGTCATGGTTTGTTACTTGTGTAGCGAGAAGGGAAGTGTTCCCACTATTGGTTTGCTCATACACCCATAATATATCCTTATATATACACAATAGCTATGTCTCTTTTAATTAGAATGGTACTTTCTTGAGTTCTTCAGGTGACAGAACAGGAAAGTGAAGCCGAGATGTTCTAGCACACAAAAGACTTAAGAAGCACCTGTAACCATGTGAAATGCAGAAACTGTACAAAGATATATATATATTAAAAATCATGTTTAGCTGGCTCCGTGGCACCTAGCGAAGAGGTTCACTTGGCACGCTGGCAACCCGGGTTCGTGCCCCAAGCCTGCTCGCCAGGAGCGGAGACCATCAGGGACGGGTTCCATAAGTGTCCATTCAATGCTTCCCTCCTGGGGGGGGGTTCTGCCTGGGGACCTATGGGAGGATTGGTGGCATGCTTATGGGATGTGCTGCCTCGGCACACTCCCTGTATGCCCCCCACCCCAGGACACCACGTGCTCACGCAAGGCCAAGAACTGTAGTGGGTGGGGTACAGAAATAGGAAGCATGTCCCAGACTGACCAGATGATGAGCGTCCTGGCCCCTGCCACCCAAAGCCCCAGAGCCAGCCTGGATTCAGCCCCGCAGCGCCTGAGATGAGATTTCAACCACTGGGGCCATTCCCTCCCGGAAGAGATGGACCCTCCTGGCAGAGGGATATGAAGGGCTACTCAAGGTTGGCTACAACAGGGGCAGGGGGAAGGTGGCAGGAGGTCGAGGGTGGTAGGTTGGCACTGGCCCTCTGAAGGAGTGACCAATCGGGGGGGGGGTGGGAGGCACAAAAAAATAAAATCATGTTTAAGAGGCCTGTTAAAAAAATGTACTTTAAAAATCAAAGTTGTTTTACTTTGTGGAAAATTAGAGAAACCTATGTCTGGGAAAGGGGTTATGCCTAACACAATTAGAACTTCAAAAATACTGTATTGGCATAAGAGGCCCTGTTATGGGGTGCAGGGACATAAGAAAATGGAAGTGAATGGCTAAATATTGAATTGCTGCTCGGGGCCTCAAAAAAATGGGTCTTTGTTGTCTATATAATCCAGGCAGGGTAAGGGGTCTGGATGACTTAACTGACACCATGTTAACTTGAAATGTAAGGACATTTATTGAAGATATCATTTTAAATGGAACTGGGGTGAATATTAAACAATTGAGAATATACTGGGTAATGTAAATTTAACATTGGTAATAAAAGGGCCCCCAAGGAAGAATGAGACAAAATCATTTCGTCACAGAATGGCTGATGGCCATCTGAATGGCTTGGTTAAACGAAGGTTGGCCAATTTACCTGATGACATGAGTGATCGATTGTGTACCCATTTTCTGGTTTTGGAGTGGAAAAGTGGCTACATTTCCCTCAATCTACACATCCAGAAGCAAATGGTTTGATACCTTTTTTGTACCAACATAGATGTTACAACAAAATAAAAAAGTGCTCTAGCTTTCAGACCAACCAAGTCCTTCTTCAGAAGCCTCCTCCACCTCGAAAATGAGCTTGCTCAATGGTGATCGCCTGGTTAAATAAAGTCTTTGATTTATTGATTCATTGAGAAGCTTTATCATAACTTAAAAAAATAAATTGAAATTAAACCAATACCTGTTCTTGAGAGAACTACCGTAGCAAGAATAAACTGGGCTTTTACGTAAAGGTCCCTGGATATTGAGGCGGTGGATGATGGTACAGTTTATAACGAATGTTATCATAACATTTTTTTTCGCTCCTTGCAGGACCCCTGGAGCCCCTCTCCATCAGGTCCTACATGATTGTCCCCTCTGTGGAAAACTTCTCACTTGTGTGAGATAGGCACATGGGTATAATAAATTGGGGTAAGTGAGGAGAGAGGGACACCTGTGGCCAAACAGAGTGCGGGGTATAGTGTTAGGCAGGGAAAATAGGGCAGACCAGCTGGGCTTACCAGTCCTTTTCTGTGACACATTCTATGTTTCTCTGTCTGCCAGACTCAATCCTCACTGACATCACTTACTTCCAGGCTTCCTGAGATCCTCTGACACCCCTTGTGTTCCAGCTTATCCCTGCTGGGGAGCCCCCCCCCCCGCTGTGACCAGGAAGGAAGTGCTTTATACATTGGTGGTGTTGGTCAGGGTGCTGAGAACAGTGCGCTGTGTGGTCAGGTGGTGTGGAGGAGACTCACAGAGTAGGCAGTCATCTGGCATTACCTTCGCAGGACATTTTCCATTTCTACCCCAAACTAGGTCAGCAGTTGAGAAAATAATAAATGTCTGTGCAGACATGAGTCACTCAAAAAAAATCTTTATTAACAAGGTTAGAACATTAAGTTAGCACTCACCATAGACTGCCCAACCTGTTGCCACTTGCCCTAGCACTGTGACTTCTGCCGAGTCTTTCTCAGGGGGTATCCATTTTCCATTTCCTCCCTTCCCTCCAGTCCATTCCTCATCGTAGCTGATGTCACAGCATCTTGAGAAGCATGCGTGGTGGCACATGGCCACCCATGCTTCAAGTGGGACTCCACCGCACCATCACTAGAGTCCACTTAAGAAGCGGTGTACGCCAAACCCTCACTCCCAGGAGGACAGCATTCATGTGGAGGCTCCTTACCCTTTCTGCTGGTCACCCCTTAAGTTGCCCCCAGTGCAGGTTTCAAACTCGGATCATCAGCATGCCATGTGGCACCTCTTAGTGATAAGTAGGCAGTAGGTTTAACCGAACTTATGATGAACATTTATATATGAAACTAGTAGAGCAGCAGGAAGGGAATTTGATTTGTGAGGTAGTGATCCTAATAACTTGAATAAACGAAGAAATAAACTATGGTGAATTTTTTCTTAATTTAATTCGTTTTTGTTGACTTGGAAAGGGGACCAGAAAATAGTGCCTATTTACAGCCTCATCCCCAGGGGGATGGGGGGATACAGATGCAGGCAAACTGAAACTGAACTGGATTAAACTGTTGATGTAGGAGAACAAACTTGAAAATAGGATTGGAATGATTTTCCCAAGCTGAGACATCAATATAAACTAAATAAATAAAGCAGGCAGAAAGCTAGGGCTGGATTTTCAAAAAGGCCAGATCTGCCACATGCTATGGCTGTGCCGAAGGTATGGTGCACCAAGCTGGCAGCAACCCAACACGATTTTACATCCCTTGCATCCATTTGATACTTGCTAGACCACCTTTTTGTGGTCTGCCATGCGTCATTTTGTGGGACCCCAGACAGGGGGCTTGTGCCCAGAATTTGGTGCAAGCTTCTGCAAAGCAAGTAAACTGCCACAATTGTGCACGAGATTGTAAACTCAGGCGCAGTTGTGTAAATTAGGAATGCTGCAGCTACGGCAATGCCAGCAGGGTTTAATGCAGGGCGTGATGCAGGCCCTGCACCATCCTTTGAAAATACGGCTCCCCAGTTTTAACAAAGATGCAGAGAAAACTGGAAATGAATGTGCAAATAAGCCACATCTTGGTACAGTGAAAGGTCATCAGAGAGGACCAGGAGACAGTGTCACATTTCAATGAAAGCTTCCAAGGCTTCCCTAATTACTGTATAGTGAAAAACGTGTGCACAAAAAATTGACATATAATAGAGTGCCTGATCATCAGGATACAGACCCAGAAAAAAATGTCAATATTAGATCGATAAGAGAAAGGGAGGCATAACAAAAGGCAAAGTGATGCAGTAGTTCTGTAAGAACTAGAAAATGAAAAGAAACTAGGTTAAGTATTGTTTCTGGTAATTATGCACAGTCGTTCCACTTCTGACTAACATGGTGTTGGGAGCTTGATTATGTTGCTGTGGGCGTGAGTTATTTGTACCAGTTGGTGTAGTTTACAGTTGGAGGCTTCACTACTGTAGGAGACAGAATTGAAACAAGCATTTACCAACGCCGAATGTTGTCTTTCTGGCTTTGGCATTGGTAGTGCTGGAGTTAGAGACACATAATAGGAATGGCAGTGAAGTACTGAAGTGACGCCAACCCCACCCCATCCTGTAGAGATCGACAGGCATTGGAGTGTGCCTTTGTGTCATCAGCTATAATGCTCATGCCACTGTACCTCACCCTACCCTGTAGACACTGACAAGTGTTGTGGTGTGCTTTGGGGTCTTTGGGCGTTATACTTACCCCATTCCATAAGGAAATATGCTGAGGTGGGTGCAGTATAGGAGAATGGGGTGAACTGTGTGGCCGAACAGTGCAAGGCACACCACGATGCCTGTCATTAGCTGCAGGGTGGGGGTGAGTTTGGAATGGTGTGAGCATTACAGCCAATGATCCCAAGTCACATCTCTGACACCTGTCAGTCTCTACAGAGTGGGGTGCTACAGTTGGGAACCCTAACACCACAGTGTTGGTATTTTCACTCCAGATTTCCAACATGGGCTTTTTGTGAGCCCACCTCACGAAAAGCAGCACAATCAGTTTGTTAGCTGAAAGGTGGTTTTGCACAGTGGATATGCCATTAGGTGACACAGGGATGAAAATGCATTTTGGGCAGGATGTGGAAAATGACAACTGTATTGTTCATGAGGAGGCGTAAAAAAATGGCAACGCTGAAAATCTGTAGTGAAGATATGAAAAATTAGTGAAGTCATGAGCATGCATAGAAACTGTGCAACACACGTCCGTAACCCAGTTATTTTGAGGAGTTTGTTAGGCACATTTTTAACAAAGGCATTTTGGGACCTCCCCTCATGAACAGTGGAGCTATGATTTTGTTAATCTGTCCCATAAGTTGATTTCCCCCAACAACTACACCATTGTGCGCCACAGGTGTGGAAACACATTTTGGGCAGGATGTCAAAATGACAGCTGTACTGTTCATAACGAGATGCGAAAAAATGCCAGTGTTAAAAATCTGGCATGGAAATACTGCAAATTTGCGAAGTTATAAGTATGCATGGAACCTGCGCAAGGCACACTTGTAACACAGTCGTTTTATGGACTTTCTGCACCAAATTTTCAACATAGGCATTTTTTGGACCTCTGCTTATGAACAGTGTCACCATCATTTCCTCAAACTGTCCTGAAAACTGATTTCACACAGCAACCACACTATTCTGCGCCGGACGTGCGAATACACATTTCGGCCAGGATATGTAAAATGGCAGCTGTACTGTTCATCAGGAGGTGTGGAAAAATGGCAGTTATGAAAATCTGGAGTGAAAATATTACAAATGCATAAAGTTATGAGCGTGCATGGAAACAACGCAACGCACGCTCGTAAAACAGCCATTTTTTGAGATTTTTTCCACCAGATTTGTAATATAGGCTTTTTGAGAGCCCCCCTCATGAACAGTGGCACTGTCATTTCGTTACTCATCCCGAAAGGTGATTCCATACAGTGACCATGAAATCACCTTTTGTGACCAAATAATGCCATGACAGTGAGTGAATTCATGAGGAGGGGTCCCAATAACTCCGTGTTGACAATTTGGTGCAAAAATTCCCCAAAATGCTCGAGTTATGCACCAAAGTTGAAAAAACCCTATTTATGCCATTATACAGCTTACCAGCATGTCTTCAGTCTGTGGTCAGCTTTGAAGAGTGCAGACATATTCCTGGTCCACCAAAGATCATCACGTTGGACTCCGGAGGTAAGTATGGGATGTGGGTTGTGGGGAGGCAGGGTGCCAGAGGGTGGGCACGGGTTGCGGGATGGGGGCAGGGAGATGGCAAGGGACTGTTTTCTTTTTTCACAGGTTAAAAAAAAACATTGCAGGACTGTTTTTATTTTTCAGGGGATTTGACATGCTGGGGTGGTCTCCCAGCATGCCACCTAAGTGTTTTTTTTGGGGGGGGTGCTTTAGCTGACGGGGGATTGGGCACCCCCATCGGCACACAAGGAAAATAGGAGGGGACAAGAGCTGAGGGGGATTGGACACCCCCCCTTGGCATATAACAAATGGGGGGCAGTGCTTTATGCTGACAGGGAGTAGGCTCCCCCATTGGCACACACATTGGGGGCAGGGCATGCTGACAGGGAGATTGGGCACCCCCCAAGATGGCATTATGGCTGGCAGTGTGCCACCATGTTTTTTTTTCTCTGTCTCAGCAGGGTAAGCACGTCGGGAGGTCCTCTGCATGTGATGAGCTTTGCTCACATGGCAGTGGACCTTTTCTTAGATGTGCATGCCCGCATGGTGTGGCACTGGCATGCTCGCTGATTGGGGAATGAGGGACGCACCTACTGATGGGTGCCCTGCATTCGCCCAACAGTGACCACTCCTCCAAATGTGCTGCTACCCCAATATGTTGACTGCGTATGCACGAGCCAACATAAAAAATGAGAATAGCACTTCTGGGCTCCCTCGTGAGTATCAGAAAATGCAAAAGCCCATGAAGCTTCCCTAAATGTCCCCACCCCCACAAGCCAATCACGGAAATCTTTGCTGGCCAAAAGAATCCACAGTTACAGTAATTTCACTTTGCCAGTGTGAAACAAAAGCTGACTGTTTTCTGTGACAGCAAACTGTTCAGATCTACACATCTGGCTTCACATAAACAGGCTTCTGCTTTACAAGCGTAAAATTGCAGCTATGCTGTTTGGCTTTAGTCCCAGAGTTTGCAAGCACATGAGTGACCTGTCCCGTAGCAGTGCTGATAAGTCCCCATATTACTGATTACCTTTTATTGACCAGGTGAGTATGCAAGACACATACAAATCTATTTTCAGGTAACACCAAGGAAGTTGCACAACAATTAAAACAGTACATCAATAAACAAAACAGTGGGGTACAAAGGTTTCAATAACCAGGGAGGCTGTAGATCAGTGGCTAAGAGCACTGAGTTGCAAACCTGGAGAACTGGGTTTGAATCCCACAGCCACCACTTGCATACTGTGTGACCATGAGCAAGTCACTTAACTTCCCTGTGCTCCCAGGACACAGCTGGAAACAAGCGTCAGCTTAAAAACTAAAGTTATGTTGCTCAGTGGCACCCGTAACAAGCACAAATCTCAACCATTTACAATCCGAAATTGCTTGGCAGTACCTCAGGAACAAATCCTACATGTTATATTTAAATATGAGTTTTCAGTGGGTTAAATGGGGAGAAGTGGGAAGGCTTTAAATATTTGGAATAAGTATAATAATACCCCAGAAAGTGCATGTTGGAATTAAAATATTTGTTGAAACTTGAGATTAAAATGGGGGCTGAGATAAAAAGATGCTGTGTGGCACAGGAGATAATTACCTTTTCTGTTAATGGGGTATTTCCTTACAGGACTCCGTATGCCAATACAGATCCACTGTTTACAGCTAAAATCGCTGTTTATTTAGTTTAAATAAGAAGTTAGTATACCTTTTTAATATCATTCCATGCAGTTTATGCTGAGCAAAAGTAAAACAACCATTTAATAAGCATGGGTTTGGGTTTGAGGACTAAAATAAGACTGACGTCTTGCCTGTTGTTTCTCTGGAGATGTGTAAGAGGATGTATAATGATTAAATCTCTCAATGTTTTGAGGGTGGGATGCTTAACCCTGTAAGAGGGTGAACGTTGTTTGTTGCTTGTATTTCTTATCCCTGCTCATGGCAGCAATGGTTACTGATGGATTAATTTAAATTCTGTAAAAATTGCTTCAACAAAGTTTGGTTTTATAAATTGTGTCACAATATGCAATCCCCCCAGATGTTGTACCAAAGAACAGGGGTGCCTTATTTCTGTACTACTGTTGACATGATGCTGTAGCCCATTGTATAATGGGCATTAATTGTATTTGCCTGCCTGTTAGCACTAATGTCTAATGTTTATTACATAATCTAATAAGATATAAGTACAAAAAAAGTACATAGTTCACTGTGGGAATACACAACTCGGCATGGGGTATATTTACAGTGACTACACAGTCCAGTGTGGGAATACACAACTCGGCATGGGGTATATTTACAGTGACTACACAGTCCAGTGTGGGAATACACAACTCGGCATGGGGTATATTTACAGTGACTACACAGTCCAGTGTGGGAATACACAACTCGGCATGGGGTATATTTACAGTGACTACACAGTCCAGTGTGGGAATACACAACTCGGCATGGGGTATATTTACAGTGACTACACAGTCCAGTGTGGGAATACACAACTCGGCATGGGGTATATTTACAGTAAGTACACAGTCCAGTGTGGGAATACACAACTTTGCATGGGGTATATTTACAGTAAGTACATAATTCACTGTAGGAATACACAACTTGGCATGGGTATATTTATAGTAAGTAGATAGTTCACTTTGTGAACATACAACTCGGCTTGGGGTATATTTACAGTAAATACATAGTTCACTGTGGGAATACACAACTTGGCATGGGGTATATTTACAGTATATATATAGTCCAGTGTGGGAATGCACAACTTGGCATGGGGTATATTTACTGTAAGTAGACAGTTCACTGTGGGAATACACAACTCGGCATGGGGTATATTTAAAGTAAGTACATAGGTCACTGTGGGAAGTACACAACTTGGCATGTGGTATATTTACAGTAAGTACATAGTCCACTGTGGGAATTACACAACTTGGCATAGGGTATATTTACAGTAAGTAGATAGTTCACTGTGGGAATACACAGCTTGGCATGGGGTATATTTACAGTAAGTAGATAGTTCACTGTGGGAATACACAACTTGGCATGAGGTATATTTACAGTAAGTAGATAGTTCACTGTGGGAAGTACACAACTCAACATGGGGTGTATTTACAGTAAGTAGATAGTTCACTGTGGGAAGTACACAAATTCAGTGTGAGGTCAGAGCCCATTACATTCATTCAGTGTTGGATGCACACCTCAAAGTGAAGTCAGAGTACCTTGTAAGTAGTTCAGTTAGTATAATCTGGAAGAGCAAAATCAGGATACCAGAAGTTGGCACCTGTAGGACTTTTGAGAACTCTAGCTCTTTTGCGTATTGGACTGAATAAAAAGGACAGATAGTTCACAGGTCCCACTGGACTGGTAGTCCACTGGCCCCACCTCTCTTCTCTTATTTTGGTAAAATTAGAACATTTATCCCTGGTAGTCTTGTGGTCCCCCTCCCTCACCTGAGCTTCATAAAAATAAAATATTTATCCCTGGTAGTCTAGTGGTGCCCCCTCCCTAACCCAATGCTGATAAAATAGAACATTATTTATCTCTGGTAACCCAGAGGCCACCCTTCCTCCCTTGATCCTGGTAAAAACAGAACATTCACCTCTGGCAGTCCAGTGGTTTCCCCCACACTCACCTGGTGCTGGTAGATATAGAACATTTATCCCTGTTGACCCAGTGACCCCCACTCCCAATCCTGGTAAAACCAGAACATTTACCCTCAGTAGTCTTGTGGTCTTCCCCTGCCCTCACCTGATCCTGGTGAAAATAGAACATTTATCCCTGGTAGTCCCCCCAGTAGTTCCCCTCCCTTCTCAATGCTGGTAAAAATAGAACACTCATACCTGGTAGTGCAGTGGTCCCATTTCCCTCACCTGATCCTGGTAGAAAAAGAACTGTTAGCCCTGATAGTCCAGTGTCCCCCCCGCCCTACCTGATCCTGGTAAAACAGAACATTTATCACTGGTAGTCTAATCCCACCCCCATTCCCAGCCTCTACTGTGAATACTGAGCAGAAGTATTTGTTCAAGATGTTGCCTTGTCTTGATCTCCCTCTTTACAGTTGCCCCCCTCCCTGTTTAACCACACAATCCCTCCCTTTGTCTTCCTTTTCTCACTAACATACCTAAAAAATGCCTTGTCCCCTTTTGATACTCCCTGAGCTGTTGACTGGTACATCTAGAGCCAGTCACATAACGCCTGTGCTCCGCAGACTGCACTGGCTTCCAGTGTGCTGGAGGATCACCTTGAAGGTCGATTTGCTGACCTATAAAGCCCTACGTGACCAGGGACCTAGTTACTTGCAAGATCTCCTTCACCCTTATTGTCCCCTCCGCCCTCTCTGATCCACTGATGAGGGTTTGCTAGAGATTCCCAGGGTCTGTTTAAAGACATCTGGGGCCCAGTCTTTCAGCTTTGTGGCCCTAACCCTGCGGAATTCTCTACCTTGTTGGATACGAGACTGCCTGACTCTCCAGGTGTTTAAAACTGCACTTAAAACTTATTTATTTGAATCGGTATACTGTGGTTTTAATTGATAGTATTTTAACTGTGAGTTTTAAATATAGGATTTTATTGAAAAATTTGAAATACTTTATTGTATTGATACATAGATACATAGACAGTGTCGGCAGATAAGGGCCTATGGCCCACCTAGTCTGCCCATTTGAGCTTGTAAGTTCAGTTTGTTTTCCTAGAAGTCTATTTCCCCTTACCCCTGACCTCTAGAATTCCTTTATGTCTATCCCATGCATTCTTAAATCCCGTGATTGTTTCAGCCCCCACCACTTCCTCTGGCAGGGTGTTCCACTTGTCCACCACCCGTTCTGTGAAGAAATTCTTTCTCATGTTTCCTCTGAATCGTCCTCCCTCCAACTTCATCCCATGCCCTCTAGTCCTGAAACATCTTTTTCGCTTAAAATAGTGTTTTCCTGCACCCTGTTCCTCCCTGTAAGATACTTGTATGTCTCTATCATATCCCTCTCTCCTCCTCTCCTCCAGGGAGTACATGTTCAGTTCCTTCAACCTGTCTTCATAGGACTTGTGATGCAACCCATGCACCATCTTTGTTGCCCTCCTCTGAACCTTCTCTACCCTGTCTATGTCCTTACATAGGTATGGTCTCCAGAACTGTACACTGTACTCCAGGTGGGGCCTCACTAGTGTCTTGTATAGCGGAATTATGACCTCCCTTTTCCTGCTGGTGATGCCCCTGCCTATACATCCCAGCATCCTATTTGCTTTACCTGATGCCTTGTCACACTGTTTCCCTACCTTGAGGTCATCAGAGATGACAACCCCAAGATCCCTTTCCTGCTTGGTGCATGCTATATCCTCACCCCCCAACTGATATATTGTTACAGGTTTTGTGCCCTATATGCATTATCTTGCACTTCTTTGCATTGAATTTCAACTGCCAAACCCTTGACCATTCTTCAAGTTTCTGCAGGTCCCTTCTCATTCTGTCTACACCCTCTGGTGTGTCTACTCTGTTACAGAGCTTTGTGTCATCAGCGAACAGTGAAATTCTGCCTTCTATATCCTGTGCAATGTCACTGATGAAGATGTTGAATAGGACCGGTCCCAGCACTGATCCCTGTGGTACCCCACTGGTCACTCTTCCCTCTGTGGAGTGACAGCCATTTACCACCACCCTCTGTGTCCTGCCACCAGCCAGTTACCTACCCACCACACTACTGTCCTGCCCACACCCATAGTCCCCAGTTTGTGTAATAGTCTTCTATGTGGCACAGTGTCAAAGGCCTTGCTGAAGTCCAGATAGGCCATGTCCACTGCCCTCCCCTGATCCACCTCCCTAGTCACCCAGTCAAAAAATTCAATGAGGTTGGTCTGACATGACCTCCCCCTGGTGAAACCATGCTGCCTTGGGTCCTGTAGTCCATTGGTTGTGCTATGTACAAGTGCCTTGGTTGTAGAAAGGCGCTTTTTACAAATAAATTATGATATGATATGATATGATATGATAAGCAGCCAAGGAAGTAGGTATGCTGGGGGGGATAGCCAGTTTAATTCAGAGTGAACTGTGCAGTGGTGGGTGAGACGAGGGGCAGATAATACAGACCTGCAAACATTGTTGTAAGCAATGTCCCATTTGAGAAAGTAATTAGTGTTAGCCTGGAAAATAGAAGGGAGTGCATAACATAGCCTAGGAAGTAAAACACCCTGGGCTATTGCGATTCTGGCTGCTGGGGTAAGGGTCTGGAGGATATGATAAGCAATACCATGCTTAGTATTGATGGATTTACAAATACCATTAATTCGTTAAGAGAAGTCTAGGGCAGGGTCAAGTATAATGTGATGGTAATTGAAAGCAAGCATAGCAGAGACAAGAGAGAAATCAAGGCAGTGGATGGCTAACTCAGAGGCAGAGGTGCGAGTCTTTTGGGGAGACCCAAGCAGCATAGCTTGGGTCTTGCTAACTTTAAGAATGAGGCTATTTAGGGTTAGCCAGGTTTGGATTGTGTGAAGGTCGGAGGTGAGCTTGGAATTGATATCATACAGAGATTTAGATCCTATATACAGTACAAGATCGTCAGCATACAGAAGGGTCCGGCAATAGGAAAGGGAGTTTGGTATGTCATTAATAAAAATTGAAAAGAGTAGCAGGCCCAGTACAGAGCTTTGATAAACACCTAATGTTATAGAGACAGGGGTGGAGAGGGCCTTGTTGAAAGAGATGGCTTGAGGGCGGTTGTGTAGGGAACTTGAGAACCATAGCAGGGCTGAGTTTGAGACCCCAAGGGACTGAGGCTTATGTATTAAGAGGGAGCGAATAACCATAGAAACATAGAAATACAGAAATTGATGGCAGATAAGGACCGCTTGGCCCACCTAGTCTGCCCATGGCAGGTCCAGGTTGAAAGCTTTTGTTAAGACAAGGAAAATGGATCCCGTGAGCAGACCTTTATCCATATCTAATGTGACATCACTTGAGAACTGTACAAGGGCAGTAGATGTACTGTGAGCTGGCCTAAAACCGTGCTGGACAGGGAACTGGAGATTAAATTTCACCAAGCAGTCTGAGACCTGGGCATGAACATTACAAGAAGTTTACTGAGGGTCAACAATATAACAACTGGGCGATAATTTGCAGTGGATTTGGGATCACCCTTTTTAAACACCAGATAATCCTTGCAGACTTCCAAATATTTTGCACAGTGGAGGTAGTTAAAGACTGGTTAAACAGGTGTTTAACTGGGGTGACAAGGAGAAGGGCAGTCATTGTGAGTATTTTGGGTTGTATCCTTCCCAGATCAGCACTTCCACAGGGAGAGATAGTATTGAGGAGACACAGGACCTCATGTCAAAAGACTGAGCGAAGGTACAGGGGAGAAGCTTGAGAAGGAGAGTTAGTATGGGGAGGTGAGGTGGGATTGGATATTAAAGATTCAAAGCGAGATAGATCAGAGAAAATGAAATTGAAGGCATTAGCAATAGTGGTGGGGTTGTGGCAGCTAACTTTGTCAATTAACATCTCATGGGGAGTTTTGTAACTGGTTTTCCCATGAGGTCATTGATTTGAGATCGGAACTTCTTAGGGTCACTGGCCATAGCTACAAGTAGGTCCCTACAGTACTTACTCTAGGCAGAATGGATTTCCCATTTACAAGTGTTTTGCATGGTTTGATATGCAACCCAATCAAAGGGCAAATGGGAGGATTTGTACTTCGCCAGTATTCATCTCTAGTTTGTAGCATAGAGAGAAGGGGGCGATGTGACCATTTTGTGGGTGACTCTCTAACTCTATGCCTTGTGGTCGGTATGTGTTTCTGTTGTAGGGAGATGATGGTGGAGGTGAAATATTCAGCCACATGGTCGACATCACTTGTGGAGAAGAGAAGAGACCAGTCAATGTGTTTAAGGTCATCAAGAAAGGCTCCAGGGTTGGCTGTATAGCCTAGAGGTTAAAGCAGTGAACTGTGAATGAGCTTGGTACATCCAGCAGACCTGGGTTTGATTCCCACAACCTCCACTTGCATAATATGTGACTCTGAGCTAGTCACTTAACCACCCCAGTGCTTCCTGGTCACCCCTAAAAACAGGCATTTGTGCCTAGTGGGCCTTGCCCAGATACCAAAGAGTAAAATATAATGAATAAAAAAAAGATGCCTGGGTTAAAGGCAGGAAAGTCTGTTATAATAATAACCTTTGGGGATCAGGAAGGGGGGCTAGCTTCACAGACACAGAAAATTGGTGAGTGGTCAATGATTGAGTCCGCAAAGTCCTGGCAGCAGTGATCCAATCCTTCCTGTTGGTTAGGATCCAATCAATGAAGGTACGGTGAAACCTACTATTGGAGTGCCTAGTGGGGGTCTATTATGAGTTGTGAGATAAGGGCCTTACTAACGATGGATTCAAAGATATCAGAGTTAGGCCCATGCCAATCAAGATTAAAATCCCTATGATGATGACTTCATTTTTTTAGAGCAACCAATGGCAGATAGTCTACAAGTTCCATTAGAACTGATTTACCTTTTCTTAGGAGGAATACAGACACATACTATGTGCAGCTTTTTAGTACCACTGGGGAGCATTAGGAAGTGTAGTAGTTCACAGAACTGAAAAGGAGGGGTGGGTAACAGAGTAAGACTGGGTTCAGGCTTGAAGACTAGAGCAAGGCCACCATCCCTTAAAAATGAGGGGCAGTCAAAATGTGGCATACTGTACCCCATAAATTAGCACATATTATTCGGGATAGAGGATTTTAACCACGATTCATGGACACCTGAAATGTTAGGGTCATAAAGTGAGGCCCAAGCTTCAAGCTCAGAGTGGTTGGCCATTAAGCTCCTAACATTCAGGTGCGAAATTTTTAGGCCACTGGCATGCGCCCAGGAGTGAGAGCTATCTTGATTAGGCATGTTTGGTGTATTCAGTGGGCCAGGATTAGGTTCTATATCTCCTGACAGGGATAAAGGGAGGGTAGTAAGCCATATGGTAGCATACATGACAGCCGGGGCATCTGGGTGAGAGAAATACATCTCTTCTTAGAGGAACCTGATAAGGAAGTCTAGAAACTTCGAACTGTGACACAGCTTTAGGATGGGGGACAGTGCAGTCCTGGCCAGCATGTTATAGAAAGTGAAGTCAGCATGACTAATCTCTATTAAGTTGGGGGAGGGTCTTGTGGAGGGTATCAGTGAGTCGAAGGCAAGAATGGTACATATAGAAAAGAGATAGGCTAGGAAGTGTGGAGAAGGAAGCATATTAAAAGAAGTAGGTCGGTAGAAAGGTGCGTAAGGGTGGTTGGCTTAAGTAGGGGGAAAAGACTAAAGTGAAAGAGAGGAGGGACAGGAAAGCTATGGAGAAACCAGTATGCTTGCAGGTTAGCAAAGAGAAGTGGTTCAGACCTGTAGTTAGAGAGACAAGAAATATATAGACAGAGGTAAAGACTTAATTCGAAGATGTGAGCAACAGAAACAGAGAATACTGCAGAGATCCTGCCCTAGTAATATTATATAGCTGATAGGTTTTAATCAAAATTAAAATCAGTTACTCTGTTTACGCTAAAGAACAACTTATTGCTACTGTGGTGGAAGGATGATATCTACACAAGACTAAATCGATCCTTAGTTAGAGAGCAAGGCTAATACATGACTGAAGTGGAAACTGTTAAAGGGAGAGTTACTCCCCAAACTCAAATTCTGCTGTACTATACAGATATAATAGAGACAGAACAACGAAACTTAGCATTAGAGGCTAACTTCTAAATTAAGAGGATTAGCTGAATATACTTTCACATTGGCGTAATTGACTTTTCAGTTTACACCCTCTGAGTCAAAAAGCATAAGCAAGAGATGTTATGTTTTTGATAGCTCAATTCAAAGTAATGCAAATTGGAAGTCCTGCGCCAGGTAACATTAATTACAACAATCCTGGTTGCAGAAGGTGAGTTAACTCAGTTGCATAGTATGAACCAGGTTGCTAGGTAGTGCTCAGGAAAGACAGCAGATTAATTAACACTCCAGCCCCCTAAACCCACCCATTCTCTCGCATCACCCCAAACTCACCTTTCCCTTAACCAGTTACTAACGTCAATCAAGACTGAGCCTCATGAACCTGATAATGAGCTCCTCTGCGGTGGGTCCAAGTCTGGGGACCAAGGAGCAGGCAGTCACTGATAACAGCTCCCAAAGACAAAGGAGGCAACAGATTTGAAACTGGTACCTTTTTGTTCTCAGAGAGGCACTGATGATTGGCTGGTGGCAGGTCCGTGGAGTGGATGGAGTGTCACTTTAGTTATCCATGGTAGTCCAGTGGTGCCCCTCAAACTGATCCTGGTAAAAATTGAACATTTATCCCCAGTAGTCTTGTTGTCCTTCCCTTCCCCTTCACCTGATCATGGTAAAAGTAGAACATTTATTCCTGTTAGCCCCATGGTCCCCCTATCTCCCTTGATCCTGGTAAAAATAGAACATTTATTCATGGTAGTCAAGTGCTCCCTCATCCCTTATCTGATCCTGGTAGAAATAGAATATTTAGCCCTGGTAGTCTAGTGGTCCCCCTCCCTCACCTGACCCTGGTAAAAATAAAGCATTTATACCTGGTAGTCTTGTGGTCTCCCCTTCCTCCCTAGATCCTGGTAAAAACAGAACATTTATCCTTGGTAGTCTAGTAGTCCCCCCCAACCTGACCTTAGTAAAATACAACATTTATACTTGGTAGTCTTGTGGTCCCCACTCCCTCCCTAGATCCTAGTAAAAACAGAACATTTATCCCCGGTAGTCCAGTGGCACTCCTCCCTTCTCTGATCCTGCTAACAATAGAACATTTATCCCTGGTAGTCTTGTGGTCCCTACTCCCTCCCTAGATCCTGCTAACAATAGAACATTTATCCTTGGTAGTCTAGTGGTCCCCCCTCCCTCACCTGATCCTGATAAAAAAAACAGAACGTTTATACCTTGTAGGCTTGTGGTCCCCCGTCAGAGGTGAGTGTGGCACCCATTGTGCCACTGACACTAATAATACTAATACATTTCTATGCTTAAAAATGTTTAATTATTTCCCATATTTTATATAATTACTCTTTTTTGTTTGCTTGTGCAGTAAAGGTGAACAGGTTACAGTATGCCTAAAAACAGCTAAGGTGGAGTGTGAATCCATTACACACATAGAAACATAGACTTTGACGGCAGATAAGGACCGCTTGGCCCACCTAGTCTGCCCATTTCCCTACCTAGAGGATAAGCTGCAGATCCTATTTAACCAACATCCTATTTCTTCCTACCCCCCACAAAAATTGCCTTAAGTCTGTCCCATGCATTCTTGAATTCTCCCACAGTTTTAGACCCCACAGCCTCCTCAGGAAGGCTGTTCCATGCATCCACCACCCTCTCTGTGAAAAAATACTTCCTCACATTGCCCCTGAGTCATCCCCCCTCTATCTTTAAATTGTGTTCCCTTGTTCTTGCACATCTCTTTTTCTGAAAGATGCTACCCTCTTGGACTTTGTTGATTCCACTGAGGTACTTAAACGTTTCTATCATGTCTGCCTGTCCCTCATTTCCTCAAGGGTATACATATTAAGCTTCTTTAGTCTCTCCTCATATGGCTTCTCTTGCAGACCCTGCACCATTTTAGTTGCCCTCCTCTGAACTGCCTTCATCATGTCTATGTCCTTGTGGAAATGGGGTCTCCAGAACTGGATGCAGTACTCCAGATGGGTTCTCACCAACTGTCTGTACAGAGGAATAACAACTTCCTGTTTTCTGATGGTGATGCCTCTCCCTTTACATCCCAGTATCCCCCCAGCCCTCCCTACCACCTTCTCACATTGCTTGCCAACCTGATAATGATTACCCCAGGTCCCTTTCCATTTTGTTGTTGTTACCCCCCCCCCAATTGTGTAATCATCCCCTGGGTTTTTGTTTCCCAGGTGCATTACTTTGCATTTCTTTGCATTGAATCCAAGCTGCCATACATCTGACCATTCCTCCAACCTTGCCAAGTCCCTTCTCATCCTTTCCATGCCTCCTTGTGTAACCCTGTTGCAGATCTTTGTGTCGTCCGCAAAGAGGGATGCTTTTCCTTCCAGTCCCTCTGCAATGTCACTTATAAAGACATTAAAAAGGACTGGACCCAGTACTGAACCCTGCGGTACCTCACTAGTAATCCCTCTTTCTTCAGAGTGGACTCCATTTACAATTACTTTCTGTGTCCTGTTGTCCAGCCAAAGTTTAACCCAGGCTACATCCTGGGACCCACTCCCAGGCTGGTTAATTTGCCTATTAATCTTTTGTGTGGGACTGTGTCAAATGCCTTGCTAAAGTCTAGGTAGGCCATGTCCACAGCCCCTCCCTGGTCTACTACTTTGGTCACCCAGTCAAAGAAATCAATTAGATTCATCTGACATGACCTTCCCGCTGTAAACCCATGCTGCCTTGGGTCCTGTGCCCCACTGGCCTCTAGGTACTCAACAATTATTTCCTTCAGAAATTATTCCATCACTTTCCCTACCACAGAGGTCAAACTGACAGGTCTGTAGTTTCCTGCCTCTGTCTTGGTCCTACTTTTGTGAAGGGGAATCACATCAGCCTTCTTCCAGTCCTCAGGTACCACACCATCCTCCCATGATTTGTTAAAAAGGGTAGTCAGTGGTGTCACTAGTTCTCTGCTTAATTCTTTTAGAATTCTGGGGTGAATTTCATCTGGCCCCATTGCTTAGTCCACCTTCAGTTTTAAGAGTTCTTTCAGAACCCTTTCTTCTGTGAAAGAACTGGGATTGACCCTCTCTCCAGAGTGCTTCTATTAATTGGATTAGGCACCTCCCCCCTTCCTCTTTTGTGAATGCTGAACAGAAGTATTCATTCAGTATCCCTGCTTTTTCACTGTCACTCTCTGCTCACCCACCATCCATTCTATTCAGCCTCACTATCCCTCCCTTTGTCTTTTTACGCCCCCTGATATACCTATAAAAGGTTTTATCCCCTTCTTAACCAAGTTGGCTATCTTTTCCTCAGTTTGGACCTTTGCTATTCTGACTACCCTCCCTGCTTTCTTCTGCCTTAACTGGTACAGTTCTCTGTCCTGCTTCTTCTGTGTTTCTTTATACTTCCTAAATGCTATCTTTTTCTCCCTAACCTTTACCGCTACCTCTTTTGAGAACCATAGTGGTTTTTTCTTTCATTTTGATTTGTTCATTTGCTTCACACAAAGGCTTGTTGCCTCTGTGATGGCAGTTTTGATATTTCCCCATTGTTGCTCCACCCCTCGTTCTAGCCTGTTTGCTAGTGCTTTTCTAAGGCACTCTCCCATCTTGCCAAAGTCAACCCTCCTGAAGTCCAGAACCCTCACTTTTGTATGGCTTGACTCTGTAGCTGAGTTTATCATGAACCACACTGTTTGGTGCTCACTTGTTCCCAAATGGCTACCCACTTCTAGATCTGAGATCCTCTCACTGTCCCCATTTGAGAGTACAAGGTCTAAGATTGCTCCCTCATGAATAGGTTCCAAAACTAGCTGTCTGAGGCATGCCACCTGAAGGGCATCAAGAATGGCCCTGCTTTTGGATGTGGTTGCAGCAAAGGTGCTCCAGTTAACATCTGGCATGTTAAGGTCCCCCATAAACAGTATCTCCCCTTTCTCTGCCATCCTAAGTATGCCTTCTATCATATCCTTGTCCATTCCCTCCCCCTGACATGGGGATCTGTATACAACCCCTGTGCGGATTGTGGTGCCATTTCCAGTCTCTAAGGTGACCCACAGTGCCTCCTCTCCTCCCTGTTTACTCTTTTGTTCAGTTGCTTTTATCCTTCCCTTACATAGAGAGCTACCTCCCCCCTTCTGCCCTCCCTGTCTCTCCTGTAGGTTGTGTACCATGGTATGTTAACATCCCTTTCATGGTTCTCTGTTTACCATGTTTCTGTGACTGCTACAATATCCAGGCATCCCTCTTCCATCAAGGCCACCAGTTCAGGGAGCTTGTTGCCCAGACTATGGCCATTGGTACTCATTACCCTCCATTTCTTGATGGCCTTACCCCTTTTTGCCCCATCCCTGTCCTTATTGCGTTTGTCACTTTCTCCATTTGCCCCTGCACTTCTCCCTATCAAAATCTCTATGTTGGTGTCTACCTCACTTAGTACCCTGATTTTCTTGGGGGGGGCTAGGATGTTCCTGCTCCTTTCCAGTGCCTCCCCCCTTGGCTAGTTTAAATGCTTGCCAATGAAATATTTAAACCTATCACCTAGGATCCTGGTACCCCTCCTGGACAGATGCAGACATCACGCCAGTATAGGCCTGCATGCATAAAAGAGGTGTCATGGATATATACACATACTGGGTTTAGGCTGTTATCATATCTAACTAGTAATGTTATTCACTTCATATTTTTTAAGGGTATGTGTGAAAACTGGACTGCAGGAACTGGATTGGACTAGCTCTGTAAAAGCCAACTGGACTGGGTGCAAGTTACATGAATTTTGCAGGACTGGACAGTCAGTCTGGTCCAGACCTGGTTCAGCTGTTTGGTTTTCAGCCCATACGTGGAGCTGCCAGAGTTCTTTAACTTGACCAGATCAGATCGGCAAAAGCCACATTGGGACTATCCAGACTGGCAAAATGCTGGCAACTTGTGTGCACTGAGTCTGGTCCGCCTGGTTCAGTTCACTTCCTGCAGTCAGACTTTCACCAGGACTCTTCATTTGCACTGCACCTGGTTTGCATTGTAGGTTGATTAGAGCGCAAAAGTTTCTCTGCCTATGGGTGTTTACTTGATTAACCTTGCCTTTTCTTTACCAATTGCAGTTTTTTTTTAATCTATCTGTAGTTTTTGACCTAGAAAGGTACACTAAGCTAATACAGCTTGTTTCCATGTGTGGGGCTGGCTTCCGTGGACCTGTTTTATTGGCAGGAGGAATGCTGGCCAAGTCGCCATGACCCCTGATATTTGCAGATAACTGCCTTGTGATTGTCCAGGTGGAAGTAAACAATGAGGCACAAAAAATGGACAGCACACAAAGAGTGCTAAGTATACATTTAATGTGATACTCATAAAATACAAAGTGCAATCAGTGCTCTAAACTTCCCCTAGCCTTGTTTTGTATAAGTTTAGAGCACTGATTGCACTGCGTATTTTGTGAGTATCACATTAAATTTATATTGCGCACCCTTTTTTTTTTGTTGCCTTTTTTGAGTTTGTCGTGGCACGCAGGTGCAGACGATCTCATTGCTATAAGGAGCTTTACTGGGGTGTGTCCAATGAAGAGCTCCATTGCTTGGGGCAGGTCAGCGGCAGGTGAATCAGTCCGCAGGCTGGTAATGACTCATGTTCAGCTGTTCAGGCTGAGCAGGACAACTTTCCAAAG
The DNA here is from genome assembly GCA_016271365.2 of Neoceratodus forsteri. Taxonomy (NCBI): domain Eukaryota; kingdom Metazoa; phylum Chordata; order Ceratodontiformes; family Ceratodontidae; genus Neoceratodus; species Neoceratodus forsteri. The sequence continues at coordinate 1,157,978,888 of CM057451.1, forward strand.
GACTGGAGCTGCACCAATAGTAGAGCAGCTTGGTTCTTTGAAGTTGCATTCCTTTGTTGCATTCCTGGTTGCATGTTCACACTGCTGTAGCTTACAGCCATGTGAATGCACTGAGCCCAGGCCTTCCCCACACAGTTAAAAAAAACAAAACAATGGGGGTGCCTAATCCCTTTGTCGGCATGCCCCTTCAGTTCATTTTGCTGATGGGGGAGCCCACTCCCCATCTGCATAATATCCCCCCTCCCAAATTTGTTGTGTGCCAAGGGGTTTCCCAATCCCCTTCAGCTCTTGCCCCCCCTGCACTTATATGTGCTGTTGGGGGTGCCCAATCCCCCTATTGGCATGCCCCCTTCCAGCTCATTTTGCCGACGGGGGAGCCCACTCCCCATCAGCATAATGCCCCCCCCAGTTTCTTGTGTGCCGAGGGGGGTGCCCAATCCCCCTTGGTTCTTGCCCCCCCCCACGACTTGGTATGTGCTGATGGGGGTGCCCAATCCACTGTCGGCTACAGCCCCCCAACACTCAGGTGGCACACTGGGAGCCCACCCCAATATGCCAAATGTCTCTGTAAAAAAGAAAACCTTCCCATGAGTTATTTTTTTAAATTAAGCCTTTAAACTAGAAAACGGTCCCTCGTTGATTCCGGTGGTCCCTCCCATAACCCATGCCCACCCTCTATGTATCCAACTCCCCACAACCCCTCACCCCATACTTACCTCCGGAGCATGGCGTGATGATCTTCAGTGGACCAGGAACACGTCAGCACTCTTCAAAGCCAACTGTGAACTGAAGAAATGCTGGTAAGCTGTACAATGGCATAAATAGGGGGTTTTCAACTTTGGTGCATATCTCAGCCATTTTTGGGAATTTTGGCACCAAATTTTCAACACGGTGTTCTTGAGACCCCACCTCATGAGTTCAGTCACTGTCATCTGGTTAATCCATCCCAAAAGGTGATTTTGTAGTCACTGCACAGAATCACCTTTTGGGACCGACTAACAAAATGACAGTGTCACTGTTCATGAAGTAGGCTCCCAAAAAGCCTATGTTGAAAATTTGGTGATAAAATTCCAAAATATGACTGTTTTATGAGCCTGCATTGCACGGTTTCCACGCACGCTCATAACTTTGCAAATTTTTAATATTTTCACTCCAGATTTTCAAAATTGGTATTTTTTTTTTACACCTTCTCATGAACAGTACAGCTGTCATTTTCAACATCCTGGCTGAAATGCATTTTCACACTTCTGGCACAGAATAGCACGGTCGCTGTGGGAAATCAGTGCTTGGGACAGATTACGAAAATCACAGTGACACTATTCATGAGCGGAGGTCTCAAAATACCCATGTTAGAAATTTGGTGACAAAAGTCCATATAATGACTGTGTTACGAGCATGTGTTGTGCAATTTCCACACACATACATAACTTCATGAATTTGTAATATTTTCACACCAGATTTTCAACACTGCCATTTTTTTACACCTCTTTATGAACAGTACAGCTGTCATTTTTCACATCCTGGCCAGAATGTGTTTTTGAACTGCCAGCACATAATTTATTTTATTTTTATTTTTTTTATTTATTAGTTTTCGGAAATACCTTTGAGTCAGAGGCTCATTTACAAAGGTTCCACATCATGAAGTAAAATATAGAGCATACGAAATAGTACATTTAACATTTAGTACAGAAAACAATTATTCTGTTATACAGAGTAGTTACAGGTGTAGTACATTCAAGAGTCAGGAGTTACATTTTCCTGGAAACAAAAAAAAAGGGAAAGGGGGGGAGAGGTAGGAGAAATTTACTACAGTAAAAAGACACAGAGAGGCATGGAAAGGTACAATTTGCTCCATTTGACCTATGCAATGGTTAGGAACCAGAAACCTGAATGGGGGATGCAGTTACATAAGACCAGAGCAGGACAGAAGGTGTAAAAAATTGTAGATAGGGGAACATGGTAGGAGGCAGAAAACAGTGAAACAGGGGGAGGCGACAGTTCAAGGGTAGAGGGGAGTGGACAGGTAGATGAGACAGTGCGTAGTCAGGGTAGACAAGGCAAGTAAGAAACCAAAAACTAGAGCAGGGGCAGAGGTGGGTAGGGGAGGGGGTGGGGGGAGGAAGGGCATAGAAGAGGTGGACAGGGGACAGGGGGTTGAGAGAGGCATACCACCAGGTGGAGGTGTCATGGGGAGGATGGGAGGGCATGAAACTGGTGGAAAGTGAGGGGTTGTAGGGAGGTAAGGTAAGGGGTGGACAAGAGAAGCGCGGGAGGTGGAGGGGCAGGAGAATAGCATAGTCACTGTGGGAAATCAGTGTTCAGGACAGATTATGAAAATCACAGTGACACTGTTCATGAGCGGAGATCTCAAAATACCTATGTTGAAAATTTGGTGACAAAAGTTCATATAATGACTGTGTTACGAGTGTGTGTTGCGCAGTTTCCATGCACACACATAACTTTGTGAATCTGTAATATTTTCATTCCAGATTTTCAGCATTGGCATTTTTGTACACCTTCTTATGAACAGTATAGCTGTCATTTTTCTCATCCTGGCTGAAATGTGTTTTTGCACTTCTGGCGCAGAATAGAGCGGTTGCTGTGGGAAATCAACATTTGGGACAGAGTAAGAAAATCATAGTGATAGTGTTCATGAGTAGAAGTCACAAAATGCCTACGTTGAAATTTTGGTGAAATTATTCCACTAAATGACTGTTACAAGCGTGCCTTGTGCAGTTTCCAAATATGCTCGTAGGTTCCTGCATTTTTAATATTTTCACTCCAGATGTTCAACACTGCCTTCTCTTCCCACCTCCCTATGAATGGTACAGCTGTAATTTTCACATCCTGCCCGAACTGTGTTTTCGCACATCTAGTGCAGAATGGCGCGGTTGCTGTGAGAAATCAACCTTCGGGACAGAGTAACAAAATCACAGTGCCACTGTTCATGAGCAAATGGTCCCAAATGCTTTCATGAGGTGGAGTCACAAAAGACCATGTTGAAAATGTGTAGTGCAAATACCAAACACCCGGGCATTAGGGTTTCTAACCATAACTCCCTCCCCAACCCCCAACCCATGGTGGGGCTCCAGTGCTCTCATCTTCTCTGAACCGCAGACACATTTTCACTCTTCAAAGCCAGATCATGAGTTGAGGAATCCGGTATGCTCTTCACTGTATTGCAACTGGAACGGGAACTTGGTGGCATAACTAGTTCTTTCTGCTGGCAACTGTAGTCCTACCTATCTGTGTGTACCAGCAACATCAGTCCCAAAATGACGAACTTTGGCATTGACAAATGCTTGTTTTTCTAAGGCCTGCACCTTCAGATCAGCAGTGCGAATGGGTGTTTCTGTTCTGCCACCTGGACAATGAGGGATGGACAGAAGGGATCTTGTTTTAACCTCGCATCCAAAAGACTGTACCTTGAACATTACCCAAAATGCCCGGTGTGGGGCTAGAACCCACGACCATCTTATCTTCCAGTCCCCAGAAGAGTGCTACTGAGCCACCGACACTGATAATACAGTGTTAATAAATGTACAGTATATTTTCGTACTCTCAGTTGATTTAAACTGTATTTGCTATTTTGCCCTGTAGTAGTAGTAGTAGTAGTAGTAGTTGGAGGGGGAACTAGAAGGAGCCACTGCTACCAGATACAGCTGTCCGAATTCAGCACCCTTTGTTTCACCTTTTTCAGAACCTATACTGTTACTGTACGTTTGGGCGCCTGAGTTTCTAGTTTCGGTTCTGCAGCCTGCCCGGATCCTGCCTTCCTGGCTCAGGGAGGCGGGACTCGATCCCACAGCTCAGTGGTTATGTTCAGGGGCTTGGCTTCCCGACACAGCCGGTCCCATGTCAGTCACTCATTGTGTAACCTAACCGGGGGCCGGGACACTGATTCGGAGTTCCCTCCTCGGTTTCTTACATGACGAGGTCACAGACTGTGCCACACCTCGGGACCCATCTCTCGTTTTGGCTGATAAGCGGAAATGCCTTTTATTATTACAACGAGCAGGTGACTGAGTGACTGCTGCAGTCTCAGGATATACACCCCAGGCTCCCAGTCTCGAACTCAGCTCTCAGGAAGAAGCCCACTTTAACACAACTTGCTGTTGCTTCCTCCTTCCCTCCTTGCAGAGTGTCAGGTACGGCCGTGCCTTTGGCTTGCTGCCCCGGGCTGAACTGTCGGGTTCTGCGTCCTTGGCGGCTCTTCATATTTCTTCTTTCTTTGTTCCCTCAGAATGAAGCTGCTCGTAGTTTGCGCTGCTCTCCTGGCGCTGGCCAGTGCCGCCAGCCTGACTGTAGAAGAGTTAGAATTCCATGCCTGGAAACTTAAATATGGTAAGTACTGCCGGTATGCCGTCTCGAACCTCGGACTGCAGGATGGCGGTGTTTGTTGTTGCCGGCGATGTCAGTGGTGGGGACAATTACCGTATGAACTGAACTCTGCAATGGGGGCCGAGAAAAATTCGTGTAACTCGGTCCCAAAACGCACCGTGTGTGTCTTAGGATAGTGTGGTATAATTCGACTCCTGACAGGGATTAGATACTGCACTTCAGTGATTGCTAAAACCACAGGGAGCAGATCAAGACTCCATTCTTGCTGACTCCAGCCACACAGAGCAAGAGGCATTTATTTTTACAGCTTTAAGAAATTACAGTATTCAGCTGGAACAAAGTACAAAAGCTTTGCTCCTGCTGCAGAGGTAGTACATTTTTTTAAATTTTATTTGGTTGTTTAACCAGGTATAGCACACTAAGCTGAAAGCTTTTTTACAGGAGTGACCTGGGAGCACAAAGGGCCACATGACCTGCATATTCCTGGGGTGTTCCCGCACCCTTTCACCACAAGCTCTTTCTGCTGATTGAAGGATAGAGAGACCAAATGCATGGGCAGCGCTGCACAAATCCTAGAGTTAGGATGACATCATAGGGACCTTCAGTGGAGAGCAGGGCTTGAGAGGCTGTGATGTCATCAGAGCACTGAGATGGAAACATGGCTGAGTTGTGTCTGGTTGGCCAGATATTAGTGCACACGTTATATACGATTTAAAAATTAAAATAAAGGCTGCATGTTTCTTCCCAAGAAATTTTTGTTTTAATTTTTTTATTTACAAAAAGAAAATAAAACCTACCCTCATCCAGCTGTTGAATTGGTAGAAGTGGATTTCTGTTTTTTTTTTTGTTTTGTTCAAATCATGAAACAACAGAGAATATTATGTTAAAGAAGGGCCTGTGTGTTGGGGATATAAAAGTACTGTAAATTAGAAAATGGACTCCCCACCAACTACACCTAAGAGCCAACTGTCAAGTACATTGTAAAATGGTAACCTTAACAGCAGCTTTCCACACAGTAACACACTGTAATACTTTTCCCCTTATTATTTTTTTTTTTTTACTGGAAAGTTGTAGCACTAGCATGTTGTGTCCTCTGGGCTACTGTAATACAACCTGAATCACTTTACATCCACCCACACAAGAAGAAGCCATCCAACGGGTCATAATGTTTTTTTTTTTTATTTGAAATGAAATACCTTATTTAACTTCATATTTATTAGAGTGATGTCCCTGTCCTATGACCACCTGCCCACTCACCCATCTGCAGCTGCAGCTCAATAAATACTATTCCCATCCTCTGGCTGCCTGCCCACACTCCCTTCTGCCGCAAGCTGGCATGCCACCTTTTACGAACCTTTGTGGTGCTCACTGCCAGAAGGCAGTTTTTTTCTTATGGCCAGGTTCCCTTTTAATCTTTTTTGGCAGGCTTCCCTCAAAACATTGAGGATGCAAGCCAGCCCAGTGGTGCTGAGGGTTGAAGTGCTGGAATACCACACCCCGCGCCATGCCAGCAACCCGGTTTCAGGAACAAGCCAGAGCCGTCAGGGATTGGCAAGGGTGACAGAGGATGGAGCAACCAGAGGACTGCTCTCCTGTCCTCTCTTGGGGGGGGGGAAGGACACGTCGTCCCACCTGTCACTCGCCCTCTAGCGGGGGGTGAAGCCAGCTGGCATGGCATGTGCATGCCCCCCATGCATGCGCAGTGCCTTGTGTGCCAGAGGGGGAAAGAAAATTGGAAAATGGCAACTGGGGGCTGTATGAGATCCCTAACCCCGCTTTGCTGGTGCGCTGCTATGGCCTCCCCAGATTTGGATTGCGCTCTTGGGGGGATCCTCCTTCCTGGCCCCATAGCAGAAGGGGTAATCTGTGGGGGTCTCGGGGTTGGTCGGGGCAGTCAGGCTGGCGAGAGCAGGTTGAGCGGGGGTGGAATCCCTGCCCCAGCGCATCTGGGTGGGAAAAACTACTAATACAAAAAAAAAAAAAAAACATTGAGGGTGCTTAAATCAACTCTGTGCATGGTTCAGCAACCCAGCACCCATGTAGTCGGCACCTACTGTGTGGCTGCAAGCTAACAATGCACCTCCTTCTGCAGGCACAGAAACTGAGAAAGTACCACTGGTCTCGTCCTCAAGTTGGTGGTACACAAACAAAGCACGGAGATCTGTACGCAGTGGGGGTGAGGACTTAAAACAGTGCAGGGGATAAGATAAGGGGGGAGGGAGTTGAGGATGCAAAAGAAACCTAAACTGGAAAAAAAATGAAACAGAGATAGACAGGGAGCAAGAATAAAGCTCTAAACTGAAAAATATATATATATATCAAACACTGCAGTGCCCTCTGCTGCCAGATATACCAGTAGAGGGACAGATTTACAAAAAGATGACTAAAAATTAATTTTTACTCTTTTTTTATGACAGTATTTTATTTTCTTAAGTCCTAAAACAAGGAGCCATGTGTCCCATTTTCTAAACACAATAATACCCTGCAGGGTGGGTGGTATGGGCAACATGTGACCTCCCAGGGGCTATAAGGCCCTCCAAACCTCACAGAATGAAAGCACAGCACCACACTATCATTTTTACAATAACAGATGTCAGCCGAGAACTAAGCCAAATTAGTCTGATACAATGTAGTACACAACAGTAAACTGTAAGTAAACCAAAATGTTTCTACACACAAAGTGCACATTGGGACCTGTCCCAGACTTGAATGTGGGGCCCTTGGTGGTGATTGTTCTACTTTAAAAGCTGTTATATTTTCTTTTTAACTATGAAATATCAAACAGTATCTGAAAATAACCTACTGACCCACTGTGGCTGCCATTCAACTGGTTTGTTTTACTACGCATTACTAAAAATATTGTATAAAAAACACCTCTAGAAGCATGTTCTGTTCAAAGTAGGCTCTGGTACAAAAACTGTTAGGCTTGCTTAAAACTACATTTTGTATATTGTGTCAGAACTTACATAATAAGTCTGCAGTTTGTGAGCTACGCCAGACGCAGAACAGGATATTTTCAGATATAGATGAGCGGAACCATTTGAACTCATTACTCTTTTTCTGTAATATTACGTTTATTTTGCCTTTTCTGTGTTAGGTAAATCATACTCCTCCTCTCAAGAGGAAGCTCATCGCAAGGAGATCTGGCTGAACAACCTGAAATATGTGATTTTGCACAACATGCTTGCAGACCAGGGACTCCGGAGCTACAGGCTGGGAATGACATATTTTGCAGACTTGGTAAATTCTCTGTTATTTATTTCTGAAGTTTTATCAGGAAAGACATACTGAACTGATAGCTCATTTTCAGATGTGTCCTGGGGGGGTTGGTGAGTGAGGAAGATAATACAATAAGGTAAAAGATTATCAGTACATTTGTTTTATTTATTTTATTTAAAACATTTTTTGCCAGGTAAGCACATGGGCCCAGGGCTCATTTCCAGCTGGAACCTGGGGGGAGTGGGGGACTGGGAGAGTAAGGTATTTTTATAGAGTGTATAACAGATGTGCATCAGCAGTATTCAATGGCGAGTAATATAACACATCAAAAAAGGTGCAAGGTATGATACATTAGAGATGTGCAAACCACTAAACAGTACAGAAACAAACCCAATAAACAGTGCAGCAACAAAAACAACACACAGAGTAGGACTAAACAGAATAAACAGCACAGGAGCACATACAATAAACAGTGCAGCAACAGACAGAATAAACAGTGCAGCAGCAAATGCAATAAACAGTGTGGGAACAAACACAATGAGCAGTGCAGCAACAAACACAATAAACAGTGTATCAGCAAACACAATGAACAGTACAGGTATAAACACAGTAAACAGTGCAGCAACAAACTCAAAGACAAACGGTACAAGAACAGACACAATAAACGGTGCAGGAACACACCAATAAACAGTGTAGGAAAAAACACAATAAACATTGCAGGAACAAACACAATAAACAGTGCAGGAGCAAACACAATAAACCATGCAGCAACAAACACAATAAATTGAGCAGAAATAAACACAATAAACAATGTAGCAACAAATTCAAACACAATAAACAGTGCAGGAACAAACACAATCAACCACGCAGCAACAAACGCACCAAACACAATAAATTGTGCAGAAATAAACACAATAAACAATGCAGCAACAAACTCAAACACAATAAACAGTGCAAGAACAGACACAATAAGTAGTGCAGGAACAATCGCAATAAACAGTGTAGGAACAAATATAATTAACAATGCAAGAACAAACACAAACACAATGAAGAATGTAGGAAAAAACACATTAAACAGTGCAAGAACAGACCAAATAAACAGTGCAGGAACAAGCACAATAAACAGTGCAGGAACAAATATAACAAACAATGCAGGAACAAACACAAACACAATGAACAGTGTAGGAACACACACAATAAACAATGCAGCAACAAACCCAATAAACAGTGCAGCAACAAACAGTGTAGCAACACCCACTCAATAAATCGTGCAGAAGTAAACACAATAAACAGTGCAGCAACAAACACAATAAGAAGTGCAAGAACAAACACAATAAGCAGTGCAGGGTAAAACAGTACAAATAAAGTTGCATTTGGACAGACGCAGTGAACAACCCCAACCAAAGCGTAGCAGAAAGGGAATGCACTCAGGAGCATATCAGCTCCGTAAGCAAGCTATGGAAGAACAGTGGAGGGCAGGCATCAGGTCAGGTGTCAGGGTAGGTGCAGGAGGGAGTTGTAAAGCCTCGAAGAAGACACCTAAGGAGGAAGAGGCAGAGTGGATGGACCGGAGATATGAGGGCCAAAGTATAAGGAAATCGTACGAGAAGGCAACGTCATCGGTAGTAAATTTCCTAGGGGGAGAAGAGAATGGGAAACAGCTATGCAGTGGGTAGGAGGAAACGGGGGGAGGAGGAGAGGAGTGGTAGGAGAAAGGGGAACCAAACCAGAATTTGGATATGAAGGAGGCACTGGAGGCAAGGGGCAGGATCCAAAACGCAAAAAAGTTAAAGTTTCCCTCGGCAACTGCTGCTGCGGAGCAGAATCACCCGCAGCTGCGGCAGTTCCAATTCACAGTCGCAGCAGTTGCAGAGGGAGTTACAGCTGCTTCCAGCAGCTGTAGCTCATTCCCGCAGCGGCAGCTGTCACTCTGACGACACCACCCACAGGCAGCCGTAGATCATGGAGCCGGTTGTAATCCGGCTCCACCTTTATGAATATCCACCGCTGCGGGTTACCTGTGGATCCTCACGTCGCAACCGACTTGCGCCAAGGTTTACCCGCAGCTGTGGATATTTCTCAGCATTTATAAATCCTGCCCAAGGTGTTTGGCATCCAGGGAGGAGAGGAAGAGGGATGAGTAAAAGGAGCAGTGGTGAGCCATGATATATTACATTAAGATTATAACATACAAATGCCAAAAAATTGAATGAAATTAGGCAATGCAGAACTGGAATGGAATAAGTTTTAATGTGTATGCATTCTCTATAGAAAAATGAGGAATACAGACGAATGGCATTTGGTGGTTGTCTCCTGAAATCCAACTTGAAACAAAGCCGAGGCACAACCTACTTGTCCGCACAGGGGAAGATTTCTCTCCCCGACAGTGTTGACTGGAGAGACAAGGGCTACGTCACTGGCATCAAGGATCAGAAGCAGTGCGGCTCCTGCTGGGCCTTCAGTGCAGTAAGTTTTATTTGCCTAATGTTGGTGTTTAGGCGCTGGGTTGAGTACGTAGCTTCAGTTACAGGCTGGGTACAGTAAGGGTTAACAACGTCATACACAACGGTTGTAAAACTGAACAAGAGACTAAAGAGCAGAAGCAAAACTGCAAACATAATGCAGCTCTTGACTCTAAAGCCTAATTATATAATGGCAATTAAAAATCCTGTGATCTGATTGGCTATCTACATTTGGCAACAGCGAGGTTATCTGAGCACAGCCTCACTGTTTTGATGCATTTGCATCTTCTCTTAAGAAACAGATATATTTCCACACTAAAAATCTACTAAATCATTTTTTAAATTTTTATTTTATTTTGTTTAACAACAAGCCATTGTATATTAGCAATAATGCACTCCAGGGTGTGGGTCGTGCTGGGATAACCTCACTTCAAGGACACTGGACACACTCAGCCTGCGGCCTCGTACCCAGCCATCCAGGCATGAGGTTATCCCAGCACAATCCACACCCTGTTGTTCATTATTGCTTAAGTGTGGTATGTCTCTGCTACCGGGGCCATATATGAAATGATAAATTTACACCAGTATTTAGGTAATAACGTAATTATTTTTTGCCTCGTATCTTACCAACAACTTGAAAAGTGATGATAAGTGGATAATGTATGATGTATCATACATAACCTGAGGGGTTTTATTGCAATTATAGAATAGTCCCCACCAGTGTTGATCTATGGTTAAGCCTGGTACTGAGCTCCAACCCCTGATAATGTAATGAGGTACCATCCCAGGTCAGCCATTCCTTCAGCCAATCAGCTTTTAGGAGTTCTCCTATTCCTCTTACAATATGCAGATAAGCCTCACTGTATTTATTCTGATCTGAAAATTGGTGAGTGGGGGTAAATCATTCGTTATCTATTTATCATTATAAGGCTTACTGTTTTGTGTCTGCCCCAAAGCATGGCTAGTGTGCTTTGGGTCCCAGTAACATTTGAAATCAATTTCAATCACACTTATATACAGGTTTTAAGGGACACTATCAGTAGTTTTTTTTTGCACCACATCACATCACATCTAGTTGAACACCCACATTTTATGATTGCTTATCTTTTCTAAAATTTCATTGGTGTTGCTGGTTGTTTTTTCTGACTGAAATGTATGGCAATGGAGTAATTATATTCAATCTTGTTTAAGCAATAAGGCATGAAAGGGGGTGTGTTATGGTGGGATAAAGGCCCACCTTGGCGAGAGTTGAAGCATGAGACGTAGCCGAGAGCTTCCAACACCCGAGAAGTGCTGTTAGCCCACCATAACACCCCCCCCCCCCGGAGTGCCTTATTGCAATTATGAAATAGGTCATTTTAGTAAATTTTATGCATTTTTGTTTTTTTATCAAATTTCTATTTATTGCCTGCTGCGGCATGTTACCAGCGGGAGCATCCAACCACTGGCTCTGCCTGTCCGGAGAGCACCAGGCTCACTTGCATGATGGGATATCCAGTGCGGCCATCCACCGACCTGCCGGAGGGCCCCCCCCATACCACTCCGAGCTGGGCCAGTCCTGGACCTTCCCAGTGCGATTCCACAACAATCCTCCAGGCAGAGCAGAGCGTGGCTATCAAGCTGCACGATCGCACCTAGCCATTTTCCTCCCTGAGATCCCCTGGAGTACGGATGTGCAATGACATCCTGAGGCACATCGTGCCGACGTCTGCCTCACTCCACCCCTTGTTGCACCAGCCCTGTAGTGCCCCACGGTCCTCACCAGGGGCCACGGTAGAGTGGTGGAAGCCCTCAGCCTTCCCTGGGATAGGAAAGCAGTCCTCTGGAAGCTCAATCCTATCCCTTCCCTGCTGACCCCTAATGACCCGGGTGCTATTCCGAACCTCAGTCGCCAGCATGGTGTGAAGTGTGGCATCCAGCGCCTCAACCCTCAGCACCACCGGGCCACATTTTATGCATTTTTAAACATAATACTTTCATCTAGGCCATTGTGCTGGGATAACGGCCCAGCTGAAAGCAGCTTTAGCCAATCAGAATTCAGCATTCTTTCTACCCATTTCATAATTTGTTTTAAATCCTTGATCAATGTTTATTTCATTCATCCTGAAAATAAGGAACACCTCAAACAGTACTTTCCTCTCCTCCCACTGCATCATGAGTGGCTAGACTATGTGGGTGTGTTTCCAAGTCTTGGAAAGATTTAGCGGAAGTTGATCAAGGCATGTAAACAAGCATGTTTTTATGTGGAAACACCAGTATGGTTGGCAGACTGTTTTTCACTTTAAAAAAGAAAAAAAGGAATCAGAATCACACAGCCAGCTAAGTAAGTCAGCAATCTTTACAGAATGCAAGCCATCTTACATTTTTTTTAAACTAGGGACAATTTGAGGCCTAAGGGGGTTGACAGTGTCCCTTTAACATCCACAATGACATTGTCCACACAGACTGTGTCAGGCGGTTATCTCTCAGAAGCAATTCTTGAATTGAATAAGAGAACTGCTCACAACAATTTCCTTGAGAAACTTTTGAGTGCCAGTAAACTTGACATGAACTATGAATCATGTGCAACTTCTGAGCAATTAGCTTTCCAGATGTAGTGTAACCCTCTTGTTACCCAGGGTTACTAGAATCCCAGTAAGACCTAGTGGTAGGCAGGAAAGGCAGCTTGTGAAAATCCAGTTAAATGGGTTTCACACTGTCTCACTCTGTTCTCAGTCTCAGCTGAGACTGAGGGATGACATCACCAATAGAACTTTCGCAGCTGTATGAACCACATTGGAATCTGCAGCAGACGGAGTTAGATAGAACGTTGGGAGTTTTGAAGTCAGTGCTTCAGTTAGTCTTCAGTGAGTGTGTGTGTGAGAAGTAGGGAGCTTGCTGTTAAAGCAGCTCAGTGAAGGCTCTAGGAGCCTCAGCCCTGACAGAGGGCTACTTTTAAGTAGTAGGGTGTGTGTCTCCACCTTAAAGAGAGACACATAAGAGTACTGAAGTGGTGGAGACCGCTGTTTTCGGGTCTCAGTGCCCGAGGGGGATGAAAAGGATTCCCTGCAGATTCCTGGGCAACCCCCTAGTTCTGCTTGTGGAGGAAAAGCTGCCTGTTCGTTTCAGTATTTATTTGGGAGAAAAGAAGATTGGTGAGTCGCCTGTGGGGCACCTGCAATGTAAGGGTGAGTGTCTGCTCTGGCTAAAAGGGCCTATGTTTTTTCACCCTGGGACTTGTGTGGCAATGTGGGGATTGAACTACTAAATATTGGGAAGCCTAGAGAAATGGGCTAAGCAAAGTAAAAGTAGTTTCAAGTTCCAGAGTTTGTTGGGATGCAAATAATATGTAGAGGTGATGTGACAGACGTCTACCCTTAATCTACATTTAAAAGTTCAGTACAGGAATTGTTCAGTTTCCAGAGAAATGGCTGGGTATGGGCTGTGGGAGCTGGAGGTGGGTGGCCCCCATCTTGACCGGTCCACCTCTCTGATTTCTTCTGTGGTTTCTACTTGCCTCAGGCACTTGGCCAGTGATGAAGTACCCAGGCGGTAGGATTGTAGGAAAATTCTGTCTAGGAGTCGCAGACTCTGTGTGGTTTGGGGAGCCACAACAGGATAATTGGTTCATTCCTCAAATGGACTGCGGATCAAGTGGCCAGCGGGGGAGCTGGGCCCGTGGGGAAAACCCAAGTGTGTACAAGTCGGGCTGTGTACCCAAAGCTGCGAGCAAGTCCGGGCTGTGTGCCTGGTGGGTTTAGAGTCTGAGGGCTGGAAATAGCGATAAAGTGTTCTGTTGTCTCTAATCTGCATTACCAGGAATGTAGCCCCGTGGGGGTCTGTCTATGCTTTGTTTGTTCAGCTTGGATGTGAATAAAAGCCACACTGTAGAATCCCATTCCTGGTTCTGGACATTACAGTTATTGCTTCCTGTGTTCGGATTTACTTGGGTGCCCCTGTGCAGAGTAACCAAACCTAGGCCCCCCTGTGCCGAGTAACCTCATCCTCCCCGAACCCAGTCCCCACCAGGTACTGCTGTCAGCTTCAACAGCATGCCACCTGTCGTTTCTGGCAGTGGGTAGCCCAAAAAGCTGAAGCAAGTGACTAGTGTGTGTTGCTGTGTGCTGTGAATCTTGTGCTGCTGTTTAAAATAGCCAACTGTTTACCAAGGAGCAGTAAAGCCAAAGAGCGTGCCCTTGTCCTGCATCAAAATAGTTTACAGTGTTTTTGCCTGCTTTAAAAATAAACTGTTGTAAAGAAAAGTGTGGAAGACTAGGGGTAGCAACAGAAAAATTGTGCCCTGGACATTTGAAATGCTTTTAAAATAAACTGTAGTAAAGAAAAGTGTGGAAGACTAGGGGCAGCAACAGGAAAATTATGCCCTGGACGTTGGAAATGCTTTTAAAATGAACTCTGGTAAAGAAAAGTGTGGAAGACTAGGGGTAGCAACAGGAAAATTGTGCCCTGGACATTGGAAATGCTTTTTGAATTGACTGAGAGACTGCAGTGTAAATGGCTATGTTAAATGGTTGAAATGGGCTCCCGCCGTGGAGTCAGTTAGTAAAGAAAAAAAGTTGCATTCTGCAGTTTAAATTTGCCTGCTCGACGATTGCCATGAGGAGAAGAGCACTCGCAAGGAAGAAGAGGCTCATTTGCATGGCGTCATGTGGTTGGTCAGGCTACAATCAGTCCCACCCCTCAGCCAGCTCTACAGAGACTGCCCGAGCAGTCGAGAGGGAGTGTGAGTGGAGTGCGTGTACTGGCAGTGGAGGAGTGTCGCGGAGTGTTAAAATCATTGTAAACAGTTTAAAAATTTACTTTCCAGTTTAAAATTGGACTCAACCTGCTAATCGATCGTCGTAATTGCAAAAGTGGTGGTTGAAAAGACGATCGGTAGGACTGCCCGTCCGTTTCTGTTCTGAGGCCTCCAAGAACTGGCTGCAGGCCGTTTTTCCCCATCGCAGCAAACTGCTACTGATAACAGTAAGTAACAACCTAAAAACTGCTCAAACAGTGATTTTCTGCCCTATGCCATATAAATGTGTGTGCAGCAGTGTAGTCACTTTGCAAGTAACGACTGTGTAAAGTCCTGCCAGCAAGTGCAAGTCTGTTAAGCCATTGACTGTGTGCATAGAAATTAATTTAGCCTCAGTTTAAAGTTTGCAGCCAGAGAAAGACTGTGGGTTGTAGCCAATGTGCAGCACTAGTATACAGGCAATCCTGTGCTAAAAACCTGAAGCTTTAAGGGACTGTAGTAAAAGAAATGTTACCAGCATGTAAAAAGTCCGTGGAAAATCCCGTAAATGTGCTTAAAGCAAGAACAGAGCAAGTTGTGCAGTTTGAGCAAAAGTTATCAGTAGTTTGTGTAATTCGGGTGCGCAGTGGCTTGACCCAGATTCTAAATGTTGATGCACAGGAGTGCTGCTGTCGCCATTACAGGGTAGGGTAGTAAAGTAAACACAGCAGCAGAGGAGCCATTTTACAACTAAAGAGAGTGTTCAACAAAGTGGGACTTTCAGTTACAGTAAACTTTTGTTTATTTTTCTGCAGTTATGGCCTCAGGACCAGTTTGTTATCCGGATCATGCCTGGGTTGCAGTAACAGCAGCAGTAATTAGACTGAGGAATATTGAAAAGTGGTGCTATGGAGGGCAGCTGCCTCCTCATGTGGCGGTTCCTGGTATTCCAGTGCGTGTACGTCAAATGTGCTTGAGAGCTGGAAGGGACGTCTTCATGATTCCTCACTGTGCTGGATGCCTAGAAAGATATGGCTTGTATAAAGCACCTCAAATTCGGTTGGCTCCCACATGGACAAAAGTTCAGGAATCTGCAGTTGGCAGCACACAGCACCAGACGAAGCCTGTGGAGGAAGGCCCGTTGGGGGAGTGTGGCACAAAGCTAGAGGATGCAGAGTTAGAGACAGAACCAGAAGTTGAAGTCTCGGATGCTGGATCCCAGAAGGAAAGTTTGGATAAAGCATCAATAGACCCGGGGGCCCTAGCCCAAGTCTGTTAGGCGAAGATGAGATGCGGGAGGCCTTTGAGTGGGAGGTGTCGACCTCCGTGCCCAGTGATGAGTGGATAGTCTCAGGGGTGAGAACGACTGCTCACTCCTGGGCTCAGATCCTCAGTGAAGAGTAAGATGAGGGGGAACCTATGTGGCCTTGTGAAAAAGGAACAGGTACAGAGCCTCAAGATCTTGCCTCGGAGGAATGTATGGAAGAAAGTGGTGATGCCACTGCCCTGGCTTCGCAGGAGGAAGAAGTCAGAGATCCGTTTCTACTTTCTTTAAGGATGTAAAGCTGGCAGAACCAGGACTGGCAACCCCCAAGCCAGGCCAGCGGTCTCAGACTGACCAAAGCAAGTAAAGAGGAGAGACTGGTTCATAGGAAGGCAAATGAGATCTACGGTATGACCTTTCCTACCTTTCCTCGGAAAGTCTGGGAGGAGATTGAGAACTGCAGGAAATCCTGGATCTGGGATGAAGCAATGAAAAGTGTGCATCCTGGGGCCAACAAGCATGTAAAGAACAGACTGTTTCACGAGAAGTATACCCAGGGCCCCTGGTGTTCTGCGGCAGAATTTTCTGATTTCTGCAGCAGGGCTCTTTGACTTCTGCGGCAGCATTTTCTAATTTTTTCGGCATGATTTATTCATTTCTCTGGCAGAATGCAGTCCTGTCATTGGCTAAATATGATGTGATGTCATCGATGACATTATATACTGAGCATAGAGGAGGGGCTTCAGGATAAACAAAGCGGGAAAGAAAGGCTGACACTATGGAAAAACAGTATATTTATATGAAAATTCACCAAAAACAATGAATTCTGCAGCACTATATATATTCTGCGGCATGATACAAATTCTGCAGCAAATTCTGCTACCGCAGAACCGCAGAATTCCAGGGGCCTTGAGTATACCCAGTGGAAGAGAGGCAGGACACTCTTTATAGACAGAGTGAGAACAGTGGACGGAGAGGGACGTGAAATCTCCCACTTTGTGAATTATGTGTGCCCAGATGGGGTAATAATTCAAGCTCCTGACCCCCAGTACTACTGGCCTCAGTGCAAGGACCTCTCAGCAAAAGTGCCCATGCCTACTAATTGGAGAGCCGAGCAGTGGTAGTCAATACTGCAACACCAGACTGTGAAGTGCCTTATTGATTCGCCAATATGAATATCCAGGACTCGGGTGCCCCACATTCATCAGTCTACAGTGCACTGACTTTTCCAGAAACCGTCGACTGGTCCACCAGATGACTTCAGATCCAGAGAGGACATCAATCCAGCTGTATCCTGTTCATCGCCTGGTAATCGGATGACGTCGGACCAGCTGTTTTCTTTTTGTTCTTGTTCCAAGGTTCCATCTCCAGAGATGACATCATCCCAGCTGTTCCCAGATGTGCCCTCCTGTGGTTCCCGGAAGATGTCCGTCCAGCTGTATCAGAGGAAATGCTGCCAGGGAGAGTCTTCGTCAGAGGTGCAGGTCGGTGCCGAATTACATACTACAAGTGGCTGGTAAGTCCGAACTTTTCTATCTTTATGACATTGCAGTACACACCTTACACTAACAGACTTCAAAATGTGTGAACTGTCCTCAAAGACTCTCCCCTTCGGGACTTTGGCCTGTTAGAACTGTGCTTCAGTGGGCTTCAGCCCAGGAGAGACTCTATATTGGACAAGCCTTCGGGCATTGTGGTCACTAGTTGGGATTTTTAGGGCACTCCATCTCTCCAAATGTGTATTGTAAATAATGTTGCTGTTTTCTAATGGAAATACTGTTTTTCTACCTTTTTCTAAAAAATCCTTTTGGGATTCTGCAGTATTTTGATGGTAGGGGTTTAGGTAGACTGTGTATGCAGATTAGGAGGTGTGTGTTGTCTTTCTTTTTCTTACAGGTGGTCCTGGGAAGACAGAAGAGAAGACAAGAAGAGGAGGAGGGGCTCATCGGAGTTCCTCATCAGTGCTTTAGTGTGTTTAGAAATTTAAAAGTACTGTGGTGTTATTGTTATGGTTATAGAAACATAGAAACATAGAATTTGACGGCAGATAAGGACCGCTTGGCCCACCCAGTCTGCCCATTTCCCTACCTACTGGATAAGCTGCAGATCCTAGTTAACCAGCAGCCTACTTCTTCCTACCCCCACCCCCTAGAATTGCCTTATGACCATCCCATGCATGTGTAACCCCCCTGCAAATAGGGGTTCCCAAAAGACTTCCAGGAGCTTGCTTGAATGCTCCAAGCCTGAATGGTGTTTGGCGTTTAAGCCATTTATCAGTGAGTGTTTTTAGAGCCTCTGGTACTGTCTCTTTAAGAGCTGTCTGCTTGCAGACATAATTAGTTTGTATGGGGGGACTGTGTGCTTCTCTGCTTTAGTACCACTCGAGCTGCTGCCAATTCACTCCATTTTTGCAGTCACTAGGAGTGCAAAGGGAACCTATGTGAAAGATGTAACTGTTTGCCAGAAATCATTTAGAGTAATAATGAAAATACAGTTTGTCTAACCTGCTTTCTTTGCAGTCAGAACTGTGTTTGTCTAGTTCCACATTCTAGTTTTGAACTGCTGAAATGGACCAATCAGTGTGGGTTAAGGTAGCTCTAAAATGGTGCCTTGGATGAACCAGAACTTGGACTCGTAATCTGAGCCAGCCACAAGAGGATTATATGGGCAGTGACTCTGGGAGATGTAGTTTGGAGTTCGGCGCCTTTTTGGACCAACAGGGGCAGTCTATTGTGAGTGACAGCCAATCCAGCCAAGAACTGGGAGGAACTCAAAGGAAGTGCCCGGTTTTGTCCGCTGGAGTTTCAGTTGAGCTCTGGCAGTGAAGAGGGAAGGAGCCCTGTGTTTTTGGTGTGCAGTTTTAGTCGGGAAGCGTGTGTAAGGCCCAGAGTTCGGTCTGCAGCTTGTGTAACTGCTTGTTAGGACTGAATCCATCCTGTGAAGAGAATCAAAGGATATCTGAAGAGTAGAAACCAGGCTCACCCTGTAGAAGACTGGAGAAATTGCTGAATTGCACTCGGTCTGTCAGGAACTGAATCTGCTGTGTGTTCTCCCGGGTATTGTGCAGTAATTGTGATCGGGATAGAGAAGCAGCCTGCCTGGTATAGTACTTTCTTTTTACCATATAAATGTGTGAGGAGGCTTGTGTAGCTCAAGTGAATCCTGCTGCCAATAAAGGACTTTTGCCTGTTGCAGTTTGCCATATAAATGTGTGAGGAGTCTCGTGGAGCTCAAGAGCAGCCCTGCTGATGTTGAAGGACCCTATCTTGTTTGGAGGTCGTGAGTACTAATTCAGAGTCGCTCCCTGTTGAATTGCCACATTGAATCCAAATGGAATTACTGTACTGCTGACTGTTTAACTAATTTTCTTTTCTCTGTGTGAAGGGCCCTACCAGCCGCCCACGGTTTGGACTAGCCACCAGGGCTTGGGTACCCAGGGACAGTAACTGGTAGGGATAGGCCTGTGCACAGAGCCATAATAGATGAGTAAAGTGATAAGCTAATTAACCTGATTTCCCCTGTCCTTGTTATATCCCCTAAATAAATCAGAGCTGCTTGTTTCAGCAAAGTTATACTGCCTGAGGTATTTGTCTATGTTAAAGTATTGTACTGTGATTGTTGCACTGTATCTTATTTTACAGGAGGTCCCAGTGCCTGAACTAGTCCTGGGGGTAAGTGTATACTGTGAAGGTAATTCTGATATATTGTGTGGGCCACTAGTGGGAAGAAAGTGGGGTTGCAGTGTCCCAGAGGGCTGTGACCAAGTTAGTTTAACTATTGCAAACCCTGACCTCTGGGTGGAGGCACCCGCCATCGGATCCAGGCCCCTCAACCTGTTAGTGGCAAATCAGGCAGGGGTAGTAGCCCCTGGGATAGCGCCATCTAGGGGTTACATCTTGGAGGCTCACCGCTGGGATTGTGTGTCCTCTAGTGGCCATATTCATGAACCACTGTTAAGGAAAAAAATGGGTACCCGACAGAAGTGGCTGTGCACCGGCTGGTGGAGTGGTGTACTGGGGAGGAGATTGACCCCCAAAATGCTATGCTTATCCTGGACATCCCCTTGGTATCATCGGACACTGTACAGGAGTACTTTCCAAGGTCGAAGGTTTACAAAACCCTGTGGTGGTGGGTCGGCATGCTAATCTGCTCACCCACACTTTCCTGGCCCTAGTAGAGTTTAAGGATCCCATAGATAGCTCCAAAGTGCCACAGACCATTACCCCAGAGGAGCCCTCACTGCCTGGAAAGTGATAACTAAGGACAGTAAAGACCGAGAGAATGAGCCCCACCACTATCTGAAACTTTTGAGGAGAAATTTGCTAAATGGTTGCTGGGGAAGGAAAACTGTGGAGGACTTGAAGAAACTATTCTTGCCACCTGAGGTGTTCCTCCCCAACACCCTCTCCGCTCCAGTACCCGTAATGGTGGCTGAACCAATGCAGACTCCTATTTCTGCACCTGCCATTAGTCACGACTCTTACCGAAGGTTGAGGATCTTCTCTGGCACCCTCCCCACCCCCAAAGGGGAGGATGACTGGGAGACCTGGATGAACTATGTTGCCCCAAGTGCTAGAATGGCAATGCTCGGAAGTCAAAAAGCGAAGAGGTTAGTGAGAGCCTCCGAGGTCCTGCCCTGGCTACCATCCGTCTAAACGGGCCAGTAACCCTGAGCGACTGCACAGGCCTATCTTGAGGCCTTGGAGAATGTGTATGGGAGCCCAGATTCTGATGAGGACCTATGGTGGAGAGTAAAAATGCACAACACTACCAAGGGAGTTGTTGTCTGTGTATGTATCTCGGCTGGAAAAATTGTTGCAAGAATGCCTCAGAAAGGTGAGTTTGCCAGCGATTGAACTGGACCGAACCAGGCTGGACAGGATCCTTAAGTCTGCCCCTTCTCAGAACTGCTGTTGCTTCAGTTACGCTGGCAAATCAACTGGAATTCCCCCTCCTATGATGAGTTAATGAGAGAAATTCGAGGAGTTGAGAAAAGCGACCTCGGGAGGGACCTGCACTAATAGCTGCGGCTATGACCGAGTGACTGAGGGTGACCCATTAAGTGAAGTTCAGGGGCAGAGGTTGGCAGTCAATGAGTGCTCTGACAAGGAAAAGATATGCCACAATGGGGCAAACTGTTGAGAGAGATCCGGAATTCAAAACAGTCCCTTTATGAAGGCCACGCCTGCAAGTACAGGCCCTGACCTATATCCGACTGCATCTGCTATGGGGTTGGGGGTACCCACCCATGTGTCTCCTGCTGATAACGGCTCCAAACTCGATTCCTTGATCATGGAAGTGGAGAAACTGACGAGATGTCTCCAAATGCTTATCACGCCGCAGACAGAGATGGCACCAAGGTTTCCAGTTAGTAATACCCCTGCCTTGGCTCCCAGTGTGGTGCCTCGGCCAGCTCAAGCTCCAGAAAGTATGTTTTGCTATAATTGTGGGAAGGATGGGCACATGAAAAGGGAATGCCGGTCCCCAAAAGACACTGACAAAGTTGCATATAGGCTACAAGGAGAGCTTCGGAGAACAAATCAGTGGTTAAGAGGTGCACGAAATGATCCCAGTGAGGGCACCAAAAATGCTAACTCACATACTTTTGTGGCAAGGTCAGTTGCCCAGGCCCCCACTACTGCCTCTCCAGACTGGTCCAGAATAGTGGGTCCTTCCATGGAGACCACTGTAAAGGTGAATGGAGTGTCTACAAGAGCTGTATTAGACAGTGGTTCCCAAGTGACAATTATGTTCCAGGATTGGTATCGGAAGCATTTGTCAGACATACCCTTACAACCCTTAGAAGGACTGCATGTATGGGGGTTAAGTGAGAAGGCCTACCCCTATTCCGGGTATATCCGAATTTGGCTGTCTTTCCCCACCTCCGTGGCTGGAGTGGCCGAACAAGTAGAGACCCTAGCCTTAGTGTGTCCCCCCACTGGACTGTATGATGATGTCCTTTGTTGATTGGAACAAATGCTCATATGTTCGGAAGGCTGGCACAGTTGTGTTATGAAAAACAGGGGTCAAAGACTAGTAGAGCTTTAAGAGTTCGGCTTTAATTAAGAAGGCCTATGAGGCACAGAGATGCTGAAAAATAGAACCAGAGGAACCCGGTGCGATTGTATGGAAGAAGGATCCTGAGTCTCTGATCCTGGCGCCAAATGCCCAGTGTACCTTACAGGAGAGGTCCATATCAGAAAGGATGTTAAGAATAAAATATTAATGTTGGATGCACCAGCGATGGAAAATTGCCAGAGGACTGCTGGTCAAGCCTAGTATTTTGCCTGCTAGAGCCCATGCTTATGCCAGAAGGGTAATGGTCCAAGTTCATAATGTGTCTGAAAGAGACATTCGAGTAAATAGAGGTTGCATCCTGGCTAATGTGCATTGTGCAGACACTGCAGTGCTACCCAGCAGCAAGAGTTCAGGAAGAATGACAGAGTAACGCCTGACTTGTTTGATTTCGTGACTCCCGCTGCCAGCTGAATGGAAAGTGAGGATCAGTGAGAAGCTTGCCCAGAGAGACCAGGTGTTTTCTTTAAAGGAATGGGATGTAGGATGCGTGCAAGGAGCTGAGCACAATATCCGGCTGCATGACGAAAGACCATTTCGTGAGAGGTCTCGATGCCTGGCACCTGCTGACATAGATGATGTGAGACGGCATCAGCAAGAGATGTTAGCTGCTGGTGTAATACAAGAATCCAGAAGCCCTTATGCTTCCCCCATTGTGGTAGTGAGGAAAAGAATGGGACAGTAAGGATGTGTGTGGATTATCGCACCTTAAACGCGGACTATCCTGATCAGTACACAATGCCCTGCATTCAGGATGCTTTGGACTGCCTAAGCGGAGCAAGTGGTTCTCTGTGTTGGATCTCCATGGAGTGGGTACTACCAGATCCCGATGGCCCCAGAGGACCGTGAGAAGACAGCCTTTATCTGTCCGCTTGGCTTCTATGAATTCATGAGGATGCCTCAAGGATTTCAGGTGCCCCAGCCACTTTTCAACGATTGATGGAGCGTGCAGTGGGGACATGAACTTACTAGAGTGCCTGGTATACCTAGATGATGTTATTGTGTTTGGCAGCTCACTGGAGGAACATGAGAGCAGATTATTTAAGGTATTGGACCGACTGGAGGACTTTGGCCTTAAACTGTCCATTGATAAGTGTTAATTCTTTCAAACATCAGTAAAGTATGTGGGACACATAGTATCCACCGAGGAATAGAGACCGACCAAGTAAAGTTGAGCCTTGACCCTGGCCACAGCCCAAAATCTAAAAGAACTGCAAAGATTCCTGGGATTCTGTGGCTATTATCAGCGTTTCATCAAAGACTATTCAAGAGTGATCTGCCCTTTACTTAACCTTACTCAAGGGTATCCCCCAACCCACAAAAAATACCAAAAGTCAGCGTCCCTCAAGACTGAAAGAGTGTATTTTCGTCCGAGTGAAGTATTTGGGGCCCGCTGGACTCCTGATTGAGACTGCTTTTCATGAGATCATATATCAACTTACCCATGCTCCAGTGCTGGCCTATGCCGATCAAGAAAACCTTCGTCCTGCACACTGATGCTAGCTTGCAAGGGTTGGGGGCTGTGTTGTAACAAGAGCGAGAATGGCCTGAGACCAGTGGCCTTTGCCAGTAGAAGCCTGACCCCATCCGAAAAGAACTATCCTGTACATAAGTTAGAGTTCCTAGCTTTGAAGTGGGCTATTGTTGACCAATTCCATGAGTACTTGCAGGGCTAAAATACTAGTAAAACTGACAATAATCCTTTGACCTATGTGCAGACCTCAGCTAAGTTAGATGCCACTGCCATAGGTGGCTTTCTGCTTTATCTACACACGACTATGCTGTTGAATACCGAGCAGGCCTGAACCACATAGATGCTGATGCTCTCTCCCGGAGGCCTGTTCCCCAGAATGATGGGGTCAGATTGGCAGAATCTGACATTCGGGCACTCTGCTGGAAGTTTGACAGGGAGGAACAAATGTCCACGGACGCAGTGGACTGCATGGTGGATTGCTTGGGACCCTCTGAGAATTGCATACCTGCTGCTTATTGCCACTTTTCTGCAATAGACATTGATGCACTGCCTCAGCTGGACAATGGCAGTATTCGGCGGGCTCAATCCCTCGATCCCATGATCAAATCAGCTTTAGAAGCCCTCTATGCAGGAAAAGATGTGTCAAATTACGCTCCACTGATTTGAGAACTGCACTTTATACAAAGAAGGTCCTAAGTTGAAACTGATCAATAAACTGTTATACAGAGAAACAGTAGACAGAGGGGGACAAGTAGACAAACAACAACTAGTGCTGCCCACTGCCTTTCGAGACTCAGTAATGAGATCCTTGCACAACCACATGGGGCACCTTGGTATAGACAGAACACTTGACTTGGTGAGATCCAGATTCTATTGGCCTAAGATGGGGGCTGATGTTAAGCAACACATTCGAACTTGTAGTCGCTGCTTACAGAGGAAAGATTTGCCCCAGAGGGCTGCCCCCCTTGTTAACATCACCACCAGTGCACCCATGGAGCTGGTCTGTATTGATTTTCTGAGTTTGGAGTCAGATCAAAGAAATATCAGTAATGTGCTGGTGGTCACTGACCATTTCATGAGATATGCCCAAGCTTTCCCCACCAAAGACCAGAAAGCATCCACTGTGGCCAAAGTACTTGTAGAAAACTTTTTTGTTCACTATGGGGCTCCACAAAGAATCCATTCTGATCAAGGGAGAGACTTTGAGAGTCGTCTCATCAAAGATATGCTTTCTCTGTGGGGAGTGCGAAAGTCCAGAACCACTCCTTACTACCCCAAGGGAGACCCACAGCCTGAACGTTTCAACCGCACTTTGCTAGATATGCTAGGCACCCTGCACCCAAAGGACAAGCCTAGATGGAGCCAACAAATTAGCACCCTGGTACATGCTTATAACTGCACCAAAAGTGATGCCACTGGGTTCTCCCCTACCGCCTGATGTTTAGAAGAAAGCTCGACTACCGGTAGATGTGTGTTTGGGGTCTCTCTGATGGGGTTCAAGCTGACAACTATTTACAGTATATGCAAAAGTTAAAGGCCCAGCTAACTCATGCGTACCAACTGGCTCAAACCATGGCTGCCAAAAGAAATCTTGCCAACAAAGAAAGGTATGATAAAAAGGTGAAAGCACAGGAACTCCAGGAGGGAGATCGGGTATTGCTAAGAAATCTAGGACTGCATGGCAAACACAAGATTGCTGACAGATGGCACCATCTCCCTCACATTGTAGTGGGCAAACTAGATGATCTGCCAGTATACAAAGTAAGGCCTGAGAATAATTCAAAAGATGTAAAAATGTAAAAACAATACATAGAAATCATTTACTGCCCATTGGACAAATCTTGATTGAGTCTGAGCCCCCAGAAGATGCCCCCTCTGGACCAGTGACTAGAGCTGCTGCTAAGAAAAGATCAAGAAAGTCTGCACCTACAGAAGCAGAGTTAAAGTGTTCCTCTCACAAGTCCCAGTTGAGCATGACTGTCAGTCCATATCAGAAGAAAGTGAGAGTGACTTTGAATACTATCCTTCTTCGAACTGAGTCGATTGTTTGAGGCAATCCCTAGTCAATACTGGAGACAAGCTGGGCCTTCTGGACTGTCTAAGCCCCCAGCGTCCCTGGAGCCAATGCTCCCAGAAAGTGAAGTGCAAAGCATCAGATCAGATGAAATGGAATCATTGTGCATGGTTGAACTGTTTGAGCTTTCAGGGAGGAAAATGATGGATTAGGGCAGACTGGTGATACACCAGAACAAGAAGAGTATTTTGAGTGCCCTGACAGTCCACTGCCAGTGTCTGAAAGCTCTCCATGTGAGCCAATTGTTGTGGACTCAGAAACTGTAACTCCTGGAGCTGAAAGTGCCCCAAGTTCTAGCCTCTCTACCCCCATGGAGACTCCCTGACAAGTGAGGACAATGCTGAAAATGAGGCTCAGAGTGCAGAGACTGTAACAGTTCCCCTAGAAAGACTGGTCGAGCTGTAAAGCCTGTGGTGCACCTCAGTTATGACTCCTTGGGAGGCCTGTGGACTTGCCTCTCAATGTTGTCCATAAAGGATGTATGTGCCCCAGGCTCATTGCCCAAACTGAGCGTCAGTGCTAACTCCAAGTGACTTGTGTTGCCCTCTAAGTATGGTGCCCTTGCCCTGTCCAGCCCCAAGATAACTGATAGGGAAGGGCCCCCTCTCTTCAGGTTTCATGTACAAGAGGTAATAACTTGAGTTATGGTACAATGTGTGTGTAATACTGTGTAAAGAGTGACGTACTGCAATGTTTCAGAAATGTGTTCTTGGTAAAATTATATATTGACTGATGATTACAAGTGTGAGCCTAATGCAAATGTATATGGTTGCAGTTTAAACTTATGGGGGTACTTGCTTGACGCGGACATCAAGCTTTCCCAGGCCAGGAAGGGTGTAACCCCCCCTGCAAATGGGGGTTCCCAAAAGACTTCCAGGAGCTTGCTTGAATGCTCCAAGCCTGAATGGTGTTTGGCGTTTAAGCCATTTATCAGTGAGTGTTTTAGAGCCTCTGGTACTGTCTCTTTAAGAGCTGTCTGCTTGCAGACATAATTAGTTTGTATGGGGGACTGTGTGCTTCTCTGCTTGAGTACCACTCGAGCTGCTGCCAATTCACTCCATTTTTGCAGTCACTAGGAGTGCAAAGGGAGCCTATCTGAAAGATGTAACTGTTTGCCAGAAATCATTTAGAGTAATAATGAAAATACAGTTTTGTCTAACCTGCTTTCTTTGCAGTCAGAACTGTGTTTGTCTAGTTCCACATTCTAGTTTTGAACTGTTGAAATGGACCAATCAGTGTGGGTTAAGGTAGCTCTAAAATGGTGCCTTGGACGAATTAGAACGTGGACTCGTAATCTGAGCCAGCCACAAGAGGATTGTATGGGCAGTGACTCTGGGAGATGTAGTTTGGAGTTCGGCGCCTTTTTGGACCAACAGGGGCAGTCTATTGTGAGTGACAGCCAATCCAGCCAAGAACTGGGAGGAACTCAAAGGAAGTGCCCGGTTTTGTCTGCTGGAGTTTCAGTTGAGCTCTGGCAGTGAAGAGGGAAGGAGCCCTGTGTTTTTTTCGGTGTGCAGTTTTAGTCGGGAAACGTGTGTAAGGCCCAGAGTTCCGGTCTGCAGCTTGTGTAACTGCTTGTTAGGACTGAATCCGTCCTGTGAAGAGAATCAAAGGATATCTGAAGAGTAGAAACCAGGCTCACCCTGTAGAAGACTGGAGAAATTGCTGAATTGCACTCGGTCTGTCAGGAACTGAATCTGCTGTGTGTTCTCCCGGGTATTGTGCAGTAATTGCGATCGGGATAGAGAAGCAGCCTGCCTGGTATAGTACTTTCTTTTTACCATATAAATGTGTGAGGAGGCTTGTGTAGCTCAAGTGAATCCTGCTGCCATTAAAGGACTTTTGCCTGTTGCAGTTTGCCATATAAATGTGTGAGGAGTCTCGTGGAGCTCAAGAGTAGCCCTGCTGACGTTGAAGGACCCTATCTTGTTTGGAGGTCGTGAGTACTAATTCAGAGTCGCTCCCTGTTGAATTGCCACATTGAATTCAAATGGAATTACTGTACTGCTGACTGTTTAACTAATTTTTCTTTCTCTGTGTGAAAGGGCCCTACCAGCTGCCACGGTTTGGACTAGCCACTGGGCTTGGGTACCCAGGGACAGTAATTGGTAGGGATAGGCCTGTGCACAGAGCCATAAATAGATGAGCAAAGTGATAAGCTAATTAACCTGATTTCCCCTGTCCTTGTTATATCCCCTAAATAAATCAGAGCTGCTTGTTTCAGCAAAGTTATACTGCCTGAGTGTATTTGTCTATGTTAAAGTATTGTACTGTGATTGTTGCACTGTATCTATTTTTACAGGAGGTCCCAGTGCCTGAACCAGTCCTGGGGTAAGTGTATACTGTGAAGGTAATTCTGATATATTGTGTGGGCCACTAGTGGGAAGAAAGTGGGGTTGCAGTGTCCCAGAGGGCTGTGACCAAGTTAGTTTAACTATTGCAAACCCTGACCTCTGGGTGGAGGCACCGCCATGGATCCAGGCTCCTCAACCTGTTAGTGGCAAATCAGGCAGGGGTAGTAGCCCCTGGGATAGCGCCATCTAGGGGTTACACATGCTTGAATTCCACCACTGTTTTTGACTCCACAACCTTCCTCCGAAGGCCGCTCCATGCATCCACAACCCTCTCTGTGAAAAATACTTCCTTAAATTACCTCTGAGTCGCCTCCTCTATCTTCAAATTGTGCCCTCTTGTTCTTGCACACCTCTTTTTTTGAAAGATGCTGTCCTCTTGGACTTTGTTGATTCCCTTGAGGTACTTGAACCTTTCTATCATGTCCCCCCTCTCCCTCCTTTCCTTGAGGCTATACATATTAAGCTCCTTTCGTCTCTCTTCATATGTCTTCCGGACCCTGCACCATTTTAGTTGCCCTCCTCTGGACAGCTTCCATCCTGTCTATGTCTTTGCGGAGATTGGGTCTCCAGAACTGCACACAGTACTCCAGATGGGGTCTCACCAGCTGTCTGTACAGAGGGATAATAACTTCCTGTTTTCTACTGGTGATGCCTCTCCTATGCATTCCAGTATCCCCAGCCCTCCTTGCTGCCCTCTCACATTGCTTGCCCACCTTTAGGTCATCTGATATGACTACCCCAGGTCCCTTTCCATTTTTGTTGTTGTTAGTATCTCACTCCCCTTGTGTACTCTTCCCCTGGGTTTTTGTTTCCCAGGTGCATTACCTTGCACTTCTTAGCATTGAATCTAAGCTGCCATACATTTGACCATTCCTCTAACCTTGCCAAGTCCCTTCTCATCCTTTCCACCCCACCTTGTGCATCAAATCTGTTGCAGATCTTTGTGTCATCTGCAAAGAGACATACTTTTCCTTCCAGTCCTTCTGCAATGTCACTTATAAAGACATTGAAGAGGACCGGTCCTAATACTGAACCCTGCGGTATCTCACTAGTAACCCTCCTTTCTTCTGAGTGGACTCCATTTACTATTACTCTCTGTGTCCTATTCTCCAGCCAATTCTTTACCCAGGCTGTCATCTTGGGACCCACTCCCAGGCTGGCTAACTTGTATATTAATCTTTTGTGTGGACTGTGTCAAATGCCTTGCTAAAGGTCTAGGTAGGCCATGTCCACAGCCCCTCCTGATCTACTACTTTGGTCACCCAGTCAAAGAAATCTATCAGATTCGTCTGGCATGACCTCCCACTGTGAATCCATGCTGCTTAGGGTCCTGTGCCCTCTGGCCTCTAGATACTCAACAATTCTTTCCTTCAGAAGTGATTCCATCATTTTCCCTATCACTGAGGTTAAACTAACAGGTCTGTAGTTTCCTGCTTCTGCCTTGCTCCCACTTTTGTGAAGGAGAATCACATCTGCCCTCCTCCAGTCCTCGGGTATCACCCCATCCTCCCACGATTTGTTAAAAAGGGTAGTCAGTGGTGTCACTAGTTCTACCCTTAATTCTTTTAGAATTCTGGGATGAATCCCATCAGATCCCATTGCTTTGTCCACCTTCAGTTTTAATAGTTCTTTCAGAACCCTTTCTTCTGTAAATGGGCAGGTATCAACTTCTGTATCCAGAGTGTTTCTACTGTTTGTTTTATGCATCTCCCCCTCTTCATGTGTAAATACTGAGCAAAAATATTTGTTTAATATCTCTGCCTTTTCACAGTCTCCCTCTGCCCACCCTCCTCCCTTTATTAAGCCTCACTATCCCTCCCTTGGTCTTCCTTCGCTCCTGATGTACCTATAAAGGTTTATCCCCTTCTTAACTGAGTTGGCTGTCTTTTCCTCGGTTTGGGCCTTTGCTGTTCTGACTGCCTTCCCAGCCTCCTTTGCTTTAACTGATACAGTTCTCTGTCCTGCTCCTTCTGCGATTCCTTGTACTTCCTGAATGCTTTCTTTTTCTCTTGAACCTTCACTGCCACTTCCTTTGAGAACCATAGTGGTTTCTTACATCATTTTTTTTGTTTATTTGCTTCACACAAAGGCTCGTTACCTCTGTGATGGCAGTTTTTATTATTCCCCATTGTTCTTCCACCCCTCCTTCCTGCCCATTTGCTAGTGCATTCCTTAGGCACTCACCCATTTTGGCAACGTCAGCCCTCCTAAAGTCCAGTACTTTTGTCTTTGTATGGCTTGACTCTATTGCTGTGTTTATTGTGAACCATACTGTTCGATGGTCGCTAGTTCCCAGATGGCTATCCACTTCTACATCTGTGATCCTCTCTCCAGCTCCATTTGAGAGAAGCAAGTCTAATATTGCTCCCTCTTGAGTGGGCTCCAATACAAGTTGTCTAAGGCATGCCCCCTGTAGGGCATCTAGAATAACTCCACTCTTATTACTGTATTAACCCTTTCCTTCCACAGGTGTGGTTGTGGGGGTAGGGAGGAGGCAGTAACATGGTATAAAATGTGGTAGTTTAATGGTGTGTGGTTGCAGGTTGCCCAAGGTCGGGGAGGTCCCCGGGTTGTTTTTGTTTTGGGGGTATTAGGTTAGAAGGCAGATAGGTTTTCCCTAGAGGGTTAGGGGGATAGACAGGCTGTGGCCCTGACCTGCAGTAGGGACCGCAGTGCTGATCTATCAGGGCTATGCTCTGGATGGTTCTAGCAGAGCCACTAGGCGTCCATAGTAAGTGGATAGTGTAGAGGCTGATATGTCAGCTAAAGGCCTCTAGGCCCTTAGTGTTGCCTGCCTGTGCTTGCACATGGTAGGAGGGGGCCTGATCACCCCCCTCTGCAGGTAGCACATAGAGTGGGATGGCCTAAGGCCGGATAAATAATGACTGTGGACAGCCATTTTCCTGGTCAAGGGCGAGTGTAACCCCCTTGTTACCCGGAGTTACTAGAATCCCAGTAAGACCTAGTGGTAGGCAGGGAAGGCAGCTTGTGAAACTCCAGTTAAATGGGTTTCACACTGTCTCACTCTGTTTGCAGTCTCAGCTGAGACTGAGGGATGACATCACCAATAGAACTTTCGCAGCTGTATGAACCACATTGGAATCTGCAGCAAAGGGAGTTAGGTAGAACGTTTGGAGTTTTGAAGTCAGTGCTACAGTTAGTCTTTAGTGAGTGTGTGAGAAGTAGGGAGCTTGCTGTTAAAGCAGCTCAGTGAAGGCTCTAGGAGCCTCAGCCCTGACAGAGGGCTACTTTTAAGTAGTAGGGTGTATGTCTCCACCTTAAAGAGAGACACATAAGAGTACTGAAGTGGTGGAGACCGCTGTTTTCGGGTCTCAGTACCCCCTCCCTCTGGGGGGGGGATGAAAAGGATTCCCTGCAGATTCCTGGGGCAACCCCCTAGTTCTGCTTGTGGAGGAAAAGCTGCCTGTTCATTTCAGTATTTATTTGGGAGAAAAGAAGATTTGTGACTCGCCTGTGGGGCACCTGCAACGTAAGGGTGAGTGTCTGCTCTGGCTAAAAGGGCCTATGTTTTTCACCCTGGGACTTGTGTGGCAATGTGGGGATTGAACTACTAAATATTGGGAAGCCTAGAGAAATAGGCTAAGCAAAGTAAAAGTAGTTTCAAGTTCCAGAGTTTGTTGGGATGCAAATAATATGTAGTGGTGATGTGACAGACGTCTACCCTTAATCTACATTTAAAAGTTCTGTACAGGAATTGTTCAGTTTCCAGAGAAATGGCTGGGTATGGGCTGTGGGAGCTGGATGTGGGTGGCCCCCCATCTTTAGTGACCCGGTCCACCTCTATGGATTTCTTCTGTGGATTTCTACTTTGCCTCAGGCACTTGGCCAGTGATGGGGGAAGTACCCAGATGTGGGATTGTAAGGAAAATTCCCTCTAGGAGTAGCAGGCTCTAGTGTGGTTTGGGGAGCCACAACAGGATAATTGGTTCATTCCTCAAATGGACTGCGGATCAAGTGGCCGACGGGGGAGCTGGGCCCGTGGGGAAAACCCAAGTGTGTACAAGTTGGGCTGTGTACCCAAAGCTGCGTGCAAGTCCGGGCTGTGTGCCTGGTGGGTTTAGAGCCTGAGGGCTGGAAATAGTGATAAAGTGTTCTGTTATCTCTAATCTGCATTACCAGGAAATGTAGCCCCATGGGGGTCCGTCTATGCTTTGTTTGTTCAGCTAGGATGTGTATAAAAGCCACACTGAAGAATCCCATTCCTGGTTCTGGACATTACAGTTATTGCTTCCTGTGTTCGGATTTACTTGGGTGCCCCTGTGCAGAGTAGCCAAACCTAGGCCCCCCTGTGCCGAGTAACCTCATCCTCCCCGAACCCAGTCCCCACCAGGTACTGCTGTCAGCTTCAACAGCATGCCACCTGTCATTTTGGCAAAAAGGCAGGGGTGAGGGGTTACAGTAGCATTCCAGATGTGCTCCCAGTTTAGATTGCATAATGCAAATGACAAGTCATAAACTGGAAGGTCGGGGAAATACTTTGCTTCCTTTTGTGGAAAGAATGAGATCTAGCTCCCTTGTTTTGCTGACATGCACATTTCTCTTTTTCATGCGTCAGCGGTAATTTTTGTGTTATAAACTAGGAACACAAAACAAAACAAAACTACAGTTCCTTTGGGTGGTGTAAACCCCAAAACTGCCTTGTTTGCTGAACTTAAACCATTGCAACTGCAGGTTACAATCAATACAGAGAGTGACGTCACAGTTTTGTTTAGTTTCATGAAAAGGTAAGGAAAAAGCTTTTTGCTACTCGGTGTCTGTTCACCTTGAAAGTGGAAACATTTTCTCTGCAGTGTTTTTTTTTTTCTCTTAAAGAAGTGAACCGAATCGAAAGTCAGAGAATAAGTCAAACAGTCTAGGCAGATGAGTGGAAATAAATCGTGTCAATGCTGAGAAGGCATGATGTATCAATTCAACCCTCAGTCAAAAACGTTTTAGTCACTCTCAGCATGGCAGCATAGCCTAGAGGTTAGAACATAAAGCTGTAATTTGGAGACTCAGTAGACTTGAACAAAAAAAAAATATATAAAGAAAAAGTCATATTATGTAGGAAGTGTGGAAATAACATTGGGTGTGTGGAAATGACGTTATTACATCTACGCTCCTTGTTATTTCCAGACTTCAGAGAAGATAATACTTTTTATTTTCATTAAAGTCATCCACATGTGTGGTGTAAAAACATATTTCGCTAGCTTTCTCCTTCCCCATAGTAACTGTCCCTCTTCTGGCAACTAGCGACCTCTTAGGTCCAGCATCAGACTTAGCTATATTTCTGTGAGCGGGGCGGCCCAGGAGTATATTTATATATATTCTATATTTAAATTGTCGTGCAGTGTTTTAGCCCCATTTTTATGTCCTCTCGCCTCCCACTGATACAACTGTACTGTTGACCTCTCATTGGTCAGCAGCTCATATCTGCATAGAGTGAGGGAGGAAGACATGTTTTTAGCTGCTTAATAGAGGCAGTAGCATTTTTCTATAAAACTTATGGAATGTTACTAATGGAACTGATTAGGTGATAAAACATATAGGGCAGTGTACGGGAGCCCATACACAACCACACTAGTCTAATATTGTGTGGTTTCCATGATGACAAGGACCTCAAGAGCGAAGCTCCAGAGGTCCCTGTTGTCATGGAAACCATGAGGTATTTGAATAGCGTGGTTATGTATCTGGGGCTCCCATACACTTTTCTATATAGTGTATGGACCCCAAAAACAAGCTGCCTTACTCCTGTGGCTCCCGATGTCAGTCCCTGCTGCCGGAGACCCTCCCTTCTCCTCTGGCCACCCGCCCAGTCAGTCCACACACGCAGCTTGTCAACTACCCCCTGTCCAATGAGCAGCTCTGTTTGGGGGTGGTTGCATTGTGATGTGCCTACTAACGCAGAATGAAAAGTCATTCTGTGTTAATACGCACGTCAATAGTGCAGCAGAATTACTTTTTCAAGTGTATGGATTTCCATACACAACTGTGTTCGTCCATGCACTGTATTTTTTTTACTGCATGCAAACCTCTTATCAGGATGGTGGCTTTCAGCTAGAGTGAAGTTTGCAATTTTTTTTCCTGTATAGATTTTTAGGTATTTTTCTCTCTGTTTTCTCCCGTTCCCATTCTCGGCTGGGCACACACATGTGGAGGCAATGGAGATATAATAACAGTTCAAATGAAGGAAAGGAATAACCCCATTTGTTCAGATGCTTACTAAATATTTCAATGGATGAGCAAATTTGAGAACTGAAGTGGGCAGTTATAAAGGAAAGAGGTAAGCAGTGAGGCTCAACAAGGCATGTCCTATTCTGGGATAATATCTTCACCTTGTGTGTGTTGTAAGGCATGAGGCACAGCTGAGTGTTTCATCCACATGAGAAGTGACATTATCCAGCATATCACAAACCCTGGAGTGCCTTATAGTGATTATATAATGGATCCTTTAGAATGAAAGGAAGCATTTTATGTAGGTTTCTTTAGATTCGTTTTAGACTGCTGTGTTACAGTGAGAAAACATCACAGCTGGAACTAGCGCTACACCAATCAGATTTCAGGATTTTTTCTATTTCTTATTTGAAAGGCTATGTCTGTAGATCAATGGGGTGAGTAACCAGCCACGCCCCCTTCCTGAGCCATATAAGCAGTTCCTGGAAGCTGTTGGTCTCACTCTGCACTCATGCAGTCCGCATCTTGAGCATATGAACCTCGTGGCTGGGGTCCTTCAAATCTGGCCCATAGTGGGAATGTTCTCACTCCGGATGGAGCTTTAGCATGCAGTCATATGGCGCACCTCTTGATGCAGAATTTTGGACTTCAGCTGCCATGGGGTGGAGTCCTCAGAGCCCAAGAGCACTCCTTTGATTATAGCATTACCGTGGCACCTTCGAAAGCTATTCTCACTATGACCACCTCTGGTTCACCCAGTTTGTTTTAGTCAGTAGGCTTGCTGAGTGCCTCAGCAGTCGTAGCTGTCCTACTCCTGCCTTGGGGGTCCACTCACACTCAGAGTACCTGTTGTTGCAGAATCCTCTCACAACCCTTCATGGCGTTCCCATTAGAGGGACCGTGAGAGCTTTCCACCAAATTGGAATATTTCCTCTCCTTTGATTGGGTTTCTAAATTGCAGCAGCAGAGCCATCACTAAATAAACTACCCCTAGCCTGGAGGGAAGGTGACTTAGGCCTTGGATCCCCAGAGATTTCCTCCAGTTAAAAGTTTTTTTTTCCCTGTCCTCCTTGCCAAAGGTCATAATATGGAGTTAGTTGTTTATAAAATATTCCCTAGTTTCGTTAGGTAGGTTTCCATCGTTGGATGGAGATGGATGGTGGGTGGCCTTACAAGTAGCTCCCTCTTTCCTTAGGAAACCCTCGACGTCATCAGTACAATCCATTTTATCAGTGCAATCCTGATTACCTGTAAATATCATTTGTGTTTTATCAAACTGTCTTGTTGCTGTCAATCTACTTCTGTACCTCGAAGTCAACATTTACTGCTCAATATTCTTTCTGGGGCTCCTTCCTAAGGTGCCTTTATGGAACCCTCTTCGAGGGTTCCTTGCCTTCAGTGCCCCTACAGGGTGGTAATTCCCTGTTGAACAGAGAGTGTGAATGGCCAAACAGTTATCACAGTTACATAAGAATAACATTACTCTGGTTGCATAGGCCCACTGAATTGAAAGGCTATACCTGTAGTTCAATGGGGTGAGCAACCCGCCATGCTCCCTTCCTGAGCTATATAAGCAGTTCCTCCCAGCCTCCTTCTGAAGCATTTTTTCTTTGCCCCACCATTCTACACTCCTCCTCCAGCAGCATGCCTCTCTCTTCATGGGGGCTTTTTCCTAAGTCACCTTTAGGCAAGGGAATCTTTCCCGTGGCACCTCTAGGAGTGGAACCCTCTTCAAGGGTTCACTGCCTTCGGTACCCCTACAGGGTGGTAATTCCCAGTGGAACAGAGAGTGCGAATGGCCAAACAGTTATCACAGTTACACAAGCATAACACTACACTGGTTGCATAGGCCCAGGCACATTGCAATAACAGAATATTTGTAAACATTATTTTATATCGAGAGCCTCGGATTTGTGGAATAAACTTTCATCTAAATTGAAACTGATCATGTTGTTAAATTCAGTTCAGTGTTGGTGAAATATGTAGTGCTTGGTGATACTTGAGCTGATTTGTGAGATTTTTATTTATTGAATAAATGTGGCTTTTATCTATTACCACCCTTGGTAGATGAGCTAGGTAGCTGTAGGGAATATAAGCCCAAAAAGGATTACCTCCTCCAACTCTGGAGAGTGTGATCAGGAGCACTCAGGAGAGGAAAAAAAAACCTTTGGGGAAAACCTCTTAGGACCCATGGCTACTGATCTGCTCGTCCTCTGAGCAAACTTAGAGGAGATAACTGAAAAAGCATTTTTAAGTTCGGAAGTTGGATTAGGGATGTATCTTTCGAAGGCCGATGATTTCCATCTTCCAAGTCTTTTGATAATGTGAACTGGAATGTTATTACGAGATGCTGAAGAGGCTGCTCCTATACGAAATGAATAACCTGAAAAGGAAAATGGATCTAGTCAGATTCTCTGAAGTAGGATTCTTGTATGATCGATGAACCATTTTGTTGTCATGGGAATGTTGGGGTCTGAAGATAATAGGGGAGAAGATGGATTTAAACTGGAGTGGAACTTCATGAGTTTTGATAGGATCATGACTGGACACCATTTTTTTTGATGATGAGTAATAGGTTATGGAAGTCTTGGATTGGAGTCTGTCAGTTTTTGATGAAGGTAATGTAAGGATGAAGGTGTCGTTATACCTTTCGATGTTGGATACTCTGAGGAAAGCAGATGAGCGAGGTGAAGATGTGGTGAATTCTCCCGGATGAAGGAATCCATAGAATGCTAGCATGATAGCTGAAGATATCATGATGTTTGAATGATGTTCTAATGGATTAGATTCTAGTAAGTTTAAAAGCTTTCTGAATAAAGGACCTTCGATTGGGAGTAGATTAGGGGAACTTGGAGTGAATAATCGTTTATATCCTAGTAGAAGTAGTTTGATTGATTGGTGAATAAAGATGGTGACGATGGTGAATACTGAGAGAGAATGAACTGGATACCTGCAAGACACAATTTGATTGTGCCATGTGCAAGATGTGATGCTTGATGGCAAAATATCAGAAAGGCTAGAACTCGATCTACCAAAATGATAATTGGTTGTGATGGTGAGGAAGCACAGAATGATATGTATTTATTCCAGGCTGTTGAATATATGGCTCTACTAGATGGAGCTAATGATGACCACATGATTATAGATGCCTGATGTCGACAATATGTTACATCATTATTAGATCGTAGTATGATGGTGGCAGAGTCATGATAGGGTCTGCTGAAGGATGAAGTTGGAAGAATTCCTAAATTGAAATTGAGAAAGAGCATCGGCCGTTTGACTTTGGGTGCCAGGAATATGAGAGCAATTGATTGTGAAACTGTAAATGAGAGAGAGCCATGTTAACCTCCGCATGAACAATATGATGGAAGGAGATGATGAGTGACCTTTGTTGACTATAGCTACTGTGGACTGATTGTCGGAGGATATGGAGACTGACTGGTGGGACCATAAATGCCTGCATGTAGCTGTGGCTGCTACGATTGGATAGATTTCGAATGACGGAGACATGGAGGCGAATTCAGTCAATGATGAGACTTCAGGAGGCCAAGGGGCTGCGATCCACTCTCGAGAGAATATAGCAGCGTATTCATGAATAGAAGATGCACCTGTGAATATAGAAGGGTGGTTTTGGTGTGTTGGGTTGTTTCTAAACATGGAGCATCCATTCTGTCTTGCTAGAAAGAGAGACCACATGGCTAAATCGGACTTAGCAGATGCTGTAATTCTGATGTGATGATGAAGGTCTAGGATGGATGAGGCTTGAATGAGAAGGTATGATATGAATGAATGACCTTGTGGAATGATTCTCATTGTGAAATTTAGATGCCCCAAAAGGGAAAGCAGTTCATGTTTTGCATGATCCTCCCAGGTGGAAAAGGAGGAGACTAGCGCTTGGATCCGAGAAAGCTTGTCTAGTGGGAGGCGATCTTCCATGCGGTCAGAATCTAGGACAATCCCCAGAAAGTCGAGAGATGTAGACGGTCTGGATGTCTTCTCGGCCACAACGGGAACCGACAGAGTGTTGAACAGGCTGTGAAGTGTCGAGATACTAGCCCCTCGAATGGCGTGAGGCAGATCCACAAGAAGGAATCATCCAGCAAATGAAGCACAGTGGGCAAGTGGTAAACATTAAGCAAGGCCCAGCAGAAGAATTTGGCAAAAATGACAAATAGCTTAGGGCTGCTATGGCATCCAAATGCAAGGCGAAGTGCAAAATAGACAGCAGAATCCCAATAAACTCCGTGGATGTGCCAAAGGGAAGGATGTATGGGAAACAGCTTGACGGCATCTGAAATGTCCGCTTCGGACAACCAAGAACTATGACTGGACTGCTTAATTAAGGTGATAGCATTGTCGATGCGGGCAGAAGACAAGGAAAATTCATCAACTGGAATGAGAGAATTGACGCTTGGAGTGGGAGAATGACGAGAAGCAGAGAGGTTGATGACGAGGCGCATTATGCCAAAGAATTTCTGAGTGGCAACTCTGAGGTGATTGATTCTATAGATGGGAAAAAGGGGGCTGTGGAAATGGCCCAATACAAACCCTTTGTCCACTTCTGATTTAAGGAGGGAGCAGACGACGGCAGGTTCCTGGATGGCAGACTGCAAATTAGGGCAGAAATGTGAGGAAGTGGGAAGGACAAAGACTCCAGTGTGAAAGCTAGAAGCCAATTCCGAGAGGAGAGAGCGGACGGCATTCTGGTCAGGGTGAGTGGACAGCAAGCGGGCGAGGGCACTGATGTCTACCGGGGTAGATGGGTGGACCTGACTTCGTCTGGAGGGTTTGGGAGCCTTAGGGCAAATGTAGCGAGCGTGAGCATCGCCGTAGATGCAGCACAAGTGTAGGAATTGGCATTGAGGGGTTGAACAACTGCGGTCATTAAAGTTGTTACAGGTAGACTTACTGCCAATGTTATGAATGGGGTGACCGTGGTGGTCAATATGAGCGGGCAGATTGGGGACGGGGCGAGCTAGGCTGGAGGCGGAAGATGAGTTGAAAGAATGAATTGAGTCAGGAACTGATGGGGAAGGTCGAGGAGGAGACACTGTCAGTGGGCAAAGGGGAGTGAAGTGGGTGAATGAACCACAAAGAGAACAAGAATAGGTGTGTTGACCAGCGAAGTGGCGGCAAAGCGTTCGGTATCCAAAATGGCTCAATTAAGCTTGATGTTGTAATGGTTCAATGCAGAGGTGGCCTTAGCCGAAAGGAGCGATGATAATCATAGAAATGAGTCTCACCATTTTGGACACTAAAGTCAAAGAGGAATTAAAGATAATATCCAATTCTTCACGGTGATCTGGGAAGAAGGAACAAATGATGTCACAATAGAGGCTGAAAGTGAGGATGAATTCGGCCATCATCATCTTGCGAAGGAGACAAAACCCTTGGACTTCAGGATGATGGATACATTTCCACATGATACTATACGATTGTCCAAAACGTTGTGGGAGGAGATGAGCAGCGAGACCAAGTTGATGCCCTTGCTGTCCAGGATGTCCTTGCAGAGGTTAACAGGAACAAGGTGAATAGGAGAGATAAATGGAAACTGACGAGAAAGAGATGAACCTGTAGGAACAGCAGAAGGCATGGATAAAGGAGGCACCACCACCAAGGGGAGGATAGAATCCGGAGGCGGGATGAGGTCTGTGGAAGGTGATCGAGCAGGCAAGGTGGGGGCAGGAGGGGAAATCTGGGGAATGGTAGGATGGGCTTTCAGTGTAGAAAAAATGAAACTGTATGTCTGAAATGGAAGTGGTCATTTGAGCCATGAAATCCCGAATGTTCGACAGAGGAGTGGGCTCGGGCTGAGGAAGGGACTGGCTGGGGCTGGGGCAGGTCTAGGTTGTGACAATGCTTCCATGAGAAGGTCGTAGAGCACCTGCTTCCAAGCAGAGGAAGAATAGGAGATGCCTCTTCTGGCCAACTCCGACATGAGGTGAGGTACCGTCCAATCCTTGATGGAGCGTTGTGGCTTGGACATGCATTTTTGACTGACAGGTCCTAGATGGGGTATAGGAGTCATAGGATGGGCTTCCATTGATGAATCTTCGACGGATGACATGGTGAGGAATGAGACCTGGGGATAAGAAAGAAATTTAAAGCCATGGGAGGAGACAGAGGAAGGCTAGAATGAACGGGAAGAGAATCATGGATGGAAATAGGGAACTGCATAGGAGTATGGAATGGATGGGAATGAAATGCCTGGGAGGGACGAAAACTTACCACTAAGACTGGATCTCGGCAAGGAAGGCTATAGGAAGAAGCAGCAGGGAAGGAGCGACGAAGTCCAAAATTGACCACTAACTTAAAACGAAAAAGAGCAAGGGTGAGGATGAGGAAACAGGGAATGGTTGAACAATGATAATAAATATAGAAAACATTTTTTTTTGTAAGAACTAATGACACCAAAGCGTGGGTGCTGATGTGCCTAACTGACAGATGGATAACTGAAAGTATCTGCTAGGTGAGGCACCAATGGCGAGCGAGCTAGCGGAGTTGCGATTTTAAGAAACAAGGAAGTCACTGAGGCAGGCACAAATGGGCCCACTGGCGTGCCCAGGAGCACTATGATGTAGGCAAAAGGACTGGAAGAGGAAGGCGACGAAAGGAAGCAGAGCATATGAGAGATGAGAACTAGAGACATGTTTTTTTTTTTTTAACCACCTCCTGAGTCAGCAGATAGCCACATCCCTGCGATCTGTTCGTGGCCATAGGAAATGTTCAGACGGGGAGCCATTAAATTATTTCTGAATTCTCATGTGCTAACTGGATGTGTTAATGATCCGAAACCACAGGCTAGGGAGGAAAGTCTGTCTATGAGCAAAGAAGAGGAATTCGACTATTCGAATTGTGCCACTTGTGGATTGCTTCTTGAAAGTATTTAATTTTTTTTTTTTATTTAGGATACTGCAGAGCCTATAAGTTATAGGCTAAGGGGCGGGATCATGTGTGAGTGACAGTGCACACTACAAATGAGCAAGCATGATATGTCCAAAGATTATTCATCCCTTAGCCCAATTGCCATAATTAAAATATGGCATATGCCTTGGTCACATCAGCTCGTTCGATGTAAAGCCAGGAATCCAGCTACTTTAGGCAGCTGTCATTATTCGAAACTGAATTGGAAGGCATTGGAGAATCACGACCCTGCAAAGGGTTAAACAACCAATGACAACCCAGACGGCTCCATTGAGCTAAACATATTCACTAAACAGGACCAGAAACTTAATGTGTCACGGAAGAGAAGGCAGTTACAGTACATGTTCCTAGTGAAACACATTGCACTAAGGAACTCCTGTCTTCTGTTTCCCAGCACGGCATGGACCCCACCCCTCGAAACTGGTTCTCAGAGGTGCAGAACACTAGAATGTGAGAATTGAATTGTCCGGAGGTGAAACTATGAGGTCGACGATGGGCCAAGCATTGGAGTGGGAGACGAGTAAGCTTCAACATGAAATCCGGAAGTGAGCGCGGCACCCAGCTGCATGAGCTGCGATTCCGAGGAAGTGAAGCAGGTAAAGGGGTTTCACTGCAGAATGGCAGCAGTAGGGCTTAACTAGCACAGGAATCATGTAAGTGGCTAGCACATTATGGGACGAGAGCGAGTGAGGCATAGCAGAGAATGAAGGAGATGCGGAGACAGGCAGGCAGGGTTTGCAAGCTCTTACTGGAGGTGTAAGATGGCTACTGCAGGGAAGGGATAGAAATGGAGCCAGCGAGTTGGGTCGGTGGGGGGGAGCAAACACCTCCCCACAAGCACAAAAAGAACCTGCAGCAGGCTAGGAGTTTGGTTTGGAGATTCCACGATGCAGAATGGGTGACAGAAAAGTGCAAGGTTCAAAGCGGAAGTCAGCAAAACACCAGAAGCGAGACGCTGATTAGGGGCTCAGAGAAACAGGACAAATAGTTGAGTTTGAGTTTCTAAGCATGAAGTGCTGCAAGATGAGGGCTTTTAAGTGACGGGAAGGAATGAAGGAGGAGCCTAGTTCCCCACATTGAACCTCGGGCTTAAAGCCCTCCCATTACTAGCTGCCTACAAGGTGATGGTGCTTGGATTTTAAGGTTTCACAGTTAACCCTGAATGGGTTGTGCCTTCTCTGCATCTGTCAACTGTTAGTCACATTACAGGAGGAGAAGGGTCTTGTAATGGGGAGGAATCTGCACTCCAGTAGCCAGGGGCTGCTAAAGTCATCCCATGGGCCAGACTGAGATCAGTGGAGGGCCTTGAGCCCCTGGGTTCTGAAATACACTCCTAAGGTACATCTGGGATGCATAGTTAGTTGAAATTTTAAATTCATGATTGAAATTTGGGTGGCTCAAGGAGGCTTTCCCCAGGCTAATTTTTTTTTTAGTTATTAAAAAGTATTTTTCTATGAAGATACCTTTAATGGAATATTTTAGCTAAATTCTTAGATGCATATATTAATTTTTTTTACTTTGTTTTATTGATATTTAGAAAAGTGGGCTTTTTATTTGATGGGTTCTCATTGGCTAGTACCTCTGCCAAAGGGGGTACATTAGCTTTCAATAGACGCCCAGCAAATAAAAAGTCCCATTCTCCTGACCCCATCACCACCTAAGATATGCCTTTGCTCACTCTATTTGTTCATTGGCCAAAACATCCTCAAACAATTTGAAATCGCCACCATTTTTCCCTTGTTTAGCGAGTGTTACTGGCTCTCCAATACTGGCCATGGCAGTTTTCTAACATCCTTTCTGTTCTGCTAAGGACTGAACCTTCTCATGTCATATGCCTGCTTCAGTTTGCACATCCTGCCTCATGATTCTCCTACAGTGAGTGACCAAACAAATGGGAACACTAAAAGGTAATAAAAATAAAAAAGTGAAGATTATGTGCGGTCAGCTGCTCTGTATTTGTCTGCTTCCTAAAGTTCGCGCTGACTGAACAACACTGGCCTCCTCAACCGCCCGCTGTCGCCTGCCCTCTGGAGCCAAATATAAGAAATTTTGTAAGTTTTTTAGTTTTTTGTTAAAAGAAACACAAATCACCTTATGTGATTACCATTCTACTCCATGTTCAAACAGATCTCACTGGTCTGGTGATCACACTCTACATCCTTGGAGCCACTTCACTCCACCGCCCCTGCCCGTCATTTATAACTTCAGACTTCTTTTATTCCACTACCTTACAGCGATCGAAACAACAGCTGAAGCAGCATCTCTTCACTCTTTTCGGACCAGAGCAACCCATCTCTTCATGTTTGTCCCAATTTAAGCAGCTGTAACTGGACACTCAGCCCCCCCCCCCCACAACTGAAGCTGCTAGCACTAGCACACCATGTGCTCAACATTACTGGGAAATAGCCCAGCTAACATCCGTCTAATGCATTCCCCCTCAACCAGAACACAAATAAAATAAATCTATAATGATTTTTCTTTTTAAAATGAAATCGCTGCCCTTAACTGATCCGCACATCCATTACAGTTGGTTCAATTACCTTGACTATTTCTGCTCTGTCAAGGAAAATTGCAGTCACTT
This sequence comes from Neoceratodus forsteri, assembly GCA_016271365.2. Lineage (NCBI taxonomy): Eukaryota > Metazoa > Chordata > Ceratodontiformes > Ceratodontidae > Neoceratodus > Neoceratodus forsteri. Next base: position 1,158,022,544 of record CM057451.1, read on the forward strand.
CCCATTTCATCCTACAAACACTCGAGTGGGGAAGTTGCAACTCAGCCCCCCCCACCACTAAACTGATAGGGGGGAGGGAGAGGAGATGCCACTCACTTCTACATCTGATGAAACATCCTTCAAAGCCTACAGTGCCCTCTTCAGGCTACACAATGGTACAGGGACTACTTCACCTAAAAAAGGACTACAAATGCATTTAAAATAATTTTTTATAGCATTACTTTAATTTGTTGTAATCCTTTAAAAAATATCACATGTAGCCCATTTTGTGCAAGCAATAATACCTAACAGAGTGGGCGGTATAGGCAATATCGGACCGCCCAGGGGTGTAATGGGCAGTATGGGCAATACTGGACCTTCCAGGGGCTATAAGGCCCTCCGCCTGTGGCGTCAGGCCTCATTACGCCTCTTGTCGGTCCGGTATTGCCCAATACCGCCCACCCAGTTGGGTATTATTGCTTGCATATTAAACTGCAAAATACATTTTTTTAAAGTTAAAAGAGTTTTATTAAAATGTTAAAAAAATGATTCTAATAAGATCCTTTTACAATAAGTGGCATTCGTTAGGTTCTGGATAATTCTGGACTTATCTGAACCAGTTCTCCCATCTAGAATAAGTCAATCAATCAATCAATCAATCAATCATTGCTTATTTGCCAGCGCGCTTCCAGAAGATCAGAGCACAGAGCTAAAGTTCCAATCATACAGATAAAATAACATTCTACAATAAGTCTTAATTAACTGTAAGATTCAGAAGATAGTGTTCCATTAAATTTGCATGAGCACAACACTCTCGTACTTAGAGGAAAATAGTTATGCCATTCTAAGCTGGTGAGGGAAAGAACTCGACTGATCTAAGATCTTCTTTCATTCCAGTTTTGTTTGATTCTTTTTAGCCTTGCTGTACTCTGCCGAACCTCCCTCAGTCTCACATCCTCCCAGGGCATGCCTAACGGCAGCTCCAGCACTTCACGGTTTAGAGAGGGTTTTGGGATACTGCCAAAAAACTGAATTCCACCCTTCCTTACACTTGGCCTCCTGCATCATTTACCACTTTGATAAACAGAATGACTAGTAATAGCTGGACTCTTTTAACTTTATAATTCATTATTTAAAAAGTCGTTTAATAAATGTCTTTAATGTTGTTATGATGATTACTATTTTTGTGTTATTTATAATAATTGTACAGCGCCCTGAGCCTCATGGACAGAGCACTTTGGAAATAAACTTTGCCTTGCCTTGCCATTTAGCCAAGCTAGCCCAAATGAGGTTCTGCATCTTGTTTTCATTAGTGTCCTGCTTCCACTGAGTTTGACAGCTGGTAGACTGAAGCATAGGGAGGTCAAGTGACTAGCTGTAGGTCACGCTCTGAGATGGCGGCAGTGGTGGGATTCGAACCAGGAATCTCTGTTTCACTGTTCAGCAGTTTTGTCTCCGGTGTCTAGAATGTAGTGCCTTTTGTGATAAATATTTTTTTTGTATTTTTAATCAAAATTAACAAATTACATAACATGCAGCACTTAATTATTTGAACCATCAACACGAAAGAACAGATATAATAATTATATTTCCATATGCTGAGATTTAGTCTGCATTACAAATACATGACATTTTGGATCAAATTCACCTCTTAAAGCAGAGATTCCTAGTTAAGGAAAGACAAGACTAGAAAGGAAGAAAGCAAAATTAGCGTATTCAGGATAGAAAATAAAAAAAAGAGTCAAAGCCACCTTGGCTATGGAACAGAGAGTAGTACCTGCCTTTTGCTACATATATCCCTTATAGGCGTCAGGTAACTTTTAAAATATTTCATGGTATCTTGCCAAGTGAGGCCTTGCAGCTCTGTTTACAGGATGTGTGTGTGCTCGTTTTTGGTTTTTTTTACCATCTTACAAATCTTTTTATTTATGTTTCCTTTCTCCTTCCAGGTTATAAGAAAGTCTTTCTGTTTTAATGTATTTAATTTCCAGCAGTTTCCATTCCTTAATGGAAGGTGGGACACTGTCTAGGATTTTATTTTTTAGCGTTGTGCTAATAATGTAAAATATAGGGTTCCCCCATCATTTTTAGGATTAATGTAAATCTTACCTAATAGGCATGAGTTAAAATTAACTAGACTGGCCCAGTGGCATGGAGGGCTGAGGCACTGATGCCTTACCTTCTGTTACACCAGTGATCCGGATTCAGGAATGGACCATGGCCATGGGGAGTCAGCCAAGGAAGGAGATTCAGTGTCCCAACGGATGCTCTGCTCTGGGGAGGGAGGATGATGGTCTCTGCTGCAATGCTGCCACCTGGTGAACACAGCAGGTAGTGCAAACAGAGCCACAAGGGAAGGGTGGTGCCTCCTGACTGGGATATACGCATCTGTGCTCATCTGCTTAGTCCACGCCCACAGGGTGCTGGAGGGGAGGGGAGGGGAGAAACAGCAGAAAAAGCTGAAGCTGTGCTCAATGATTCTGCATTCCCCCACAGGCTCTGTATCATCCACTGAGCTGCCTGTTGCCACATCCCATAAAACAGCCTACTCCTGGGCTTGGGGAACCCAGGAGGCTCTGCCATGGGGGGGGGGGGAACAGTGTGGCACTGTAAGGCAGTTAGGCTGTAAGCCCCAGAGGCAATGGGTGACAGGGCTGGAGGGAGCTGCAAGGCCAAAAAAGACCAGCCAAAGAGGTGGGGGGGACGAGTTAGAACATACCGCCTCCATGATAGTTTTGATGCACATTTGTTTGGCGCACTGAGTCTCTGTTATGCCTGTAAGTGTGTCCCTTCATGTACTTAGGGTGTGAGCACTGCAGTCTGAAGGTGAGTGGTTCTTGCACGGTTAAAGACACAGGAGGTGATAGACTTATAGCCACAAGAGAGACTAGCATCATATAAATGTATTGTAAATCATCAAAGCATCTGATGATTTTTAATGAAAAATAAATTAAAAAACATTGATTTTTCAGCTGTGAGACCGAGGCCTCTGTTTAAAGGGGCAACAGTTTACTTTTTCAAACACAGCGCATAAGGCCGTGTTATGCTTTGGACCACTGAAAGGCCCAGGAGTAGTGAATCGTGCTGCCGTTGGATAATCTGGGTTTTCACTCCGACCATTCATCACCGCACTCAGGCAGCCAGAAGGGACATACTCCCTACTGCAGTGTTTGCTCTCATCGGGGACGGGAAGGCTACAGTTCCATTCCTGCACTGCCCACTATGGGTGGGCCAAGAGTCACTGGCAAATGATATGCCGGTGCTCTCCCATGGGGCACCTGGAGTCAGGATGTAGCAGATAGAGTGAGGGACGCTAGAGGGCGTACATATACATCAGTGACTTTTGAGTGGGCTAGCATCAGAGTAGTCTCTGGGAGCAAACCTAGAAATCCAAGGAAAAAAAGTCTCCTGGGCTGTGAGTAATCAGCTCCGGTGCCACTTCTGCAGGGTTTATACTCTGCCGTATGAAACTTACATGCTACTTCACATGCCTCCTAGGGAGAGATAGATGGTCCTACCATGGGGGAGGAGGAGGGTAAGCCATGGACTGACAACATTAGGATGGGGTTAGAACCCAGTGGAACAAGTGCACAAGGGAGCTGAGTGCCATCCTTTGAGAAATGGGAGTTAAAGTACAGCACATACAAACAAAAAGAACCCTTTTACAGTTGCATGACTCTTTGCTCAGCAGTCAAATCCTCAGTGCTGATTGGTCAAACCATTGCTAATGATTTCTAATAGACACTATAAATACTGCTGCTGTCATTGTTGTAGCCCATATACAAGGCAGACAGAACTGGAACAGCTGTGCTGGAGAATACCTGTGCATTTCTGATGCTGTATCATGCGCTGTAAATGAAGTCACTTCTTTGTTTTCCAGACAGGTTCTCTGGAAGGGCAGCACTTCAGGAAGGCACAACAGCTGGTTTCACTGAGTGAACAGCAGCTGGTGGACTGCTCCACAGCTTACGGGAATTATGGCTGTGGAGGTGGACTCATGGATTATGCATTTGAATACATCAAGGCAAACAAGGGAATTGACACCGAGAAATCGTATCCATATGAAGCTGTTGTATGTCACGTCACATACTGTAGTAATTATATGAGTCAGTTTGGTGGCGTTGTAAGGCGCCCCTTGCCATTCCAACCTGTTCATCATTTTGTGTTAAACCTTTATAGGATAAACCGTGCAGATTCAATCCTGCCGCAATCGGTGCCACTTGCACTGGTTATGTTGATATTCCCTCTGGAAATGAAACCGCTCTTCAGGAGGCAGTTGCTACCATCGGCCCCATCTCTGTTGCCATTGACGCTGGGCACATGTCTTTCCAGATGTATGAGTCAGGTATGAAAAATCAAATATTACTACAAGAAGTCTGCGTTAGTAACTCATATTAAACCTAACACTATCAAGAAACATAGAAATATAGAATTTGACGGCAGATAAGGACCGCTTAGTCCACCCAGTCTGCCCATTTCCCTACCTAATGGATAAGCTGCAGATCCTAGTTAACCAACAGCCTACTTCTTCCTACCTCCACCCACTAGAATTGCCTTATGACTGTCTCATGCATTCTTGAAATCCACCACTGCTTTTGACTCCACAACCTCATCAGGAAGGCTGTTCCATGCATCCACAACCCTCTCCGTGAAAAAAATACTTCCTCACATTACCTCTGAGCCGTCCCCCAATCTTCAAATTGTGCCCCCTTGTTCTTGCACACCTCTTTTTCTGAAAGATGTTACCCTCTTGGACTTTGTTGATTCCCTTGAGATACTTGAAAGTTTCTATCATGTCTCCCCTCTCCCTCCTTTCCTCGAGGCTATACATATTAAGTTCCTTAAGTCTCTCTTCATATGTCTTCTGGCGCAGACCCTGTGCCATTTTAGTTGCCCTCCTCTAGACTGCCTCCATCCTGTCTGTCTTTGCGGAGACTGGGTCTCCGGAACTGCATGCGGTACTCTAGATGGGGTCTAACCAGCTGTCTGTACACAGGGATAACAACGTCCTGTTTTCTACTGGTGATGCCTCTCCCTGTGCATCCCAATATCCCCCTAGCCCTCCTTATTGCCCTCTAACATTGTTTGCCCACCTTTAGGTCAGCAGATATGACTGCCCAACGTCCCTTTCCATTTTTGTTGTTGTTAGTATCTCACCCCCATTGTGTACTCTTCCCTGGGTTTTTGTTTCCCAGGTGCATTACTTTGCACTTCTTAGCATTGAATATAAGCTGCCATACATTTGACCATTCCTCTAGCCTTGCCAAGTCCCTTCTCATCCTTTCCACCCCACCTTGTGTATCAGCTCTGTTGCAGGTCTTTGTGTCATCTGCAAAGAGGCATACTTTTCCTTCCAGTCCCTCTGTAATGTCGCTTGTAAAGACATTACATTAGCAATAGTTTGACCAATCATATGAGTCAGTTTGGTGGCGTTGTATGCACCCCTTGCCATCAGAGGTAGTTGAAGTAAATTGTTATCTGTTATCTGTGTACTTATCTAGGTGCTTGTCACAGGTGTCAGAAGGGAATAGTTATCTGTGAAATTAACTAAGTGTAGAAAGATTTGCAAAGTAGGGGGAGTGGCTTAGCTAGAAGGAGCCAGGTTAAGACCAGATATAAATACTGCCCTAGATAGCTTCTGCCAGAAGACAGACAGAACTCCAGGAGGAAGGAGCTCCTGCTATAACTAAAACTTCTCTACTGGGACTATATTGCCTTCCCCTCCACCCCCACCCCCATCGTAAACCAGTTCTACTTTTATAGGCACAGGATTTAACTGACAACAGGAACTTCCTGTTTTGGAGCAGGAAGTGAGTGATCACAGAGCCACCCAAGACTCACCATCCTAGAAGGGCAAGAGTAGCTCTCCACCCCCCCAGCTGCTGGAGGTCTGACTCTGAGCAAGTAAGGAGACTACTGAGAAATATAGGAACTTCTTGTCTCAGAACAGGAAGATCAGGAGATAAAAGGGTGCAGAGGCAGTAAGTAAGTAGGGAGAGAAGAAAAAAAAAGAAATAAACAAACAGAGGAAAGAGTAAGTATTCCACATAACAGTTAGGGGGCCAGAAATAAGACATGACGGGAGTGGTGCAGTGCAGTGGTTATGGAGCAGCAGTCTTCCGGGAGACATTCTGGAGGATGCAGTGTTGTCCTATCTGCAGACACCTCTCTGGGCTGAGGGAGGAGGTTGCTCATCTCCAGGCTGAGTTGACCAGGATTTGTGGGACTTCCTCTCCCACCCAGGGACCACCAGGGTCACTTCCATTGCCTCAGAGGTTGCCAAGAAAGAAGAGTAGTTGGACCACAGTGGGCTCAGAGAGGGTGAGGGTGATGGAACAGAGGCTCATCCCTCCAGTTGTACCTCTCCACAAATTCTATGTCGTTCTGGAAAAATGTGGTTCCTCCATGGAGGCACCCACAGTGGAGACCAAGGAGGATGCTGGGAACCTCCACAAAGGAGACCCAAAGGAGAGTGGCATGGGACCCCACAGGGGAAGGAAACAACTCCTGGTGGTAGACTCCATTGTTAGAAAGGTAGAACTGGGGGAGGAAGGGGAGAGGGAGATAAGGTGCCTGTCTGGCACCATGGCTTGGAGAGACAGGGATCAAATCCTCAGGATCGCAGGAGCAGCTGCACAGGGGAGGGAGATGGATGTCATTGTCCACCTAGGGACACATGACCTGGCTAAGAAAGGGATCAGAGCAGTGCAAGAAGCATTTGTGGAGATGGGGAGGGGCCTTAGACAAATAGCACACATGGTAACCTTCTCGGAGGTGCTGCCTGTCTATGACTAGGGTGAGGCTAGGGTGCTCCACACCATGGGATTCAATCAGTAGTTGAAAAACTGGTGCAGAGCTCATTGATTTGGCTTCATTGGAAACTGGGGGGTCCACCTGGAGGGATGCAAGCCGATACTGGCATGATGGGCTACATCTGTCCAGGAAGGGAACCAGAATCCTAGGTGATAGGTTTAAATACTTCATTGACAAGTATTTAACTAGCCAAGGGGGGACGCACTGGAAAGAAGCAGGGAAATCCTAGACGCCCCCCAAATATCAGGGTACTAAGTGAGGTAGACACCAATATAGAGATGTCAATAGGGAGAAGCGCAGGGGTAAATGGAGAAAGTGACAAATGCAATAAGGACAGGGATGGGGCAAAAGGGTAAGGCCATCAAGAAATGGAGGGTAATGAGTACCAATGCCCGTATCTGGAAACAAGCTCCTGAACTGGTGGCCTTGATGGAAGAGGGATTCCTGGATATTGTAGCAGTCACAGAAACATGGTACATAGAGAACCATGACTGGGATGTTAATATACCAGGCTACACAACATACAGGAGAGACAGGGAGGGCAGGGGGGGGTAGCTCTCTTTGTAAGGAAAAGGATGAAAGCAACTGAACAAAAGAGTAAACAGGGAGGAGAGGAGGCATTGTGGGTCATCTTAGAGACTGGAAATGGCACCACAATCCGCACAGGGATTGTATATAGACCCCCATGTCAGGGGGAGGGAATGGACAAGGATATGATAGAAGGCATACTTAGGATGGCAGAGAAAGAGGAGATACTGTTGAGAGGGGACCTAAACATGCCAGATGTTAACTGGAGCACCTTTATGGCAGCCGCATCCAAAAGCAGGGCCATTCTTGATGCCCTTCAAGTGGCATGCCTCAGACAGCTAGTTTTGGAACCCACTTGTGAGGGAGCAATCTTAGACCTCATACTCTCAAATGGGGTCAGTGAGAGGATCTCAGATCTAGAAGTGGGTAGCCATTTGGGAACAAGTGACCACCAAACAGTGTGATTCATGATAAACTCTGCTACAGAGTCAAACCATACAAAAGTGAGGGTTCTGGACTTCAGGAGGGCTGACTTTGGCAAGATGGGAGAGGGCCTTAGAAAAGCACTACCAAACAGGCTAGAAGGAGGGGTGGAGCAACAATGGGCAAATATCAAAACTGCCATCACAGAGGCAACAAGCCTTTGTGTGAAGCAAATAAACAAATCAAAACAAAAGGAAAAAGCCACTATGGTTCTCAAAAGAGGTGGTGGTGAAGGTTAGGGAGAAAAAGATAGCATTTAGGAAGTATAAGGAAACACAGAAGGAGCAGGACACAGAACTGTACTAGATGAGGCAGAAGGAAGCAGGGAGAGTAGTCAGAATAACAAAGGCACAAACTGAGGAAAAGATAGATAATTCGGTTAAGAATGGGGATAAAACCTTTTATAGGTATATCAGGGAGCGTAGAAAGACAAAGGGAGGGATAGTGAGGCTGAATAGAATGGATGGGGGGTGGGAAGAGAGTGACAGTGATAAAGCGGGGATACTGAATGAATACTTCTGTTCAGTATTCACAAAACAGGAAGTGGGGGAGGTGTCTAATCCAATTAACAGAAGCACTCAGGAGAGGGGGGTCAATCCCAGTCCTTTCACAGAAGAAAGGGTTCTGAAAGAACTCCTAAAACTGAAGGTGGACAAAGCAATGGGGCCAGATGGAATTCACCCCAGAATTCTAAAAGAATTAAGCAGAGAACTATTGACACCACTGACTACGCTTTTTAAGAAATCATGGGAGAATGGTATGGTACCTGAGGACTGGAGGAAGGTGGATGTGATTCCTCTTCACAAAAGTGGGACCAAGACAGAGGCAGGAAACTACAGACCTGTCAGTTTGACCTCTGTGGTAGGGAAAGTGATGGAATCACTTCTGAAGGAAAGATTTGTTGAGTACCTAGAGGCCAGTGGTGCACAGGACCCAAGGCAGCATGGGTTCACAGCGGAAGGGTCATGTCAGACGAATCTAATTGATTTCTTTGACTGGGTGACCAAAGTAGTAGACCAGGGAGGGGCTGTGGACATGGCCTACCTAGACTTTAGCAAGGCATTTGACACAGACCCACACAAAAGATTAGTAGTCAAATTAACCAGCGTGGGAGTGGGTCCCAAGGTGGTAGCCTGGGTAAAACATTGGCTGAACAACAGAACACAGAAGGTAATTGTAAATGGAGTCCACTCTGAAGAAAAAGGGGTTACTAGTGGGGTACCGCAGGGTTTAGTACTGGGTACAGTCCTTTTTAATGTCTTTATAAGTGACATTGCAAAGGGACTGGAAGGAAAAGCATGCCTCTTTGCCGACGACACAAAGATCTGCAACAGGGTTACACAAGGAGGCATGGAAAGGATGAGAAGGGACTTGGCAAGGTTGGAGGAATGGTCAGATGTATGGCAGCTTGGATTCAATACAAAGAAATGCAAAGTAATGCACCTGGGAAACAAAAACCCAGGGGATGATTACACAATGGAGGGGGGGAGTAACAACAACAAAAATGGAAAGGGACCTGGGGGTAATCATATCAGATGACCTTAAGGTTGGCAAGCAATGCAAGAAGGCAGTAGGGAGGGCTGGGGAGATACTGGGATGTATAGGAGAGGCATCAGCATCAGAAAACAGGAAGTTGTTATCCCCCTGTACAGACAGTTGGTAAGACCCCATCTGGAGTACTACGTCCAGTTCTGGAGACCCCATCTCCGCAAGGACATAGACAGGATGGAGGCAGTTCAGAGGAGAGCAACTAAAATGGTGCAGGGTCTGAAAGAGAAGCCATATGAGGAGAGACTAAAGATGCTTAATATGTATACCCTTGAGGAAAGTAGGGAGATGGGGGATATGACAGAAATGTTTAAGTATCCCAGTGGAATCAACAAAGTCCAAGAGGGTAGCATCTTTCAGAAAAAGAGACGTGCAAGAACAAGGGGACATAATTTGAAGATAGAGGGGGGATGGCTCAGAGGTAATGTCAGGAAGTATTTTTTCACAGAAAGGGTGGTGGACACATGAAACAGCCTTTCTGAGGAGGTTGTGGGGTCTAAAACTGTGGGAGAATTCAAGAATGCATGGGACAGACATAAGGCTATCTTTGTGGGGGGTAGGAAGAAATAGGCTGTTGGTTAAATAGGATCTGCAGCTTATCCATTAGGTAGGGAAATGGGCAGACTAGGTGGGCCAAGCGGTCATTATCTGCCGTCAAAGTCTATGTTTCTATGTTAAAGAGGACTGGGCCTAGTACTGAACCCTGCAGTACCCCACTAGTAACTCCCCTTTCTTCAGAGTGGACTCCGTTTACTGTTACCCTCTGTGTCCTGTTCCCCAGCCTATTCTTTACCTAGGCTACCATCTTGGGACCCACTCCCAGGCTGGCCAACTTGTATATCAATCATAACCTAACATTTGTTTTTTTAATTTAAAGCATGTCCTCTTCTATAGTGCAGGCATCCTGCATTGCGTGGTTTGGTTGTGTACGAGCAGTCATGGGTATGCGAGTTTTCTTTATTCACTGCGGTGAAGTTATGCCATGGTCAGGACAAAAGGCTGTTACATTACCATAAGTTCATACCTGCTGTGCAAGATGTCTCTTTTGAGAGTGTCATCCTGTTGGGCCTTATGATGGGCCATGCTGCCATGCTGGTTGGGTCCGCACTGGGCCATGCTGCCATGCCAGTTGGGCCAGCAGTGAGCCATGCTGCCATGCCAGTTGTGCCAGCAGTGGGACATGCTGCTGTGTCAGCTGGGCCATCAGTGGGCCATGCTGCCATGCCAGTTGGGCCAGCAGTGGGACACGCTGCCATGCCAGTTGGGCCAGCAGTGGGCCATGCTGCCATGCCAGTTAGGCCAGCAGTCGGCCATGCTGCCATGCCAGTTGGGCCAGCAGTCGGCCATGCTGCCATGCCAGTTGGGCCAGCAGTGGGCCATGCTGCCATGCCAGTTGGGCCAGCAGTGGGCCATGCTGCCATGCCAGTTGGGCCAGCAGTGGGACACGCTGCCATGCTAGTTGGGCCAGCAGTGGCCATGCTGCCATACCAGTTGGGCCAGCAGTGGGCCATGCTGCCATGCTAGTTGGGGCAGCTGTGGGCCATGCTGCCATGCCGGTTGGGCCAGCAGTGGGCCATGCTAGTTGGGCCAGCAGTGGGCTATGCTGCCATGCCAGTTGGGCCCTGTGATGGGATGAACTGCCATGCCGGCTGGGCCAGCAGTGGGCCATGCTGCCATGCTGGTTGGGCCCACAGTGGGACTTACTATCATGCCAGTTAAGCCCTGTGATGGGATGTGCTGCCATGCTGGTTGGGCCCACAATGGGACATGCTGCCATGCCAGTTGGGCCCCGCAATTAGATGTGCTACTGAGCCAGTGATCCAAGTCTCGCAACAAACTCATGAAGTCATGCCAGGGCAAAGCCACGGGCTGGAGCCACTACTGAGAGGCAGTGCAGGTATGGTTGATGGTGGGTTCCAGTACCACAGCAACACCTGCTAGAGACCCAAGGACCTTGTATCCTGTGTGTCAGATGGCAGCTTGCTCTCATCAAGGGGAGGAGGGTGGAGAGGGAAAAAATTGGGGAGGTGAAATCGCCAGCTGCCCTATATATTATGGTTGGCACAGTTGAACCCCACCAAACTACCAGGCTCCAACCTGCTTTTGGACGGTGGGCGGGGGGGGCCTCCCACAGACTGCTGCCAAAGAGTGCATAGCCATAGGGATATGGGTGGCATATGGTAGGTGATGGTGGTGGTTGGGGCTGGATGATAGCTGATGACTTGAACAGGGTAAATCCTGGCAATCATAGGAGGGCGGGGCCAGGAATAAAGAGCCGTTATAGCAAACAAAGGCTGGTACTCACCTAACCTGGAGTACTGAGGGAGAGGTTCGTTTTATGGTTCTGTGTACTCAAACTGTGCAAGATTAAACCCATACCATCTCTCACTCCACCTATAAAATTGTTATAAATCATGCAGGTTGGCTAAAATAACTTACAGTTTGTTTTATGTTCCATTTTATATTAAAAAAAGTGGATGTAAAGCTCCCCCTTCCTCTGAAGTGGTATGCTCCAATTTTGTTGTCCATGTACATTTTGCCACTTGGTTTTATTTCCTTGACTTGGTGGCACTGAGCCAGCCCCATCACCGACCCATTGCGGTGATGTATAGAGTAACCACTGATATGCGGCCTGGCCTGTAGGGTCATGTAAGGCCTGCAGGGGATGCAGAGCAAGCCAAGGCTTTTTCTCCTTTGGTCCCCAGTGCATCATGTGTGTAATGATGCATGGCATGAACCATCTACTGATTCCCTTCCCTACACACTGTCCCAGCTGCTGCTGCCATCCAGCCACTGCCAGATGGCAGTCAAATGGTGGAACTCAGGAAACTCACCCGCACCCCAAGGGGAGAGAGCTGTCATTGTACTCTAAGTCTTCCTTCACCTGGCCGGCCACTGAGCAACAATGGTCCATCCCGGAACCTGGGTCGCTAGTGTGCGTGGTGGTGTGACATTGAGCACCCCAACCCAATGCCACAGCCCCAGGAATGCGCCACTTTTAACATTGCTGCACGAGATGATGACTGTAGGAAAGATAAGAGGCCCCATGGTTCTGAGCACTGATTGGTTGAAATCACAGGCATCATTCAGAGAAGCTGCAGTGCAGTACGCACTGAGTGGCAGAACAAGTAGGGCCCGTTGCCCGTGTATTTGCTTCGATTCAGCCACAGCAGCCAGAAACTGGTGTCTGTTCTTTGTGTGTCAGCTGTGTGGACGTACACCTTGGAGCAAGAGATTTCCTAAACTGTTCATATTAGCCTGCTTCTTTAAGAACACTTGTCTCCTAGTAACAGTTCACCATGTTGCGTCTGACAGCACTTTCATAGGCTGCAGAACTAGCTCTCATTACTTAATGGGGAGGCAGTGGAATCTAATTGTTAAAGCACAGACTTGGAAACCAGGGACCTAGGTTCAAATCCTCTCAGAGTCACTCACCGTGCAACCTTGAGGAACTCACCTTCCCTGTGTTTCAGCCTTTAGGCATAAAATTGTGTAGGAGTAGGACCCCTCTGAAAATGAAATGTTTCATCTTTGTTTGGCTGTCCACAGTAAGTAAATCACCTAAATGTGTTTATCACTGGCATAACACTTATCCACAAGGCTGAACAGAACAACAGCTAAAAAATAATTGTTAACAAGGCTGTACTGAAATGCATACAGTAAATTTCCTCTAATACCATCAATGAAATATACTGATAGTATTATGAGATCCTGTAATACTATCATTCGTTGTTCATCAATAGTATTGCAAGATCCCATAATACTATTAATGGATTTCCTAACACAGTACCTTGCTGCTTCCTCACACCAGGTGCATACTTTTCACATCTGCCTTGAGCCAGCTTTTACTGTTAACTGTCGCATACAGTAAAAACTGATTGTTACCACAGCTGACAAAAGCACAGATTTTACAATGGCTCAAAAAGATGAAAACACAATGAACAGGAATTTCATGAAATCTTTCTTGTATCCATATAATAACAAAAAATAAGAGATACGGGACTCCAATTGCTCAGCTATAATACCAGCTTGAGGTTCTGGGGTCATGTTGGAACCTCTGGAGCTTTGCTTTCGAGGTTCACATGTCTGCCGAACCTTTCAAAGGTAATGTTGTCATGTAATACAGTCCCCTATCTATTTGTCTATTTTTAATCCAGCAAGAGAGTCTGGTGACATCATAATATTCAGGTTGTTTGTGATGTCACTGGAAATCTTGAAATATAGTCACAAGCATTGTAATTCAGGTAACTGTGACATCCAAACCCAGTAATTCCAATGATGTGGCATCAGAACGTGATAATTCTATTGGTCTTACATCAAATCGATGACATTGTGAGAAGGAAAGTTAATCAAAATCCACATGCATGGATTGAATCAACTTGTACTGTATCTGTTATATACTGTAAAAACTGACTAATAAAACTACAGAAAGATTGTAAATTCTCTCACAGAAAATACCTAATTGGATCCCTATATTACAAAAAACAAAAACTGGGTAATGATTAATAAATTGCTTATTTCCATCTCAGGATTCTGTAGACATCAAGGAACCACATGAACTTTTTACTCTCATGGTAGTGAAGTCACCAGAGAACCCCTCTGTGGAATTACAGCCTTGTAACTGACAGGTCCCCATCTGTTATTGTGTTTGTTACTGCTGGGCTCCTAGCTGTTATTTTTTGTGCCATATGGAACTCTCCCAAAATTCCTTCCCATAATACTTGGAATCTGTTGTCAGAATGATGGTAATATCAATTTCTGATGTCATATCGATGGTATTATGGGATTCAAATGTCAAACTTTCTATTGGAAAATGTATCAGTCCACATATTACATATGCATTCTATAAGTACTGCAGTAGATAATATCCCTAAATTTATGTGCACATACCTCTGGCCAATTCTTTGTAGCTGCAGCACAGTGTGGCATGTCACAAAGTTGCACAGTTGTTGAAATTGCTCTCTTGCTTTAGAGTCTGTTCACTGTTTCTCTTGTCTTCAACCATTAGGTATCTACAATGAACCAGACTGCAGCAGTGAAGAGCTAGATCATGGAGTCCTAGCTGTTGGCTACGGAACTAAAGCTGGACAAGACTATTGGCTGGTTAAGAACAGGTAAGGATATATTCATGCTTATGATTTGTCTTTAAGTAATAACAGTGCAGAACAAGGGTTTAACTCTGCAAGAGTACTTTCTGGCTCAGAGTAGGTATACAGCATGCTAACATATATGTAATAACATGCGTAGTAACATTGTAACGTGCATAGTAAAACATGGTAACATATATAGTAACATTAATATAGTAACGTAATTATCAACACAGTAACATATACATAGTAGCACAGTAACATAAACTGATTAACAAGTAGAATATAACTAATGTAGTAGCATACACAGTAATGTAGTGACATGCATAGTAACACAATAACATAAACCCAGTGACACAGTAATATATACACGTTAACATTGTAAGATATACATAGTAACACAATAACATATCCCCAATGACACAGTAATATACACGTTAACATTTTAAGGTATACATAGTAACATGAACACAGTGATGTATACATAGTAACACAGTAACATAAACCGATTAACATAGTAGAATATAACTAATGTAGTAACAATCACACTAATGCAGTGACATGCATAGTAACACAATAACATAAACCCAGTGACACAGTAATATACATTAATATACATACGTTAACACTGTAAGATATACATAGTAACATCAACACAGTGGCATATACATAGTGACATTCAGTGTAACATGCACATTACCAATTAAAGTAGTCACATGTATGTAGCAACATAAAAAACAAAGAACCCCTGTGTGCAAGCACTGAGGCAATGGTTACCCCAAAGGGTATTTGGCTGGGAAGCCAAATTTCAAAGAAATACAAAATCACACATGCACTCACAATGCAAAGCATCATGGGCTGCATATGCAAATCACTACAGAATATAATGCTGGTTCAACTTAAAGCAGAAATGTATGGTGCCAAAAGGCTTCTCACACAGTTTGCAAAGTGTACCAACAGAAGACATAGACATGTGTTTCGTCCTACCAGGACTCATCAGTATGCCTCATCTATCTGACACCCCAGTGGAATGAACCAGCTATCCTAAGATGGTCTATCTGGGTTATGTTATTAACCCAATTAAAACAAAAAACAATTTAAAGGACAAAGAATCTCTCTCTGTGTGCGGGCACTGAGGCAGTGGTTACCCCAAAGGGTATTTGGTCAGGAGCTACATTTATGTAGCAACATAAACCTAGTAATATACTATTTACCTAGTAACATAGTAAGATATACATAGTAACATTAAGATAGTGACATTCAATGTGATATATACCGTACCAATTAACAGTAACACAGCAAAGTAAATCTAGTGACATACTGTATACCTAGTAACATACTAAGATATACATAGTAACATTAACATTGTGACAGATACATAGTGACGTACTGAATACCTAATAACATACTTTAGTAAGATACACATAGTACCATTAACATAGTGATAATTTAGTGTAACATATACAACACCATTTAAGATAGTAACACAGCAACATATAAATAGTAACGTTAATATAGTAAAATATATATAGCAACACAGTAGCAGTAATATAATGGGTGGCAGGGACTCCTGGTCATATCATGCCCACCCCTACTCCATAAGCAGGTATGAATAAGTATGCTATGTAAACATTTTTACCTTAAAAGGGTTTCCGATCCACTTTCCTACCTATGGTATCCAGTAAGTTCCTAGGTAAGTAGAAATGTCACCACACTTACCTTGAACTAGGGACATTCATTGTGCTGTGACCTGAATTTCACAGCAGACATGGGACAAGCAGACAGGGGTGGGAAATACTGCTGCCACTAGAAATGCTTCTTAGCTCAGGGAGGGGATGGTGCTGCCCCGGGCATGGCAGTGATCCCTTTTTAGGGCCATTGAGTTTGCTTCTCCAAGGGCTCCGCTGCGGCACCCATGGCTAAAAGTAACTGCAGCAGTGCCACCTAGTGGTTGGAGGACAGTCAGAATGATGGTTGGGCCCCAGACCACGAAGCTGCCACCCTTCAGTGGGTGGTGGGCTACAGGACAATAGGGCTGAGTGGTCATCCCAGTTGAAAGAGGGTAAACATGCCTCTAGTGGGGATAAAAGGTACAGTATATGAGAAACAAATTATGTTACATTCCATGAGATGGGCTGCAGCACTGGGGACCATCTTTAGGTTGCTCTGTGACAGGTGTGCCACAGGAAAGTAGATTCTTGCTGCAGAGGTTAGGGGATGTACTGTCCCCATCTCTCAGTTTCTTGAGAAACAGCATTTACCCCTGCACAGTGGCAATAAATGTGTGCTTTAATAAAAACATTTTAATAAAACTATACTGCTTGTGAATGGCAGATGTTAAAGAGGTGTGTTTGCTTAAATAAAACAGGTAGCTGCCTATTTTTGTTCACTAGGAAGGGTGTGCACAGATATTCTTGGGTCCCAGCAGATGTGGTAGGGGAACTGCTGGATATCATTACATGGTGCAACTCAATATTGCCCGTTCAAGACACTCTCCCACAAGCAACATTGCAGAGGGTTTGTACACTGCATGAATGAATATCAGTGCCACTTGCCAGTCACCCTAGGTGCAATGAAAAAGGTGCAACTCCTGCTCTTTCTACAAAATTAAGGGAAAGTAAGGCTTTGATAATAGAGCACTTACTGATCACACCACATTTTCTGAATGGGGAAACAACTGTGTCCTATATAGTTCTGCACAATTCAGATTAAATACAGTAATTCATGGCAAGTATTTCCTGAGTGTGGATATCAGTTTTATTCATTTTAGATGCTTTTGCTTTATTTTACACTGGGTGGGTAGCAACATCTCTGCATCTTCTATTCCAAATTCCCAGTAAAGTAATTACTCATTCTTCCTAGGAACGCATCCATATGAAATATGAAACCACAAGGGCAAGACATCCTTATCTTTCTCTTGGATTTGCTGTCTGTTAGAAACTTAGAAACAAAGAATTTGATGGCAGTTAAGGACCGCTTGGCCCACCTAGTCTGCCCATTTTCCTACCTAACAGATAAGCTGCAGATCCTAGTTAACCAACAGCTTACTTCCTCCTACCCCCCACTAGGACTGCCTTATGTCTGTCCCATGTATTCTTGAATTCCCCCACTGTTCTTGTCTCCATGACCTCCTCAAGGAGGCTGTCTCATGCATCCACAACCCTCTCTGTGAAAAAATACTTCCTCACATTATCTCTGAGCCATCCCCCCTCTATCTTCAAATTGTGCCCCCTTGTTCTTGCACATCTCTTTTTCTGAAAGATGCCACCCTCTTGGACTTTGTTGACTCCCTTGAGGTACTTGGAAGTTTCTATCATGTCCTCTCTCTCCCTCCTTTCATCAAGGGTATACATATTAAGCTCCTTTAGTCTCTCCTCATATGGCTTCTCTTGCAGACCCTGCACCATTTTAGTTGCCCTCCTCTGAACTGCCTCCATCCTGTCTATGTCCTTGCGGAGATGGGGTCTCCAGAACTGCACACAGTACTCCAGATTGGGTCTCACCAACTGTCTGTACAGAGGGATAACAGCTTCCTGTTTCTACTAATGATGCATCTCCCTATGCAACCCAGTATCCCCACAGCCTTCCTTACTGCCTTCTCACATTGCCTGCCCACCTTTAGGTCATCTGATATAATTACCCCCAGGTCCCTTTCTATTTTTACTGTTGTCAGTATCTCACCCCCCCATTGTATACTCTTCCCCTGGGTTTTTGTTTCCCAGGTGCATTACCTTGTACTTCTTTGCACTGAATCTGAGCTGCCATACATTTGACCATTCCTCTAACCTTGCCAAGTACTTTCTCATTCTTTCCACTCCATCTGGTGTATCAAGCCTGTTGCAGATCTTTGTATCGTCTGCAAAGAGACATACTTTTCCTTCCAGTTCCTCTGCAATGTCACTTATAAAGACATTAAAAAGGACTGGTCTCAGTACTGAACCATGCGGTACCCCACTAGTAACCCTCCTTTCTTCACTGTGGACTCCATTTACTACTATCCTTTGCATCCTGTTGTCTAGCAAATTTTTTATCCAGGCTACCACCTTGGGACCCACTCCAAGGCTGGCTAACTTGTTTATTACTCTTTTGTGTGGGACTGTATCAAATGCCTTGCTAAAATCTAGGTAGGCCATGTCCACAGCCCCTCCCTGGTCTACTACTTGGGTCACCCAGTCAAAGAAATCTATTAGATTCGTCTGACACGACCTTCCCGTCATGAATCCATGCTGCCTTGGGTCCTGTGCCCCACTGGCTTCTAGGTACTCAACAATTCTTTCCTTCAGAAGTGATTCCATCATTTTCCCCACCACTGAGGTCAAACTAACTGGTCTGTAGTTTTCTGCCTCTGTCCTGCTCCCACTTTTATGAAAAGGAATCACATCCACCCTCCTCCAGTCCTCAGGTACCACCCCATCCTTCCATGATTTGTTAAAGAGAGTAGTCAGCAGTGTCATTAGTTCTACCCCTAGTTCTTTTAGAATTCTTGGGTGAATCCCATCAGGCCCCATTTCTTTGTCCACATTCAATTTTATTAGTTCTTTCAGAGTCCTTTCTTCTGTAAATGGACTGGTATCAACCCCTGTCTTCAGAGTGTTTCTATTGTTTGGTTTAGGTACCTCCCCCTCCTCTTCCTTTGTGAATACTGAGCAGAAATATTCATTCAGTATCCCTGCCTTTTCACTGTCACCCTCTACCCACATTACCTCCCCTTTATTAAGCCTCAGTATCCCTCTTTGGTCTTTCTTCGCTCCTTAATGTACTTATAAAAGGTCTTATCCCCCTTCTTAACAGAGCTGACTATCCTTTTCTCAGTTTGGGCCTTTGCTATTCTGACCGCCTTCCCAGCCTCTTTCTGCTTTAACTGATAATGTTCTCTGTCCTGCTCCTCCTGTGTTTCCTTATATTTCCTGAACGCTATCCTTTTCTCCTTAACCTTCCCTGCCACCTATTTTCAGAACGATAGTGTTTTTTTTTCCTTCGTTGTGTTTTGTTGATTTGCTTTACACAAAGGCTTGTTGCCTGTGTGATGGCTGTTTTGATTACTCCCC
Organism: Neoceratodus forsteri; assembly: GCA_016271365.2. NCBI lineage: Eukaryota > Metazoa > Chordata > Ceratodontiformes > Ceratodontidae > Neoceratodus > Neoceratodus forsteri. Next base: position 1,158,042,030 of record CM057451.1, read on the forward strand.
ATTGTTCCTCCACTCCTCCTTCTAGCCTGTTTGCTAGTGCTTTTCTGAGGCACTCTCTCATTTTCCCAAAGTCAGCCCTCCTAAAGTCCAATACTCTTGCTTTTGTATGGCTTGATTGCATGGCTGTGTTTATCGTGAACCACACTGTTTGGTGGTCGCTTGTTCCCAGATGGCTACCCACTTCTAAATCTGAGATTCTTTCTCCATCCCCATTTGAGAGTACCAGGTCTAAGATTGCTCCCTCATGAGTGGGTTCCAGTACTAGCTGTCTGAGGCATTCCCTTTGTAGGGCATCAAGAATGACCCTGCTCTTAGATGTGCCTGCAGCAAAGGGGTTCCAGTTAACGTCTGGCATATTCAGGTCCCCTATCAACAATATCTCCCCTTTTTCTGCCATTCTAAGAAAGCCTTCTATCATTTCCTTGTCCATTCCCTCCCCCCCCCTGAGATGGGGGTCTGTATACAACCCCCATGCGGATTGTGGTGCCATTTCCTGTCTCCAGGGTGACCCAGAGGGTCTCATCTGCTCCTGGTTTACTCTTTAGTTCTGTTGCTTTGATCCCTTCCTTTACATAGAGAGCTACTCCTGCTCCTCTTTTACCCTCTCTGTCCCTCCTGTAGATCGTGTATCCTGGTATGTTGACATCCCAGTCATGGTTCTCTGTGTACCATGTTTCTGTGACTGCCACAATATCCAGGCAACCCTCTTCCATCAAGGCCACTAGTTCAGGGAGCTTGTTACACAGACTACAGGCATTGGGACTCATCAACCTCCACTTTTTGATGGCCTTACTCCTTTTAGCCCCATTCCTGTCCTTACTGCCTTTGCCTTTTTTTACATTTACCTCTGTTCTTCTCCCTAATGACTTCTCTACCTTGGTGTTTACCTCACTAATTACCATGTTTTGTAGTGGGAGGCTGGGATTTCTCTGCTACTTTTCAGTGCATTCCCCTTGGCTAGTTTAAGTGCTTGCCAATGAAGCGTTTAAACCTCTCACCTAGGATCCTAGTTCCCCCTGGACAGATGCAGACCATCACACCAGTATAGGTCTGCATCCCTCCAGGTGACTCCTCAGTCCCCAGTGAAGCCAAAACTCTGAGCTCCACACCAGTTTTTCAACCATTCATTGAATTGCCTGGTGAGGATTACCCTAGCATCACCCTTGCCATAGACAGGCAGCACCTCCGAGAAGGTTACTGTATGCACTACTTGTCTAAGGCCCGTTCCCAACTCTACAAACTCCTCTTGCACTGCTCTGATGCCATTCCTAGCCCGGTCATTTGTTCCTAGGTGGACAGTGACATCCAGCTCCCTCCCTCATGCAGCTGCTCCCACGATCCTGAGGATTCGCCCCTGTCCCTCTAGCTGTGGTGCCAGGCAGGCACCTTGCCTTCCTCTCCCCTTCCTTCTCCATTTCTACCTTCCAATGATTGATTCCCCCACCAGGAGATGTTTCCTTCCCCTGTGGGGTTTCATGCCACCTTCCTGTGGGTCTTCTTTGTGAAGGTTCCCAGCATCCTCCTTGGTCTCCACTGCAGGTGCCTCCATAGAGGAACCACTATCCACCAGAAGAGTGAATGAATTGTGGAGAGGTACAGTTGGAGAGATGCAACTGTGTTCCACCATCTTCTCCCTCCCTGCACTCACCCTGGTTCAGCCTCTCTTCTTTCTTGGCAACCTCTGAGGTAGTGGGATTGGCCCTTGTGGTCCCTGGGTGGGGGAGGAGGTTTCACGAATCCTAGCCAGGTCAGCCTGGAGAAGGGCAATCTCCTCCCTCAGACCAGAGAGGTGCCTGCAAATAGGGCAGCATTGCAGCCTCTAGAATGTCTCCCGGAACACTGCTGCCCCACAGCCATTGCACTTCACCACTCCTATCATGTCTTATTTTGTGTCCCCTCTCCTGTTTCTCTGTATGCTTACTCTCTCCTCTCCTTACAACTCTCACCCTTCCTGTTCTGGAACAGCAACTTCCTATATTCTTCAGTAGACTCCTTCTTCCTTGCTCAGTGTCAGACCACCAGCATCTGGGGGGGGAGCTACTTTTTTCCTTTAGGGTTAACAAAACCAATGTTTCTCTGTGATCCTTCCCTTCCTACTGCCAAACAGGAAGCTCCTGTTGACAGTCAAATCCAGTGGCTATAAAAGTAGAACTGGTTTAGGGTGGGATGGTGGGCTATTAGTAAGAAAAAAGGCTAGCAACAGGAAGTTGTAATTTGAGTCACCTGCTTTTATAATGTCTAAGCCACACCACCAGTTAAGCTCTCTCTCCTCCTACTGGTTTAGCAAAGTAAACTGATACAGTACCCTTCCCAGTGCAGAACACACACTTCCTTCCTTCCTTTCTCCCTAAATAAGACCCCTTCTACTTCTAATAAAGTATCTGTTTGCTTAATCTCAGCAGACACTGACTCCTGCTGAGATATAAGTGTAAATTAATAAGAAAATGTAGCTTCTTTTAGTTAGCTGCTTTCTGTTCTACAAGCAAGGCTAGCAACCTGTTCTTCTGCTCTTTGCTGTGATATTTTATTATGGATCTGAAGTGAGCTTGTTATATAGCTAGTATATGTGTTGGCAGTGTTTTTTCAGACTGTCAGTATTTAATCCTTTTCATGTTCTCTTAGCTGGGGTCTCACCTGGGGTGACAGTGGCTACATTTATATGACAAGGAACAAGAATAACCAGTGTGGAATCGCCACTGCTGCCAGCTACCCATTAGTGTAGAGGTAAGTACCCCTATTTTACGAAAGCATTAACATGTTGTGGTTACAATAAAATGTATTTAACTTTGCTTTTTTTTCAACAGCTCAGCTACAAGACACTTCCATTTACACAAGCTGTCCAAATACAAGTGATTTTACAGCAGCATAGCACAGCTATGCAAGACAAAATGTACTCAGAAGAAAAATGGCTATGCAGAACTGATGAGAATTACTTTATACATGCCCAGTGAAGTCGGATCACCTAATTAGTATGCATCGGATCAATGTGCTGTCTCCCTCTGCACATTTGGTTTTCTGTCTCCACCCATGTCCCTACTGGTGCTGTTTGGTTTTGTTTCAATAATCTGGACTTGCTTTAGACTGGAGAAAAAAAGTTCTTTTCATGCACCAAGAACACTGGAACAGCATGTCTGCTCTACTGTACTAACCTGGATACAACGGGCCTTCCATAGCACACAGATGCACTTCTGTATCAATTTCAGGTGCACTGGGTTTTCACTTCTGTACTATTCCAGGTGTACCAGTGTAACAGAGTGCAAACCTGTTCGGCAAAGGCTATGTGAAGTGACATTTCACTCAGAAAGTATCACTTCAAAGCATCAATGAAGGGCTTGCTGCCAAAACAATTATTTCCCCACCCTCAGTAGCACCCAAAATCTCACCCTCAAACACCCACCAAGACCCATACATCATCTTAAAGCAAGTATCCCCTTCTTCCCACCCACTCAGCAACAAGCAATGTACTCTACACAAAGAAGTAATGACTCCTCCCCCCGCACCGCTCATCAACTCGGCCCATCTTTTCTTGTTCTCCACTCTCTCCCAGGGCGTAGATGTTCAGACCCCTCTGCCTCTCTTTCTAGGGCTTTCCATGCAAACCCTGCACCAGTTAATTACTCATGATGAGGGCTTCCCCAAGTGCCTTATCTAACTCCTCTCCTTGTATTGGAGGTCTGTGTACCTCCCCTGTATGGACTGTGGCCCCAGTGCCTGTCTCCAGGATGACCCACAGCACCTTCAGAACTTTCTTTTCCTCCAGGTGCCTCTGCACTTTCATGGCCTTGATTCCCTCCCTTACATATAGTATTTAGGGAGGCAGTATAGAGCAGTGATTTAAGGCTCTGAGCTGCAAATCTGGAGACCTGGGTTTGAATTCCACAGCCCCCACTTGCATACTGTGTGACCCTAAGAAAATCACTTAACTTCCCTGTGCTCCTAGGTTGCACGTGTAAACAAACTTTCAGCTTAATGTGTCTCACCTGGTTAAACAATTGGATTATACAATGGGGGGTGGTATGAAAATCCTGTAACCTCATTGGTTAAAAACACATCACATGACTGTGGTATATCCTGCAACAACCCACGGCTGGGAAATGGCATTTATAAAAAACATACTTAAACACATTTTACATGTATTTTATATATGGGTCCATTGTACAATCACAATAAGGCACTCCAGGGTGTGGGTTATTGGTGGATTTACCCACTTCTTGGGTGGTTAAGTCACTCGACTGCGCCTCATGATACACCACACAAGGCATGGATAAATCCACCACGAATCCATGCCCCTGTTGTGCCTTATTGCTTAAATAACCCCTCCTCCCTCCCTCCCCTGTCTCTCCTGAGCAGTGAGTAGCCTGTGATGGCCATATTTCAGTTGTGGCTGTCGGTGCACCACAGATCCACTGTAGCCACCAAATCCATCTAGCCTCCGCCATGATCGCCTCCTGGTGCAGAAGAGGCCTGAAACACTGGGAAGTCAGCTGACCTGATAACGTTTACACTGTGAGTCAGCAGTTGTGGTGGGCTATGACCCTCGTTACTGGTTTGACGGTTTAGTCCTCTGACCACAAGTCTATGCTGCCTTCTGCTTTGAATGCCAGTCTAAACACCTTCAACAAACTTCTTCTTATCTTGCTTTCATTTTAGATTTTGAATCCCGTCACATTCCTGTGAAGAGCACCTGAAACGTGGAGGGAAAGGAGGAGTCGAAGCAATAACTGCATCTGTATAAATATTGAATTTGTAAATTAAAGCATTTTTTTAAATACTGCACCAAAAACATCTAATTGTCAGCACTTTATAACATAAATTGCCATGCCTTATTTTTACAGAATGTTCACACTAATACTGTGTTTCCATATTGCAATGAATGTACTTGTATAAAATACTGTACAAATTATTTTTACTGGAATAAAGTTTCACATCTTTCTTCATTTTTTTTTTTTTTACTTCTGAAAGTTTTAGCGTCATCATACTGTCATTGTAAGACTGTGGTATTATATACATGGTGGGAGCAGAGGAAGGGGCTACATAACATTAATTATAAAAGAGGGTCTCAGAAGTGCTGGAATCTGATTGGCTGTTAGAATTCCGAGACCCTCACATTAATCTTTGTTACACTGTTACATACCGCCTGAGCATCACCATGGTGCATGAATTCTTTTTGTCATAAATCACTAATGTGGTTTTATTCAGTCAGTATGTATGGCCACAAAACCTCTAATCCCATGTGCAATGGCCCGTTGAACTCTACAACGTCCCCTTGACTGCCTCCCCCGTCCAATCAGCCTACCTTCCATCCCGTTTCCCTCTCCCCTATGTATCCTTCCCCTGGAATCTCCAGTGCCTTATCTTACCACATATATGTGTGTCAAACTTGAATGTAACTACTTGTAAGCATCTGCTTAGTGTGTAAGTGTGACATTGGAATTGCTTTGTGGTTATTGTGCTTCACCTGTATCGGTCTCCACTGTTGTACCGCACCACCAACTATTGTCTACCCTCCCTGCGACAAGGTGCCTTTACAAATGAGTCATTAACTCAAAGGTTGTAAATCCGAATTACATAAATAAAATAAATAAAAATTTGCTCTCCTGTAGGAGCGTTAGGTGAGAGTGCTCCACTTCAGTGCTAGAGGGAAGGATGGCACTAGAAAATAAAAAAAAGGCTCTAAACTTATTATAAATCACTCAAGCTCAACTTAAGTTCATTATAATAATATAGTGTATAGTAGAAGATTGTTCTGTACAGAATTCCACCCCCTCTCAAAGTGCTGTTATACCACAGTTCAAAGGTCATGGAATGTGATTGTACCCTTTTGTGATACAATAGCATTCTGAAACTTCTAGAGACTGCACAAGTCAGTTTCAGTCTGAAAGTTAAATAACTGCTGTGTGCACATTTCATATAATACTATCACTGTAACCTGGCCCATCGGCGCAGCGGTGGGATTTCCCCTTGCCATGCCGGCGACTCGGGTTCGGGAACAGACCCGGGTCATTGGAGGAGCGGCCAGGGGAGAAAAAGGATAAGCGTCCCATGGACTGCTCTCCTTCTCCGGGGGGAGGGCGAGGGTAGCAGTCGGCGCTCTGCGGATCCCTGGCAGAGGCCGGGGGAATGCTAGCGGCCGATGCTTACAGTTCCGGGAGGCAGGGTGGATGCTGGCGTCATTGCATGTCCCCACCTCCCCAACAAAAAATGGTGAAAATAGGAGGCGGGCAAGGACCACCGTAGAGATGAAGCCCTCCCTGGAGGACCTCAATTCGCCACCGTCGTTACGGGTCCCCAACCACACACTAGCCTGTGGCTACCGGGAATGGTGGCTGCAGCCCCGCCCTCTGGGAGGGTAAGCCAGGGGTGACTGTGGACCCTGGCAACAATGGACAGTGGTGGAGGTCTCCTGGGGCCGTGACCAGGGCTGAAGGTAGACGAGGTCCTGCCACAAAATAAAAAAATAATACTATCACTGTAAAACATACAAGATGAGCAACTTTAAATACAACCAGTGTGTTCTACCATTTCACGGTTCTGAATCTCACAGACCTCTTGAGCATTGCTCTCGAGGTCAGAGGGAGTCAGAATCCCTCTGTGGGAGAACACATTGGTTGTGCATAGTTGCCCATTCAGTAGTCTCTATTTGATAGGGCCTCTGAGGGATGTCTCATGGAAACATAGAAGTTGACGGCAGATAAGATAACATATAAAGAAAGAATTGATAGATTAGGTCTATATACCTTGGAGGAGAGGTGAATACGAGGGGACTTAATTTTATATTTTGACATTATTAAGAACAACACACTCAAAGCGGAACTGGGTATAACGCCAAAAAATCAAGATTTAAATATAGAAACATAGAAACATAGACTTTGACGGCAGATAAGGACCACTTGGCCCACCCAGTCTGCCCATTTCCCTACGTACTGGTTAAGCTGCAGATTCTAGTTAACCAACAGCCTACTTCCTGCAACCCCCAACTATAATTGCCTTGTATCTGTCCCTTGCATGTTTGAATTCCCCCACTGTTTTAGACCCAACGACCTCCTCAGGAAGGCTGTTCCATGTATCCACCACTCTCTCCGCGAAAAGAAAAAATTCCTCACATTACCCCTGAGCCGTCCCCCCTCTATCTTTAAATTGTACCCCCTTGTTCTTGCACATCTCTTTTTCTGAAAGATGCTACCCTCCTGGACTTTGTTGATTCCCTTGAGGTACTTGAACGTTTCTATCATGTCCCCGTCCCTCCTTTCATCAAGGCTATACATATTAAGCTCTCTCAGTCTCTCTTCATATAGTTTCTGCTGCAGACCCTGCACCATTTTAGTTGCCCTCCTCTGGACTGCTTCCATCCTGTCTATGTCCTTGCGTAGATGAGGTCTCCAAAACTGCACGCAGTACTCCAGATGGGGTCTCACCAACTGTCTGTACAGAGGGATAACCACTTCCCTTTTTCTACTTGTGATGCCCCTCCCTATGCATCCCAGTATCCCCCTGGCTCTCCTTACCAACTTTTCACATTGGTTACCCATCTTTAGGTCATCTGATATGACTACTCCCAGGTCCCTTTCCATTTTTGTTGTTGTTAGTACCTCCCCTGCTATTGTGTACTCTTCTCCTGGGTTTTTGTTTCCCAGGTGCATTACTTTGCACTTCTTTGTATTGAATCTAAGTTGCCATATGTCTGACCATTCCTCCAACCTTGCCAAGTCCCTTCTCATCTTTTCTACCCCCCCTTGTGTATCAACTCTATTACAGATCTTCGTGTCATCTGCAAAGAGGCATACCTTTCCCTCCAGACCCTCTGCAATGTCACCTATAAAGATGTTAAAGAGGGGGGATCACGTGACGCTAATGGAGGAGTAGCAGCAGTGGCTGTGAGCTCCCGTTCCCGTCGGAAATAAAAGGTGCATAAAATCCAGTTCATTGTAGCCACATTGTTTGAACCACCTGAATATTATCCTACAGTGCATTCAGCAACGACTTGTAGCTTCCAGGCACGAAATGCAGCACAGCGAGCAAGAAATGGATTCAAGTGGCTGCTGACGTAGCTCTTCTCTCAGGCGGCCGAGGAGGAGGTCTCGCCAACAAAAATTTCTAATGATCTGGCAGTAATCAAAGAAGCTCTTCAAATTAGTGGAAGGCGTTATGGAGTTCAAGCCTCTTGATTCAGCTAACACGACGGGTTGCCGATAACAGAAGCTCGGATTGTTTCCCTGGAGAGAGTGCAGGAAAAACGGGCCTGCAATAGTTGAAGTTAAAAGTCACTAACTAAATTAGAAGACCGGCTGGATGACTTGGAAAATAGGAGCCGGAGGAACAATCTGGTGTTGCTTGGAATGCCGAAGGTGAAGAGGGCCTAATATGCTTACATTTCTACAAAAGTTGCTGGTAAAGATAGCAGGGCCTTCACCTAACGGGTCTGAATATGTGATCGAGAGGGGCACCGAGCCTGAGAGCTAGACCTGAGATTTCGCCCCAAGGCCTATTATATTTAAACTGCTAAATTTCCTTGACAGAGAGCATATAATAAAGGAAACCAGAAAGGCTTCGGTACTGGAGTGGGAGGGCAAGAAGTTAAGAATGGTACCGGATTTATCGCTGAAGTCACGACAAGCTAGAGCCTCCTTTCGACCCATCACGGCGAAATTATGGGCAGCTGGTATCCGTCACCGTATCCTGTACCCCGCAAGGCTGGAAGTTAGCACTAAAGAAGGAACAAGGCGTTTTGATAATGCTGAAGAGGCTTTAAGAGTTTTACAAGTCGACAAGCCAAACCTGTTCTCAAAGGGCTGAGTAATTGAACGGTTCACTTCCTTGGGTTCTGGATGGTTTCTTTTCTGCTCGAGTATTTGTCCAGAAGCAGCATTTGGCTAGACTGGTCTATAAGGCTTATCTATTTTACCACAGTCCAGTGGTCGGAGTGCCTTTATCCATAGCACCAATATTTTACTTTATTTTTTGTTGTTATTCAGGTGGACAACTGTGACTATGCACTAAAGGTACCTTTATCAAGACCAGCCTTTCTTATATTAATAACAATAACAAGTGTCACAAACCAGATCCTGTTGTAAGTGAGGCTTGGTTTTGTCTACTGTTATACGGGGATGGTGGCCCACCTCTGTGGCGCACAATGAACCATAGAGTTTGGAGGTGGCTTAGGCCAGTGTGAATGTAGTTGTAGTTTGTTGTTTGGGGGTGTTTCAGAGGAGGGGTTAGCCTTTATTTGGTATATGTTGGGGATTTTGTGGGGGTGGGGCAGCTATCCGCTTTTTTGTATCAGCTGAGTTATTTGTAAGATATCCTCGACTTTTAAACTTATAACGTGGAACATTAAAGGGGAAAGATAATTGCAAAAACACTTAGTCTTGAATCATCTTGCTCCTTATAATCCAGCTGTGGTTTTATCCAGGAAACTCATGTACCACTGAAACTTCTCCCTTGTTTCAGGAAGAAATGGGTTGGCCAGGTATATGGTGCTGGTTATTCTACAGCCAGCATTGGTGTGGCAATATTATTAATTGCCGGGGATTCCTTTCTCACACTCAAGTAATCTCTGACCCTAGCGGGAGATATATATTAGTAGTAGGAGTTCTAGGAGGGGTAAATGTGGTATTGGGTTCTATTTATGGACCTAACATGGAAACACCCTCTTTTTTTGCTAATTTGGCAGCAATTTTATCTCCCTTTGGGGACAGGACAATTATTCTGGGTGGAGATTGGAACCTAACCCAATTAGACAGGTTGGATAGATCTACTCATAGGAAATTGCACCTCTCTCCAGCTCAGCAAGCGTTAGCCGAATGTACATCTTTTTTAGGCTTAAAGGACCCGTGGCGGCTACGTAACCCCTCAAATAGGGAGTATACTTTTTACTCACCAGTTCATAAAACCTATTCTCGGATTGACTACTTCATGGTGAGTCAACAGTGTATTGCAGAGCTAACGGACGTTATATTGTTGCCTAGAGTAATTTCGGATCATTCCCCAGTCCAGATAAGTTGGAGCCCATCTTTTATAGCCAGAAGATCATATTCATGGTCTTTAAATAACAAAATATTTAAGGACACCCAAATAGTTTCCCGTTTCACCTCCTTTATGCGCACCATGATTGAAATCAATTGGTCATCTATTCCTAATATTGACCAATCATGGGCCGTCTTAAGGTGGTTTGGAGAGGGAGTTAATTAGATTGCTTCTAAAAGAAGGCGAAACAAAATCAGGAACTTTCGCAATGTCTGGACAGAATTAAGTTACTGGAGGGAATTCAGGAAGTGGATAGGTCGGAAGCCCAAATACAGGAACTCTCTACTTTAAGGGCCTGGTATGCAAGCACCTTAAAAGAGAAGACATTACATACTTTGGGGACAACTAAAGCTGTTTACACTGGGTTAGGGAGTAAAGCCGGGAAGCTACTGGCTTGGCAACTAAAGCGAAGGGCAGAAGCAAGGTGGGTACCAAGCCTGAGGCATAATGTTACTCATGAGCTAGTTACAGACCCAGCTAAAATCCTCCAGATTTTTACTGATTTTTACAAGGAGCTGTATACTAGCCAGCCTTATTCTAGTCACGATGCCCTTAGAATGAAGGCTTTTCTGGATGGAATACCATTACCACAGTTGTCTCAGGAGTCTAGACTTCATCTACAAATACCCATTTCCCATAAGGAGGTTTTAACAGCCATTGACTCCTTAAGTTAGATAAAGCACCAGGCCCGATGGATACACACCCCTATTCTATAAGTTATTTAAACAGGAGATAACACCTTTGTTAACCCAACTGTTCAGATATTGGTCTTGTTATGGAGTTAAAGAGAACTCCTTTTGAAGCTAAGATAATTGTGTTGCTCTAAACCAGACAAATTAACCGATCAGGTGGTTAATTATAGACCTATTTCACTGTTAAATATTGATGTAAAATTTTGCAAAAATACTAGCCATTAGATTAAAGAAGGTGTGGAGAGTTGATTAGCCCAGAACAAGCTGGCTTTGTAGAAGGTCGCTCAGCAGCTGACCATTTTAGAAACTATTTTATTTGATTTCTACAACTACGGACTCAGGATTAGGAAGCCTCCTGTTATCATTAGATGCAGAGAAGGCTTTCGATAGGGTGGATTGACGTTCATGTTTGAAGTCTTAGCCAGATTTGGCTTTCCAAGTGAGTTTATTCGTCTAGTCCAAATCCTCTATCTCTGTCCATCAGCCAGAATTCAAAGTAACAATTTGATCTCGGAATCTTTCCTTGTCTAGGGGCACCCGCAAGGTTGCCCCTATCTCCGTATCTTTTAATTTATATTTGGAACCTCTAATCAGAGCGATATTAAAGCGACATTGGTATTCGAGGTCTCTGGATTGGTGATCAGGAACACAAATTATCGGCCTTCGCGAGATGACCTTATGTTACATATAAGAGATGCTTCAGTATCAATTCCGAGAGCCTTAGATCTCATTGCATCCCTACGGAGACTTCTCTGGATTCAAATTAAATTTGACCAAATCTAAGCTTTACCCACTATCAATGCAGTTAACTAAAGGGTGGTGTACAGATCTGGGCCTGCAGTGGCAGTTTAACTCTAAGCTATCTAGGTATCCAAATCTCCAGGAATATGGAGGATCTGGCTCGCTTAATTTAAAGCCTATCATTAAATCTATTAAGATAGATTTAGAAAGATGGACAAAACTTCCTTTATCCTTTTCGGCAAGATGTAACATTATTAAAATGGTGGTACTACCTAAAATCTTTTATCCCTTATCGACCTTGAATATATATCTCCCTAAATTATTTTAAGGAGTTGACTGGGATATGTTCAAAATTTATTTGGGATAACAAACCCCTCGTGGAGCCTATTCTAAACTTTCTAGGCATTGGAATGTAGGTGGCAGACAGCTACCTGATTTTTTAGATATTATTTAGCTATCCATACAGCCAGAGTGGTTTGCTGGACAGATAAAATTGACAAGTCTTCATTAGGCCTAAATCTGGATAGATCTTTTATTAAAGAATATAAGATTGATCTAGAATCTTTGTTATTTACCCTTGGGCTAGAGTTCCAGGTAAAATAAGAGACTCTCCCATGGGGTGGGACATTAGACTATTTAGCAACTTTATGTATTACTAAGTAAACCACGATGGGATATCACTCAACCTTTATTGAGGAACCCCAACCTTTACTTGGGAACCGCCAATAACTAGCTTCTTCGCTTTAGGTACATCTAATGTGAGAGTTTCGGAATTTTATAGTGGTAACTCTCTATTGCCTTCTTCTAGTTTGGCAGGAAAATTTAAAGTCAATACAAAATCATTATTTAGATTGGTACAAATAAGAAATTGTATTCAATCATGGTTTGAGAAAGGTCACCATTCAGACCAGGTGGGTGTTTTTTGGGACACTCTTGCTAGACAATGTCTTTCAGGCAGACTTATCTCTAAGAGTTATAACTACATTAACAAGACTCTAGGAGCGAATTTATCCCCTGTGCCATATTATTGGAAGACTAATCTATCCTTGGACTGGCATGAGAGAATTTGGAAGGATACCTGGTCAAATATCTACTCCTTTTTAAAACAGGACAGGTTAAGAGACATTCATTTTAGAATATTACATAATATGTATATGTCGCCAGTAAAACTGCATCGATGTAACAAACAATTTTCTGCAGCTTGTTTGAACTGTAATGATTTAATGGCTACTACATTTCACAAACTTTGGACTTGCCCCAAAAGTAAATTGCTGTGGGAACTGGTCAATCAGGGAGTGAGACCCTTTTGGGATTTAACAGAATACTTCACACCAGAAGTGTGTATTGTGGGAAACTACAGTGCTATTCCACGCCAGGTTATGAAGATCCAAATGGCATTAATTGCAATGGTTACTAAGTTAGTGATACTCCGTCACTGGTGTGAAGTATGGACTCCGCTTTTAAGGAGTGGTGGGGGAGTTCGTGGATACATTGTATGCTGAGAAAGTGGTATATGTGTCTCACGTATTCCTCCACAAATCTGACAAGTGTTGGAATAGTTTTTATTACAAATGAAGGGTAAATATGGGTTTTAACAGGCTTTGGCGAATTATGTTATATATCCTTCGGCTATCCTTAGTGTGGTTGAGAAATGAGTAGCCGATATTGGTATGTTACCAATGTTTTTGATCTTTTTTTTTTTTTTCTCTCGCTTCAAAACACATTTTGAGATCCTAGTAAAAGTTATATTGATATTCTTAGTGTACGCCATTCAAATGGATAGCTATGGGAGGTGGGAGGGAGGATTATATTCCTATGTTTTATTATTTCCCTTTTATGTCTAAGCAAGGTTTATAGTTTGTGTTAGGTTTAAAATGGAAACTATCAGCCGTCTTTGTGTCAATGTATTTGCTTGCTATGTTTCTCCAATAAAGTGGAATTATTGGCAAGATCTATGAGATTAGTTGGACAAGACCTTCCTCTTGTAAATCCATTCTGTCTTGGATCCTGTGCTCCTATGGACTCCAGGTGTTGCACTATTCTTTCCTTAAGGAGTGCCTCCATAATCTTGCCCACTACTGAGGTAAGACTGACTGGTCTGTAGTTCCCTGCCTCCTCCCTGCTACCACTCTTGTGGAGCGGGATCACATGAGCCCTTCTCCAGTCTTCTGTATCCTCTCCTGTGCTCAGAGACTCACTAAACAGTTCTCCTAATGGCTCTGCTAGTTCCACCCTTAGCTCCTTTAATACCCTGGGATGTATGCCATCAGGTCCGATTGCCTTGTCCACCCTGAGTTTAGCAAGCTCTTGTAGGACCCTTTCTGTTGTGAGGGGACCTGTGCACTCCTCCCTCCTCTCTGTGTCCAGGGTGCTGAGCTGTGGGCCCTGCCCTACCTTCTCCTCAGTAGATTCTGAGCAGAAGTATATATTTACGATAGATGCTTTTCCTTGATCCTCCTCTCATATGGTATAAGAGACTCCTTTCATTAGATTTGGGCAGACTGAATGACTCAGATTCGCTTTACGGTTCTCTCGGCCAACCGTCATGCTCAGAGTCTCTTATAGCATAAGAGACATCCCTCAAAGGCTCTGTTAATGTAAGCACTGCTGATTGACTAAATATACTGTCTGATTCTGAACTGGCATTCTTAAACAAATGGCGGATGAACTATTTTATTAAAAATCTCCCTCTCAATGAAGAAAACATTCAAGATATACAATTCTAACACTTTTCTTTTGGAATAATATTTATAATAGCAATGGGTCATTCCCAGGAGTTAGATTAACAATTGTTTTTTAATCACCCACTAGGGACAATATCAATGGCACTCAGCATGCATGCCACCCTTAGGGGGTGATTAACAGGCTGTTAATCCCTAGTCATGCCTTACTGCTTAAAAATATGGTATTTACTTATTTTTTGTTGACCAGGTAAGTGCACTAGACAAATTCTGCCTACTTTCAGGCATGATCCGGGGAAGGGGGATACAGATGAATGCCAACTGACCTTGAACCAGATTAAGCTGTTGGTGGTATTTTTAGTGAATGAGGGAAATTTGGCCAGGACGCCAGGGAAAATTCCCCTGCTCTTTTCGATAATTGCCACGGGATCTTTAACATCCACCTGAACTACCACTAATCCAGGCAACTGGGACCTCGGTTTAACATCTCATCCAAAAGACGGCACCTCAGAAGTGCAGCACCCCTCTCATGCTGCATTACAGTGTCAGTACTGGGATATTAACCCAAGTGCCAGATGTGGGAACTGAACCCACAGCCCTCTGGTCTCCCAGCCTCAGAGGTGAGTGTGCTACCTACTGAGCAACTGACATTGCTGGTATGAGGGACTGATTCATAAAACTTCAAGTCGAGCTTGTGATTTCCATTTGGGATGATTTGCTTGTACAAGTTTGGCTTGTGTGACCACATATCATAATCAGTTGTTGTGACTGGTCATGGTTTGTTACTTTTGTAGCCAGAAGAGAAATATTCCTACTATTGGTTTGCTCATACAAGCCATAATATATCCTTACATATACAATAGCTATGTCTCTTTTAATTAGAAGTGTGCTTTCTTGAG
The DNA here is from genome assembly GCA_016271365.2 of Neoceratodus forsteri. Taxonomy (NCBI): domain Eukaryota; kingdom Metazoa; phylum Chordata; order Ceratodontiformes; family Ceratodontidae; genus Neoceratodus; species Neoceratodus forsteri. The sequence continues at coordinate 1,158,057,066 of CM057451.1, forward strand.
TTCTTCAGGTGACAGAACTGGAAAGCGAAGCCGAAATGTTCTAGCACACAAAAGACTTAAGAAGCACCTGTAACCATGTGAAATGCAGAAACTGTACAAAGATATATATATATTAAAAATCATGTTTAGCTGGCTCCGTGGCACCTAGCGAAGAGGTTCGCTTGGCACGCTGGCAACCTGGGTTCGTGCCCCAAGCCTGGTCACCAGGAGCAGAGACCATCAGGGATGGGTTCCATAAGTGTCCATTCAATGCTTCCCTCTTAGGGGGGGGATTCTGCCTGGGCACCTATGGGAGGATTGGTGGCATGCTTGTGGGATGTGCTGCCTCGGCACACTCCCTGTATGCCCCCCGTCCCAGGACACCACGTGCTCACGCAAGGCCAAGAACTGTAGTAGGTGGGGCACAGAAATAGGAAAATGTCCCTGCCTGATCGGATGACGAGTGTCCTGGTGCCTGCCACCCAAAGCCCCCGAGCCATCCTGGATCCAGCCCTGTGGCGCCTGAGATGCGATGACAGCTGTTGAGGCCATACTCTGCTGGAAAAGAGGGACCCTCCTGGCAGAGGGATATGTGGGGCTACACAAGGTAGGCTGGGGGAAGGTGGCAGGAGGTTGAGGGTAGTAGGTTGGCGTGGTGCTCTGTAGAATTGGCCAATCGGGAGGTTGGATGCACACAAAAAAATCATGTTTAAGAGGCCTGTTAAAAAATATACTTTAAAAATCAAAATTGTTTTACTTTGTGAAAAATTAGAGAAACCTATGTCTGGGAAAGGGGCTATGCCTAACAAAATTAGAACTTCAGAATTACTGTATTAGCATAAGAGGCCCTGTTATGGGGTGCAGGGACATAAGAAAATGGAAGTGAATGGCTAAATATTGAATTACTGCTCAGGGCCTCAAAATAAGGTGGGTCTTTGTTGTCTGTATAATCCCCCAGCAGGTAAGGTAATGTGTCTGAATGACTTAATTGACACCATGTTAACTTGAAATGTAAGGACATTTATTGAAGTTATAATTTTAAATGGAACTGGGGTGAATATTAAACAATTGAAAAATATACTGGGTAATGTAAATTTAACACTGGTAATAAAAGGGGCCCCCAAGGAAGAATGAAACAAAATCATTTCATCACAGAATGGCTGATGGCCATTCGAATGGCTTAGTTAAACGAAGGCTGGCCAATTTACCTGACGACACGTGTGATCGATCATGTACCCATTGTCTGGTTTTGGAGTGGAATAGTGGATACATTTCCCTAAAACTACAGATCCAGAAGCAAATGGTTTGATACCTTTTTATTGTACCAACATACAGTAGATGTTACAACAAAAGAACAAAGTGCTCTAGCTTTCAGACCATCCAAGTCCTTCTTCAGAAGCTTTATCATAACTTAAAAAAAAAATTAAAATTAAACCAATACCTGTTCTTAAGAGAACTACTGTAGCAAGAATAACTGGGATTTTATGTAAAGATCCCTGGATATTAGTGAGGTGGTGGATGGTGGTACAGTTTATAATGAATTTTATCATAACATTTTTTTTTTGCTCCTTCCAGGACTCCTGGAGCCCCTTGTGTTCCAGCATATCCCTGTTGGAGGGTCGCCCTGCTGTGACCAGGAAGGAAGTGCTTTATACATTGGTGGTGTTGGTCAGGGTGCTGAGAACAGTGCGCTGTGTGGTCAGGTGGTGTGGAGGAGACTCACAGAGTAGGCAGTCATCTGGCACTGCCTGCACAAGCCATTTTCCATTTCAACCCCGAACTAGGTCAGCAGTTGAGAAAATAATAAATGTCTGTGCAGACATGAGTCACGCAAAAAAATTATTTAACAAGGTTAGAACATTAAGCACTCATCATAGACTTCCCAAGTTTTTGCCACTTGCCCTAGCACTGCGGTTCCTGCTGAGTCTTTCTCAGGGGGCATCCATTTTTCATCTCCTCCCTTCTCTCCAGTCCATTCCTCATCATAGCTGATGTCACAGCACCTTGAGAAGCATGCATGGTGGCATGAGGTCATCCATGCTTCAAGTGGGACTCCACTGCACCATCACTAGAGTCCACTTAAGAAGCACTGTACACCAAACCCTCACTCCCAGGAGGACAGCAGTCATGTGGAGGCTCCCTACCCTCCCTGATGGTCACCCCTTAAGTTGCCCCCAGTGCAGGTTTCAAACTCGGGTCGTCAGCATGCCACGTGGCGCCTCACCACTTGGTGCCACACAGCCAGCAAGTTTAACTTAACTTATGATAAATATATATATATATATGAAACTAGTAGAGCAGCAGGAAGGGAATTCGATTTGTGAAGTAGTGAATTTTTTTTTTTTATTTAATTAGTTTGTATTGACTGGGAAAGGGGACTAGAAAATAACACCTGTTTACAGCCTCATCCCCAGGGGGATGAGGGGATACAGATGCAGGCCAACTGAAACTGAACTAGATTAAACTGTTGATGTAGGAGAACACACTTGAAAATAAGATTGGAATGATTTTCCCAAGCTGAGACATCGGTATAAAATAAATAAATAAACAAAGCAGGCAGAAAGCTAGGGCTGGATTTTCTGAAGGCCAGAATTGCCACAAGCTATGGCTGTGCCAAAGGTATGGTACATCAAGCTGGCCGCAGCTCAACACGACTTTACATCCCTTGCGTCCATTTGACACTTGCTAGACCACCTTTTTGTGGTCTGCCATGCATTGCTTTTTGGGACCCCAGGCAGGGGACTTGCACCCAGAATTTGGTGCAAGCTTCCATAAAGCCAGTAAACTGACGCAACTGCACACGAGATTGTAAACTCAGGCGAAGTTTAATTATTGGATTGATTAGAGAAAGGGAGGCATACCAAAAGGTAAAGTGATGCAGGGGTTCTGTAAGAACTAGAAAATGAGAAGAAACTAGGTCAGGTATTGTTTCTGGTAATTATGCACAGTCGTTCTACTTCCTACTAACGTGGAGTTGGCAGCTTGATTATGTTGCCGTGGGTGTGAGCTATTTGTACGAGTTGGTATAGTTTACAGTAAGAGGCTTCACCACTGCAGGAGACAGAACTGAAATATAACGAGAATAGCACTTCCGGGCTCCCTCATGAGTTTCAGAAAAATGTAAAAGCCCTTGAAGCTTCCCTAAATGTTCCACCCCACAGGCCAATCATGGAAATCTTTGCTGGCCAAAAGAATCCACAGTTAATTTCACTTTGCCAGTGTGAAACAAAAGATAACTGTTTTCTGTGATGGCAAACTGCTCAGATCTACACATCTGGCTTCACATAAACAGGCTTCTGCTTTACAAGTGAAAAACTGCAGCTATGCTCTTTGGTTTTAGTCCCAGAGTCCGCAAGCAAATGAGTGACCTGTCCCGTAGCAGTGCTGATAAGTCCCCATATTACTGATTACCTTTCATTGACCAGATGAGTATGCAAGACACATACAAATCTATTTTCAGGTAACACCAAGGAAGTTGCACAACAATTAAAACAGTACATCAATAAACAAAACAGTGGGGTACAAAGGTTTCAATAACCAGGGAGGCTGTAGATCAGTGGCTAAGAGCACTGAGCTGCAAACCTGGAGAACTGGGTTTAAATCCCACAGCCACCACATTCATACTGAGTGACCGTGAGCAAGTCACTTAACTTCCCTGTGCTCCCAGGACACAGCTGGAAACAAGCGTCAGCTTAAAAACTGAAGTTATGCTGTTCAGTGGGACCCATAGCAAGCACAAATCTCAACCACTTACGATCCGAAATTGCATGAGAGTATCTCTGGAACAAATCCTACACTTTAAGTATCTGGGATTAACCCTGGACAGCTCACTTTCTTATGCTCAGCACATAGACAATGTTGCCCGGGCTGTCAACATTAAGATTGGTCTGCTCTACAGGCATAAATACTGCTTGTCACCCGAAGCCCTCGAAACTAAAATTATCAGCTCTGTCTTACCTACTGTTGACTGTGGCTTGGTTATCTATGGTGCCACTACTACTTTTTCACTCTGTTGAATATCCATTGCAATAAATGAGGCATGCAGACTCCTCACCGGTGCAGCATGCCTTGCCCACGCATGCTACCTATACGCCCAATCTGGGTGTCTTCAACCAAACGGAAGGATACAGTACCATACACACCTGTTAGCTTAAAAAGCCCTTCTCAGCCTTTTGTCCCCTGGAACTGTGAACCTCCTTAGCCCTCAGTCCAGCTCCCAGCACACTCGAAGCTCAGTCCATCAATCTCTGAAGATTCCTAGGTGCAGGACATCTCAAGGGCAGTGATCATTCACTTACAGAGCCCAACTCAGGTTCAATGCACTTCCCAAAGAAATTCTATCCATACCAAAATTAGATCCTTTCAAGCACAGGCTCTGTCAGCATCTTACAACAAACAGTTCCAATGACTCTCTCACCTAATGATATTACTGCCTGTGCACACTCCAGTTCCATTGTCTTCACCTCAAAGCTTTACCTTTCCAACTCTTGCTATATCCTCCTAGCCTCCCCCCACTGTCCCACCGCCACCTCCTCCACTCCTACCTGCTACCCACACCCGCCACTCTTTCTTCTTTTTTTTTTGTACACTTCTTTATACTCCTCCCCTGTACAGCCCCCCATCTGACTTGCTCCCCCAGCTCCGTTCCCCAGAATTACCGGGGCTTATCTTACACCCGGTCCAGGGGCGGTGCCTGTGGAGAGTCGGTTGCCATCCTGCCATTGTTTTGTTCCTCATTTTCTCCCCATATTTACCCGAGGGCCCCAGGAGAAGGTTGCATGCATGTGGAGGCAAGCATGTGCCTTACAGTTCCAGTAACCACCCTCCTCTGCCCTCCCTATTGGCCTATCACTGGCACCCTGTTTGTGTAGCCCTTGGCCTCCACCCGAGGGCAGCCATGAGAAAGGGATGCCATATCACCTCCCCAGAGAGCAGAGCTGCCTGTTGGCAGCTCCATCCAGCTCCGCCTTCCCCCCCATGCCGACCTCCGATGGCCCATGCTCGCTCCCGAAACCTGGGTTGCCGGCATGCCACAAGGTGAGATGTCCAGCGCCTCAGCCCTCTGCGCCACCGGACCAGCAACCCCCGCCACTCTTTCTGCTCCTACTGACAAGGCCTTCTGGCTGCTTACCCCTCCTCTTCTCTCCTCCTACCCCCCATTTCTTTCTTCTCCATTACTAAAGTTAATAATTCTCGATAATTAAAGTATGTACTTCACTGTTTTTTAAACCTGGTCTTTGTATTACCACCTCTGTGTGTTTGTTCACCCCTCTCCACTGACGTGGAACCTTTGTCAATGAGTGCCTTGCGCTCAAAAGTATTGTAATCTGAGACTGATTAAATAAATAAATAAATAAATGAATAAAGTGTCTTTCCTGGCGAAAACAATTGTAAAATTTAAAAATAAATAAAACCAGTTGGTTGCATATCTTCCTGAGGCCAGCAGATTGTGGGTTTTTTTCCGCACCAGATTGGGCTCATACTATAAATGCTTGCACCTGAGTGCGGTACTAGGGGGTGTTATACTGTCAGGGTGTGCCGTCCTTTGGATGAGATGTTAAACCAAGATGCCCATCTCTGGTGTTGTCTTGGTGAGTGCTTGCATGGAAGTAAAACAATCCAAAGTACTTTTTGCAATAGTAAGGGAATTTTAGTAAAATGAATAAATAACACAGATAGCATCAGTGTTATACAAGATAAAAACAATCGAATAAAAATATAAAAATATGCTACAACTCAAAACAAAAACCATTAGAATTTGCTACATCCTGATGTGAGGGTTTGTGAGACAAAGATTCATTCCATTTCATTCCTAAGTCCTCCAGGTTCAGCTGGAAGTAAAAGAACCTAAGGCACTTCTTGCAAGTGTAGGAGACTTTCCCCTCATGTCTGGGCCAACACTCCCCTTTCCAGAAAACAAGTTATTTGGCTGGTTCAGTGGTTCAGAGTCTGCACGCATTTGCCACAGGAAGGACAAAAAAAAAAAAAGGCTCGTGTTTATTGGGGACAACACAGGTGGAGTAAGTTGTGCTGAAACTTGTTTGAACTGGAACTGAGTGAAGGGTAAATCTGAGACCAGCTATATTAGCTGATATTTCATTTCATTTCATTTAATTTTTTATGTTGTCTTGCGCACGCACAAGCAACATATTGGGGTAGCTTGGAATAGCAGGTTTTGGAGGTGCGGTGGTGTTGTGGGCAGTGGTGCCACTGCTTTTTCAGGCTGGGCTCTGTGGCACCAATGAAATCATACTTTGTCTATGACAGCAGTTGAAAAGCGTGCCACCAACTTGAAAGAATTTCGCTGCTGTAATCAGAGCCAAGCTCATCATGCAGCGGCATGATGATATGCCTCCGCTCGTGCTGACCCTGGTGTAACAAATTTCGATAAACATGGTGGCAGGTCTCCCGTCCACCTCTTGCAATCCCCTTGTTTCCACTCAGTAATATTACGGGATGGCTAAACTGTTCTGACCGACTTAGGAAACAGTGCAAGCATTTGCGCTTTACAGTCAGGAGTGAGGTGTTTCTCCCACTGTAAACAGAAAAGGCGAGCTCTGCAGTCTCGATTCTTGGTAATCAACTCTGGGAAAAGAAAGGAGCTGTTTTGCCTCACTAATGGAAGGATTGCAAACTGTTTTGGCTTCAACTAAGGCACTTTAGAGAAAGGCACCATCTGTGTTCTGGCTCTAACTTGGGCAGATTAGGTAAAGACGGAAGCTGTTGGAACTAGCTTAATTGTCATCCCCCTCGAAAAAAGTGCAAAGTCGTTCAGCCGCTTCTCCTACCTATACAACCAAAATATAGTGTATAGTGGAACATCGTTGTTCACTGAAATCTAGCACTCTCAAAATGTTGTTTAGTGATGTCCCTAGTGCAGCAGAAACAAAAAGTGACGTCCGCAGGACAGCAGAATGACTTTTCGTTCTGCTGCAGTGCGGACCTCACACATGGTGTCCTCGAGCAGCAATCTGACAGTTAGTCTTATTTTAAAAAAAGATGTAGTATTTTTTTTTTGATTCAACCACATTCCACTATACAGAACAGTGGAGGAGTACCAGTTAACCCAACAGGGCTGTTATTTCACCTCCTTTGGTACTGGGTGGTGATTATCTCTGCCGCGCCTCGAGGTAATCTGTCGCCATAGTACCAACTCGGTGAAAGAATAGCCCTGTTGTTAACTGGTACTCATGCACTATCCTATATGAATAACCCTATGCAGAAATAGACGTGTTAATACGGCATTCTGCCATGTGTGTTAAAATGGTTCCATGTCAATACCGCACATGTAAACACATAACAGTCAATAGCAGCGCGGTAAATTAGCCCAAATCAAAACAGCGCATAACAATTACCTCTGCCGCTCAATGATAGTATATCGTGATGAGCTGCCAAGATGTTTAATAAAATGCAGTCATTGCAAAAGCCATGGTTGTAAACATAAGCATTAAATTCAGAATTGCACTGAAAAAATTACCTGTGCAGGTATAGCTGCCGAACCACCCTGCCCCATCTCTCTCTTCTTCAGCCAGGCACATATTCAGAGTGAGCTTTTCTCTCCACTTTATTGCGATTTCAAATTTTAGTGCAGCTACATGTTCTGAGAAAAAGGTAAACATTCTACGTTCCTTTTGAGCTACTGTTATTTAAAACACAGAAATCATGCAGACGCAGACTACTGTAAGTCATGCTCAATACTACACAGGAAGATATTGATCCATCCAGCACAGCAGCTGCAAAGTTCAAGAAGTTTATTTTTGGGCAGCACACCTCTGAATAACTTAAGTGCCAAGTGTTGCACAACAATGCTTAATATTGCACAAAGACAGACTGGTAGCGTATCTTTCCTTTTATTATTAGTAACCGTGTTGATTCCCTGCTTACATTTCGAAGCTGTTGTGGTGGATCTCTAAGCAGAATATGTTTCTATTCTCAGCCAAGGATGACATTTGATGTGGTTCAAGTTTTCAAATGTCACAGTATCTGATAGTCAATATCTGTGAGAACTGCTACGTCGTTGTGAGGGTGCCACAAGCAGAAGGACATCTTCATGGTGTGCACTATATCATTTCTTTTTTCACGAAGTCATGCACAATACTACATGGGAAGATAATGATCCATCCAACACAGCAGCTTACAATAAAAACAGGATTTGGGGGGGTAGCAGAATGTTGCTGGTCAAGCTGTGCACTTACAGAAAACTGACCCAGCATTCGGAGGAATTTTATGTTAGGGTGGTAGAATGTTGCTATGTGCTGTTAGGGCCTTACAATTATTTAACCAGGTATAGCACACTAAGCTGAAAGCTTTTTTACAGGAGCGACCTGGGAGCACAAGGAGGTTAAGTGACTTGCTCAGGGTCACACAGTATGCAAGTGGAAGTTGTGGGATTCAAACCCAGGTCTGGTCTGCTGGATGTCACCAAATTTGCAGCTCAGAGCCTTAGACCACTGCGCTATACTGCCTCTGTGTACAATGAAATGTGCTTTTAGCAGTTATTGCTACACTCCTATAACGCCTCCCTTAAATGCTTGTGCTGTATTTACCTCGTGGTATTGACATGATACCGTTAAACCATAGATGTGCCCTATGTTCCCCAGAGTCAGCAGTCACAACGTTTACATGCAGTGCTTTAACCCGATTCGGTCATCATTCTGAATGTTTTTCAGTCTCTTTCTGCATATAAACGTAGTGTTTCTCTGGGAGTTTGGTGTTACTGAGCAACGCCGACACCACAATTGCGAGAGTCTAGTTGACCCTGCGCAGTGAAAGTAACCTACTACTACTGGGAGCTAGTCTCCTGTGCCCCACTTCCCCAGCTGCTGGCTTAGTGAAGCTGAAGAGGACAGTCACCCCTCATGTTTTCACCTGTGCAGTGTTTGTTTACGACGAATTTACATGTTTTACCTTCTTATTTAGAAAATGTATCTGGAGTAGCAAACATCCTAGAATTGCTTGGCAAAAACTTTGTTTAAACAAAAGCATGGTGGATTTTCCTGTCCCAACTTATTTTTTTTCATGCCATATGTCATATATAGTCAAATGAGTTATATCATGGAATAAATCGTTACACTCTGATTTACAACTAGAGAATGCAATACTCAACAGTTTACAACGTGACAGTGTAAAACCATATGGTATGCTCCCTTTAAATTCATGAACAGTGACCACATAATTATCAATAATATAAATACAGTTACTAAAAACTACTTAAATGTCCGGCCCGGTGGCACTGAGGGTTAAGGTAATGGACCCCACACCTCGCGCTGCGCCAGTGACCTGGGTTTGGAAGTGAGTTTGGGCGCCGGGGGTCGGCAGGGGCAGGTGAGGATTGAGCACCTGATGGGCTGCTCATCTCCCTGGGGTTGGGATTGCCTGACATGCCAGTGGCTACTGGTGGAGACTGGGGGTACTGTAGCATGCTCGGCAGCACGTAATCTGCGTGCCCTGATGCTGGCAGAGGTTACCACATATGTCTTGCATCAGGGATTTGCTCACGCATGGGAAGGGGGGGGATCTCCAGAACAAGGAAAAAGCCCAGTCTGAGGGGTAGGCGATGGCACCTGCCCCCATGCCCAAGGCCGAGTCCATCCTGCCTGGCCTTCCAGGTTCCTCCACCTGGGTCCTCTCCCACATCAGAGTCTGTCTGAAAGAGCCCTCAAAGAGATGGGGCCGCCCCACCCCGGCGAGGTTAAGCTGGGGGTGCCAATCATGGACAGAGGAGGAAGGGAGAGAGGAGGCACAAGTAGGTGGACCTCAGGCAGGGCAGGAACAGGCAGGATGCCTGAGAGAGGCCCCCTAGACCATGACCGGAGGGAAAAAGATATGTAAAATAAATAAAAAAACTACTTAAATAAGCTAGGTTGGATTACTAGCTGTTCACTGTCAAACAATATTTAGGACAATCCAAATTATTTAAGTTAGCAGTAAAACAGTTAGTAATAAACTATGCCAAAGAAAAAGAAACTCATAACTAGTATGATTTATTCACTACCACTGCTTTCTTAACTTGGTCTTCCTGCAAAAATAAATATAATTTACTAGATACACCAATTCATTTTCTTTCAGCATCTCAAAAATGTGTATCAAAAAGACTTGAAACAATGGGAAATGGCACCCAGTACAAGGAACAAGATTTGGTCTCTCTTCTGAGTCATAGATAGATATATATAGAATAATGGTTATGCAACTGTGTGTTATGGAATTTTTTTAAAAACCTCGAGAGCGAAGCTCGAGAGATTTATTAAGTCATCACACCCCAAGGGTGTGTAAAAATAATTCCAATAAAACAGCAGTTACATAACATTTATTTATTTATTTTTTTGTTAATCCTTTTTTACCTGGCACCTCGATCTGCTTTCACCTTCCGGCATCCATCCCATCCAGCAACCGTCTGGTCTGCCATGGCACCAGAGAGTCTCACTGTTAATTACCCCTGTGGCTTGCCCCCCGCGGCAGGGCGGCAGAGAGCCCCCTATACTCCCCACTGAACCAGGATCCAGTAGCCACAGTGGAGTCTCCAGGCCATGCATCCCTTGTGACGGCCATCAAGCCGCCGCAACCATGCACCATATTTTCCTTCCCTTGTGAGAGGGGCATGCAATGATGCCAAGGGAGGCAGTGCACATGCATTCGCATGCGCTCCCTCCTGGCACTGTGCCCCAACTCACCAGCCCTTAGGAAGGCATCAATGCACCATCCTCCCAGCCTCTGCTAGAGGTCACCGGAACGCTGGTGCCTAAAGACCCCTCCCCAGAGAGGGAGAGCAGTCCTACAGATGCTGTATCCCTCCCTGCCCCGCCAACCCCCAGTGACCCGAGTCCGTTCCCGAACCTGGGTTGCTGACGTGGAGCGAGGTGTGGCATCCAGCACCTCAACCCTCAGCACCACCGGCCTGTCATAACATTTATTTTTTGTAATTACTGGTGCAAGGCAGCATGACAGAGTGGTGTTTTCTCAAAAAAAACCACCAAAATGGAGACAAACACGCATCCTTTTTTAAAAAACCCTGTCCCTTGTAGAAGTTAATTTAGTTTTACCTATTTTTGTTGTGTTAAAGCCACCGAGTACAGAGTGAGGAGAGCAAGTGACAAGGCTGCCTCACAAAACAACATTCAAGTGTAAGCAAGTGTTGCCATAGAAACTCTCGCTTATGTTTGAATGTCGTTTTCTGAAGCTGCAGAGTCACTGGCTTGCCTCACCTTGTACTCAGCGGATTTAACACTAAATAAAATAAATATATAAAACTAAGTTGACTGCTACAAGGCACAGTGTTTTTAAAACAGGATTTGACTTTATCAGTGATAGTGGAGAACATCAGACCATAGAAACATAGAAACATAGAAACATAGACTTTGACGGTAGATAAGGACCGCTAGGCCCATCTAGTCTGCCCATTTCCCTACCTACAGGATAGGCCGCAGATCCTAGTTAACCAACAGCCTATATCTTCCTGCCCCCCACAAGAATTGCCTTTTGTCTGTCCCATGCATTCTTGAATTCTCCCACAGTTTTAGACCCCACAACTTCCTCGGAAGGCTGTTCCATGCATCCACTACCCTCTCTGTGAAATAATACTTCCTCACATTGCCCTGAACCGCCCTCCTTCTATCTTTAAATTGTGTCCCTTGTTCTTGCAAGTCTTTTTCTGAAAGATGCTACCCTCTTGGACTTTGTTGATTCCTTGAGGTACTTGAAGTTTCTATCATGTCCCCCTCTCCTTCTTTCCTCAAGGGTATACATATTAAGCTCCTTTAGTCTCTCCTCATACGGCTTCTCTTGCAGACCCTGCACCATTTTAGTTGCCCTCCTCTGGACTGCCTCTATCCTGTCTATGTCCTTGCGGAGATGGGGTCTCCAGAACTGGACACAGTATTCCAGATGGGGTCTCACCAACTGTCTGTACAGAGGATAACAACTTCCTGTTTTCTGCTGCTGATGCCTCCCTATACATCCCAGTATACCCCGGCCCTCCCTACTGCCTTCTCACATTGCTTGCTAACCTTAAGGTCATCTGATATGATTACCCCAGGTCCCTTTCCTGTTTTGTTGTTGTTACTACCTCCCACCCATTGTGTATTCTTCCCTGGGTTCTTGTTTCCCAGGTGCATTATTTTGCACTTTTTGCATTGAATCCTAGCTGCCATATCTGACCATTCCTCCAACCTTGCCAAGTCCCTTTCATCCTTTCCATGCCTCCTTGTTATCAACCCTGTTGCAGATCTTTGTGTCATCTGCAAAAGGCATACTTTTCCTTCCAGTCCTCTGCAATGTCACTGATGAAGACATTAAAAGGACTGGACCCAATCTGAACCCTCCATGTACCCACTAGTAACCGCTCTTTCTTCAGAGTGGACTCCATTTACAATTACCTTCTGTGTCCTGTTGTCCAGCCAATGTTTTACTTAGGCTACCACCCTGGGACCCACTCCCAGGCTGGTTAATGTGACTAATAATCTTTTGTGTGGGACTGTGTCAAATGCCTTGCTGAAGTCTAGGTAGGCCATGTCCACAGCCCCTCCCTGGTCTACTACTTTGGTCACCCAGTCAAAGAAATCTATTAGATTCGTCTGACATGACCTTCCCACTGTGAACCCATGCTGCCTTGAATCCTGTACTCCACTGACCTCTAGGTACTCAACTATTCTTTCCTTCAGAAGTGACTCCATCACTTTCCCTACCACAGAGGTCAGACTGACAGGTCTGTAGTTTCCTGCCTCTGTCTTGGTCCCACTTTTGTGAAGGGGAATCACATCCGCCTTCCTCCAGTCCTCAGGTACCACACCATCCTCCCATGATTTATTAAAAAGAGTAGCCAGTGGTTTCACTAGTTCCTTCCTTAATTCTTTTAGAATTCTGGGGTGAATTCCATCAGGACCCATTGCTTTGTCCACCTTCAGTTTTAGGAGTTCTTGCAGAACCCTTTCTTCTGTGAAAGGACTGGGATCGACCCCCCTATCAAGAGTGCTTCTGTTAATTGGATTAGGCACTTCCCCCTCCTCTTTTGTGAATACTGAGCAGAAATATTCGTTCAATATTCCTGCTTTTTCACTGTCCCCCTCTGCCCACCCACCGTTCATTCTATTCAGCCTCACTATCCCTCCCTTTGTCTTTCTACGCTCGCTGATGTACCTATAAAAGGTTTTATCCCCCTTCTTAACTGAGTTGGCTATCTTTTCCTCAGTTTGGGCCTTTGCTATTCTGACTTCCCTCCCTGCTTCCTTCTGCCTTAACTGGTACAGCTCTCTGTCCTGCTCCTTCTGTGTTTCCTTATACTTCCGGAATGCTATCTTTTCTTCCTGACTTTCACAGCCACCTCTCTTGAGAACCATAGTGGCTTTTCTTTCGCTTTGATTTGTTTATTTGCTTCACACAAAGGCTTGTTGCCTCTGTGATGGCAGTTTTGATATCCCATTGTTGCTCCACACTCCTTCTAGCCTGTTTGCTAGTGCTTTTCTGAGGCATCTCCCATCTTGCCAAAGTCAGCCCTCCTAAAGTCCAGTACCCTCACTTTTGTATGGCTTGACTCTGTAGCTGAGTTTAACGGAACCACACTGTTTGATGGTCACTTGTCCACAGATGGCAACCCACTTCTAGATCTGAAATCCTCTCACTGCCCCGTTTGAGAGTACGAGGTCTAAGATTGCTCCCTCACGAGTGGGTTCCAAACTAGCTGTCTAATGCCTGCCACCTGTAGGGCTTCAGAATGGCCCTGCTTTGGATGTGGCTGCAGCAAATGTGCTCCGTTAACATCTGGCATATTCAGGTCTCCCATCAACAGTATCTCCCTTTCTCTGCCATTCTAAGAATGCCTTCCATCATATCCTTGTCCATTCCTTCCCCTGACATGGGGGTCTGTACAACCCCAATGCGGATTGTGGTGCCCTTTCCAGTCTCCAAGGTGACCCACAGTGCCTCCTCTCCTCCCTGTTTACTCTTTTGTTCAGTTGCTTTATCCTTCCTTTACATGGAGAGCTACTCCTCCCCTCTTCTCCCCTGCCTGTCTCTCCTGTAGGTTATGTACCTGGTATGTTAACATCCCAGTCATGGTTCTCTGTGTACCATGTTTCTGTGACTGCTACGATATCCAGGCATCCTCTTCCATTAAGGCCACCAGCTCAGGGAGCTTGTTGCCCAGACTACAGGCATTGGTACTCATTACCCTCCATTTCCTGATGGCCTTACCCTTTTGCCCCATCCCTGTCCTTCTTGCCTTTGTTACTCTCCATTTACCACTGCCCTTCTCCTATCGACACCTCCATGTTGGTGTTTGCCACACTTACTACCGTGATTGTTTGGGGGCTAGGATTTTCCTGCTCCTTTCCAGTGCCTCTCCCTTGGCTAGTTTAAAAGCTTGCCAATGAAGCATTTAAACCTATCACCTAGGATCCTGGTTCCCCTCCCGGACAGATGCAGCCCATCATGCCAGTATAGGCTTTCATCACTCCAGGTGGACCCCCAGTCCCCAATGAAGCCAAATCCCTGAGCTCCACACCAGTTTTTCAACCACTGATTGAATCCCATGGTACGGAACACCCTAGCCTCTCCTATGCCATAGATGGGTAGCACCTCCGAGAAGGTTACCGTGCGTGCTACTTGACTAAGGCCCCTCCCCAATTCCACAAACTCTTCCTGCACTTCTCTAATCCCTTTCTTAGCCAGGTCATTTGTCCCTAGGTGGACAATGACATCCAGCTCCCTCCCCTGTGCAGCTGCTCCGGCAATCCTGAGGATTCGCTCCCTGTCCCTCCAAGCCATGGCGCCAGGCAGGCACCTTACCTCCCTCTCCCCTTCCTTGCCCAGTTCTACCTTCCTAACAATGGAGTCCCCCACTAGGAGTTGTTTCCTTCCCCTGCAGGGTCCCCTGCCACCCTCCTGTGGGTCTCCTTTGTGGAGGTTCCCAGCATCCTCCTTGGTCTCCACTGTAGGTGCCTCCATAGAGGACCATCGCTGCTTGTGTAAGAAAATGCCTAAGCCGAACACGTGATGTGCATGAGACATCGGTACCTGAATCAAACTCGGAGCTAGTTCTCAGGATTGCATTGAGTAGCACTTGTATTCTTAGAGTTGGGTGAAGTTTAGTAAGAGGAATAGGTATGGTGCTGGCTTGTGCTTCTTGTAAAATGTTGTATTAGTTTATTTGAGTTGGGGGGGCTTGGCCCCCCGACACCTCTTTAAAAAAAAAAGAAAGGGGGTGTGGAGGGGTGAAGCCCACCAACTCAAATAAACTAATACAAAAACATAACTGAAATGCAGTTCTAAGAGACTAGCGTAGATGCGGCATTATGCTCTTACGCTACTACGGCATGGAACTGCGTCGCAGGATCCGTATTCTCAAAAAAAATATGTATGGTGGTCCGATGTTCTCCACTATCACCACTTTATCTACATTTTCATGTTTGTTTGTTTTTTTTAAGGACTACTAAGCATAGAAACATAGAATTCGACGGCAGATAAGGACCGCTTGGCCCACCCAGTCTGCCCATTTCCCTGCCTACTGGATAAAATGCAGATCCTAGTTAACCAGCAGCCTACTTCTTCCTACCCCACCCCCTAGAATTGCCTTATGGCTGCCCCATGCATGCCTGAATTCAACCACTGTTTTTGACTCCACAACCTCCTCCAGAAGGCCGTTCCATGCATCCACAGCCCTCTCTGTGAAAAAATACTTCCTTACATTACCTCTGAACCGCCCCCCCATTCTATCTTCAAATTGTGACCCCTTGTTCTTGCACACCTCTCTTTTTGAAAGATGCTACCCTCTTGGACTTTGTTGATTCCCTTGAGGTACTTTTAAGTTTCTATCATGTCCCCCCTCTCCCTCCTTTCCTCGAGGCTATACATATTAAGCTCCTTAAGTCTCTCTTCATATGTCTTCTGGTGCAGACCCTGCACCATTTTAGTTGCCCTCCTCTGGACAGCTTCCATCTTGTCTACATCCTTGCGGAGATTGGGTCTCCAGAACTGCACACAGTACTCCAGATGGGGTCTCACCAGCTGTCTGTACAGAGGGATAATAACTTCCTGTTTTCTACTGGTGATGCCTCTCCCTATGCATCCAAGTATCCCCAAACCCTCCTTACTGCCCTCTCACATTGCTTGCCCACCTTTAAGTCATCTGATATGACTACCCCCGGGTCCCTTTCCATTTTTGTTGTTGTTAGTATCTCACCCCCCATTGTGTACTCTTCCCCTGGGTTTTTGTTTCCCAGGTGCATTACCTTACACTTCTTAGCATTGAATCTAAGCTGCCATACATTTAACCATTCCTCTAACCTTGCCAAGTCCCTTCTCATCCTTACTACTCGGTTATGCTATGCTTCAAAGAAACTGAAAGTGGCACTTGCAAGGACAGTACAAGTAAGGTGCTTTCTGAATGCCGTAATAACTGGTTCTACCAGTTATTACAGCGTTTCAAATGTGGCTCTGCTCCATATGTTAAAGGGGTCACCAGTAGTTATAAATCAGTTTTTCTTTGAATCATTTGCAAATTACATTTTTCCACAGTTCATATTTACAAGGACACATTTAATAAATGGTATAGGGAACTAAATAATAAATTCACTGCATACTTCTGGCAAGACCCTTGAAGAGCAGTTAACAATTATAAATTATCTATAGACAGGACAATCCAGTTTAAAATATTGAACCAAGTTTCTTTTACCAATATAGATTGTACAAAATGAAATTGAAAGCAGATATAATTTGCTGGCACTGCCAACAAACAGATGTAGATTTTATTCATACATTTTGGAAGTATTCTGTTATTGAAAGCTGGTGATGGCTGTGAAAGTCAGGAAGAAAAATATAGCATTCCAGAAGTATAAGGAAACACAGAAGGAGCGGAACAGAGAGCTGTACCAGTTAAGACAGAAGGAAGCAAGGAGGGAAGTCAGAATAGCAAAGGCCCAAACTGAGGAAAAGATAGCCAACTCGGTTAAGAAGGGGGGATAAAACCTTTTATAGGTACATCAGCGAGCGTAGAAAGAGAAAGGGAGGGATAGTGAGGCTGAATAGAATGAACGGGTTGGTGGGCAGAGGGGACAGTGAAAAGTAGGATACTGAATGAATATTTCTGCTCAGTATTCACAAAAGAGGAGGGGGAAGTGCCTAATCCAATTAACAGAAGCACTCTTGAAAGGGGGGTCGATCCCAGTCCTTTCACAGAAGAAAGTGTTCTGCAAGAACTCCAAAAACTGAAGGTGGACAAAGCAATGGGGCCTGATGGAATTCACCCCAGAATTCTAAAAGAATTAAGGGAGGAACTAGTGAAACCACTGGCTACTCTTTTTAATAAATCATGGGAGGATGGTGTGGTACCCGAGGACTGGAGGAAGGCGGATGTGATTCACCTTCAAAAAAGTGGGTCCAAGACAGAGGCAGGAAACTACAGACCTGTCAGTCTGACCTCTGTGGTAGGGAAAGTGATGCAGTCACTTCTGAAGGAAAGAATAGTTGAGTACCTAGAGGACAGTGGGTACAGGACCCAAGGCAGCATGGGTTCACAGCAGGAAGGTCATGTCAGACGAATCTAATAGATTTCTTTGACTGGGTGACCAAAGTAGTAGACCAGGGAGGGGCTGTGGACATGGCCTACCTAGACTTTAGCAAGGCATTTGACACAGTCCCACACAAAAGATTAATAGTCAAATTAACCAGCCTGGGAGTGGGTCCCAGGGTGGTAGCCTTGGTAAAACGTTGGCTGGACAACAGGACACAGAAGGTAATTGTAAATGGAACCCACTCCTGAAGAAAGAGGGGTTACTAGTGGGGTACCACAGGGTTCAGTATTGGGTCCAGTCATTTTTAATGTCTTCATAAGTGACATTGCAGAGGGACTGGAAGAAAAAGTATGCCTCTTTGCAGATGACACAAAGATCTGCAACAGGGTTGATACACAAGGAGGCATGGAAAGGATGAGAAGGGACTTGGCAAGGTTGGAGGAATGGTCGGAAGTATGGCAGCCAGGATTCAATGCAAAGAAGTGCAAAATAATGCACCTGGGAAACAAGAACCCAGGGGAAGAATACACAGTCGGGGGGGAGGTAGTAACAACAACAAAAAAAGGAAAGGGACCTGGGGGGTAATCATATCAGATGACCTTAAGGTTAGCGAGCAATGTGAGAAGGCAATAGGGAGGGTGGGGGTATATTGGGATGCATAGGGAGAGGCATCAGCAGCAGAAAACAGGAAATTGTTATCCCTCTGTACAGACAGTTGGTGAGACCCCATCTGGAGTACTGTGTCCAGTTCTGGAGACCCCATCTCCGCAACTACATAGGCAGAACAGAGGCAGTCCAGAGGAGGCAACTAAAATGCTGTAGGGTCGGCAAGAGAAGCCATATGAGGAGAGACTAAAGGAGCTTAATATGTATAGCCTCGAGGACAGAAGGAAGAGGGGGGACATGATAGAAACTTTTAAGTATCTCAGTGGAATCAACAAAGTCCAAGAGGGTAGCATCTTTCAGAAAAAGAGACGTGCAAGAACAAGGAGACACAATTTAAAGATAGAGGGGGGTGGTTCAGGGGCAATGTGAGGAAGTATTATTTCACAGAGAGGGTAGTGAATGCATGGAACAGCCTTCCTGAGGAGGTTGTGGGGTCTAAAACTGTAGGCGAATTCAAGAATGCATGGGACAGCCATAAGGCAATTCTTGTGGGGGGTAGGAAGAAATAGGCTGTTGGTTAACTAGGATCTGCGGCCTATCCTGTAGGTAGGGAAATGGGCAGACTAGGTGGGCCAAGCGGTCCTTATCTGCCGTCAAAGTCTATGTTTCTATGTAATTTCACACTTTACAGGATTGTGGTTCAGTCTCTGCATGGCATGGAGGCAGCCTCTACATTGGTGGAAAATGACTTCACAACAAAATATGGTAAATGTGAACGTAAGTTAGTTAAAGCTATCCGGTCCGGTGATGCTGAGTGTTGAGGCACCGGATGCCACACCTTGTGCCATACCAGTGACCTGGGTTCTGGGGCAGACCTGGGTAGCTAGAACTTGGCAGAGGAAGGAAGGGATTGAGCATCTGGAGGAATGCTCTCCCTTCCCAGGGTGGAATTTGGGGCAAGCGCCGCTCCTGTGCAGCTCCTGATGGTAGCCGGGGGCAGTGCCAGAACATGCGCTTGTAGATGCTGGGGCAGAGCAGCAGTGGGCATTGGCTCATCAGCACCACAGATGCCATTGCACATCTGTGCTCTGAGGGGGTGCAACTTCATGAAAAAAACCCTGAGGACCGGGAAGGTGATGGGGGGCCCCATGGATCTGGCACCACATCCCCAATACTGGACCTCTCCTCTGAAGGTCCCAGGTGCCACCCACGCAGGATGGACCCTCTAATATTCAGGAACAGCTGCCAGATAGGTGAGGCAGACCATCTCGGGGGTGACTGGGGCTGAGACATTCTGGTGGGAGGGACTAAGGAGGAGGGTCTCAGTGGGAAGTAGAGGGCACCCCTGAAAGATGCCCCAGCCCGAAGGCGATAAATAGAGTTGGAAAAAAAAGTTAGAGCTAATGCTATTTCTATAAAAAGAGTACATTTGAAAAACTGGAAACGTTCCAATGGTTGGATGGTGTTTCTGCCATGCAGTGGAAACAATTGTTTGTGAGTACGTTTGCTGTAAAAACTGTTTCCATTGTGATGATGATTTTTTGAAATTATATTATAGGAACATAGATACTTGGTCTAAGGAAGATTTTAAAACACATTAAGTGCAGATCTTTGCTGTTTACATGATTTTTGTAGACGGTAGATTAATTATTACCATTTTTTGAGTGGTAGCACCTTTTCTTTTCATTGTTTAATGATATCTGTATGTTGTTTTGTGTATTTTGTATAGCCATCATTCTGTATGTATTGTATTGCACAAATGAAACAAATAAAAATATTATTAAAAAAAAAAATCCCCCCAGAGCCACTGAGAGTCACAAGCTTTCTAATGTAAACAGAGCAGCCATTTGGGTTGCGCGGTGCAGGAGTGATGCGGTATAAATGGGGTGAAGCACCTTGCCTAACCCAGCCCCCTAACTAAGACTACAGTCAAACCATTGAGCTATTTGTGGCTGTAGGAGCTTCATACCTTCTGTATCAGTTGTTGCAAAACCACATTAAACTGTTTTCAGAGCAGCAGCTCCTGTCTCTTGCAGAGCTGAGATGATCACAACAACTGCCATGTCTTTGAGGGCTTGGGATTTCCGGGTACATGTTGCTTCTGTTGGAGCAGGCCGCCCCCACCTTCCCCCAAGTTTTTAGATGACCATACACACTGCATAGCTAACATTGCAGTTAGAAGCAGAATTCCACTGCAAATTAGATTTTTTTCTCCAACTCCCCCCCACAGCATTTCTCAGCCACTCACCCAAATCTCCATCTGTCACTGCCAGAGCCTGCTACCAGCCTACATCGCCACTCCAACTGGTGTTCCTGTCCATTCTAGGCAACCCATTACACACTAGAATGTTCTTCCTTTGGCTTGCCCCCCCCCCCAAGCTAGGGTCTGCCTACTGCTCCACAGTGGTACTTCCTTACTAGCTGGTTACCTTGCGGCGGCCAACCCAGAGCTACCTAGGGTGGTTGGGGCCTGCTCTGGCTGTACAAGACTAGGCAGGATGTCGTCCATCTGGTGGTGCCTGATTTTACCTCCAGTCCCCTGAGGAACTGCTGTGTAATGGTGCACATGGCATAACTGTATGTGCTTCCACACACAGAATGCCAGCATCAGCTGCTCCTCATCTAATTCTGGACTACAAGTCCCCTCAATCCCAGCCACTACCAGGCTTCAGTATAGCACAGGTAGCTGTGTCCTTGGAGGAGAGTTGTCCCTTGGATGCACAATCCTCTTTCTGCGCTGGCCTTCTGAACCAGGTTAATTCCTGAACTCAGTTCATCAGCATTCTAAGTGGCAGCATTACCACTGTGCTGATGGACCACACTGCAAATGAGATGTTGCATCTCAGGTGGGCTGTCTTGAGTTAATAAATAAGGGGAAAAAAATTGTGGGCTAGTTAGGATCTGTCATATTTACATGTGGGGATCCCCACCCCCACGTGGAGGCTGTGCATTCTAGTGGTTACAGCAATGTTAGGAGCTGACAGAGCAGGGTGAAACACCACTAGATCCAAATACTCAATGTGTGACCCTGTGCAAGTCACTTAACCTCCCAGTGATCCAATCCATGCAGCGGCAGAAACAGCTTGAAACAGGAACTTACTGGAAATTAACATGTTGAGTCTCAGCTGGGGTATCCTGTATAAGTAAACTGTTTCAAAAACTACACAAACAAAATCATACCAACAGAGACAGACTTTCCGGGTGCCCCCCCCACACTCCACGGTCAGTGAAGGAAATATGGTCTACTGGTTGGAGCACTGTTGTTGTGAACTGATAAATTGTAAATTCAAACCCAACTAGGGCCACATACTGTGTGTGGCCCTGAGCAACTCACAACCCTGTCCATTTTAAAAAAAAAATACAGTGTTACTTACAGCGCAAATTCCAGCCCAAAGGTAGAGAGAGAGAGAGAGAGATGTGGGCCCAATTCTATAACCATCCGTATGCATGTTGCAAGTTGCAACATGTGAGGGGTGCAGTTGCGCCAAGGATGCTACACCCAATTCTGTAAGAGAGAGGGTCCCTGTGGCTAAGTTCTATGACTTTTGACATGTGCAAAGGTACGCCAAATGCAGGGCACACCTGAGGTACATGTCGCAAGCCGCAACCAATGTTCCATAGGGTGCAAGTGCCCCCCTGTCCCCAAGCCTAGAAAGCCCAGCAGGGCTATCGGACCCCCCACCCCCAGTCACCCACGGTGTAAACACTAAAGCCCCTCTGGGCTATTGGACCTCCATTCTGATCCCTATACTGTGTTACCACTAGCCCCACAGGGCAGACTCCCCCCACCAAGCCCCGGTGCCACCCACACACATGGCACTTTCCTGTAATTATTGTAACCATATCTACACCCCTAATCAATAATCCCTGGTAGTCTAGTGGCCCCCCACCGCCCAACCCAGCATTGCCAGACCACCCTGTACCCCGTGATCCATCCCAGCCAGTGACTGGTACAGCCCACCTCTCACCACCATGGCCAGCCACCCACTGAGCCCCATCTGAGCGTGTCCTGTATATACACGCTCAATGAATGAATGCAGCCCTATCTGTGCTAGCTGCGTCTCATATCCAATCCTCCAAACCAACTACCATCTGTGTACTCACCTAGAAAAATGTAGTTTGAGGGGTTAAGTAGCTTAAAAGTAGTCCTGTAAGAACTCATTAAAGACCTTGGGGGAGGTAGAATGTATGCAGCAAAAGGAAGGTAACTGTTCTGCATCCCACCCTTTTATAATATAAAATATGTTTAAAAATATGGGTTCTTCTCCCTGAGTTGCTGGGGGAAATAGCACAATGAGGTGCTGATCTTTGTTTCCTTTCCTAAATTTGTATGAATAATAATCATATGCTGCTGCTAAAACAATTTTTCAATTCAAACAGACTGTAGCTATATCCCTGGATGTGGAACTGTGATGCAGATTGCAGTGTAACCCCTAGGTGGTGCTATCCCAAGGGCTACTACCCTTGGCTGCTTGACTACTGACAGGTTGAGGGGCCTAGGTTCTATGGCGGGTGCCTCCACCCAGAGGTCAGGGTTTGTAGTGGTTAGACTAGCTTGGTCACAGCCCTCTGGGACACTGAGACCCCCTTTTATTCCCTCTAGTGGCTCACACAATACCTCGGAGTTACAGCCCCAATACCCCACATATACACACTGTTCACTCATATAGATACCACTTACCTTTGAGACTGATTCTGCAGCATGTCTCTGAGGACCCCATGTAAAATAAGATTAAACAACATACACAGCAAAACACAATACTGTTTCCATAAGTACCAACACCATAGACAGTATATAGTATAACAACAACAAATCTGATTTATTTAGGGGGCAGTAACACGGAAGGGGGCAATCAGGTTAATTGGTGGCATTAAATTACAGTACTGTGCACACATACAGGGTCTGAAAAGTCACACTCTGGGTGCCCAGGTTGGGGCCGGGACTAGCCAGGTCCGTTGCCTGGGGTTGGCCGGCAGGTGCAGATGGATGGGACACTGTAGAAGAAAATATATGCACAACACCCAATTGTAATCTGGAGCCAGATGGTTCAGTCCATGAAGCAGGGAAACAACAAGAATTAGGTGACACACTTGTGATTGAAAACAGGCTGCAGGGGAATACCCTGATTTGTACTCACAATACCCAGGCTGAGGACCAGATGGTGGATGTTCTTCTGGATTGCCAGAACAACAGGGCATGGAAACAAGATCCTTGTGACTGGACCCTACTGCAGTTGGCAGCAAACAGATTCAGTCCAAGACAAGCAGGGGTTTGCTTCCAGCTTCAGCACACAGCACGTGGGATTGGAAATAGCGATTCCCCACAAGCACCACGCACATTCATATGTAAAAGGAAAGTACTATACCAGGCAGGCTGCTCCTTGATCGCAATTACTGCAAAATACCTGAGAGCACACACAGCAGCTTCAGTTCCTGACAGACCGAGCGCGATTCAGCAATTTCTCCAGTCTTCTACAGGGTCAGCCTGGTTTCCACTCTTCAGACTTCCTTCTTTCTCCTCACAATCTGATTCAGTCCGAACTGGCACTTGCAATGGCTGCAGGCCGAACTTCAGGGCCTCACAAGTGCTTTCCACGTGAAACTATACACCGCAGAAGCAAAGAGCTAATTCTCTCTTCACTGTCACAACTGATCACAGCTTTCCAGTCACAGAGCAGGGCATTTCCTTTAGCTCCACACCATTCTGTTGGTTGGTTCGACTGTCACTCACAATAAGACTCCTTCTGTTGGTGGAAAAAGGCGCCAAGGTCAAAACTACATTTCACAGAGTCACTGCCCATACAATCCCCTTGTGGCTGGTTCAAAATTAAGAGTCCAAGTTCTGATTCGTCCACAGGCTCCATTTTAGGGCTTCCTTAACCCAGTTGGCCCAGCACAGCAGTTCAGGACAAAAATGAAAGAGCTACACTGAAACAGTTCGTGCTAAAATAAAGACAGGTTAGACAAACTACATTTTCTCAGTCACTTTAAATGATTTCTGGCAAACAGTTATATCTTTCAACAAGGCTCCCTCTGCACATGTAGCGACGGCAGAAATGGAGCAAATTGGCAGCAGCTCGGGTGGGATTTGAGCATTAATTACACAGTCCCCCCATACAAACTAATTAAGTCTACAAGCAGACAGCTCTTAAAGAGACAGTACGTGGAGGCTCAAATAGCACTCACTTGGAACCACATTTAAACAGCTCAGACGCCGAACATCGCACAGACTTGGAGCATTCAGGCAAACTCCTGGAAGACTTTTGGGAACCCCCATTTGCAGGGGGGGGTTACACCCTTCCTGGCCTGGAAAAACTTGGCATTCACATCAGGTAAGTACCCCCATAAGTTTCAATACAACCATATACATTTACACCAGTATCACATTAGGCTTATACATGTAATCATCAGTCAACATATCACCTTACCAGAAACACATTTCTGAAACTTTACAGTGCATCACTTTTTACACAGTATTATACACACATTGTACCATAACTCAGGTTATTACCTCCTGTACATGAAACCTGAAGAGAGGGGGCCCTTCCCTATAAGCTATCTTGGGGCTGGATGGGGCAGGGGCACCATACCTAGAGGGCAACACAATTAACTTGGAGTTAGCACTTATGCTCAGTTTGGGCAATGAGCTCGGGGACACATGCACTCCTTTATAGAAAACATTGAGAGGCAAGTCCACAGGCCTCCCAGGAGAATCATAGCTGAGGTGCACCACAGGCTTTACAGCTCGACCAGTTTTTCTGTTCTAGTGGTGGTGGCGCTAGTGATCCCTGGATGGGGGAGGTTCCCTTCCTACTGTCCAGTGTGGCCTGGGCGAAGGTTTCCTTACTACTGTCCAGTGCGGCCTGAAGATGGGCAACTTCTTCCCTCAGGGCAGATAGTTGTCTGCAAATAGGGCAGCATCTCAGCCTCCAGAAAGACTCCCGGAAGACTGCTGCCCCACAGCCATTACATTGCACTACTCCCCACATGTTTATATATTGTTTTTTTTTTTTGTATTTGTGTGTGTGTGTGCACGTGCGTGTGTGATTTGTTATATAGAAATATATATAAAGTCACACTCTGGGTACCCAGGTTGGGGGCCAGCAAGTCCGTTGCCTGGGGTTGGCCAGCAGGTGCAGATGGATGGGGCCCTGTAGAAGAAAATATATGTACAACACCCAATTGTAATCCGGAGCCGGATGGCTCAGTCCATGAAGCAGGGAAATAACAAGAATTAGATGAGACACTTGTGATTGAAAACAGACTGCAGGGGAATACCCTGATTTGTACTCACAATACCTGACCTGAGGACTGGATGGTAGATGTTCTTCTGGACTGCCAGAACAACAGGGCATGGAGACAAGGTCCTTGTGACTGGACCCCACTGCAGTTGTTAGCAAACATATTTAGTCCAAGCTAAGCTGGAGTTTGCTTCCAGCTTCAGCACACAGCATGGGGGACTGGAAATAGTAATTCCCCACAAGCACTACGCACATTCATATGTAAAAGGAAAGTACTAAACCAGGCAGGCTGCTTCTCGATCCCGATCGCAATTACTGCAAAATACCCCGGAGCACACATAGCAGTTTCAGTTCCTGACAGACCGAGCGCGATTCAGCAATTTCTCCAGTTTTCTACAGGGTGAGCCTGGTTTCCACTCTTCAGACTTCCTTCTTTCTCCTCACAATTGGATTCAGTCTGAACTGGCACTTGCAATGGCTGCCAGCCGAACTTAAGGGCCTCACACGTGCATTCCGCGCGAAACTATACA
Source organism: Neoceratodus forsteri (assembly GCA_016271365.2). NCBI lineage: Eukaryota > Metazoa > Chordata > Ceratodontiformes > Ceratodontidae > Neoceratodus > Neoceratodus forsteri. The sequence continues at coordinate 1,158,082,923 of CM057451.1, forward strand.
CCGTAGAAGCACAGAGCTCCTTCTCTCTTCACTGTCACAACTGATCTCAGCTTTCCAGTCACAGAGCAGGGCATTTCCTTTAGCTCCACACCATTCTGTTGGTTGGTTCGGCTGTCACTCACAATAAGACTCCCTCTGTTGGTGGAAAAAGGCACCAAGGTCAAAACTACATTTCCCAGAGTCACTGCCCATACAATCCCCTTGTGGCTGGCTCAAAATTAAGAGTCCAAGTTCTGATTCATCCACAGGCTCCATTTTAGGGCTCCCTTAACCCAATTGGCCCAGCACAGCAGTTCAGGACAAAAATGAAAGAGCTACAATGAAACAGTTTGTGCAAAAATAAAGACAGGTTAGACAAACTACATTTTCTCAGTCACTCTAAATGATTTCTGGCTAACAGTTATATCTTTCAACAAGGCTCTCTCTGCACATGTAGCGATGGCAGAAACAGAGGAAATTGGCAGCAGCTCAGGCGGGATTCGAGCATTAATTACACAGTCCCCCAATACAAACTAATTAAGTCTGCAAGCAGACAGCTCTTAAAGAGACAGTACGTGGAGGCTCAAATAGCACTCACTTGGAACCACATTTAAACAGCTCAGATGCCGAACACCGCCCAGACTTGGAGCATTCAGGCAAGCTCCTGGAAGACTTTTGGGAACCTCCATTTGCCGGGGGGGTTACAGCAGTGATGAATTATTAAACATGGTTGTGTGCTATCGATTGAGGTAACTGTTTATTCTTAAGATTTGTTTTCCCTGTCTCATTAGTCTGTCACCTGGACAGAGGTCTATAGATAGGCTTGGATTCATCCATAAGAAGAAGCCTGCAGAAGAAGGCCATTTGGTCTATCTAGTCTGCACGTATATTACAGGGTCCACAACTTGAGCTAATGTCCCTGCCCCCCCCACTCCCCCCATACTCTCTACCAACTCGATTTATGAAAGGCAACTTGAAATCTTTAAATATTTCAATATGATTAGGACGGTGATACCTTACTCTAGATGCGGCCTGTCCGATAGAGATGTTATGGTCTGAGTCTGTGTTGTGAGGCATTATCATTGCACTCCCCTCCCCACAACGTGTAACCTATGGTTTGCATGTGGGCTGTGATGAAGATTATTTTTCTGTGTCCCTCACTGGTCTTCCCTGGTGGTTCAGTGCCTTCCCTTTTCCCACTTCCTGAAACTTGTTCTCTCCCTGGCGTCCGGTAGAATTCCCCTCCCTAGCCTAGTTCCATCACATCAGCCATTTGTAATATAGATCCCTCAACAGTCTTTGGTCCCCTGGTCACGGTTTGCTTCATGTTCTAGATATATAAACAGGCTCTCAAAACTCACCTATGGAAACAAGCTTATGGTGTCTGATCTAACCCATGCTTTCCTGTATTATCTATGTTTTGCACTATTTATGATGTTTTAAATGTATTACTTAATTTTAATTGTTTGTTAGACGCCTTGGTTGTAGAAAGGTGCCTTATAAAGAAAGAATTATTACTACTATTATGTTGGAAACCTGTGCCTTCCTTGCGAACTGCTTGCAGCATTTTTAAAGAATGTGAGGCATTGTGGTATTTGACTAGGCTGTGTGGGAGCTGGCAAGTACTTCATTAGTATGTTGGCAACCACCCCTTCCCTGTGCACAGCACTTCACTATCATGCTGGCCCCCCCTTTCCCTGAACACAAAACTTCACTGGCATGCTGGCCCCCACCCCTTCCCTGTGCACAGCACTTCACTAGCATGCTGCCCCCCCTTTCCCTGAACACAAAACTTAATTGGCATGCTGGCCCCAACCCCTTTCCCTGCGCACAACACTTCACTAGCATGCTGGCCCCTCCCTGTTACCTGTGCATAGCACAGTCTTCAAGATGCCATACATAAAAACTGGAGGTGAAGTCATGTGGAGTACGAGGGTTTTTCAAGGCACCACATACAAGTGGCTTATACTGTGTCTATGGAGATACTATGCAAATGAATGGAGGGGTCACCATGATAAACCCCACCCCTTAATTTTTATATGTATGATCTTCTATGAGTACAGCATGTTATTAACATGCTGGAACCATCCCTTTTCCTTGTACGTAGCCCAGCCCTTCATTAGCATGCCTGTCCCAGCCCCTATCCCTGTGTATAGCACAATGTTTCATTAATATGCCAGCCCTGCACCTTTCCCTGCGCTGTTGCAGTACCCAGTGCAGCAGCACAGGGAAGGACTTGCAATCTAGCACAAAATGCAGCAGTGGTGCAAAGTTGTTGATGCAGCCACTTTGGCCCACCAAATTGTGACTCTGTTTGGGACTCCAGGATCCAGGGGGTAGGTGTGTCAATTAGTTCCTTCTTTACCAGGGATCCACAGAATGGCATTTTTAGGGCAGGTCTGCTTAGCAACCCATTTCCTATTGCAGCAAAGTCAGGAAGTGTTTTGCAGTTCTCCCTCTGAAATGCATTTGGGGACTGGGATATCACCTTTTTATACCTGTGAGTGAGTGACGGAATGTTGTGCCTCCTATTGCTGTTTGCAGCTGTCTTTAATGCTTTGCTAACTTTCTGTTGGTTGAAAGGAGGAGAGTGCATGAAAACCTGTCGAGCAAGTAACGCTACTCTTGGGAACGTGCAGCTGACGTATGTAATACACAGAACAAGTCCTCAGGTTGCTTAGCCTAGCTCCATCCTCCCCCATGACGACAAGAATGATACTGAATGAACTCGGGGGGGGGGGGGTAATAATAAACTTGCTATCTGCACAACTTCATGAATTATAATTTAGCCTGTATTTCTTTCTGAAAAAAATATGAAATCGCTTAGATAAAACTGAGAGTTTTTGTGCTACTAAATTATTGCAATGCAAAGGGGCAGAAACTAGCATAGCTGTGGCACTATTTGATGTTAGAAAGTATCTCTCCAAACCTCCCTGTATAATGAAAAAGCAACTGAGTTTCCAGTCATTCTGAGTAGCCTGGCCATGGACTGGGGAAGATTAAGGGGGTGGAGAGATCAGTCACGAGGGGGGGGAGCTACTGTGAGGCCATTTGCAAAACAACCCTTAACCAACATTATTTTCATATATTCTGTATCCCAAAATGTTTTACAAGGCACATGAGTTATATACTTTTAGCGCAGGGAATGCAGAATAGAATTGAATTTCTGGTACCAAATGTGGGCCGACACAGAATAACAAAATTAAATCTAGCCCCTTTTCCCACGTACCTCTTGGGTCCAGTAAGCAGCCACGCCCATCAGGGAATTAAAACAAATTCTGACCCTCTCCACCAACCCTGATGGGTCCAGTGTCCAACCCAACCCATCAGGGAATAAAACAAATCTCCCTTTTCACCAACAATCTGACAGATTCACTGCCCAACCTGATGCTTCAGAGAATTAAAAAAAAAACAAATCTGACCCTCTTCCCCCTGCAATGACATGACTGGTCAAGTACCCGATGTAGCCCATCCCAATGAGTCCAGTGTGAAACCCAGCCTGTCAAGAAATAAAAAAAAATGTCACCCCACCACCAACTATCTGACAGATCCCGAGCCAAGGTGGCCTGTCACGGAATAAAAACATCTGTCCCCTTCCCCAACTGTCCCCTCCCTCAACAACTTGAGAGTCCAGATGCCCAGCCTGGCCTGCACTGTAGTTCCTATCATACCCAGTGAGCACATGTTGTGACTCAGTCAAGCTCTGAGAATGAAGATGGCCAAAATATACTGTACCCATTTCAGCATGTTTCCTTATGAAATGGGGTAAGTGTAAGGCCTGAAGACCCCAAGGCATACAGCAACACTTGTCAGTGTCTGCAGGGTAGGGTGAGCTGAAATGGCATGAGCATTATGGACGATGACCCAAAGGCACACCTCAATGCCTGTCAGTCTCTTCGGGTTGGGGGTTGGCGTCAGTTCAATACTTCACTGCCATTCCTATTGTACATCTCTCTAACTCCTGCACTACCAATGCCAATGCCAGCAAGACAACATTCAGCATTTACAAATGCTTGTTATACTTGTGAATCTGATGAGCAAGTCTGCCCTTTTTCACAGATAACAAGTTACAACAGTACAAAAAAACAACATTCAAGATAGTATAATAAATTATACAGTACAAAATATTAAATACAGGTAATTTAACAATTATAACATAGCATATGGTCAGCAAATACATTCAAACTTATTAAAAATCCATTGCTTAAGACGGGATTTATAACAAGTAACAGTTTATCGATCAACCGGGTCAATAGGAAAATGAATTAAAAAATAAAGGTGCGCGATACAAAAGTGACTTTTGGCCCATTGATTTTTTTAACAGATGGTAATTTAAAAATAAATCTGCTCTGTGTTCTAGTACTGCAGAGATGAAGAAGCCTAGAGAAAAGGTCAGAGACTGACACTGGTAGAAGCCCATTTATAATTATAAATAAAAAAAACTCCCATTTTATGAGAAATGTTATCAAACAAAGATAGACGCTCAGAAGATTTGTATAAATGACAATGATGAGTACGATAAGGTGCACTTACCATGAACCTCAAAATTGAATTATAGGTGGCCCTCTGATTATTGAAGACTGTAATCTTGGTTGAAGAATAAACCGATAAACCAAAATCAAAAACACTTAAAAGAAAACTATGAGCTAGGAGCCTACGGGAATCAACTGTTAGAAAAGTTTTAGCACGATATAAAAGGCCTAATCTTTGATGGATAACCTTGCTTACATGTTTAATATGTAATTCGAAAGATAATCTACTATCCACGCTATTCCCAAATATTAAACATTTTCAACCAACTCAATAGTAACCCCATCCCTATCTTTACTAGCAGTAAGTTCATCTTCAGTTCTACTAGGTCTACAAGAAAACATCATAAATTTAGTTTTTTTTTAGTTCAAAACCATATGGTTTGAAATCAACCTTGAAAATAATCAAAATTAGTCTGAACATCATTTACTATTGCACTTAAATTAATTCCATCACTATAAATAACCCCATCATCAGCGTATAAGATCATGGACATTTTTGAACAAACACTTGGGGCAGAAATTTAGGGGCCATATTATAAGAACTGTGTCTAGACTTGTAGTTTGGGGGACGGGTGCTAATTGTCTGGCCTGGAGCCTCAGTTAGTTGATAATTGAAGGTGGGTCTGAGGCAGATTTCTAATAGGCTGATTGTGACAGGGTGACTTGGCAGCCAAAGAAACCAATCAGGGACTCAGTAGTCCAACAGGAAGTACTGCCTTTAGGGAGTTGCACAGGAAGGATAAAAGGTAGTCACCCCTAGTGGGTCCCCTCACATGTTCGTGTTCCTGTGAGTGAGTGGAACAGTGAAGGAGTGGAACAGATATAAGACTGGCATCTTACTCTACTGGTTGACTAAGGTAAGATACCTGATCACTCCTGTTGTTGCATTTACTGCTGGAAAGTGCAGAAGGTTAAAGGTAGGCCTAAATAGGGAATAGGAGCAACACCCTACCTAGGATAATAGCATAAAGGGAATTGCACCAGGTACAGGGAAACACAAGTAGCAATACACAAAAAAATGAAAGCTAGGAATACCATACCAGATGTAAGGGTACATAAGTATTTCCAGGTAACACAGGGAGTACAGAAGTTGGGAATGCTAGGAGTGGTGCAGTACAGTGGCTGTGGGCGGCAGTTTTCAGAGAGAACTTCTAGAGAGTGCACTGGTACCCCATCTGCACACACCTCTCTGGGTTGAGGGAGGAGGTCACTAGACTTAAGGCCAAGTTGGCTAGGATTCCAAGGACCTCTTCCCCCACCCAGGGGCCACCAAATATGATACTGTTACCCAGAAGATGCCAGGGAGGAGGAATGGCTGGACTATGGTGGGCCCTGGAAGGGTGAGGGTGGTGGGTCAGAGGCACATTCCTCAACTGGTACCACTATGCAATTCCTATGCTGCTCTGGTGACTGGCGAGGTGGGACTGCCAGGAATAGGCACCCGTATTAGTGGCTGAGGAGGATGTGGGGGTTCTCTGGAGCCCAGACCCCAAGTAGGGAGGAGGAGAACCACAGAGGAGGAGGAAGCAACCTCTGGTGGGGGATTCAATTGTGAGGGGGATAGAGTTGGGAAAAGGGAAAGGAGGGAGTAGGAGGTTAGACGGCTATGTGGTGCCATGGCCAGATGAGAAACAGATCCAGAGGATCACTAGGGCAGCAAATTGGGAGGCAGAGCTGGATGGCATCGTCCAAGTGGGGACTAATGACCTGGTAGGAGTGGGGCTGGGATAGAGCAGGGGGAGTTTAAGGAGCTGGGGAGAGGTCTTAGGTTGCACTCAGTGGCTTTCACTGAGGTGCTGCCTGTCTACAACAAGGGGGAGAAGAGGGATCTACAAGCCAAGACATTCAACTCATGGTTGAAGAAATGGTGCAGAGAGGAGTCTGGCTAGATTGGAGACAAGGGATCCAACTGGAGGGATAAAGGCCTTTACAGGGATGATGACTGGCTAGATTGGAGACAAGGGATCCAACTGGAGGGATAAAGGCCTTTACAGAGGTGATGACCTGCATCCATCCAGGAGGGTAACCGTGGTCCTCAGTGGACTTTAGCTGTTACTTTAATGAACATTTAAACTAGCTGAGGGTGGTGGCAGAAGAAATTGGGAAGGCAGTAACTGCCCCCCCCTCCCGCAGACTGAAGTAGAAAGTATGGAGAACCCAAGGGGAATGGAATCCCCCAGGGTGGAAATTAATAAAGGAAGCAGAGTGGTAGAAATAAAGGGGGATATGAACAGAAGAATTAAAAAGGGGAGGTGACGAGAGAGGCCAAAAAGGAAAGAAAGTAACAAGCAGACTGGTAACAAAATCTGGAAGGCCACGTGTGTACATACTAGAAGTCTAGGATGTTGTGGCGACTACCGAGTCATGGTGCACTGAAAACCATGACGGGGACATGTTTCCCGGTGACGGGGTATTCATTGTTGCTTATCTGTAATAATAGAACAAATAAGGATAGACTTAATAGATCTTAAAGGGACACTGTCAACCCCCTTAAGCCTCAAAGAGTCCCTTGTTTAAAAAACACATTTTATGACTGCTAACATTCTGTAAAGATTTCTGATGTAGCTAGTAGTTTGATTCTGATTCTTTTTTTTCTTTTAAAAAGTGAAAAACAGACTGCCTACCATACTGGTGTTAGCACACAAAACAGGTTTGTTTACATTCCTTGATCAACTCCCACTGCATCTTTCCTGGACTTAGGAACACGTCCAGCACAGTCTAGCCACTCATGATGCAGTGAGAGTTTAGGTGGCTACTGCCTCATGAGTGACTGCACTGTTTTGGAGTGCTTCTAATGTTTAGGAAGTATTCAAGAAGACTAGATTCAAGATTTGAAACAAAACAAAGTTGTTTATAAATATACATTAGCATGCATTTCATTTCTACTAAACAAGGAGACAGATAAAACAAACAGCAACATAAATGAATTTTAGAGATGGTAAGCAATCGTAAAAAGTGGGTTTTTAACTAGAAATAATATGATGCAGAACAGGTTGACAGTGTCCCTTTAACGGCTTAGGTTTATTGGACCAAGCATGAATGATAAGAATGTTTAGTCTAGGTTGGAGGTCCTTGAAGGAATTTATATTAGAGCTTTGTTGGTTAACATAGGATAAAGTAAAAGACTAAATTAGTCCACAGGATTATCAGGTGACAGTATAGTCCTAATCATGGGTAGAAAAACAAGCATTTCTCAATGCTGAATGTTTGCTTGCTGGTATTAGCGTTGGAAGTGCAGGAGTTAGACAGATGCAGAATAGGAATGGCAGTGAAGTATTGAATCGGCAAACAAAATGTATGGGGGACATTATGCCGACAGTGAGTGGGCTCCCCTCTCAGCAAATGATCTTTAGAGGGGGCATGCTGACAGGGGGATTGGGCACCCCCTTCGGCTGTCATGGAGACTCTGGGGTGGATGGTGACAGTCGCCACCATGTTAATTGCAATGTGACACCAGGCAAGGCACCGCCCTGCACTGACGGGTCACTCCCTCGGTGCGGCAGTGAATTCATTTCAAGCTGGTGGCACACTTGCTGAACTAGTGTCAGCAGTAGTGTGTCACCACACTGGGGAAAAAAAGGCCAAGCCTCAAAATGCAGTGGGGGCATTTGCTGCCACAGTGCTGCACCTCACAATCTCTGCTTCTCTCCTAAGCTGTTACATAATGTTTCATGCACGTGTGTGCAAGCAAACATAAAAAGTGATTTCATTGTGTTTTTGAGGGGGGCAGTAGAAGAATGCCAGTTTAGCTCAGTTGCCTCCCACCCTCCCAAATAAGATGGTCCAGATGGGATGCCCCCCGGAGAGTCCTCAAGGAAATGGCAATGGAAGCAAATTAACCCAATGTAGGGCTATTCAGTAGCTCGGTTCAAACAAGGGTAGTTCCAAAAATCTGGAGGATAGCAGACATAGTTCCACTCCATAATGGGGGGGGGGGCAAGGAGCAACTGGGTAACTACAGACCTGTCAGTTTTACCTCTGTTATTAGTAATCTGATGGAGCCAACAGTAAAAGAGAACTTTGTGAACTACCTGGAGAGCAATGGACTCCAGGACAGTAAACAGCATGGGTCCATTGCAAGGAGTTCTTCTCAGACCAACTTGATGGTATTCTTAGACTGGGTAACGAGAGTAGTGGATAACGGTGATGCTGTGGATTTACTCTACTTTGATTTCAGGAAGGCTTGTGACTTGGTGCCTCACAAAAGTTTGCTGAAGAAGCTGGAGGATCTGGGTTCAGTGAAGGACACAGTTAGATGGGTGAGAAACTGGCCGGAAGGCAGACAGCAGAGGGCTGTGGATGAAGAAGTCAAATCAGAAGAAAGGGAGGTCACCAGTGGGCTCCACCAGTATCGATCCTGTGTCTGGTCCTTTTCAATATGTTCATTGTGATGACCCATAATACTCGAGAGCGAAGCTTGAGAGATTTATGTAGTCATCACACACTGAGAGTGTGTGGGAAAAAATCCATAACATCAAACTTACCTATCCTGTATTTTTCATAATAGTTGGTGTGGAGGTTTAGACTGTATTTCTAGCAGCTTGAAAGAAAAAGATTTTTTTAGCTAGAGTGCAGTTTTATATTTGAAGAAATTGAACTGTACGTGAATAAAGCACTGTTGAAAATGCTGCAGTTTAAATACTTTTTGTGAAACAATGCAATGCAACAGTTCTAACGTCTTTTCTTTGGGAATGTCATATCAGCCTGTTTTCGAGTTATTATGAAGTGTCATATCAACCGGATTTCGGGTTATTATTGTCTTTGGTGCATAATAACCTGAAATCCAGTTGATATGCATTGTTAACAAAATGGTAATCTGGTTGATATTTATGGTCACTGTGACAACCCACCTCTTCCTCTGGGGTGGAACAGCTTTTAGAGAGGTGTCTGTCCTCGGGTATTCGCTGCCACCAGCTAGAAGTCATCCAGTGCCCACCTTCAAGTTTATAAACTTGAATAATTAAACGTGCAATTGCACAAGTCAAAGTCTGGTAGTGTGAGTCTCTCTCAGGTGGCAGATGCTAAGCAGAGTTTACCTCAGCCAGTAGAAACCTTGTATTACCTTAGAAAAAATGACATCACAGTCACAACTGTTGAATAAATAAATAGCTTTTTACTTAACAGAAAGTGAACAGAGCAGTACAGGATATCTATTTACAACACAAGAGAATAACACTAATACAGGAAAAGTAAACAAATGGTTTTAAATAACAGATGGCAAAAGAAAAAGGCTATTACTGCAATATGCTAGTATTAAACTTACCCTTCCCTGTCCTTTCAAGAGAACACTGGACCCTAAGCTAACTGTCAGCTCCCACGGACATAGCTAGAAGGGTAGGCACCCAAGCTTAGTTTCTCCCTCCAGCTTCAAAAGTAACTGACTGACTAACCTTCTTCACAGTCTTTCAGCATCTTATATACTCTCTTGAGAACAGGTAATGCCTATTCTCCCTTTGAATGCACCAACCATCTACTGTACCATGTATGTATGTAATTGTCCCAATCAGACTGAACACCTATCAGTGACCAATTATATTCCCTTTTACCCTTAAATTTATATTTGAGTGAACCAATCCCTTTAAACTGTGAGCCTGCGTGTGGACATGTCCACTCAAGATTTATGACTCAGCTCTTATCTAGCAGCTAGGGAGGACAGTGAGGATCCCAGCTTGTGGAGTGTTTTTTTTTTCCAGACTACTAAAAAATGTGTTTGGAAAATCCAAACATTAACTCCTTCCTTCTCATTTCTGTCACAGTCACCAGTAATTATAATCTATTAATCCAAAAAATGCGAAAGGTGACAGGAAACATGTTCGTAAAATATAAAGTGACCTCAAACTAGAAAGCTTTGTAAGGTGGGATAGAACTGATACCATAAATGCATGACATCTGTGTAGAGATGTGCAAAGTTGAAAAAACGTTGCTTTTCCAGAATTCCGTGAAGCAGGATGTGCAGACTTCTTGAAGTTTTTGCCCAGGAAGCACCCCTTTTTCTATGCAAAGTGACCAGTCTTCACTGGCAATGTTGCTACTTCACGAAGACTGTGCAGAAAAAGTACCTCTTCTTGTGGAAAACTTTGCAAAAATGCAGGGGTCAACATTAACTTTTCTTTGCACTAGCCAGCAGGACGAGTTGATTCAAAATTGCACTAGCCCGCAGATGGTTACACTAGCCTGCAATTATAATTGTAAATGTTGATCACTTATACAGGAAAAAATGCAAGCCAAGAAATACTCCAATTATTGCACATGTAACCTGCTCTTAGTAGCCCCAGATGAAACAAGCATTTGTCAATGCCGAATGTTGATTGCGTTAGTGTGTTGAGCGCGCTCACTGCCTCTGTGTCACTCGCTTAGTCTGTTTCTCCCAGTGCTACAGGTTGCTCTTTTGTACTGGGCTCCTGCCTGCATTGGCACCTTGTTCTGCCACTAAGAAATCCACAGCTGTCTCGACAGAGCTTCGTTGAGGTGGCTCACTCCCCCTCTCTCACACGCTCATTCTGTTTCTCCTGGTGCTGCAGGCTGCCCTTTTGAACTGGGTTCCTGCCTCTGTTGGTGGCTTTTTCTGCCCACAAAGAAATCTGCAGCAGTCCCAACACAGGTCTGTTGAGCCTGCTGACTCCCCCCTCTCACTCACTCATTCCATTTCTGCCGACGCTGCAGGCTGGCCTTTTGTACTGGGCTCCTGCCTGCGTTGCCGCCTTTTTCTGCCAACAAGGAAATCTGCAGCAGTCATGATAGAGCTCCATTGAGCTTGCTCAGTCCCCCTCTCTCAGTCGCTCGTTGTGTTTCTCCCGGTGCTGCAGGCTGCCCTTTTGTACTGGGCTCCTGCCTGCATTTGTACCTTTTTCTGCCCACAAAGAAATCCACAGCTGTCCCGACAGAGTTCCATTGAGGTTGCTTACTCCCCCTGTGTCACTCACTCATTCTGTTTCTCGTGGCACTGCAGGCTGCCCTTTTGTAGTGGGCTCCTGCCTATGTTGGCACCTTTTTCTGCCCACAAAGAAATCTGCAGCAGTCCCAACAAAGCTCTGTTGAGCTCGCTCACTCCCCTTCTGTCACTCACTCCGTCTGTTTCTCCTGGCGCTGCAGGCTGCCCTCTATTGGGCTCCTGCCTGAATTGCCACCTTCTTCTGCTCACAAAGGAATTTGCCATAGTTACAATACAGCTCCATTGGCATCGCTCACTCCCCCTCTCTCACTTGCTCATTCTGATTTCCCCGCCACTGCAGGCTGACTTTTTGTACTGGTCCTCTGGGTGCATTGCTGCCTTTTTCTACCCACAAACAAATCTGCTGCAGTCCCAACATAGCTACATTGAGCTCACTCACTCCCCCTCCCTCACTTGCTCATTCTGTGTCTCCTGCCACTGCAGGCTGCCTTTTTGTACTGGGCTCCTGCCTGCATTGGCGGCTTATTCTAGCCAGAAAGAAACCTGAAGCAGTCCCGACACAACTCCATTAAGCTGTCTCACTCACTCATTCCATTTCGGCCTGCACTGCAAGCTAGCCTGTTGTACTGGGCTCCTGCCTGTGTTGCCACATTTTCTGCCCGCAAAGAAATCCACAGCAGTCACAATAGAGCTCCATTGAGCTTGCTCACTACCACTCTGTCACTCACTCATTCTGTTTCTCTTGGCGCTGCAGGCTGCACTTGTGTACGAGGCTCCTGGCTGCATTGGCACCTTTGTCTGTCCACAAACAAATCCACAGCTGTCCCAACAGAGCTCCACTGAGGTCGCTCAGTCTCCCTCACTCATGTGCTCATTCTGTTTGTCTTGGCACTGTAAGTGGCCCTTTTGTACAGGACTCCTGCCTGCATTGGCGCCTTTTTCTGCCCACAAAGAAATCCGCAGCAGTCCTGATAGAGCTCTGTTGAGCTCACTCAGTCCCCCCTCTCACTCGCTCGTACTGTTTCTCCAACCGCTGCAGGCTGGCCTTTTGTACTGGGCCTCTGCCTGCATTGATGCCTTTTTCTGCCCACAAAGAAATCCGCAGCAGTCCTGCTAGCGCTCCGGTGAGTTCGTTCACTCCCTCTCCATCACTTGCTCTCTCGTTCTGTTTCTCCCAGTGCTGCAGGCTGCCCTTTTGTACTGGGCTCTTGCATTGGGCACTTTGTATGCCCAGAAACAAATCTGCAGCAGTCCCGAAAGAGCTCAGTTGAGCTTGGTCACTCCCTCCCCCCCTCACTCGCTTGATCTTAATCTGTCCCAAACACTGATTTCCCACAGTGACCGTGCTATTCTCCGGCAGGAGTGCAAAAACATATTTTAGCCAGAATGTGAAAAATATCAGCTGTACTGTTTATAAGGAGGTATGGAAAAATGCCACTGTTGAAAATGTGGCATGAAAATATTACAAAATTGCAAAGTTACAAGGGTGCATGGAAACAGTTCAACGCACGCTTGTAACACAGTCATGTTATGGAGTTTCGTCACCAAATTTTCAATATAGGCATTTTAGGACCTCTGTTCATGAACAGTACCACTGTCATTTTCTTAATCTGTTGTGAACAGTAATTTCCCACAGCGACCGCATTATTCAGCGCTGGAAATGTGAGAACACATTTCGGTCAGGATGTGAAAAATAACAGCTGTACTGCTCATAAGGAGGTGTGAAAAACTTCCACTGGTGAAAATCTGGTGTGACAATATTACAATTCTGCGAAGTTACAAGGGTACATGGAAAGTGTTCAACGCACACTTGTAACACAGGCATTCGATCGGCTATCATCACCAAATTTTCAACATAGGCATTTCAGGACCTCTACTCATGAACAGTGTCACTGTCATTTTTATGTTTGCTTGCATGCATGTGCAAGAAACATAGTGCCATCAACGGAGATTTCGGAGGTGTGTCACCTCCTCCTCCTCCAATTCAGGCAGTGTGCTGGCAGGCGGGGCCCCTGTAAGCCAATGCATTTTGGAGCTGTCTATGACATGCTCCAAAATGCAGTGGCATACAGTTGAAAGGGGGAGCTACGCCTGAGTGAGCAGCGATAAGAAGCTGCTCACGTGCAGCTCCCCCCCCCAGCTGCAGGCGTGCGTGCCCCCCGCACGTATAGCCGACGGGGTGCCCAATCCCCGTCGGCTGAGCTGCATCGTCTCCTCCCACCCCCCTCCCAGTAGTTGGTGCCACGCTGGGAGCCCACCCCAGCGTGGCAGTCATTTTGCCGACGGGTGCCCAACCCCGTCGGCTGTACACCCCCAGAGTCCTTGTGCCACTCTGGGAGCCCACCCCAGCGTAAACGCCCACCAGTTTTGTTTTATTTTTGTTGCCGACAGGGTGCCCAATCCCCGTCGGCTGAACGCCAAAGCCCTTGTGCCACGCTGAGAGCTCACCCCAGCGTGGCAATCACAATCTTTTTTTTTTGTAACCTGTAAAACAAAAGCGGTCCCTGGCCAGCGTCTCCCGAACCCCCTCCACAACCGCACCCACCCTGCGCACTCAGCCTCCCACACCCCTCACCCCATACTTACCTCCGGACTCGCACGCGATTTCTTGGTGGACCGGGAACACGCCTGCACTCTTCAAAGCCGACCGCGAACTGAGGAAATGCCGGGTAAGCTGTATAATGATAGATAGCTAGATAGGAGGGGTTCAACTTGATAGTTAGTCTTCAGTTATTTTTGGTTTTGACCACCAACATGGGGTTTGACTTTTCATGACGATGTCACTGTCATGGCGTTATTGGCCTTCGGCGTGATTTCGCCGCAGTGACTGTGAAATCACCCTTGGACCGAATACCACCATAACAGTGACATCATTCATGAGAAGGGGGCCCAAAACCCCCATGTTGAAAATTTGGTGCCAAAATTCCCAAAAATGACTGTTTAACAAGCGTGCGTTGTGCAGTTCCTACGCAGGCTCGTAAGTTCGCGAAATTTCAATATTTTCACTCCAGATTTTCAACATTGCCATTTCACCACACCCTCTTATGAGCAGTACAGCTGTCATTTTTCACATCTCACCCAAAATGTGTTTCCGCCCTTGTAGCGCAGAATGGCACAGTCGGTGTGCGAAATCAATGTACGGGACAAATTAAGAAAATCACAGTGACACTGTTCATGAGCAGAGGTCTTGAAATGGCTATGTTGAAAATTTGGTGAAAAATTCCTAAAAATGACTGTTTTTGATTGGCTATGCTGCGCAGTTCCTAGCAGCTCATAGGTTTGCAATTTTCAATATTTCACTCCAGATTTTCAACATTGCCATTTTTCCACACCTTCTTATGAGCAGTACAGCTGTCATTTTTCACATCTCACCCAAAATGTGTTTCCGCCCATGTAGCGCACAATGGCGCAGTCGTTGCAAACTCAGTGTATGGGACACATTAAGAAAATCACAGTGTCACTGTTCATGAGCAGAGATCTTAAAATGGCAATGTTGAAAATTTGGTGACAGAATTCTTAAAAATGACTGTTTTACGAGTGTGCGTTGCACAGTTCCCACGCACGCGCGTAGGTTTGCGAATTTTCAATATTTCCACTCCAGATTTCCAACATTGCCATTTTTCCACACCTCCTTATGAGAAGTACAGCTGTCATTTTTCACATCCTGCCCAAAACGTGTTTCCGCCCATGTAGCGCACAATGGCACAGTCGGTGTGCAAACTCAATGTATGGGACACATTAACAAAACCACAGTGACACTGTTCATGAGCAGAGGTCTTAAAATGGCTATGTTGAAAATTTGGTGAAAAAATGCCTAAAAATGACTTTTACGAGCGTGCGTTGCACAGTTCCTATGCATGCTCGTAAGTTTGCAAATTTAATATTTTCACTCAGATTGTCAACATGTCCATTTTATTAAACTTCCTTATGAACAGTACAGCTGCAATTTTTCATATGTCACCCAAAATGTGTTATCGCACATGTAGTGCACAATGGTGCTGTTGGTGTGCGAAAGCAATGTTTAGGACAGATTAAGGAAATCACAGTTACACTGTTCATGAGCAGAGGTCTTAAAATGGCTATGTTGAAAATTTGGTGACAAAAGTCCATAAAATGACTGTGTTACGAGTGAGCATTGTGCAGTTTCCACGCATCCTCGTTAGTTCATGACTTTGTAATATTTTCAGTCCAGATTTTCACTAGTGGCATTTTCAACACTTCCTTATGAACAGTACAGCTGCCATTTTTCACAACATGGCCTAAGTGTGTTTTCACACTTCCAGTGCAGAGATGCGTGGTCGCTGTGGGAAATCATTGTTCGGCACAGATAAAGAAAATCACAGTGACACTGTTCATGATCGGAGGCACCAAAATGCCTGAGTTGACAATCTGCTATAAAATATCCCCAACCTAATTATATAACGGGTGTGCGTTGCACAGTTTCTATGTAAGCTCATGACTTCACCATTTTTTAAAATATTTTCACTACACATTTGCAACGTAGCCATTTTTACACCTCCCCATGAAAGAGTACAGCTGTCATTTTTTACATCCTGTTCGGAATATTTTTGCACCTGTGGTGCTAATCCCGTAGTCACTGTGCATAAGCAGCTTTCGGCTACCAAACTGATATTCCCCCTGTTCATGAGGTGGGGTCACAAAACAAACATGTTGAAAATTTGGAGTTAAAATATCAACGAATGCCTGAGGTATTAGGCTTTTCAACTAAATCGCCCAACCCTATAGAGAATGACAGGAATCAGGGGTGTGACTTGGGATTCTTGCCTGTGATGCTCATACAATTCCACCCTGCAGTCACTGAGAGGCATCGAGGTATGCCTTGGACTCTTGACCCAAACTTCACCCATTCTCTATATCGCACCCATCTCACCATATTTCCTAATGAAATGGGTGCGATAAGAGCCAAAGACCCCAAGGAACACGTGACACTTGCCAGTCTCTGCAGAGTGGGGTGTGGTGAAATGGCATGGCCGTTATGCCTGATGACCCAAACGCACACCCCACTGCCTGTCACTCTCTGCAGGGTGGTGGTGGGGTTGGCTTCAGTTCAATACTTCACTGCCATTCCTATTATGCAGCTCTGTAACTTCTACACTAGCACTGCCAATGCCAGCAAGCAAACATTCGGCATTGACAAATGCTTGTCTTAATATGTCCCGAACACTGATTTCCCACAGTGACCACGCATTCTGTGCGGAATTGTGAAAACACATTTCGCCTGGATGTGAACAATGACAATTGTACTGTTCACAAGAAGGTGTGACAAAATGCCAATGTTGAAAATCTGGCGTGAAAATATTGCAAATTCACGGAAATTCACGAGCATGCGTAGCAACTTCACATAGCGTGCGGCAATAAAAACAGTCATTTTTGGGGATTTTTCCACCAAAGGTACAATGTGAGCTTTGAGAGCCCACCTCATGAACACTGGCACCGTCGTTTCAATAATCAGCTTCGAAAGCTGATTCCGCACAGTGACCGCGAAACTACCTTTTGGGGCTGATTAATGCCATGACAGTTCAAGAAATCATGAGGAGGGGTCCCAAAAACCTCATGTTGAAAATTTGTTAAAAAAATTCCCAAAAATGCCCAAGATATGCACTAAAGTTGAAAAAAAACCCTATTTATTACATTATATAGCTTACTGGCATTTCCTCAGTTTGCGGTCGGCTTTGAAGAGTGCAGACATGTTCCTGGTCCACCGAAGATCGTCGCGCCAAGTTATGGAGGTACATATGGGGTGAGGAGGGTGTGGGGAGGCAGGGTGTGCAGTGGGTGGGTTCGGGTTGTGGGAGGGGGGCAGGGAGACTACGAGGGACTGTTTCCTTTTTTTCAGAAAAAAAAAGACTTTGTGGGACCATTTTTCTCTTTACAGGGGCATGTGGCATGCTGGGGTGGGCTCCCAGCATGCCACCAATGGCTTTCTTTTAGGGGGAGCAGCAATAGCCAATGGGGGATTGGGCATCCCCATCGGCACCCAAAGGGGGGGAATTCATTATGCCGATGGGGATTGGGCACCTCGTTGGCAGGAATAAAAGCGGGGTGGGTGTTATAGAATGGCGATGGGGAGTGGGCTCCCCCATCGGCACCAGAAACACAGGGACACTGAGGCCAATGGGGATTGGGGCTCCCGTCGGCAAATAAACACGGTGGGAGGGTTATATTGTTTATGAACACGGTGGCAACCCGCTGCCATGTTCACATACAATATCAGGGTGTTTACATCCTGCCCTGCAATGACGGGTTGCTCCCTCATTGCAGCGGATAGCTGATGCTGCAATGATGAGGCGGCCCCTGATTGCAGTGGCTGATTTGTATGAAGTTGGTGCAAATGTTTCAAACTACTGTCACCAGCAGCCTGCAACAGCATTGGGGGAAGCAGGACAAGCCTTTGCAGGCTGTTGGGGCATTTGCCACAACAGTGCCGCGCCTCCACAGCCTGCTTCTGAGCAAGCTGCTGCAATATGTTTCTTGCGCTGCGCACAATCAACATAAAAAAGACTGCAGAGCCATCATGCACAGTGTGTCCCCACCCCCCATTTTTTTGTACCTTGCCCTTCTATCTTCTTTCCTGCAACCCCTGAACCAGAGGATATCACAGCAACAAATGTTCAGTCAGGTATGTGTTGCTCTGCACACACAATAACGTGCATCATAATGTATCACACCAGACTCTCACTACCACCCAGATTGCAATAAATAGAGACTAATGTTGAGAAAGACACTCTCAGACCCCATCTTGTAATCAACTGGAGCCCAGTACTTCTGGAAGTTTTCATACTGTGTCAAGTGAGCCATTAGCACATCTAGGATTTCTTTGGTTGAAGAGGGCTACACAAGCTTAAGGGGATTGGGAAACAGAAAACTTTTATGACATTTATATTTAAAAGTATTGATTTTAACATGCTATGACCCGACAGTAACATTTTTAAACATTCTCCTTTCATCAGGCCAGGGTAAGCAGTGCACAGGCAGATACTATACTACCCCTGTTTCTATATAGGATGATCTATGCACCCCAGGTGCACCCCAGGAAAGCTTATTTTAACTTTTCAAATTGTGTGTTTTATTCAGGTATTTTGTACCATACATGCTCCAAAGCTTTATGTTTAGGATGAAGGAACATGCTGAGTAGGATATGGGTGGGACTATATGGATGGTGTTGGCTGGCATGGTCCATTCTAAAGAGTTGGAGACCCCTACTCTGCCAGAAATGACAGCTTTGGGTCTGTGGATAGTCATTTTAGAGTATGGTCTGCAGGGTTGTCAAGGGAAGGTACAGAGTTGAGAGATCTGGAAGGGAGAGGGAGCAGGTATGTTAAGACTGGGATAAATCCCACCACCTGCAGAGCAGATCCTGTATACCTCTTAGCATTTTGTCACTGAAATATTTATTTATTTATTTCAGTAGCAGATTAATACCTTTGAGCTGGATGACTCTTTTACAAAGGTTACTTGTCAAAATAAACGCAAGACCCAGTCAGCTCAAAACATCAATTTGAAGATACTCTCAAGCATAACAAACAAATATAGATTAAATTACAGGGACAGACGTTAGTGAAGTATGTCTAGTGGCAAGTGCAGGGCATCAAAAGGTAGCAGCCAAAAAGGACTTTGTAAATGGGACAGTGGTGAGGGGAGTGAGGGGATGGGAATTAGCGCATGATGCAGGTAATGAGGAGTAGGGAGCCAAGTGGGCTCTGTAGCGTTGTGGAAAAACTACTGTTAGCAAATTATCAATTACAGATACTTAGAAAGGAGACAAACGGAGACGAGACTGAAGGTGGAAGAATTTAATGATTATAGCAAGTGAGAGATTACAAGTGGTACATTCTTCAAAATAACAGTGTGTGCTGGCTTGCTTATATAGTGGAAGACAGCATCATTATTTCCTATGGTTTTCTACGATTGGTCCAAAACAAGTACAAACATCAACTTACAAGGCAACACTCCTTTGGTATATGTATGAGCTCATCCTTGGTCAGCACAAGTATAGATAGTGTACATTCTATTATTATATATGGCTAGCAACAGTTGTCACTACCAGTTACCAAAGTCCAGGAGGAAGAAATAGGTTTGGACTTAGGAATGTGCATACAAGCATCTTGGCCTGTTCTGATAAGAACAAACACTACAGACTAGTTAAAAGGGTAATTTGGACACTATCCTGTGTTCCTGCTTGCAGTCAGTAGGCCAAATGGTCAGCACAAATGTCAAAAGGCACTTTAATATTGCAACTTGTGACTTAGTTTGTCTTGTGGCTTGAAGGCTTCACAAGTTTTATATGATCCAATTATATAGGCCAACATTTGTTACACAGACACATTATGTTTTAGATCAAAATGAGGTTAGGCTGAAACATAGGGACAAACTTCTTTATCCCTTGTTACAGGCTCTGACAAGGAGTGTTTCATCGGAGAGGAGGGTAGGTAGAGAAGAAGGAGACTGAGGTATGGGGGAGAGGAGATAAGGTTCTGTAAAGGGGTGGCCAAAGGGCAGGAATAGCAGACACATAGGAGTTCTTGGGCCAGGTGGGTGCGCAGGGCATTTTTATAAGGGCCACTTTTTTGTGTGCTCAGGAGTGGAGCGGGAAGGTCAATATTAGATATAGACACTCAAAATGTATTAAAAAGGAAGAGAAAGTACAGGGTTGAGAGATCTGAATGGGAGAGGAAGCACCTATGGTGAGGCTGGGCTAAACCCCACCACCTGCAGAGCAGACCCTGTATGCCTTTTAGTATTTTCTCACTGAAATGTTGGATACAGATGCTCAAAATGTAGGGAAATGAGGATCGCTGGTCTTAATAATGTGGGATAAATTAATAATATGGGATAAATTGTCAGATACATTCAGAAAACTGAAAGCTAGTGACTTAACAGCTTCTACTCTTGATCACACCCTGGACGCTAGCTGAAAGTTCTAGCAGTGGAGTGATAAGTACTCACACTGAGCCTTTTGTGGGATCCCCTTCTTGCATTGCCAGATAACTGCAGCTCTTAATGAGGTGTTAATCACACCAGATAGATTAGCATAATGACTAGAGCCTGCTAAAGTCGGGACATTTTTAACTTAATTAACAGCCATGGAAAACCTGCACTAGTCAAGACAGACAAGTAGAGGGTTAGCTGCACTAGCTCTGGTCAATTTGCACTAGGTTTGGGGCTAGTAAAATAATGTTAAGGTCAAACCCTGCATAAATGGTTAACTGCCAAGTTTGTGATGCCAAGAGGACAACAGAAGAAGGTCACTGAACTCACCCAGGTCAAATGAAACTGCTTTCCACACAAAAACTATGCAAATAAATCAGGCAGTTTATTACCGGAGCAAGAGGGCAAAGATGAGCTCCTCAGTCCGCGGACACCCACACAAACTGATGTTTCAACCAGAAAAGGTCTTTGTGAAAGCAGCAATTTCATTTGAGCTAGGTGAGTTCAGTGACCTTCTTCTGTTGTCTGTGGGACTCTGGTCATGCTGAACTCGACCCTTGCAGGCAGCTTCTACTATTTTTTTTTTCATGCCAAGAGGACCTTTGCAAAGCTTCACAAAGGCAAAGTTTCACAACTTGACAGTAACTTCGCCAGCAAAGTTTAAATTTGCTGCATCTCTACACCTGAGTGTGAACTAATGAGATGCTGTACTGTTGGGGTGTCCTCTCCTTGGAACGAGATGTTACACTGAGGTCCCATCTGCCTTTTCCAGTGGCCATTAAAGATCCCATGGTACTTCTCAAAAGACAGGGAAATTTCCTGGTGTCCTGGCCAGATTTTCCCCATTCACTAAAGTACCACTAACAGCATAACTTGGTTCGATTCCAGGTGGCTTGCATCTCTATCCCCTTCCCTCTGTACCAGGCTGTAAAGAGGCAGTAGAAACATAGAAACATAGACATTGATGGCAGATAAGGACCGCTAGGCCCATCTAGTCTGCCCATTTCCCTACCTACAGGATAGGCCGCAGATCCTAGTTAACCAACAGCCTATATCTTCCTGCCCCCCACAAGAATTGCCTTATGTCTGTCCCATGCATTCTTGAATTCTCCCACAGTTTTAGACCCCACAACTTCCTCAAGAAGGCTGTTCCATGCATCCACTACCCTCTCTGTGAAATAATACTTCACATTGCCCCTGAACCGCCCTCCTTCTATCTTTTAAATTGTGTCCCTTGTTCTTGCAAGTCTCTTTTTCTGAAAGATGCTACCTCTTGGACTTTGTTGATTCTCTGAGGTACTTAAAAGTTTCTATCATGTCCCCCTCTCCTTCTTTCCTCAAGGGTATGCATATTAAGCTCCTTTAGCCTCCTCATACGGCTTCTCTTGCAGACCCTGCACCATTTTAGTTGCCCTCCTGGACTGCCTCTATCCTGTCTATGTCCTTGCGGAGATGGGGTCTCCAGAACTGGACACAGTATTCAGATGGGGTCTCACCAACTGTCTGTACAGAGGATAACAACTTCCTGTTTTCTGCTGCTGATGCCTCTCCTATACATCCCAGTATACCCCGGCCCTCCCCACTGCCTTCTCACATTGCTTGCTAACCTTAAGGTCATCTGATATGATTACCCCCGGTCCCTTTCCTGTTTTGTTGTTGTTACTACCTCCCCACCCATTGTGTATTCTTCCCTGGTTCTTGTTTCAGGTGCATTACTTTTGCACTTTTTGCATTGAATCCTAGCTGCCATACATCTGACCATTCCTCCAACCTTGCCAAGTCCTTTTCATCCTTTCCACGCCTCCTTGTGTATCAACCCTGTTGCAGATCTTTGTGTCATCTGCAAAAGGCATACTTTTCCTTCCAGTCCCTCTGCAATGTCACTGATGAAGACATTAAAATGGACTGGACCCAATACTGAACCCCTGCGGTACACCACTAGTAACGCCTTTTCTTCAGAGTGACTCCATTTACAATTATCTTCTGTGTCCTGTTGTCCAGCCAATGTTTTACTAGGCTACCACCCTGGGACCCACCCCAGGCTGGTTAATTTGACTATTAATCTTTTGTGTGGGACTGTGTCAAATGCCTTGCTAAAGTCTAGGTAGGCTATGTCCACAGCCCTCCCTGGTCTGCTACTTTGGTCACCCAGTCAAAGAAATCTATTAGATTCATCTGACATGACCTTCCTGCCAGAAACCATGCTGCCTTGGATCCTGTGCTCCACTGACCTCTAGGTACTCAACTATTCTTTCTTCAAGTGACTCGTCACTTTCCTACCACAGAGGTCAGACTGACAGGTCTGTAGTTTCCTGCCTCTGTCTTGGTCCCACTTTTGTGAAGGGAATCACATCTGCCTTCCTCCAGTCCTTGGGTACCACACACCATCCTCCCATAATTTATTAAAAGAGTAGCCAGTGGTTTCACTAGTTCCTTCTTTAATTCTTTTAGAATTTGGGGTGAATTCCATCAGGACCCATTGCTTTGTCCACCTTCAGTTTTAGGAGTTCTTGCAGAACCTTTTCTTCTGTGAAAGGACTGAGATCGACCCCCTATCAAGAGTGCGCCTGTTAATTGGATTAGGCACTTCCCCCTCCTCTTTTGTGAATACTGAGCAGAAATATTCGTTCAGTATTCCTGCTTTTTCACTGTCCCCCTCTGCCCACCCACCGTTCATTCTATTCAGCCTCACTATCCCTCCCTTTGTCTTTCTACGCTCGCTGATGTAGTATCGTCTAGCCCTCTGTTCCTAGTCAATATGAACTAAATACATGGAATTAAATTCTATATAGCTCTGAAAATGTTATTTCTTTACTCATCTAAAGTGAATACAGTGAGTAGCACTCTTTCAGGATTGTGGCAACTGTCTTGAGAGCTAACTGGTAGTATCGCAAAATTCATGGTCAGAGGTATCAGGTCAAACCATAGGTTTGAAAACAGTTTTATGCTGCATCACTCTGGAAATAATGGTCACCACAGTGTGGGAATATCACACATTAGAGTATGAAGGTTCTATGTGATAACAGCAAATTCGGCATGCTGAATGCCCTTATTGCAACCCCACATCACCAAAATTCAGTGTCGGCATTGTGGGATCCTGGCAGGAGCACTGCAAAAACTTTTTTTTTGTTTTATGCTGGGGGGGCGGGGTGAAGCCCTCCGCACCACCCTAAATTAGGATTCTCAACTCCTGGGGGGTGTATGTCAGGTGGGGGTGCATAAAAAAAAAAACTATCTTGGGCCGGGCACAACAAAAACTACTGATCCCTGTATCTCTGCCACCCCAAGCCAGTACCTAGCCCACCACGTCATGATGCCAGCTTGCTGGAACATGGTGGCACAACTCCTCACATACTCTCCTGCCCCACATTTGTCGGGCTTGCTTCCACACCTCCCATGTGCAGATACAAGCATGACATCCTGTTGCCTTGTCGCGGCCCACCTCATCCAGTCACTGACCCCACACCCCCGCTGTTGGAGCCCTAGATGGAAGTGGGTCACCGTTTCAGCAGGCGTCCACTTGCTAGTGCCCCATATAATGGTGTGCTGAATGGGTTCTTGTTTTGTTCTCGGGGAGGTCCCAGGAGTCGGATACATAAGAGTTGAATGTTTCAGATGCTACACTAACTGCCCAGGTTGAGAAAAATGCTTACTTTGACCATGACTGGCTCAGCTTGACCTTGGCTCTCAGTTGTTTATACAGGATGAGCCAAACTGAGCCAGGCACTGAACTCTAGCCATACTCAAGCCTACTCTGGCTTGCCCGGCTCTACTGTTTACATGTGCTAATGGGCTGTAGGAAGATGCTGTTACTGTTTAAAGAGCAGTGAACTGGGCCCTGTTCATTTCAGGAAATGCGTCATTTCTAAATAAACAGCACTTTCACTTACTACCCAGGATACGGTGTAAGTAATTTGTCCAACACAGATTGGAAGTGAACTCAGAGGGTAAAGAACCACGGAGAGGGCACACCACTGAGAATACTCCGTTAGTATGCCACTCATACTGACTCAGACATATCAGAAAAATATCCACTTTAATGCCATACCTGTGAGTATATGAAAGGGCACATATGTAAGTTAGTTTTGCTTCCTGGTGACCTAGAGTGGGATTATTGAAATATTCTCACTCTCGGTCCAAAATACACCCATAGTAGCTCCTCATTGGCTGGATCCAGCAGCGCACTCCTAATTTCAGATTCACAAGGCTGACTCAGCGCTGGCTCCTGCCTGAGCACCATTCAGTTCAGTTCAGTTTATTGTGACGGGATAGATTCCATTGAGCACGCTCATTTGCAAGGAGGTCCCTTATACCACATACTTAATAGGCCTAGAGAATCACATGAAATCACATTTACCTTATAGCATATACAGCAATGAAACAACAACAAAAACACAGAGTGCAATACAACAATTACATCTTTGTACAAATAAATATTGGAGATTTATCTGTACAGCTTAACATGATGCATTATTAATGACATGACAAGAAAACACATTTAATATATGAAGGTATCACTAATGTTTGTGAGGAAGGGGGGAGGAATGAGGACAAAGGGGCAAGTGACAGTTAGGATCTGTAGGAAGGGGAGAGGAGCAGAGCAAGGGATAAGTGCCTAATTGGGCATCTCACTGCCAACAAGTGTTCCCAATAATAATAATAAAATTAAAAAATAAATCCTCTAATGTAGGTTTCATAGGTTGTCCTGAGCTCTATAAAGACTGACGTCCATTTGTCTCGCCTTAGTATTAAATTAATACCCCCCTACATTCTTACTCTTCAAATAATAAGCAAGAGAGTGCTTAAAGACTAACATAGTTGTACTACCTACAACCCCCAGTGGTAGTGCATTCCAAATTTTTATCACCCTTAATGAGAACCAATGCCTTCGTGCCTGTGTATTAAACTTTTCCATCATAAACTGTAGGGGATGGGCACGTGTATTATGGGACTGATTTCTAAGTTTTAATCCCAGTTGTTCCCAAAGCTGGTTATCAGACAGTGCCCGATAAATAAGACACATGTCCCCTCTCAGCCTCCGATACTCCAGGGAATAAAGATCCTGGCTTCTCAGTCTGATCCCATATTCCATATTCTGTATTTCCTTAATTCTTTTTGTAGCCCTGCGCTGAACCCTTTCCAGGGCATTTATATCTCCCTTACGGCCTGGTGCCCAGAACTGCCCACAGTACTCAGTACGAGGGTGCACCAAAGAGGTAAAGAGGAAGTAAAACCTCCTTTTTCCTACTTTCGATGTGCCTATGTATGCAGCTCAAGATGCTATTGGACCTCTTAACCACATGGTTACAGTGCAAGTGGAATTTAAGGTCATTACTAACCATGATACCTAAATCTTGTTCTTTATGTACTACCCTGAGAATCTGGTCATTTAAACTGTAATCCACTTCAGGATTGTTTTTCCCTCAATGTACATTTAGTTTTTTTCTCCTCAGTGACTACTACCAGATTTCCCAGCACATTCTCCAGCATTCGGTCAGCCATGTCGGGACCCTCTCCCACTGCCGTCACCTGTACCTGCACTCCCGCTCATCTTAACCCACCACTCTGCCCATAAGACCATGCTGTTCACCGATCAGAGCATGCTTTATATCATGGCACTCAGTAATCGAACAAGGAGATCACAAATTCACACTGCATGCACCCGACGTGCTGACGCCCTCATGCTGAGTGTCATCACACTTGCTCCTGCACAGCACTTAATTAAAAAAAGGCAATTATACAATAGGGTATGAAAATCCTGTAACCTCATTGGTTCAAACACATCATATGACTGTGGTATATCCCACAGTAACCCACGGCTTAGAAATGGCATTTATAAAAAAACATACTTAAACACATTTAAAATGTATTTTACGCATAGATCCATTGTATAATCGCAATAAGGCACTACAGGGTGTGGGTTATTAGGGGATTTACCCACTCCTTGTGTGGTTGAGTCATTCAGCTGCGCTTCACCACATACCACACATGCTGCCAGGTAAATCCTAATAACCTACACCCTGTTGTGCCTTATTGCTTAATTCTACCACAAACAAAGTCAAAAGAAAAGTGTGCACACATTAAAAACTATACAAATCTGTAAGCCATGATGTAAATTGAATATGCCATGACAATACTGAACATTTCTGTATTATTTTTCCCTCGAGCAGTTTTACCTTGTGACATCTTTTATGGCTTCACCACTCCTGATGTTATATAGTCCAACTGCCCTGGGGCGAAAATAAGCTAGATACTAGTAGGGCCCCCGGCACATCCATTATTTATTAACTCAGTGCGTAAGTACAAAAATGTTAACTTAGAACATAATGGTAGGTGATGTCAACAACCAACATACAAAGGGTCAAGTGCAAAAATATAAAGGGAGGTGCCGTCTGATGAAGTTCCCTGAGAGAAGCGTTGGGGCAGGGTCCATTCAGCACCACTGGGTGGGAGGAGTGTCTCACATTTTGGGTATATCTCTTTATATCTTTTCACGTGACTGAATCTTTGTATGCTGTTTGTTGGTATTACCTACAGTTTTTTTTTCTCCCCCATTTAGTTTTTGTTGACCAGATAAGTGCACTAGACAAATCCTGCCTATTTTCAGGCACGACCTGGAGGGGGGATACAGATGGATGCTTACTGACCTTGAACCAGACTAAGCTGTCGGTGGTATTTTCAGTGAATGAGGGAAATTTGGCCTACTCTTTTCAATAAGTGCCATGGGATCTTTAACATCCACCTGAACTGCCACCAATCCAATCCAGGCAGATGGGACCTTGGTTTAACATCTCATCCAAAAGACAGCACCTCAGAAGTGTAGTACCCCTCTCATGCTGCACTACAGTATCAGTACTGTGATATTAATCCAAGTGTCAGATGTGGGAACTAAACCCACAACCCACTGATCTCCCAGCCTCAGAGGCAAGTGTGCTACCTACTGAGCCACTGATACTGACAGTTATGCTCTGACCTAACACTTTTGTACTTACCTATTGAGCAAATAAAAGTAGATGCATTTGAGTCAGTTTGATTGGTGTATTTACTGAGTATTCTCAGTGGTGTACCTTCTCTATGTAACATTACCCACCGTGTGCACTTCCAACCTGTACTGGACAAAATAAATTATTGTTTGGGCTTAGTTAGCCACTGGGAAGTGCACTAGCCCATTCTGTTTGCACCAACTATATTTTCTGGAATACAATGTAAGTACCTAGGCCTTGTTAGCAATAGAGAATCTTATGACCTGTGCTAGAGACGTGCTTGCACTGGGCCCACTCCCTGCCCACCCGTCCCAGTAGAATACCTGTCTTTCAAGTTTCTTTTCTGTAGTTTTTACTCCTTCTGCTGTCCCGCCTAGTGCCCCTTCCCCCCACAAGTATGGCTTACCCTGCACTGTTTTGCCCTGTTGACACTGACTGTACTTTTCTGTATTATACTGTTCGCTACCTAATTCATCTAGTATGTACCTTATGTAGGTATCTGAATACTTTTTGTTTGTGCCTAAAGTCTCTTATGCTGTTAGCTACCTATTAATCTCTGTTAATGCCTGACATTTTCTATATGTTAACTTTGACTCCTCCTTCTGTTCTTGAACGTTTGTACCTTGTAACCCTCCCGGGTCACACACCTGAAAATAGGCACTTTGGCTGTCTAGTGTGCTTACCCGGTTAACAAAAGCAAATAAATAAATAAATAAATGTTGGCGGACTTTGCAGTCTAGAACTCCAGTGTCACACAAGTGAAACAACCATTCCCTCACACAATAGCCCAATCAGTTTCGTGCATGCACACTTCCTCAGCGATGGCCTTTTCCATTCATACTCTTTCTTAATTAGTGAAAACCATTAAAGTGATAGTGCACCCAAAACAAATACAGAATGGAAAAAGTTACCAGTTAACGGACTCAATACATTTCAGCATAATAATTTGTTTTTTAAGTAAGAATAATAAATATTCTTGATAGAGAAACCATAATGAAGATGCCATAAACTACAATTCAGTGAAGAAATACAGAATGAAAGAATGAGATAACAGCCACTTCTGGATGCCTCATTATACCATCAGTCATCATGGCAACACACTAGAAACACTCAGGGCATCAGGCTGTAAAAGAAAGAGAGGAGAAAGGAACAGGCAGTTAGACTACTCACACACATTTAAGAAAAGCAGTATTCTGAAAAGTATCATCATTTTATACAAGTTACTAAAACTCAAGTAAAAGGTTATACTTAATTATAAAGGGTTTTACATTTTATTTTCTTAGAAATAGGGAACTATCAAATTTATAATTTAAACCAGGAAACCTCTCTGCAAAGTAACTTGGACAATAAGTTACTTTGCAGAAAGGCATTCTGGATTTACCAGCAAGGGGCATTGAGGTTTCCCGGTGCAAATGATATATTTGATATTTCCCCATTTCTAAGAAAATAAGAATCCTTTATGGTTGATTAAGTATAACCTTTTACTTGAGTTTTACTAATTTGTATAAAATGATGATAATTTTCAGAACACTGCTTTTCTTAAAAGAGAACTGCGCTGAGCATGTACGTCATTTTCCTCTGTAGAAGCTGATTTTGAAATACTGGCTCCAGTTCCGTTACTTATCCATCTCTACAGAGCTTTCTATAATACTAGTGGATGTTTAAGCAATATAAGCAATAAGGAGGCAGTATAGCACAGTGGTCTAAGGCTCTGAGCTGCAAATCTGCTGATATCCAGCAGACCAGACCTGGGTTTGAATCCCACGGCTTCCACTTGCATACGGTATGACCCTGAGCAAGTCACTTAATCTCCTTGTGCTCCCAGGTCACTCCTGTTTAAAAAAAAAAAAAGCTTTCAGCTTAGTGTGCTATACCTAGTCAAATAAATAAAAAAATACCATGGCAGGGAGTGGGTATATTGGTGGATTTACCACACCTGGTGTGGTTTGGTCACAAGGTGCAGCTGATTAACTTAACCACACCAGACATGGTTTTATAGTGATATAAAACTTTTACAGTGGGTATACTGGAGGATTTATCACAGTCATGTGATGTGTTTTGACCAATGAGGTTACAGGATTTTCATACCCCATTGTATAATTGTGATTTGCACACTGGTAGGTAGTATGTGCCACTTTAGAACTGTATGATGTCGTTTATGACCCTGTTCTACTCTTCCATTGTTGACACAATGCATTTGTGTTCTTTTACAGAATCCTGTGGTTGAGAGGAACATAAACTGCATCACACAGTTCTAAAATGGCACTTAGCACCAGAAACACCTCTGTGAGGTAACTAATAGAGTTATAGAAATGAAACAATAAAAAAAAAAAAAAATGGATCCAGTCCTTATCAAGCAGCTTCTTCTGGGGAAAATGATTATCAAGTTCAGCGCAGTTCTGTTCGGTGTACCTGTCCACATCCCCATCTCCCTCTGTGTGCTCCCTTCTCCCCCTGATTTCACCGTGCGATAACCTAAGGCCTATGGCTGCTATCCCTTTATCTTGCCCTTTGCTTCCCCTCTCCTTCCCCTATTTCTCCCTCCCTACATCCTGCTTACCCCATTCAGCTGCCTACTGGGTCAATATGTCATGCGTTTAATAGCGCACGGCATGACTGGTATCAGGAACAGTGCGGTAGGGAAGAGCAAGAGCGTGCAGAACCATGAAAGGGTGTATGCACAGTACTGCACCCTCTCACTCTCCCAGGTGGAGCATAAGACCTCTGCTGGGACAGGGGGCCAGTGAGCAGCTGCCGTGGCTTGACAGGGTGAACCACTGGCAGCAAGGGAGGAAGGAAGTGTGTTTGGCTGCTAGCTATCTCCCTAGCTCTTAAAATCCTACTACCCTCTCATCTTCCCTTTTATTTTACTTACACTTCTTTCGCTCATCTTTTATGCTTGCTTGCACGCATGTGCAAGAAACATGTTGTGGCAACTTGCAGCAGAAGCAGGTTGTGGAGGTGCGGCACTGTAGTGGCCAATGCCGCCACTGCATTTTTTGGGCTTGTGTGTTGTGCACCAATAAAGGAGAACACTGCCCATGACACTAGTTTTAAAGCATGCCACCACCTTGAAAGAAAATAGCTGCACCAGTCTGGGAGCACCTTATCATGGCAGCAGCAGCCTGTCATTTCGACCTGAACAGTTTTGCTGACAGAAGCTGAGGCTGTGATGGCAAAATGGCTCCGACTGATGGGGCACAGTGTTACTCGTCTGGCAGTATGCTTTTACGCCCAGTTCAATAGATGGGGGAGCCCACTCCCCATCGGCATACTGCCCCCCATTTGTTGTGTACTGAGGGGGTGCCCAATCCCCCTCAGCATCATGCACCCCCCCAACAGTCTTTCTTTGCCAATGGGGCCCAATCCTGTCAGCTGAGTCCCCCTTCCCAGTTCAGTTTGCCAATGGGGAGGCATTCCTCATCAGTATAATATCTCCCCATTGTTGTGTGCCCAGTGGGTGCCTAACTCCATCGGCCACAGCCCCCAAAAACACCAGGTAGCACGCTGGTGCCCACTCAAATGTGCCAAATGTCCCTGTAATAAAAAAAAAAACACCTTCCCATGATGTTTTTCATTTTTATTTTCTTTTTTTAAACCTGTAAAACAGAAAATGGTCCCTTGTTGAGTACGGTGGCCCATCCCTCAACCTGCGCCCACCCTCTGCTCAACCCACGTCCCCACATCCCCACACCCCGTACTTAACTCTGGAGCCCAGTGCGACAATCTTCGTGAACCAGGAACATGTCTGCACTCTTCAAAGCCGACTGTGAACTGAAGAAATGCCAGTAAGCTGTATAATGGCATAAATAGGTTTTTTTCAACTTTGGTGCATATCTCGGGCATTTTGGGGAATTTTTTCACCAAATTTTTAACATGGGGTTATTGGGACCCCTCCTCATGAATTCAGTCACTGTTATGGCATTATTCAATCCCAAAAGGCAATTTCACGGTCACTGTGCAGAATCACCTTTTGGGACTGATTAATGAAATGACAGTGCCACTGTTCATGGGGTGGGCTCTCAAAAAGCCTATGTTGCAAATTTTGTGAAAAAAATCCAAAAAATGACTGTTTTACAAGCATGCATTGCGCAGTTTCCACGCATGTTCCTAACTTCGCAAATCTGTAACATTGTCACTCCAGATTTTCAACACTGGGATTTTCCACATCTCCTTATGAAGAGTACAGCTGTCATTTTACACATCCTGGCCAAAATGTGCTTTCACACTTCCAGAGCAGAATAGTGTTGACGCTGTGAGAAATCAAATTTGGGATAGATTGAGAAAATGACAGTGGCTATTCATGGGCAAAGGTCCTAAAATGCCTATGTTGAAAATCTGGTGACGAAAGTCCATAAAATGACTGTTACAAGTGTATATTGCGCAGTTTCCATGAACCCTTGTAACTTCGCAAATTTGTAATATTTTCAAGCCAGATTTTCAACATTGGCAATTTTTCACACCTCCTTATGAACAGTACAGCTGTCATTTTTCACATCCTGGCCAAAATGTGTTTTCGCACTTCTGGCACAGAATAGCGTGGTCACTGTGGGAAATCAGTGTTTGGGACAGATTAAAATCGAGCGAGTGAAAGAGGGGGGAGTGAGTGAGCTCAACTGAGCACTGTCGGGACTGCTGCGGATTTCTTTGTGGGCAAAAAAGATGTCAAAGCAGGCAGGAGTTCAGTACAAAAGGGCAGCCTACAGTGCCGGAAGAAACAGAACGAGCGAGTGAGGGAGGGGGAGTGAGCAAGTGCAACGGAGTTCTGCCGGGACTTCACAGTTGCCCACTGTCCCACCCATGGTCCTCTGTGGTCCAATATTACAGCAGGGTTTCTGGGGTGGAGACAAAGTAATGATTGGATACTTTTAGGATTGCTGTAATAATGCAGATTTAGTTCCGTTTATTTCTCTAACTGAGCTAAGTACTGAGCTATACTGTTATGATTGCTGTAATAATACATATTTATTTGTTCTGTTTATTTCTCTAACAGAGCTGAGTAATACTTGGAGTGCAATAGGATTTCTAACAGGGCTAAGTGAAACTATATGAGAGCCGAGAGCAAAAAGTATGGTATCTGAGGGGTGAAAAATGGACAAGGAGGCTTTAGGATTGCTACAGTAATACAGTATCTAACGGATCAGATTTAAGACTGAATTAACCTGGTCGGCAAGGGGCCAGTAGGGTGACTAGTGTAGGGGGGTCAGGAATTGGAGTAAATAGGGGCCTAACAGTTGTAGTAGGGTACAGAACCTGGGAGTAAGAGCCAGTAACATAAAATGGGTGCCAAAATGGGGCAGGTGCCACATGTCAATACTGCAGCCATCTTTGGAAGGGTGGTAGGGTGTACAGGGTTTGGGTCCACCATGATCCTGGACAGGGCTTGGAGGATGGGGAGTGTATGGTCTGTAGATGACTGGCTAGTTTGAGGGAGGAACTGTGGAGGTTAGGGAGGAGTCTAAGTGGCAGGGCAGATGAGTATGGTAGGCATCCTGGCTGGGAGGGAACAGGGGATGGCAAGGGGGCATGCAGGAAGAACAACCAGGGACTGAAACTGACCCCAGTATCAGAAGCACTAGCAGAAAAGAGAGGAGAATGGAGGGGTGCCCGAGGTGAGGGAGGGCCTTCTGATGGGGACGAAGAGACCACGATGAGTACCAGGGGAGAGAGCAGATGGCTGTGGGTAGGGAGGGACCAGGGGTTGGACCAGGGGTGGCATGGAAGGGAACAAGTAGGAGGGGGGAACTGATAGGGGGAAGAGATGTAGGAGGGGTAGCGACTAGGAATAGATTTTGGCCTCTGCTGTGGGAGAGAGGGGGGAGCAGAAACATACTGAAGGGAGGGAGGACAAGCGGGGCATGAGAGAGATGGCAAGGTAGGGAAGAGACAGCTAGGACGAAAGGGTAGAAGGGGCCTAGTAAGAAGGGTGGTGACTGGAGAAGAGAAGGCTACGGAAGGGGAAGGATGAGGGGGCACTACCATCGGGTAGAAAGGAATGGGGCCTAAATCGACAACAGCGGGATAGGAGAGGGGCTGGATATCAGCAAGGGAGGAGGGGAGGTCGACATGGGAAGCCCAGTAGGAAGCAGTCAGGCTGGGAAAGGGTTCAAGAGGAATGGAGGAATAAGGCGAGAAAAGGGGTGAGCGGAAGTGGGAAGATACAGAAGTCACAGAGGGAGCAGCTGGCAAGGCGTAAGGGGCAGGAAGAACAAATACTGGGGTGGTGAAGGGCATTAGAAGGAAAGGGTAAGGATGGGGTACTCATCCTGGGGGATTTCTACTGAAAGGGGTGAGATGGGAGGAAGGGGGGAAGGCACAGCCGTATTTGGGTTGAAGCTATCCCCAGGTTGACTGCAGGAGGTGCAGGGCAGGCACTGCTCAAGTGTGCAGCGAGGGGGAGGAAGAAACATCATTTAGTGTTGCATGGGGGTACAAATGACTTGGGGGGGAGACTGTGGAAGTAGTGAGGGAGGTTCGAGAAGGGCAGGCAGTATGAGGGGGGGGGAGTCAGTGGCATTCTTGGAGGTACTCGCACCATGTGCAAGCATGAGGAGGAAGGTAGGATTGAGGAGTTCAATGAGTGGGCTGGTGCCACACCAACAATTATAGGTTAGTGACTAACTGGGGAGGTCTGGGGGAATAGTGACTTGTACACGGGGGACAGGGTACACTTGAGCAGGAAGGGAAGGGGAGTATTAAAGGCAGAACTAGAGGGGTATATCTCTACTAAGGTGGATTTAAACTAGTGGGGGTGTGGGCAAAGACTGAGGTTGGTAGAAAGGTTCAGACAGGAGAGCCTAATGAGCTCACCCCCCAGATATAGGTAAAGGCAGAGGCGTAGTAACCCTGGGCGGGGGCAGGCAGAGTGTAATACAGAAGGCACCACCACCCAGTAAGAATAAGGAGGAGAAAGGGTGCGGACTACTGGGAGGAGGGACACAGGTCAAGGAGGAGAAGAGTGAGGAGAAGGAGGGGTACAGGTGGAAGGTGGTTTCTCTCAACGCAAGAAGCCTGGGGAACAAAACTGCAGAGCTTCAGGCACTCCTTTCAGAGGGGAAGGTGGACACTGCTGCAGTACATAGACATAGAAACATAGAAACATAGAATTTGACAGCAGATAAGGACCGCTTGGCCCACCCAGTCTGCCCATTTCCCTACCTAATGGATAAGCTGCAGATCCTAGTTAACCAGCAGCCTTCTTCTTTCTACCCCCATCCCCTAGAATTGCCTTATGGCTGTCCCATGTATGCTTGAATTCAGTCACTGTTTTTGACTCCACAACCTCCTCTGGAAGACCATTCCATGCATCCACAACCCTCTCTGTGAAAAAATACTTCTGAGCCACCCCCCCCCCCATCTATCTTCAAATTGTGCCCAGTGACAGAGACTTGGGCCACAGAGTACCATGATTGGGGCTTGGCAATCTCAGAATACAGAATATACAGGAGGGACCAGGGCGCTGGGGGGGGGGGTTGCACTGTATGTGAGGGAAGGGATTAAATGCATAAGGGACGAGGGAGAAGAGGAGAGGACAGAACAGAGGTGCTTTGCTTGCAGCTCCTGGACTCCAAGGGCAGAAAGCTGAGGCTGGGAGTGGTGTACAGACCACCAACCCAATCCAGGGAACTGGATGGGGAGTTGGTAGAGCAGATAAGAAGGCCGTGTAAAAGGGGGAGTGTGGTGATAGTGGGGGATTTTAACCTACCACGGGTTGACTGGAGCACCCCGTCACTAGCAGTACCAGGGAGCAGGTGCTCCTTGATGCATTCCAGGATGGCCTTCTGATGCAATTGGTAAGTGTGCCTACAAGGCTTAGTAGCACTCTGGACCTAGTAGTGGCAAATGGGGAGGTGGTGAGGGAGGTAAGGGTGGAGGACCCAATAGCAGGTAGCGACCATCGA
Organism: Neoceratodus forsteri; assembly: GCA_016271365.2. NCBI lineage: Eukaryota > Metazoa > Chordata > Ceratodontiformes > Ceratodontidae > Neoceratodus > Neoceratodus forsteri. The sequence continues at coordinate 1,158,118,159 of CM057451.1, forward strand.
ACAGTGTGGCTCATTGTTACGCTGGGCAGGGAGACAGGAGGCAAGGGTGGACTTTTGGGGGATGGGAGCAATACTGCAAGGGAGACTCCAGGATATAAGGCCGGGGATGGATGCAGAACAAAAGTGGGGAGTCATAAAGACTGGGCCAACAGAGGCCACAGTGGTTTGCACCAGGTCCAGGAGTAAGACGAGCAGAGGCAAGAAACCATACTGGCTGAACAAGGAAGTGCTGCAAGGGATGAGGGGAAAGATGGCTGCATACTGGAAGTACAGGAGAACAGAGAAGGGAGAGGATAAGGAGGCTTTCAGGAGTTGGTCAAGGGAGGTTGCCAGGAGGGTGAAAAAAGCTAAGGCCTCCATGCAATTAAGTTCCACGGTGGGCATAAAGGGAGGGGAAAAGGACCTTTTTAGGTATGTCAGGGAAAAGAAGAAGTGCAAGGAACATATTGTGAGGATAAAGTGGGGAGGGATTGGGTGGAAAAGGGGGAGGAGCAAGTGGAAATTCTAAATTAGTACTTCTACTCCGTTTTCACTAAGGAGAGGGATGGCCCACTACCAGAATGGGCTGGGGGGTGGGGAAAGAGGGGGAGAAGGTGACGGACAAAGTGATCACAGGAAGTAGGGTGCCAGAGGGGCTAAGGGCAGTAAGGGTGGACAAGGCACCAAGTCCCGATGGCATCCACCCCAGGGTGCTGAGGGAGATGGCGGAGCTGTTGGCTGAGCCACTGGCAGATCTGTTCAACACCTCCCTGGAAACGAGATGTGTGCCTCAGGACTGGAGGGTGGCCCACGTGGTGCCCATACACAAGAGTGGGCCTAGGGAGGAGCCGGGAAATTATCGGCAGGTAAGTCTCACGTCCATAGTGGGTAAGCTTATGGAAGCGATACTGAAGGAGAGGCTGATGGTATTCCTAGAGAGTAATGGCCTCCAAAATGGGCGGTAACATGGGCTCATCTCAGCGCAGTCTTCTCAAACCAACCTAATAGGGTAGTGTGCCTAGGTGACAAGGGAGTAGGACAGGGGTCATGCGGTACATGTCCTGTACTTGGACTTCAGTAAGGCCTTTGATACAGTGCCTCATGGGAGACTGGGGGGAAGCCACGGCAGTGGGGGTGGGAAAAAGCTGACTAAACGGACAGAGAACTGGTTACAGGGGAGGGTGGTGGTGGTGGTGGTGGTGGGGAGCTCTCACACCCAGAACAGTGACAAGCGGGGTGTCACAGGGGTCAGTGCTGGGCCCGGTGCTATTTGGGCTCTTTATCTCTGATATAGCAGTGGGGAGCAGGGTTAGTCTGTTCGCACAGTATACCAAATTGGGGGTGGTGGTGGACCAAGAGGACGGATGGGAAAAACTGCAGGGGGACCTAACCAAACTTGAGACATGGTCGGTGGAGTAGCAGTTAGGATTCAATGCAAAGAAGTGTAAGGTGATGCACTTCGGGGCTAAGAACCAGAAGAGGGACTATTGGTTGGGGATCACAGAGGAGGAGAAGTACCGGGTGGTGTTGATAACTGGGAGCATGAACAACTCGGCCCACTGCAGCAGCGAATGCAAACAGGATGCTGGGGTGCATCACAAGGGGGTTCTCATCCACACACAGGTATGTGATCCTACCTCTCTACAGATCATTGGTCAGACTGCACCTACTGTACTGTGTGCAATACTGGAGGCCATACCTGAGGAGAGATATAAAGTTATTGGAGGGGGTGCAAAGGCAGGCAACAAAAATGTTAAAGGGGATGGAAGGAAAGGAATATGAAGTTAGGCTGAAGGATCTGAACATGTACACACAGGAGGAAGGAGGGATGGGGGGATATGATTGAAGCGTTTAAATGCCTGAGAGGGGTAAATAAAGCTAGCACCAAGGGGGTGTTTAAACTGAGGAGTGGAAGAGAGACAAGGGGGCATGGACTAAGGTTGGAAGGGGGACATTTCAAGAGGGAAATGAGGAGGCACTACTTCTTTGAGAGGGTGGTGTCTAGTTGGAATGCACTGCCAGAGGGGGTGGTAACATGTAGGGCAGTCAATAGCTTTAAGGAGGAGTGGGATAAAGCAAGAGGAAGAGTCGGGGCAGGGGCTGGGACAAGCGGGGGAGGAACTGAGGGGCCGGAGGCTAGAGATGCAGGGAATTTAAAATCCACTGGCGAAGTGGATGCAAAGTGGTTATTTTGCGTTACCATACAGCTACACAAAGTGAGCTCTGCAAAGTGCTCACTTCACCTTCTCATTTTGACTTTGCGTTGCCATTCCGCCTTAACGCGAAGTAAGGTGAAGCGCCAACAATATAGGCAGCCCCCCACACATCACATGACTTACAGTACTGAAAGTCACATGCTTTAGCCAGGCAGGAAGGAAGTGAGACAGAAAAGCAGTTACTTTCACTTTCTCCTTTGCAGTTGTAGAAGGAGGAACCCTTACAAAAAAGAAATCCATTTTTATTTTATTGTTTTCAGCTTATTTCTTTCTTAACATTGTTTTTCTGATTTTTTGTGGATTTATGTTATCTTCTTTTCTGAAAAGGATTTTTCCCTCAACCACTGAAGATTTATTTAGGATTTAAAAATGCTTCTAAACTTGTTTCAGAACAGTAAGACTAAACATGGCTTGAAAGTAGATTTCCTTTTTCAGTTCAAATGCATTGTTGGTTAGGCCTCAAGGTAATTTACATATTTAACACCATGCCTGCAGTAATTCCTGTATTACATTGCAAAATGCCACACCTTGTGAGGATTATATACACATATCATGTGCCCTCAACCAGTTCATAGGTATTCTTATTAAAATTTGAAACTTAAATTTGCAAAATGTGTTATTGCTACATGTCTGCTTATTACTATTACTAATCATAAACTTTTTACCACACCCCGTGCACTTGTTTCTAACCCTTCTGTCACCCCCTCTACTGTATGATCACCCCCTCACCTGCCACGCTACTATTCTACCAGTTTGGTTGTCGTTGGGCGATTCCCCTGTGGTAGTCCAGTAATAATTGTATTATTTAATTCTATAACTCTGTATCCTATTGTATAAATTTTGTAAACATAAATCATACTGGATTGTTGCTACTATTCTGTTTTGTACTTGTGCAACTCCTTTCCTTAATGCTCAATGCTTTTTCAGTTTGTATTATTAACTGCTATCACTGTATAAATGTTATTTGCCTGTACTCTTCCCTGTTTCTCCCTCCCCAGGATGCATCTGGAAACAAGCACTTGCTGCTCAGTATGTTTTTCCCAGTAAAAAACTTTCAATAAATAAATAAAAAAAATATATATTTCATTGTTTTATTGAATGTAATTCACAGAGTCCACAGTAATGTATTTTTAGATATTATTCATTTTATCTAATCATTTTGAAGTTATCTGCATAGATAGTTCCACAGAACATAATGCTGTATTATTTGTCATATATGGATAATTTACATCGAAACTACGTCAAAGAAATCCTGTAACATAACACTAGAAATCCAGTAACAGTATTGTTCAAGTTCTATAATTGTATTGTTCACAGCTCATAGGACTAATGTTCTGAGCATTGAATAGTAATTTTAAGAGAGCAACACAGCATCACACAATGGCAAATTTGTCGTGCTGTGCGGAAGACAGCTTTTACTGTAACTGTTGTGTAAAGTAAAACTTTGCCACTGATGAGAAACTGCAAAACTCCCTTGATAATGGCGCTCTCAGAGTGAATTTCCAAGCTGTAGGTGTGGGCTTTTGGTCATTATAAACTGGTACAACAGTGTAAGTCCTCTAATCTATGAAAAATAATTTTCTATTACTCCTGTTGGGAAGGGAAGCAATTGTAAATCAGGTGAGCTCAGTGGGTAGACGATTCCTTCTATTTCCCGGTCCACCAGCCACGACCACGCAGTCTGATGTTTTAGGACATCTAACCAGGGAGAGTGCAGGGAACTGCCCCATCAAAGTCTCGCTGTCTCAGTTTCAAACCTTTTATTTTAAGTGACAAAGCAATCTGTGGTACATCTGAAAGGCACTGCAACTAATTGGCCCTCTTTATTAGTTGACGTTTGCTTTCTTATACACCAGATATCATCTTATCACTTAAAAAAAAAAGTCACATAGACTTCAACGGGTTGCACCACCACCTTCTCCCTGGTTACGTGCCATAAAATGCCTGAGCATGGAAGCGGGGTCAGCAGAGCGAGATGAGTAAGGGAACGGCTGGCCAGGGGCGTAGCTACAAGGCTGCAGGGGGTGCAGTGACACCCGGGCCCACAAGGTTTGAGGGGCCCAAATCATAATTTTGATGTTTATTCAAAACTGAGGAGGGGCCCTGTAACATCACTTTGCACCCAGGCCCTTTGGGAATTTGCTATGCTACTGTGGCTGGCCATTGAGTTTGACCCGATCCATGATCCAATTCCCTCAGGAGCAATAGAAAATTATCATTCATGAATCAAAGGGCTTATGCTTCTGTGAGATAATGTGAGGGACTGGAAAGAAAAGTATGTCTCTTTGCAGATGACACAAAGATCTGCAACAGAGTTGATGCACAAGGTGGAGTGGAAAGGATAAGAAGGGACTTGGCAAGGTTAGAGGAATGGTCAAATGTATGGCAGCTTAGATTCAATGCTAAGAAGTGCAAGGTAATGCACCTGGGAAACAAAAACCCAGGGGAAGAGTACGCAATGGGGGGTGAGATACTAACAACAACAAAAATGGAAAGGGACCTGGGGGTAGTCATATCAGATGACCTAAAGGTGGGCAAGCAATGTGAGAGGGCAGCAAGGAGGGCTGGGGGGATACTGGGATGCATAGGGAGAAGCATCACCAGCAGAAAACAAGAAGTTATTATCCCTCTGTACAGACAGCTGGTGATACCACATCTGGAGTACTGCGTGCAGTTCTGGAGACCCAATCTCCTCAAAGACATAGACAGGATGGAAGCTGTCCAGAGGAGGGCAACTAAAATGGTGCAGGGTCTGCACGGAAGACATATGAAGTGAGACTTAAGGAGCTTAATATGTATAGCCTCGAGGAAGGAGGAGAGGGGGACATGATAGAAACTTTCTAGGCACCTCAAGGGAATCAACAAAGTCCAAGAGGGTAGCATCTTCAAAAAGAGGTGTGTAAGAACAAGGGGGCACAATTTGAAGATAGAAGGGGCGGCTCAAGAGGTAATTTAAGAAGTATTTTTTCAGAGAGGGTTGTGGATGCATGGAACAGCCTTCAGAGGGGTTGTGGAGTCAAAAACAGTGGTGGAATTCAAGCATGCATGGGACAGTCATAAAAGGCAATTCTAGGGGGTGGGGTAGGAAGAAGTAGGCTGCTGGTTAACTAGGATCTGCAGCTTATCCATCAGGTAGGGAAATGGGCAGACTGGGTGGGCCAAGCGGTCCTTATCTGCCGTCAAATTCTATGTTTCTATGATCTAAAGATCAGTACCACATGCTGTAAATTTCCTAAGCAGTAATAATTGAAGACAAAATACAGTTCGTAAAATGTCCTGAGAATGTGACATACCATTAAAAAAATGCATTTATGCCTGGTTCACAACTTCTCTGATTCTCAAAACTCCTGGAATGGCACAAGGGGCTTGCACTGGAAGGAATGGTGGAAAGTGCCTCTTGCACCAAAAGATGCACTCCGAGTGATTCTCAATACAACCTGCATCAACTGCAGGCTGCATGCACCAAATGGGGCTTGCACTGTCCCTGCAGCACAAGATGGGCTGTGGCATGGCACTAGTGGACATGTGGCAGCTGCAAGCTGCAATATCCCCATATCTGGTATTCTCAGAACCCCCCTCCCCGAGGATAAAATTCTAAGTACCCTTAGACCAGCCAGGGCTGGTCTAAGGGTACTTAGAATACAGTATCTCCCTCTGGGAGGGTTTGACCACTTGCGCCACTCTTGGGGCCCTCCCTCAACATGTGCTGCCGTCTTGCCCTATCCCCTTTTAGTGATATTAATCATGGCTGTGGTAGTCTAGTGCCCCCCCCGCCTCGATGTGACCATAAAATAAAATCATTCTTGGGTGGTCTAGCTCCCCTCGCCCCAGCCTCGATGCGCCTATAAATGAAAATACTAACAAAATCATTCCTGGGTGGTCTAGAGGACCTCCTCACCATCTCTGATGTGCCCATATATAAGAATATTAAAAACCTCATTCCCTGGTGATCTAGTAAGCCCTCATATCCCACTGCAGCAGGTAGTGTCCACCACCCTGCTCCCCCATCCTGAAACAGAACCAGTGACTGGCACAGCCCTCCTCACACCACCTGTATGCAGTACGTGCTCCTTGACTGACAGGTCACTCAAACTGTCACTCAACGAGTGCATACTGTACACAGTGCACGCTCCTTGACAGCTCAGTTGGCAGCAAAATGTGATGGAGTGAGGAGGGCTCTGCCAGTCGATGACTCTGTTTCGGGACAGGGGGAGCGGGGTGGTGGGTCACTGCCTGCCAGGGTGCGGGTCCACTAGACCACTGGAGAAAGATACATTTAATTTATGTGGGCTGATTGGGGATAGGAAGGGGGCTTCACTAGGTCACCAGGGACATAATTACAGTAATTAGAAGGGGATCAGGCTGTAGGGGCCGTTAGCCACCAGGGATGTTTTTTTTTTTTTTTTATTAAGATGAGGATCAGGGCAGGAGGGGTCTGCAAACCACTAGGGACATGATTTTTTTTATTAAAAGGAAGGGGATCGGGGCTGGGGGGGGGGAGCTACTAGCCACCAGGGACATCATTTTTTTTTTTATCAAGATGGAGATCAGAGTGGGAGTGGACTGCAAGCCACCAGGGATGTGATTTTTTTATTAAGATGTGGTTCGGGGTGAGGGTAGCCGCAAGCCACCAGAGGCATGATTTTTTTTTTTTTTTACTAAGATGGGGACTGGGGCTGAAGGGGCCACTAGCCACCAGGCACTGCTTTCCGTGGTTTTACTGCCACATGGCTTGCAACACACCTTCCAGATGCGCTGTTTGGTATAGGGCTATGGTTGCCACAAGCCGTGGGACTTTGCCGCCAGGAACCTACCCAATAGTGAATGGGCACATGGTCACTGGTGCACTGGAGAATCCAAATGAAGGCTGCGATCAGCTTACTCTCCAGTTTTCCTATGAAAACTAAATCACATAGGCTGTAATGAAACTGTGAGCAATGTTTGCAAAGCAGCCACTAAGTGAACATAAGGCAAATACATCCAGCATAACTGTCAAAAGACCTTGCGACCTCGCTATAATAGTGCAGAGCAAAAAAAGAGGAAAGGGGCAGAATAAGGACAGATAATAAAGAAAGCATACAGGATTATGGCAAAAGGGGAGTGAGGAAAATGAACAAAAAAACAGGAAGGGGGGCTATGGAGGAAAGGAAAGGGGAAATTGTTTAATCAGGAAAGGCACACTAAGCTGAAGCTTGTTTCCAGGTGTGGCCTGGGAGCACAAGGACATTAAATGACTTGCTCAGGGTCACACAGTATATAAGTGGGGGCTGTGGGATTCAAACCCCAGTCTCGTAGCTTAGAGCCTTAAACCACTGAGCTATACTGCCTCCAAGAAACAAATATACATCCTCTGGAAATCAGTACTTCAACTCTGCTAAAATGAATACAGTAAAACTAGAAGGAGGGACCAAAGAAAAAACGAAAAGCTCAATGATGAGGCTTCAGGTCCCATTCAGTCCCAGTGGTTTAAAGCCAAGGATTTTCCTGCTAACAGGCTAAATTTCCTGTTTTGTTCTTTTATCTGTCCTTTTCTCTCCCCCACCCTTCCCATCTTTTCTTTTTTCTTGCCTTCCTAACCTCATTTTCAGTCTGCTGTTAAGCCTTCCACAGTGTTATCAGTTTGGACACACCTCCCATTTTTTAGTCTGCAGTTTTGTACAATAGTCAACTTTATTGTACTAGCTTTAATTATTTACCATTTATATTGGATGCTGTTGCTATATGTTCACAGCTCTTTTAATGCAGCCTCGCCTTGTGAGTGCCATTTCGGGGCTTGTTACGGTGTGAGCTTAACTTCCTGTAACTGTGTTTACAATAAACATTCAAAACACTTACTCAGTGGAAATGCATTTTAGTCCAGACTACACTAAAACACATTTCTACTGAGTAAGAGTGGTTTGATGTTTATTTTCAGATCATTTGTTTGGGTCTTGTTAGCCTGTCTCCCTGCCATCCTAGCACCTGCCGTTGACTGTCAGCCATTCACAAGGCACATCGGCACACAATACTCCACCCCTTGCATGCATGACACTGGCGCAGCCTCCATATTACCTGCAGCCATTAAGCACCCACAAAAATCACACGCCTAGGAGAGGAATCTCAGTCAGCTCTGTAAAACGACATTATTATGTTTTCCTGTCATTGCCTCTTTTATAATAAGACGAGTGCAAATTCGGAACTGTCACTCAAGAGAGGTGTGAGCGGGTGCACTCTGTGACAGAGGACTAAATTAGATGCTGGAGTAGTTAGTGGCCTGTAGAGCCTGCCACAAGCCGTTGATGTGGTCGCCTTATGAACGCGAGGAAAGCCGACAGCGGAATGGGAAGAGCCTGAGGAGCGAGCCACAGCAGCGCCCTTTTATTTCTGAACTGTCTGAGAACCTGGGCTGGAAAAATGAGGATTGACTGTGTCAGGTGTTTTACAATGTCAGGCTGAAGCCTAAAGGGGGAGAGAGAAACAAACATCAATGTATATGTGGAGATGCTACTCAGATGCCTAATGTCAGAAAACCAAACCAACAGGTTTGACCCAGATCAAGTCACCAAGTTTCATTGAACACTGCAGGTAGGACCCGTCTCCATAACATTACAAAACTTGAGAATTGGTGGTATCAAGAAGGAAAGGTAGGCACAGTTATTGAGCTGAGAGCAGGTGCCAGATATGGGGGGGGGCACAGAAAAGGGGTGTACAGAGGGTGAGTGTGTGTGTGTGTGTGTGTGTGTGTGTGTGTGTGTGTGTGTGTATGTGTTACTTATAGAACTGAACTAAGCAAATGCCCAAATAGTTGTTGCACCTAACAGATATTCCTCAGGGAGTAATATGGGCTTGTCAGAGAAGCAAACAGGCCTCACACTCACTTAACCTGCAGACTCAGAGACCCAACATGTTAAAAAGTAATTTACTTCTGCTAAATGGTGCAAGTACAAAGCTATGAGGCGGCCCCTAATTCGTCTCTTTGAAAATATTTGAGGGGATGCTACTTGTGTGAATGTGGCCTATTTGCTTCATTTGGTTCAGTTTTGTCCTAAGCACCACATATACCTATGAGCGACCCCCTTTTGCTGTTTGCCTTATCAGAGAAGCTGTTTGTGGCAGCCTGTCTTGGATATGTCTGTTCAATGGATGCTTGTGGGTAGGGCCAGATCCTCAAAGGCATTCAAATGCATGCAATATGCACATTGTGACACTCGGACAGCTGGTTCTGATTACTCAATACTTTTGTAATATAAAAATGTGTTATTGAATGTTTCTCTTGAGACATGCTGTGTTCCTGGGATGACCCCCCCCCCACCAAGGTTTCAACTACAAGCTGTTAACCTAAAAGCCAGGAGATAATTACAGGCTAGAAGAGACATAAATTAAGGATCTCCTGTTTATCTGGCTTGATTGTAGCTGCCAGCTGCTAGGATGGAAATCATAAACTTTTATGATGTTTAGAGGAAGAATACAGGTTATGTCACTTAGGTGTTAAGTCATAAATGTTCCTTTGATGTCTGTGAAGCAGGAAACTGCTCATGGATGAAAGAATTGTAACCTCTCCACCAAACTCCATGTAAATGTACCAAAATGTATCACTCGTCTGTTACTTGATAATTGCTGTATTTGTATTTCTCTGTCTACCACCTTGTACTACATGAACCCGGGTCGCACCTGGAAATGAGCCTCGGCTCAGCGTGCTTTTCCCGGTCTCAAATTTTAAATAAATAAATAAAGATACTGGAAAATCACAGACTTGATTGGGAAGTCATATAGGGAAATTAGTTTTTGCTGATGTCACCTTCTGAATGATGAGACATCCTGGTAGTATGATTTTTAATAAACAGATGAGGAGCTGGGTGACATCATGGAGAAGGCAGGTTCAAGGCAATTGTTTTAATTATGCTATGACTGACCTTTAGAGTGATATACATGTTTGGACTCTGAAGAAGAAACATCTATCAGCACTATTAGAAGATATACATTAAATAGACCAGTCTAAGTGTATGGTTGGTAGGAATTTGCACTTTTAAACCTTGTTCTTTTAAGTGATTGTATGGTTTTGTGATATATATAGTTCTGTATTTACACTTTACATATTTTTATCTATTTTAAAGTAAACCTCTATTTTAAGAGACTGCTTGGGGTGCCTTCAAAATTCTATATCTGACAAGTGAAGCATATATGGTTTAAGTTGACACTGTGCAAAAGCTTACTGGTTTACTGAACTGGGAAAAGGTAAGAGTTTATCTGAGGTCTTTAATAGGGTTTTTAAGGGTTCATTGAGTACACCTGGTTAGGTGCCCATAGGCAAAAGATATTTGACATTTCCCTGAAGAGCAGAATTATCTGAGCCTGTACATTGGGTACACTAGCAAGAGGTTCACAGTTTGAATCCCTCCAGAACTTGAGACAAAAGGTTGATTCAAACCCACAAAACAGACAGGAGGGTTACCCTGTTTCTGTTCCTGTTCACAATACTGCGCTCGGGAGGTTAGCACTGTGGGAGCAGAGGGCCTGACCTGCTGAGTGGGGTTGTGACAGATTGGTGGCAGAGGTGGGATAAGTTTAGTATTACAAGCTTTATTGTTCAGTGTGTCAGCTTGATGCTGTCAGCTCACTTGCAAAAAAAGAAAAAGGCAGTGATTTATTTTTAAAAGGAAACAGAACTATATCACTTGGCTTACAGTTAAGTTCCTACCTGTTATATTTTTTTTCTCTAAAGTGCAAGTCAGAGTAGCCGTAGTTAGGGAAGAAGATGGCTTCCAACTACAGCGGGCACACCGTAGACTACTTAAAGCAGTTGTGCAGGGACAGAGGAGTCCCGTACAAGGCGAAAGCCACCAAAACAGAACCTCATGGATTCCCTGATGGTAGCGGATACCCAGAGCACCGAGTCACAGACAGTGACTGTAAGGGACCAAACCTTGAGTGTGGAAGAGCTAGCGGCCAGTGCAGTGTCCAGATCCGGTGAGGATGACAACAGGGTCAGTGCCAATGAAGGTCCACAGCAGCAGGGAAAGGTCACCAGTATTCTGCAGCCAGAAATACTCAAGCTGCAGATTGAGTTGCACCGAATGGAGCTGGAGTTCCAGGAGAAGAGGGAGCGAGAACAGCGAGAGGTGGAATGAGAGAGACGAGAGGCAGAGTGAGAACAGTGAGAGGCAGAATGAGAGAGATGAGAGGCAGAGCGGGAACAGCGGGAGGCTGAGTGTGAGGAGCATGAGTGCCAGCGAGCTGCAGAGGAGAAGAGGGAGCAAGAACAGTGAGAGGTGGATCATGAACAGTGGGAGGCAGACCGTGAGGAGCGTGAGCACCAGAGGCAACAAGTACTGGAGAAGATATGGCTCCAGCCACCAGTACCAGAGCAGGTAAGTGGCTTGGGTTTAACTGGGACTACAGGACTGGGTTACAAATTGAATTCCAAATTGATAGCCGAATTTAAAGAGGGGGAGGATATGGATGCCTTTTTAAATTCTTTTGAAAAAGTTTGTATTTAGGCTAAAATTCCTAGAGAGTCCTGGTGCTTCCATCTATCCCCGCTACTTACCGGGAAAGCTCGGGATGCATTGGGTCAAATGGACAATGAGGACAGTGATGATTACAGCAAACTTAAAGCTGCACTGTTAAAACAAATTTGCATTAACTGCTGAATCATACAGAGCTAAATTCCTTAAGCTCAGGAGAAGCCCTGACATGAGTTACGAGGAGCTAGCCATGAAACAACATCAGTTTTTAAAACATTGGTGGGAAGGAATGGAAGCAAACTCTGCTGATAAAATTGAAAATGTGATTTTGTTAGAACAGTTTCTCTGGGCATGCCCAACAAAGCTGAAAACCTGGCTGGAGGACCGAGATCCTAAAACAGTGCAAGAGGCTGCTGAACTCTCGGACCTCTATGCCAAAAGCAGACCTGCTCTGAGAGTGAATGGGGCGGGCATGGCAGTGCAGAAAGGGAAAAGTGCACCTTTAGGACAGATAAAACCCCCACTGCCTCCACCGAAACCAGTTAGCCCTAGGTTTCAGAAAAAAGATTTCTCTGAGAAAAGAAATGAATTTTGGTTGTGTAAAGAAACTGGGCATATCGCCAGACAGTGTCCCAAAATGGCAAATACACCACAGGGGGCTAGGATAGAAGTGGGTTGTTTGTGTGTCCCTGAAAGCATGCCTGTGAACATGAGGGAGCACATGCACCCAATCATGGTGAATGGTGTACAGACGCAAGGGTTAAGGGACACAGGGGCATCCCTGACCTTGGTAAAGGGGGATCTAGTAGAGCCTGGTCAGCTTATACCCAATAAATACGTCACTGTACAGGACTTTACTGGTGAGGAGAAAACATTGCCCCTCACTAGTGTTCTCCTAGACTGGGGTGAAACAAGGGGAACTGTGCAACAGGTGGCTGTAGCCAAAACCTTAGCAGTGGATATGATCCTGGGCAACAATCTCAAACAAGGGATGGTGTGTGCAGTTACCCATAGCCAAGTGGCAAAGAAACACTGTAGTTCCCTGGACCCCACAGAAGCCATTGTGGAAACCACTGGGAGGCTGGTTCCCCAGCCTGTGTCTCCTGATATGGAGACTAACGAAAAGGGGGTAGAAATTTCCCCAGTAGCAGTTAACCACACAGCTACAGAGGGTTGCTCTGAGGAGGAAGGGGTGACCCATTATCAGAGGATTGGGACTGACAGTGACCCTGAGTGTCCTGACGCTAGTGCTAGGGACCCTAGTTTAGTGACTGAAGGGGACCTGTCACATGCCTTGGGAATGTGTGAGGAGTTTGCAGCTGCTCAGAGAAGTGACCCTAGTCTAGAGAAGCTGAGGGCTTGGGTAGAATCTGATGCGGCACAGGGAGGTGACAGCAGACATAAGGTTTATTGGGAAAATGGACTATGTATACTCAGGCTGTGCAGACAGAGGGAGGGGTGCTAGGCAGGCAGCTTGTCATTCCCCAGGGGTATCATGAGCAGTTGCTCAAGGTTGAGCATGATATTCCCTTATTTGGTAATCTGGGAATTGCATGCACTACGCAGCGGTTGGCCCAGAATTTCTGTTGGCCTAACTTCACCCAGTAGGCAAAGGAGTATTGCCGATCTTGTAACCGGTGCCAAGAAATAGGGAAGGCAGGCAAGAAAACCCAAGCCACCCTAATTCCATTGCCCATAGTGGAGGAGCCATTCCAGAGGGTGGGAATGGATATTGTGGGGCCTTTAAATACCCCCAGCTCCTCAGGGAAGAGATTCATCCTGACTGTGGTGGATTATGCCACCCGGTACCCAGAGGCAGTCACCCTATCCTCACTGAGGACAGACAAAGTGGCAGATGCCTTACTTGGGATTTTCTCCCGTGTTGGGTTTTCACAAGAGGTTATCACCAATCAAGGGGGTTCCTTCATTTTGGACCTGATGAAATGTTTGTGGAAGAAGTGTGGGGTGGTGCAGAGATGCACAACACCATATCACCCACAAGCCAATGGGCTTGTGGAAAGATTTAATGGTACCCTGAAGTCAATGATCCGGGCGTTTGCTGAACAGCATGGGAGGGACTGGGAGAAATATCTTCCCCAGCTGTTTGCATACAGGGAGGTGCTCCAAGAGTCGACAGGATTTTCCCCCTTCAAACTCTTATATGGACGCCGGGTATGTGGGCTCCTAGACTTGATCCAGGAAGACTGGGAAGGCAAGCACGCCACCCAGGGAACTCCCATACTGGATTATGTCCTTAGGTTTAGGAAAAGGCTAAAGGAGCTTATGGTGACAGCCCAGAGCAACCTGGCAGCTGCCCAACAGAAACAAAAAGTGTGGTGCGACCGCAGAGCCAGAGCTCACTTGTACATGGTAGGTCAGGAAGTCATGGTCCTTATTCCGGTCCGGAAAGACAAGCTGCAGGCTGAGTGGGCAGGACCATACAAAGTGGTTAGGAAGGTAAACGATGTGAACTATATTATAGAGTTACCTGACAGAAGACAGACAGAAAGGATGTACCATGTCAACATGATGAAGCCATATGCTAATAGGGCTGACGTGGTGTTTGCAGTGTGCAGGGGACGGACAGAGGAGACCCCCTTCTGGACTTGCTGGAAGAAAGCAAGCGGGAGTCCTCTGTGGAGGCAGTAAAATTGTCTCCCCAGCTTGCTCTGGACCAGATCAAGAAAGTAAGGGAGGTTTTAGCAGACCTTGCCCCATTGATTAGCACCAAGCCTGGACTAACCACCTTAGTGACGCACGATGTGGAGACAGGGACACAGACGCCCATATGGTGGACAGCATATTGGGTCTCAGAGGCTGTCCAAAAGGACATTAGGAGGGAAGTGGAGGAGATGCTGGATTTAGGGGTAATACAGAGATCCCACAGCCCCAGGGCCTCACCCGTAGTCCTTGTGCCCAAGCCAGATGACTCTACTCATTTCTGTGTGGACTATCGTGGACTGAATGCAGTCACAAGTCAGACACCCACCCGATGCCCCGGATGGATGAACTTCTGGACAAGTTGGGAGGGGTGGCCTACCTCATGACCATTGACCTGACAAAAGGGTTATTGGCAGGTAGAGTTAATGGACAGAGCTAGGGAGAGTTCGGCTTTCACCAATCTGATAGGCTTGTTTGAATTTAAAATAATGCCTTTCAGAATGAAGAACGCCCTGGCCACTTTCCAAAGGTTGGTGAACCAGGTGTTAAATGGTGCTGAGGAGTACACCATGGCATACCTGGATGACACTGCCATCTTTAGTGCCAGCTGGGAGGAACACCTGTCCCACCTTAGGGAAGTGCTGGGCAGGATACAGAGGGCCGGGCTCACTGTCAAAGCTGAGAAGTGCCAGGTGGCCATGGGAGAAGTGGCATACCTCGGGCATGTGGTAGGCCGGGGACAGCTCCATCCTAACCAAATGAAAACAGAGGTAATCCAGGCATGGCCCAGACAAGAAATGTAGAAGCAGGTCAGGAGTTTTCTAGGAACAGCAGGGTACTATAGGAAGTTTGTACCCAATTACAGTTTATCAGTGTCAATGGCTCAGTAGGTAGCACACTCGCCTCTGAGGCTGGGAGATCAGAGGGCTGTGGGTTCAGTTCCCACATCTGGCACTTGGGTTAATATCCCAATACTGACACTGTAATGCAGCATGAGAGGGGTGCTGCACTTCTGAGGTGCTGTCTTTCAGATGAGATGTTAAACCGAGGTCCCATCTGCCTGAATTGGTGGTAGTTCAGGTGGTTGTTAAAGATCCCATGGCACTTATCAAAAAGAGTAGGGGAATTTCCCCTGTGTTCTGGCCAAATTTCCATCATTCACTAAAAATACCACCAACAGCTTAATCTGGTTCACAGTCAGTTGGCATTCATCTGTATCCCCCTCCCCCAGGTTGTGCCTGAAAATAGGAAGGATTTGTCTAGTGCACTTACCCAGTCAACAAAAACTAAATAAAAATAAATAAACAGTGCCCTGACTGCTCCCCTATCTGACCTGGTAAAGAAACGGATGCCAAAGAAAATTACCTGGGACCCAGCCAGTGAGAAAGCCTTTACCAGACTGAAGGAGGCACTGTGCAGTGCTCCTGTTTTGACAAGTCCTGACTATAGCAGACCCTTTATAGTTCAGACTGATGCCTCAGACATGGGTATTTGGGCAGTACTGAGCCAGACATCCAGCCAAGGGAAAGATAATCCGGTATCGTATCTGAGTAAAAAGTTACTTCCCAGGGAGCAGGCATACTCCACTGTGGAAAAGGAATGTCTTGCCATAGTGTTTGCCCTAAAGGAGTTAGAGCCATACTTATATGGACAGCATTTTGTGGCACAGACTGACCACAACCCCCTGGTTTGGCTGACGCAGATGGGAAAAAACAATGGTAGATTGTTAAGATGGAGTCTTGCTTTGCAAGGATATGACATGACACTCCTACATAGGGCTGGAGCGAAAAATCAGAACTCAGATGGGTTGCCTTGTGTCTATGAGGAGTGAACTGATTTGGGAAGCTCCATCCCATGCAGGGGATAGAGCCCCCAAATTCAGTCTAGGTGGGGAGGATTGTGACACTTGGACAGCTGGTTCTGATTACTCTATGCTTTTTGTAATATAAAAATGTGTTATTGAATGTCTCTCTTGAGACATGCTGTGTTCCTGCGATGACCCCCCCCCCCACAGGTTTAAACTACATGCTGTTAACCTAAAAGCTAGGAGATAATTACAGGCTAGAAGAGACACAAATTAAGGATCTCCTGTTTATCTGGCTTAACTGTAGCTGCCAGCTGCTAGGATGGAAATCATAAACTTTTATGATGTTTAGAGGAAGAATACAGGTTACATCACTTAGGTGCTAAGTCATAAATGTTCCTTTGATGTCTGTGAAGCAGGAAACTGCTCATGGATGAAAGAAGGTACTGGGAAATCACAGACTTGATTGGGAAGTCATATGAGGAAAGGAGTTTTTGCTGATGTCACCTTCTGAATGATGAGACATCCTGGTTGTATGATTTTTAATAAACAGAGGAGGAGCTGGGTGACATCATGGAGACGGCAGGTTCAAGACAGTTGTTTTAACTATGCTATGACTGACCTTTAGAGTGATATAGATGTTTGGACTCTGAAGAAGAAACATCTTTCAGCACTATTAGAAGATATACATTAGATAGACCAGCCTAAGGTCATGGTTGGTAGGAATTTGCACTTTTAAGCCTTGTTCTTTTAAGTGATTGTATGTTTTTGTGATATATTGTTACATTTTACATATTGTTATCTATTTTAAAGTAAACCTCTAATTTAAGAGACTACTTGGGGTGCCTTTGAAATTCTTTATTTGACAAGTGAAGCATATATGGGTAAAGTTGACACTGCAAAAGCTTACTGGTTTACCAAACTGGGAAAAGATAAGAGTTTATCTGAGGTCTTCAAAAGAGTATTTAAACATAGAAACGTAGACTTTGACGGCAGATAAGGACCGCTTGGCCCACCTAGTCTGTCCATTTCCCTACCTACAGGATAAGCTGCAGATCCTAGTTAACGAACAGCCTATTTCTTCCTACCCCCCACAAGAATTGCCTTATGTCTGTCCCATGTATTCTTGAATTCTCCCACAGTTTTAGACCCCACAACCTCCTTGGAAAGGCTATTCCATGCATCCACTACCCTCTCTGTGAAAAAATACTTCCTCACATTGCCCCTGAACAGCCCCCCATCTTTAAATTGTGTCCCCTTGTTCTTGCATATCTCTTTTCTGAAAGATGCTACCCTCTTGGACTTTGTTGATTCCACTGAGGTACGTAAACATTTCTATCATGTCCCCCCTCTCCCTCCTTTCCTCAAGGGTACACATATTAAGCTCCTTTAGTCTCTCCTTGTATGGCTTCTCTTGCAGACCCTGCACCATTCTAGTTGCCCTCCTCTGGACTGCCTCTATCCTGTCTATGTCCTTGCAGAGATGGGGTCTCCAGAACTGGACGCAGTACTCCAGATAGGGTCTCACCAACTGTCTGTACAGAGAGATAACAACTTCCTGTTTTCTGCTGGTGATGCCTCTCCCTATGCATCCCAGTATACCTCCAGCTCTCCCTACTGCCTTGTCACATTGCTTGCTTAAGGTCATCTGATATGATTACCCCTAGGTCCCTTTCCTTTTTGGTTTTTGTTACTACCTCCCCCCAATTGTGTAATCTTCCCCTGGGTTTTTGTTTCCCAGGTGCATTATTTTGCACTTCTTTGCATTGAATCCTAGCTGCCATACTTCCGACCATTCCTCCAACCTTGACAAGTCCCTTTTCATCCTTTCCATGCCTCCTTGTGTATCAACCCTGTTGCAGATCTTTGTGTCATCTGCAAAGAGACATACTTTTCCTTCCAGTCCCTCTGGAATGTCACCTATAAAGACATTAAAAAAGATTGGACCCAGAACTGAACCCTGCGGTACCCCACTAGTAACCCCTCTTTCTTCAGAGTGGACTCCATTTACAATTACCTTCTGTGTCCTGTTGTCCAGCCAATGTTTTACCCAGGCTACCACCCTGGGACCCACTCCCAGACTGGTTAATTTGACTATTAATCTTTTGTGTGGGACTATGTCAAATGCCCTGCTAAAGTCTAGGTAGGCCATGTCCACAGCCTCTCCCTGGTCTAATACTTTGGTCACCCAGTCAAAGAAATCCATTAGATTCGTCTGACATGGCCTTCCTGCTGTGAACCCATGCTGCCTTGGGTCCTGTGCCCCACTGGCCTCTAGGTACTCAACAATTCTTTCCTTTAGAAGTGATTCCATCACTTTCCCTACTGCAGAGGCCAAACTGACAGGTCTGTAGTTTCCTGCCTCTGTCTTGGTCCCACTTTTGTAAAGGGGAATCACATCTGCCTTCCTCCAGTCCTTGGGTATCACACCATCTTCCCATAATTTGTTAAAAAGGGTAGTCAGTGGTTTCACTAGTTCTCCCCTTAATTCTTTTAGAATTCTGGGGTGAATTCCATCAGGCCCCATTGCTTTGTCCATCTTCAGTTTTAGGAGTTCTTTCAGAACCCTTTATTCTGTGAAAGGACTGGGATTGACCCCCCTATCCAGAGTGCTTCTGTTAATTGGATTAGGCACCTCCCCCTCCTCTTTTGTGAATACTGAGCAGAAATATTCATTCAGTATCCATGCTTTTTCACTATCCCCCTCTGCCCACCCACTGTTCATTCTGTTCAGCCTCACTATCCCTCCCTTTGTCTTTCTACGCTTGCTGATGTACCTATAAAAGGTTTTATCCCCCTTCTTAACTGAGTTGAGCTAGCCTTTCCTCAGTTTGGGCCTTTGCTATTCTGACTTCCCTCCCTGATTCCTTCTGCCTTAACTGGTATAGCTCTCTGTCCTGCTCCTTCTGTGTATCCTTATACTTCCTGAATGCTATCTTTTTCTCCCTGACTTTCCCCACCACCTCTTTTGAGAACCATAGTGGCTTTTTCTTTCATTTTGATTTGTTTATTTGCTTCACACAAAGGCTTGTTGCCTCTGTGATGGCAGTTTTGATGATTCCCCATTGTTGCTCCACCTCTCCTTCTAGCCTGTTTGCTAGTGCTTTTCTGAGGCACTCTCCCATCTTGCCAAAGTCAGCCCTCCTGAAGTCCAGTACCCTCACTTTTGTATGGCTTGACTCTGTAGCTGAGTTTAATGTGAACCACACTGTTTGATGGTCACTTGTTCCCAGATGGCAACCCACTTCTAGATCTGAGATCCTCTCACTGTCCCCATTTGAGAGTACGAAGTCTAAGATTGCTCCCTCACAAGTGGGTTCTGAAACTAGCTGTCTGAGGCATGCCACATGTAGGGCATTGAGAATGGCCCTGCTCTTGGATGAGGCTGCAGCAAGTGTGCTCCAGTTAACATCTGGCATATTCAGATCTCCCATCAACAGTATCTCCCCTTTCTCTGCCATCCTAAGAAAGCCTTCTATCATATCCTTGTCCATTCCCTCCCCCTGACCTGGGGGTCTGTATACAACCCCTGTGCAGACTGTGGTGCCACTTCCAGTCTCCAAGGTGACCCACAGGCCTTTCTCTCCTCCCTGTTTACTCTTTTGTTCAGTTGCTTTTATCCCTTACTTTACATAGAGAGCTACTCCTCCCCCTCTTCTACCCTCCCTGTCTCTCCTGTAGGTTACGTACCCTGGTATGTTAACATCCCAGTCATGGTTCTGTATGTACCATGTTTCTGTGACTGCTATGATATCCAGGCATCCCTCTTCCATCAAGGCCACCAGTTCAGGGAGCTTGTTGCCCAGGCTATGGGCACTGGTACTCATTATCCTCCATTTCCTGATGGCCTTACTCCTTTTTGCCCCATCCCTGTCCTTCTTGCCTTTGTCACTTTCTCCATTTACCCCAGCCCTTCTCCCTATCGACATCTCTATGTTGGTGTTTACTGCAGTTACTACCGTGACTTTTTGTGGGGGCTAGGATTTCCCTGCTCCTTTCCAGTGCCTCCCCCCTTGGCTAGTTTAAATACTTGCCAATGAAGCATTTAAACCTATCACCTAGGATCCTGGTTCCCCTCCTGGACAGATGCAGCCCATCATGCCAGTATAGGCTTGCATCACTCCAGGTGGATCCCCAGTCCCCAATGAAGCCAAATCCCTGAGCACTGCACCAGTTTTTCAACCACTGATTGAATCCCATGGTGTGGAGCACCCTAGCCTCTCGTACGCCATAGACAGGCAGCCCCTCTGAGAAGATTACCGTGCATGCTACTTGTCTAACACCCTTCCCCAATTCCACAAACTCTTCCTGCACTGCTCTGATTCATTTCTTAGCCAGGTCATTTGTCCGTAGGTGGACAATGACATCCAGCTCCCTCCCCTGTGCAGCAGCTCCAGCAATCCTGAGGATTCCACAGCCTCTGCCCACTGTTGTCCGCTGGTGTGGATGCTGCACATTGTGGCAGGTGCTATGGAGATGGACATAGTGGTTCTGGATCATGAGCATTCAATCCTGCACCAGTCCAAGTCTGGCCTTGCCCAAGGGAACAGACTCAGTCTAGATGGAACTAAGCACTGCCTACCACGGGTGTAATCTCGTAGATTTTCAGACTCTATGGGAGTTTGGTCATGTCAAATCTGAGCTGATCATATTAAATTTGAGCTGGTGGCTTGGTGAAGAAACAAGACAAGCATCTTGCTTTTGTAACCCCCTACAAATGGGGGTTCTCGAAAAGTCTTCCTTGAGCTTGCCTAAATGCTCACTGCCAGGCTAGTATTCTGCATTTTAGTAGTTCAAATGTATTGCCAGAGAGTGCCTGTATAGCCTCTGTGTACTGTCTCTTTAAGAGCTGTCTGGCTTGCAGTCATAATTAATCTGAGAGGGAGCTCTGTTAGAAGATGTACTTGTTTGCTGATCATTTGTTAAAATAATAATAATATTACAGTTTGTTCTAACCTGCCTTCTTT
Organism: Neoceratodus forsteri; assembly: GCA_016271365.2. Classification (NCBI taxonomy): domain Eukaryota; kingdom Metazoa; phylum Chordata; order Ceratodontiformes; family Ceratodontidae; genus Neoceratodus; species Neoceratodus forsteri. The sequence goes on from CM057451.1 coordinate 1,158,139,229, forward strand.
GCAGCATGGACAGTTCTGTTTGTTTCCATCATCTTGGTCCTGGACTGTCAGAATGGGCCACTCAGTACATCTGGGACTCTAAAATGCAGCCTGCCTACAGGGGCTTGGTGGGGCCAAAACTTGTAGGAATTTTTAGTTTTGGGCTTTTGGCGCCTACAATAACCTGGAGGGGGAGCCCTTGTTGTGTCTGACAGACAGATCAGCCAACTGAACCTTTTGGATCTTGGGGAAAGTCCCACACTGCTTGCAGTTTCAGTTAGATCTGAGTTGGGAAGTGAAGAAGTAACAGCTCAAGATGGTTTGATCAGCAATCCATAGTGAATTCACGGGGGAAAACTGTGGAAAGGCCTGAGTTTGGCCTGCATGCCTGCCTGCTGTCCCTGAGAGGGAATTTGTGCTTTTTTCAGACTGAATCCAAATTTGGAGATCGAACTAAGCCACTGAATTGTGACCAGGCTTTAACCTGAAGAAGACCGAAGATTTGCTGAATGCGATCAGCCTGTCAGGACTTCCAGCTACCTCTGAACTCCTGGATTGTGCAGAGACTCTGTAATTGCACCCAGCGAGCCATTTGCCTGGTACAGTGGAATTTTCTTAGATGTGAATGTGCTGTGTTCTTATAGTGGGTCGTGATTTGGTTCACCACTGTGTGTCTGAACTGTGTTTTGCTTGCTGGAGGCTGTATCCAGCTCCACGGACTGAATATGTATCCATTTCCATTTGCCTGGGCCCTGCTACACTGGCCCAGCCAGAATACTTTCTACTCAGAGAAAGTCATTGTCGAGAGACTGGCCTGGGGATCAGCCCCCTGCTCAACGCCTTGAACAGGAACGATGCCTCGGTGATTCATGTGGGCCCTGCTTCTCCGGGCACTCCAGTTCAACAGCTTGCAGTCTCAATTTCATCCTGCCTCTGTCCAGTATTGGGTATCATGAGAAAACATCAGGGTAGCTCCCTGCAACAACAGATAAATCTAAAAGTGTTGTCATCTGATTGTCTTGTTGCCTTTTCTTTCATGAACCGAGTCCTCCGGCTCCGGATTACAAATAGTGTGTGTTGTGCATGTTGCTTTCTTCCATCACAAGGCCCCAACCAGCTGCAATGTTCCTGGCTAGCTCACCATTTTCCTACCTGGGTACCCAGAGTGTGTGACTGTGTAGGGACTCTGAACTGCATGCATAACTGATTAATATAGCTCTTAAGCAAATCAACCTGATTACGTCCCTCCCTTATTCAAGTCCCCTGAATAAATCAGATTTAACTTTATTTGCATTTAACCTGACTGTGGTTACAGTTTGTGCCAAAAGTATTGTACTGTTCCTATTTGTTGTGCTTAACCTTACTTTACAGGGGGTCCCCAGGGTCAAGCTAGAGGAACCAGCCCTGGTGGTAAGTGTAAACAGTGTGGGTAATTGCATGGTGAATAAGGGTCATTGTGAAAGTAAATATTATATATTATTCAGGCCACTAGAAGGGAAGGGGGGGGTTATAGTGTCCAGGAGGGCTGTGCCCAGGTTAGCTTGACCACTAACAACCCTGGCCTCCGGCTGGAGGCACCTGTTTCATTACCCAGGCCCCTTAACCAGCTAATAGCCAAGCAGGCAGGGGTTACACTTTATCACACTGCTAGCTCTTTCAGCAGTTATATCACTCACTCAGGCAGGTGAGCAGGGGTAGGTGAGCTTTGTTGGCTGACTTTTTATCAAAAATGTGTGTGTGTGTGTGTGTACATATTTATCGAGCAGCCAGCAAGTCTGGTTTGGGGGGGATGAATTCACTGTCTGATTTCAGTGATTGTCAAGTGGGGGCTTGGGTGCTAGGAACTCATTGACGGCTTGCAAATTGTGATCACCCCTAGGAGTGCTGGGAGGGATAGGGGATCACTGCCAATCAGACGGAGTAAGAGAGATATTGTTCAATGTACCAGGGAGGGTTTTGGGTAAGAATTCTTTCTTTTTTCCTTATATTTATTATGAAATTTGGAAACTGACAGTAGAGGCAGTGGGTGAATTATGGCACTGTATTCACTTTTATATCAATTTTTCTTTTGATGGAACCATACTGTTTTGCATTGTATGGATTTAGTGTGTTCCCTACTTGGGGCTCATGGCGCCCATATTTAGAGACAGCCGATGGCACTCTGTGACACTTTGTGTATGGGTGGTGGCTGACTCTGAGGTATATTAAGACAGTACACTCCAGAGCAGGCTGTCTGACAGTCCCAGAGCGTGATCGCCAGTACTGTACCTTCTACAGTATGCCTGCTCTGGGACTGTCCAACGATGGCCGACCAAGCAGGTGAATGGAGGGCTTTACCAGTCAGTGTCACTTGGAGAAGAATCTGTGATGGGGGTGTGGGGGGGGGGTGTGAGGCTGGGGATCCTCAGCAGCTGGGGGTTGGCACTCCTTGGGGGAGGTACTACACCACCTTTAAAAACACAGTAGTTTACAATATGGGTGATTGGCAGGAGGGAGCACTAGACTACAGGGTACACTTATTATTTTGAATTGTGGGCAGTCGGAGGGGGGTCCACTAGACTAAGAATCAGAATTTTTGTGATTTAACACATGGGCGATCTGGGGAGGGAGGCCACTGGACTACCAGGAGAGTGTTTGTAATAACACATGGGGGGGGTGTCAATGCCAAAACCCATCATGAACACATACTGCTGTGCCCTTATGTGTGGATCCCTGCACCCTTATGTGTGAGGGATCCCTTATTTGCCTATGTGCAGTGGCATATGTTGTGTATTCGTGCAGTTGAAAGGGCCAGGCAGTGCAGCTCTAGCTCAGTCTCTTAGAACCAATCCTGGTAATTTTACAACTCTCCCCAAATATACAGGGAGCTTCTTTACCTCCACAAGAGCTCCTCTGCACAAAAAAAAAAACAGCTTTTGAAATTATGCCTCCAATGGAGGGGAAGGGATCGTAAATTGCCCCCTAGGGGCTAGCAGTGTGACCCCTTTTCACTTCCCTGTTGCTTGCCATGTCCCATTTGATGTCACGGCAAGAGGGGGAGCTCAGGAGGCATGCTCCATTGAAGTGTATAGAGAGTGATTTCAAAGTGCAGTTTTGGGCTGTATAAGTGGCCATTTAGTAAGATTGGAGCCATGGTTCAACTAACAAGAGTCTTGTTAGTGGAGTCCTAGCTCCATTTTTGCCAAATGATCACTTAAACAGCCAAAAACTGTATTTTAAAGTCATGCTCCCTACACTTCAGTGCTGCAGGTTGCCCTCTGCACTCTCCCTATTGGCACATCATAAAACGGTAAGTGGAACGGGATCGTGCTGCCAGGCCCTCAGGGCAATTTACGATCCCTTCCCTTTGGGGCATAATTTCAAAAGTTGTTGTTGTGGGTTTGTTTGTTTGTTTGTGCAGAGTAGCTCCCATGAAGGTAAGTGAGCGTGTCCTCCTATTACAGTGCAGCACCAAGAAAGATGCTCTTTAATGAACATGTCCCTTTGCCTGGGGTCCATGTCACCATATTTAGCGGCAGATGTTGGGCCACGCAAAAATAGTGTGCCACCATCAGGGACTCCTATTCATACATGCAGCATATCCTGCCTCTGAAGACTGGGCTGTGGCATCAGACGAAGTGTATATGGGGCCGCTCTACTACAGCCCCTGCTGGCAGCACACCCTGAAGCAAAAGGGGATGGCACATTTTGAAAAGGGGGATAGAGCCTTGCTTACATATGCCATGTTAAGCAGCTGGTGGATCACATATCACATGCCAGGCACTAAGGGGCCATTCCTTGATTGTGTGCCAAAAGACTCATTAGCTCTGCACAATGCCGCCATGCACAAATGCTTCAAGGCATTTTTGCAGAGCCTCAACCACTGCCAGCACCCAAACTCTGTACAGTAATAGACACATTCCTGGTAGTCCAGTGATAACTGCCTCCTAATTCCGGAGTAAAATGACATCTTCTGTGGTAATTGAGTGGTACCCCTCACTCTGTCAGATCCCCATTATATTTCGTAACCCCCTTGCTCCTTCCTGGCCATTTCGTAACCCCTTGCTCCTTCCTGGCCCACACAGTCTTGGTACCTGAGTCCACCACAAGCAAGAAAATGGCTGTCCATGTTTAATTGTTTAATTAGTTTGTTTAATTAGTATTTTGGAAAGACCTTTGAGCATGAGCTCTTTTACAAAGGTTCCACGTCAGGGACATCTATGCACGTCATGTGCTTAGATGGAGATGGTGAACAGCACACACCCTCTTTCAGCCATTATAGTTGGCCACTGTCTCAATGATAGGGACATCCTGTAGAAATGGCTGTTTGTACAGTATGTGCATTTATTTTTTTTATTTTTTTATTTAAGTCTAGGATTACAAGTACCTTTGAACCAAGGCTAATTTACAAAGGTTCCACGTCAAGAGAGTACAAACATGTTAGGCTATGCTACATAGGCCTCTACATAGGCAAAAGAAAACAACACTAAAAAAGAGCTTAATAACAACATTCATTGGTTCATGTGTTACATCGCAGTTATAAAGTAATGAATCACATAAGTTGGGATAAGTTTAGAGATCTATAAGGAGTCGGGGAGGAAGGGTTGGAGGAAGGGGGGCAGCAGCTGAAAAAAAGCTAGAGCAGATCCACAGCATTGTCATAGAACAAAGAAGAGGGTTGGTGGGCCACAGGTGGAAGAGGGAAGTTAGGAGAGGCAGTCACAAGAGCTGGAGGCAGTGAGATGAAGATGTAGTCTTGATTTGAAAATGCCCAGTGAAGAGGTGGAGGTGATATGAGTGCTGAGGGCATTCATCCAGTTGGGAGCACGGTATGCAAAGGATCTTTGACCCAGTGAGGTGCGGCATCGAGGAACTTGTAGGAGCTGTTGTTCAGACCCTCTGGTGTTATGTGGGTTTGAGATTGGGCGCAGGAGGGCTTGGACACTAAGTGGGGTAAGGCCCAAGGTAGTTTTTTTCACCATCAGGCAGGTTAGGTCTTAATTCGGTTTGTGCGTTGAAGCCATCCTGATTGGACGTAGAGTTCACATGTATGTGTGAGTTGGTGGGCTCCAGTAAACAGTCGGCAGGTCTTGTTTAGGGAGGTCGTTAAACCCCTGAGGGTGGTAGTAGAGGCAGAGCCATAGACTATGAGGCCATAGTCTATGACAGAGACCACAGAGCTCTGAATAACCATCTTTAATGCTGCCTGGATGAGGTGTAGCCTGTTATGGTAGAGAATTCCAATGCGTGTGTTTACAACTCTGGCGATGTTATCAATGTGAGTCCCATATGATAGACAAGGGTTGAGTGAGATTCCAAGGTATTTAAAAGATGACACTTGTTCGAGGGTATGTCCAGCACTTGTATTGATATCAAGGGGGTATTGCCTGTGTTTGTTTTGAGAGCTGCAGAAGAGCATAGATTTAGTCTTTTTGTGGTTTAGAACCCGTTTATGGATAGCGAACCAGTTTTCAACGGAGGAGAAAGCAAGTCGAAGGTTGTGAATTAATGGTTTTGGGTCTTTATGTGGGGTGATAAGCACAGCATCATCGGCATAGAGGATAATTTGTTCTGGGCAGGATTGTGGGAGAGAGTTTAGGAAAAGACTGAAAAGTAGAGGGCCCAGTATTGAGCCCTGGGGACACCAGAGCAGACTGGTTTGGAGTCAGAGAGTAGACCTGAGATTTTACTCTTTGTGAGTGCTGGTCTAGGTAACTATTGAACCGTGCAGTAGAGTCCTGGGAGAGCCCGGCATCCAGCAGCTGCATGCCCTGTCCCTGTTATTCAGATGGCAGTTGGCCGAGGTGGGTTATTTTTTTCACCTTCTCAGTCTGCTCACAGACATGGGTTTTTGGTTGGGTGAGTTAGTTGTGCAAGGAAGGGGGTTGCTAAATAAGTAGGCTGGTAGGAGGTTTATGAATAACAAGAACCAGGCTGGAGGGTGCTTATCACTGGACTACCAAGGAAGATTGTATTTTACTTGGGGTATTAGGCAGGACTGATTACCAGGAAAGACTTTATTTTCATTGAAAATCGGGTGGGAAGGGGTAGGTGTCGCTGACACCAGTGCTGTTTTTTGGGAGGAGGGGGTAAGAGTTACTACTGTGTATTGACAGGGGAAGGGTTTTGTAAAGTCTAACTATTGTTGCCTTGGTAACCTTTTAGCACTTACAGAACCGTCTGAATATACCACTGCACATAGTATGCAAGGAGCCTCCTTCATTTGCAAAAGCACAGTGGTATAGAAACACAATTTGCTGGCAGATACAGTAAGTATTGTTTGGCCCACCCAGTCTGTCCATTTGTTTCCTTCCCTACAGTATCACTGCAGATCCTACCTGATCTTGGTCAGTGTGTTTAGCACCAGGGAGGTTGCCAGTGTGGTCCCAAAGGGCTCAATGCTAGGACACGTGTTGTGCAGTGTCTTCATCAGTGATACTGGGGTTATCATTAAGGGTAAAATGATGCCTATTCACAGTCAGTACCAAGCTCTGTGGGAGGGTGGACACAGCAGAAGGGATACAAGACTTAACAGAGGAACTAGAAAAACTGGAAAAGAGATCCAGGATTTGGCAGCTTGGCTTCAATGCAAAGAAATGCAGAGTTATGCATATTGCAGCAAAGAACCTCTGGACTGAGTACAGCTTGAGAGGGGGGTCTAAATATCGCTATCAGAGGAGGAGGAGAAAGATCTGGGACTGAGGATGATTTGTGACCTGAAGCACTCTCCCTACATTGTAGGAGAGCAATGACAAGGGCAAATAAAATGCTGGGCTGCACTGAATGGCGGATCAGTAACAGGTGAAAAGTTATACTGCCCTTGTACAGGTCATTAGTGAGGCTCGGCTAGAGTACTGTATACAGTACTGGTGCTCACACCTTTAGAAGAACATGCCTGCTGGAGACAATTCAAAGGGGGCAATGAAGTTGATCATGGGCCAGCAAGGTAAAGCATATGTGGAGAGGTCGGAGGCCCTGAACATATTCTCCATGGGAGAGAGGGGACATGATTGAGACCGTCAAGCATTTAAAAGGGATAAATAGGCTGGGTAAGGAAGGTTTCTAAATGGCAACCAAAACATATGGGGACAGTCTTTAGTTGGTAACCAAATGTGTTGCAATGGCGACACAGCGTTCTATCAATGGCAATACCTGGGTATGCCTGCAATTGAGCAATGGTCCTACCCAGTGGTAGTCTGGTAGTACAATGGTGTCAACCCAGTCAAGTTTTCCTGCCTCAGTGGTAGTGCCATGGCACAGTGGCATCCCTATGGCAATTTCGGCAGGTTGCCCAGACTGGTAAATGGGCAATGGTAGCACAGTGGTATTACATGATTTTGAGTCCCCTTTCATGTGGGACTCCATATTGCCCTATAAGTGCCCAATGATAATGCAATGGTAGTACAAAACTGTTTTCTATACCACCAAGACTTATTTGGTACCACCATGGTATCAGTATTGGGTAATGTCACCACAAGGGTATTACGTTAGAGGAGCAAATTGCTGCTTATATAAATCCCAAGCTTATATGGTATCACTGTGGCATCAGTGCATCTAGAAAATTGATACCACTATGGTACCGACATGGTACACATCAAAATCAAACATAGTTTGAAAGAAATGCAAAATGAAACATACATTGATCATGAAAACATTATGAGCTGTACAGTATATGCAAATCACAATAACAACCCTCAGTTAGTTCCCAGATTGAATAGCATATCACCACTGCATTGAACTCCATTAGAATTCAATTAAATGTCATTACTTTTCCATTATTATCATGTGAACCAATTAATTTTCACCATTACATTTTGTATCACCTTTTTTAAAGGCCAGTTTTTATTCCCATTAAATTTCCATTAATTGTTGTGGTTTCATGGGTGCAAACCATTATTTTACTCATCCATACCATTAATTCACCATGACAGGTATCCATTAAATATTTAATGGGTGTGGTATGCCCCTTATATTTTGTATCAGGCTATTTTAATGGCATGTTTAATAACCATTAAAATTGGGCAATGAGCTTTTCATTGCTATGAATATTATGTTCATGTTGCGCCAATACATTAATGGGCATTAAAACTGTCCAAATGAGCTTTTCATTGCCATGAACCGATTGACCCATTTGGTCCTGCTTCTAGACTGCCTGTCTCTGGTTTCGGTCTTACCCGAGCCTCAGACTAGCTGGCACTCACTGGACTGCGCTGTGTGCACATTCCAGTCATAAATACTTCTCTACAACAACTACTGTACTGTATGATTTGCCCCTGTAGTTACTGTATTCATTGTATTTTGCCACTGTACTGCATTGTATTTGATCGTTGAAATTATCCTGTAACACATCCACCTGTTGTAATTTACCATGTATTTTTTGTAAAGTGTGATATTTCCCACACCGCTATTTATACTGTGATGTCTGTACACTGTATGCTGTGTACTGTTTTCTATGACGTGGAGCCTTTGTAAAGGAGTCTCTGACTCAAAGGTATTAATTGCGATTGTATTCAATAAAATAAAATAAATAAATGAAAATTACGGTCCTGTTGTGGTGATGGCCATTGAGCATAGTTTTATTTACTATCTATTTATACTACTTTTCCCTACGAACGATGGGTCCCCTTTAACACCTGTGTAACCTTCTGTTTTACACATACTCCCCATCCACTCTCCAGAATTTGTATTTCCAAATAGGTTCCCTCACCTGGACCATAAAATACCCATACATTAGTTACTTGATTGGGGATGGGGAGATCAAGCCATAATTGAATCTGCATCCATTACAGTGGAAGTCCAGATAGTTGGTGCCATGATGCTATATTGTAATGAGGGACAGTTAAGAGGTATGGGATCAGTCTCCCCAGATCTGGCTCCCCACCTTGAAGCTGGACCACCACAGCTGAAGACTAACTTTTTGCTACAGCACCTTCTCTGTGTGGCAACACCATTTACAGGGAGGGACACAGCAATGCTGAGGGATAAAATGAGGGGCACGTCACTAAGGGACTGTTGAGAGGTGTGGAACAGTCCCTCTGCACATGTGGCCACCATGTACTGTGGTGCTAGAGATTTTACAGAGTGTCACAGGGGTCGAAACTAACTTTTTCAGCCACTAGCCAGCAGGGCTAGTGATTAGAAAAATCCACCAACCCAACAGGAGTTTCACTAGCCCAGCACAAAATGACCAGAAAAAATTGCCATTGAAATGAAAGGTCCCATTGAAACGTATATAGGCCCATTCATTTCAATGGCATTATGTTCTTGATATTTGAGTAGCAACAGCAAACAGTCCTGGCTCAGGCCAGGTACCAGGCCAGAAGGAATGGAAATCAGTGTGGGATGTCACTTCTTGCCAGAAGCTCACAAAGAGGACCATTACTTTTGTGCTAAGATGAGGAAGGAGCAGTCATCAAAATGAGGAGAGCTATGATAGTATCTAGTTTTAGAGGTGCTTTAATTTCTGAGTATGTTTTAGTGGGCGGCAAAGGCAGGAGTGTAATATCCCTTAAGATGGGGTCACCAGCAAACTCAGTTGATGCCAGCAAGCCCCAGTAAGGTTCCCCCAGGTGCCCCCTATAGTTTAGGTTGCAAGGGGGGGTGAACATAGTGACAGGAGCCCCATAAAAATAAAGTGCTTGTCTGTAGTTAAAAAGTGTTTTCTCCTTATTGCAGCCTGTCCAGTGAAGGTGGCACAGGCCAGTGTCACATCTAAGGTCCAGCTTGCGCTGGACAGCTGGTTGTTAAGGACTTAGCATCCCAAATGCCAGGGTGGATACTGACAGTGGCCAGTAATGGCCATTTGGGGAGTTTGAATTGACTGCGGACAACGGTCAGGGGATCTTCAGGTGCCCAAAAGAAAAGAAAATGAAGAAAGTATGGCAGAAGGCAGAGGGGACACAGGGAAGTAAATTTAGAGCAAAAGGTAGTACCTCCAGTCCTCCTCTCATCCCTGTGTCAATCTCAGTGGTCCCAGCAGTATCAGTGGTCAAATAGTTGTGGCGGTCCCCAGGATCAGCAGTTGGCAGCCGCAGTGTGGGTTCTGTTTCGTCCCATCAGTTTTTTGTTTTTTTTTGGAAAAAAAAGTAAATGACAGTCCCTTGGCAGTGGCCCCCACAAGCGGGAAAGCATCCTTAGATGAACGAGCATCAGGAGAGTCAGCTACCCATCAAGGGAAGACCTACCACCTGCCTGCAGCCAGTGGGGCATCCAGCATACACTTAACCCACCTCCTGTCTTAACTTCTCCATGGTTTGGGGCAGTAAGTCAGTGACTGTGCTATAGAGCAGGCAATGTCCACCTGAACTAATACTGAAATAAAAAAAAAATATATATTTCTTTTCACACAATGAGTGCAATACAGTAAAGGATGGCCGTGGATGTTAGTGTGGTCTGAGCAAGGGACTGCCAAGGGTGGATCTATTCAAATGTATTTAAAATCAGTCCAGTAAGGGAGTATATGGTGAGATAGTGGCCTTATTCAAAATTACATACATTTTTTTAACTTAGTTTCCTAAATGGAGAACGGGGTGGGCAGCATTCAAATTAAGTAGCTATCGGAGATGGTGCAGAGGGCAAGCAGGCCCTGAATTAGATAGTAAACAGGGTGCTAGAAGAATCAAGGGTAGAGTAAAGCCTCACTTATAGCCAAGCCAGCCAGTTGGGCCAGTGAATAATTGCTAGCCATCCCAGAGTTTTTTTAGCTGCAGATTATAAAGTCAGAGTGCCCAGTGTGATATGGGTGACTAATAGCCAAGTTGCCTCCAGTAGCCAGGCTAGTGTTATAGAGGTCTCTGGATCAGTTACTCAGGTTACTAGCCCTTTGCTAGGGCTGTGGCAACTATGCTGGTCGTGTGGGTAACTACCTGGTCCACTCCCTTCCCCTTGCTCCTGACTGAAACTGATACCCAAGAGCACTTTAAATCAGTAAATTCTACAATTTCACAACACTAGCTTGGCTACTGTTTGCCACTTAGCTATAGACACCTTTATCACCCTGGACACTCTCACTTTGTACTCAGGGTTTTACTTAACCTAACTGGCCCCAGGTGCTTATTTCTGAATACATTTATTTATTTTATTTATTTATTAAAAAGTTTCACCAGGAAAGGCACACTGGGCAAACAAGTTGCTCGTCTCCCAGTGCGTCCTGGGGAGAGGGTAGTGGAAAACACAATTATACACAATTAAACAGGTCATACAAGTTGAATGGGAAAATTGTTTAACCAGGAGAGGCACACTAAACTGAAGCTTGCTTCCAGGTGCAACCTGGGAGCACAAGGAAGTTAAGTAATTTGCTCAGGGTCATACAGTATGCAAGTGGGGGCTGTGGGATTCAAACCCCAGCCTCCAGGTTTGCAGCTCAGAGCCTTAAACCATTGTGCCATACTGCCTCCTATGAATGTCATATCCATAAACAACATGTTAAATACATAGAAACAGAAGAATAAATAATTAAAAAAACTTTTGGGCCAGCTAACCCACATTCACTATTACAAATGGTAAAATTTCCTGTCCTGTTTCCTATTCATATAGGACTTCTATTGTCCCATATTTTGTGGTTGCCCCCCCAACACTATTTAAAAAAAAACACTGTCCCAAGATCTGTAGCGGCTGTGAGCTTTTGCGCGTATGCACGAAACAACCTAACAGACCACAGGACCTTAAAGAGAGTGGGAGAGAAAGAGAAGCTGCGTGCTGCTGTGACTTGAGTTGAGCTGCCTTGCCTGCCTGTGGCCATGTGAGTAAGTTGCTCACTGTTGTTCATTTTTTTTGTCGGTTCATCCATGACTCCAGACCTCAACTGTAAAGGAGTGAAAAGACTCTAGCATTAAGTTTTTGTTAGAGATAAACAAGTGGAAGGAACGACAAACAATGGCAAATTATGTAATAAGCAAGTTTATTACAAAAGCACAGACTTATAACCTGCAGTAAAGCAAATATACTGGGAGAAACAAGTTTTTTTACGTTTAGACGCAGCAATTTTTAGCAAACCTTTTTAGAACCATGCCTCTTATAGTAAGATAAGGAAAATGGTGTGACATTTTTGATTGGCTGAAGCAAGTGGTACCATTACATTACTGGATAGAAAATGTAGAGGTAGCAGAAAGAAAAACATTACGTTATACATAAGATGTAACATTAGTTAGAACAAAGACGGCACAGAAATTGTAGCAGGTGCAAGGTTATTATGCTGCAAAGCAGTGTTAGCAGAAATACATGTGTACAAGAATACTTTGGTAAAAAGATATGGTTAGGCCCAAAGCACATATGCTTTATATAAGTAAATAAACATTACATTTAACAGAAAACTAAGAAATAATACTGTAGAATAAATGTATACTGTATAGTGTATACACTTAGCAAGCATGATCCCTAGTACCCACACTTGTACAGTGGATACCCATTACTGCATATTAGTGCAATACAGCAATATCACAGTAATAATAAAACACCTGTTGTTGGCATATGCATGAAGATGCAAGGGGTATGGGACCCATGGGCAACACAACCCAACTAGATCCAACACCAAAAGGGGGACAAAAATAAATTCAAGGAGCCGCGCTTCTGGCTGTTGGGCACAGGCTTACCTCAGAAAAGCCTCTTAAGACTTGGCTTGAGGTTGATTTTTGATTGGAGAATCACTGGAGGCATGGGGGGGGGGAGTCAGTGGGACTGTGGTGGTTTGGTCTGTGGATGCCAATGTCATTGGAGTGGGAGTCGGACTTGGTCTGCCCGGAGGTGCGTGCCAGAGGAGAGAGGATGGAGCAGGAGCCGGAGAACTGATCAGGGCCTGCTTGGGGAAGGGGAGTCACTGCTGGCTGCAGCCGCCTTTAAATGAGTCAGAGGAGTCCTGAGTCTTCTTCAGTTCAGACTGAACAACAAGGAACTTCTGGAGTTGACTCGACTGACTAAACAAAAAAAGTAAGTGTTGCAGTTGCACAGCAGCTGGTTGGGCTGCTGCCAGGCTGGGAGGGCGTTTGTGCTGGGTCTGGGTGGGTGCATTCAGATTTTGGAACTTCGGGGCACTAAGAAGAGGCAATCACACAGTACAGCAGCACACAGACACAGGTGCCTAGTAGTTTCGGGGGGGGGGGGTGACATGAGCCGAGATAAGAAGAAGAAGCTGGTACAGTAACAGTTGTGGCCTGGTGTAAAGCCAAAGTGTGGTGATGTGGGAGGGAGTGGGTTGGATGGCGGTATCAAAGGACTGTTCCCTCACCAAAGTGGAATACTAAATTTAGTCTTAAAGCATTAATTAATTTGTCTTTTAAGACTAAGTTTAGTCAATTTTAATCTTCTGTACTCATCAGAAGAATACTGCCTGTAGGAATACTTAATTCTAAGAAGTTCAACTGTAATTGTTTTTTTTTACAATTTATTTATTCCCCACACACTGGATCCCAGCCTCTCTCGGGTGGAGGCACTCAACTTACCTCCATCCTGCCCCATCACAGACTCAGTCCTGACTCTAGGTCAGCCATGCTCCCTCTTGGTCCAGGCATCTACACCTCTCCAGGACCACCATTCTATTCCGTGTGGATATCCTTGAGACCCGAGGTCAGCCGGTGCACTCGGCTTTGGGTGTGGTGGGGTAGCTCCTGGACCCCACCATTGCCTACCAGGATCAGGCTCCTTTTTCTCATGTTCTGGTTTCCTCCTGAGTCTCGGACATGCAATGTACTCCTGCACGCAGGATACGCACTCCTGCATATCCCCATTGGACATCCTGCTGAGGCTCTACCCCTGCTATGCTACAAGTCTCTGGTGTAGTGCCCCCAGACTCCACTAGGGGCCACCAGAATAGCAGCCAGCCTAAGCTCCTCCCATCCTGGGAAAAGAGAGCAGTCCTCCATACGCTCAATTCTTTCCCATCCCTGCCGACCCCGGCTCATTCCTGAACCCGGGTCGCTGGTGTGGCATGAGGTGTGGTGTTTAGCACTTCAACCCTCAGTGCCACCAGGCTGGCCAAATACGTAATTGTTTTTTAAGAGTAAATTATTACTAAATGAATATTATACACAGATTTTAGAAGTACACATTATTGAATACTTTTGAATGATAAATGACTTTTCAATACTTCTGTTTGTTTTATATGCAAGCGTGTTAATTTTCATTCTGATCATGGGGCATAATCTTGATTATTATGCACTGTAGATAGGAGATACATGAGCTTCATTAGCCTCCTAGCTCCTTTATTACCTTAATGTGATCCTTAGTATGATCCCTTCTTTTACAGTAACTTTTGCTCTATCAAGAATGCTAGGACATTAATACTGCTCTATCAAACTGTAATGCTTATCTGAGTACAATTTTTTTAATACTACTGAATCATAAATGAAGATTACAGTCAGCGGAGTAGTTCAAGGATTTAAATTAGCCAATCAAGGCTGGGTACATTACCATGTATTTCAGTTCTACTAAGTAAGGAGACGGATAAAACAACCAGCAACACCAATGAACTTTAGAGAAGGTAAGCAATCATAAAATGTGTGATTTTACCTAAAAATATGATGCAAAAAAAGTTGGCAGTGTCCCTTTAAAAGTCTATACTGAACTACATTTTGCAGACATCTACTCAGTCAGTGAACTACATTTACCAGCTGACTTCCCATCTCTGTCCAGCCTAAATGAATTGCATGAGCAGTGCCTGGTCTCCGTATTTGAACAACTGGTGTTTCCTGCAGCTAAGGTTTACATGTTAAGGTAAGTGCTTATTTTTAAAAAGTACATCTTTTTAACTCCCTGGAATGTTAAATACAGTAAGGAAATTATCACTCAGGTTTTTGTTTCTAAATGAAATGCTGTGCAGGTTTAACTATCAATGTTTTGTTATGAAAACATTTTCTCTGCTCTGAACTCATGTGGCAAAAAATCTTTGAAATACACACTTTATTTTCAATCAAATCTCTTCCTAAAGTGTCTAGTATGCATTGTGCCTCTAGATTGCTTGTTGTTTGTTGAATTTTTACTGATTTAGTTACTTTAAAGTAGTGTTGGGGTGGGGGTGGTGGAGGCAGGAGAATTAACAGCAGGTAGATTGTATAAATGAGCAAATTCAGAATGCATTTTCTGTGTGTATCCATTCCCTATTGAACTTATATTTGAAGAGAAAAGACTACAGCTTTTTGAATTTGAGAAAATCTGGAGTAACCTGCAGATAAAGGAAGAATTATTTACTGCAGATATTTGAGTATGTTTGTGGGGGAGCTGTTTTTTGCGTTTAATATTTGTATTTGATTATAAACAGTTGCATGAGTTAATCCATTTTGTAATCTGAGGATCAGTGTACTTTTTTTTTCTTTTGCTGAAGACTGCATGAATTTATGTTTTATATGTTAGTGTCTTACATATTTTTTTCTTTATACTATGTTGAGAAGTATGGGGTCCATGGTTGTGGAAGGGTGATCGAGGGGGTGGGGGTCTAGGTGTAGGGAGAGTGGTCAGGGAGAGGTTCTGCTCTGGATGGAGGGTGAGACCAGCTTTTGGAATGGGTGGTTATCTGGGTGTCCAGCTCTGGGGAGGTTGCTCAACCTGGGGAGGAGGGGCTGGTCAATGGGTGGGAATGAACACAGGAGTCCAGCTGCAGGGAGGGTTGTCTGCTGGGTGAGGTTAGTCCAGGGCATGAAACGGTGAGCCAGCAGGATGGAGGGTGGCTGGTGGATGTGGGGCTAGCTCGAGGTTGGAAGTGAGGTCCAGTTGCAGGGTGGGTGGTTGGATGGTGAGGCTGGTATCGGGCTTCTGGGGACTGTAGCTGTAGGTTGAGTAGTTGGCTGGGGGACCACTGGTCCAGGGACTTGGAGAGACAGCTTCAGATACGACCATAAAAACAGAAGTGTGCACAGGGCTGGGGTGCTGGAATAAATTAAGCAGTCACAGTTTGAAAAAAGAATCCCGTACTCACCGCCAACATAGAATATAACGCTGCTCGCAGGTCCAAAGTGCCATGCAATTTTTATTTAACGTGCCAGTGTGGTGCATCTGGATAGTGCAAAAACTTTAAAAATCACCTCTTTGTGCAATTTGTTCTCAATTGCCTTGTTCCCAGACGATATGGAATTTTGGTGTGATTTTTTTATGGTAGAAAGAACTTAGGTAACAGAGCTGCCATGCTTTGGTGAAAAAATATTAATCTGTTGCAAAGTTATTAAGTTTTTAAGTTCCCATTATTTCATATGGGAAGATCATTTTCCAGGATTGAGGTAAAAAGTAAGAAGTTTGACAAAGGATTTGATATCGCGAAAATAATTCATTCTCTGAAGATACGTTCCTTTTCATGAAGAAAACTCCTTTTTCGTTAGCCGCTATCTTGGTTTTTTTTTCCCATCAACTAAAAATTATGGAAAATACATTAAAATGTTGTCATATTACAAATCAAACACCAGACCCTAGCTAAATAGGCCCATTTAGCTAGATTCTGATATTTGTTTTTCAAAATTAGGGCCAGAAATACTTTTTCTGGGCTCCCAAAATCTTTGGTGCCCAGCTTAGCGAGAGGAGCCTTCCTCGCATTATCTATATGAAAACAGTAGATTTTCTTGACCTCTGCAGCCGTAGCTGAAACTTGTACTGCCATCTGCAGTGTGAGCTGTAAGCCAGCCAGTCATTTCCCTGGTGTTTCGTGAAGTGACCCCCCCACCCACACACACACACTGTCCCCATAAAAATATCTTACCTGGTGTCCAGAGGCACCCCCCACCCTCCGATCACTGTCCCCATGATTTTATAATAATCCCTGGTGTCTAGTGGCACCCCCACCCTCTGATCACTGTCCCCATGATTTTATAATAATCTCTGGTGTCCAGTGGCACCCCACACCCTCTGATCACTGTCCCCATGATTTTATAATAATCTCTGGTGTCTAGTGGCACTCCACCCTCTGATCACTGTACCCATGATTTTATAATAATCTCTGGTGTCTAGTGGCACTCCCCACCCTCTGATCACTGTCCCCATGATTTTAAAATAATCCCTGGTGTCTAGTGGCACCCCCACACTCTGATCACTGTCCCCATGATTTTAAAATAATCCCTGGTGTCTAGTGGCACCCCCACACTCTGATCACTGTCCCCATGATTTTATAATAATCCCTGGTGTCTAGTGGCACCCCCCACCCTCTGATCACTGTCCCCATGATTTTATAATAATCCCTGGTGTCTAGTGGCACCCCCACACTCTGATTACTGTCCCCATGATTTTATAATAATCCTTGGTGTCTAGTGGCACCCCCCACCCTCTGATCACTGTCCCCATGATTTTATAATAATCCCTGGTGTCTAGTGGCACCCCCACCCTCTGATCACTGTCCCCATGATTTTATAATAATCCCTGGTGTCTAGTGGCACCCCCACCCTCTGATCACTGTCCCCATGATTTTATAATAATCCCTGGTGTCTAGTGGCACCCCCACCCTCTGATCACTGTCCCCATGATTTTATAATAATCCTTGGTGTCTAGTGGCACCCCCCACCCTCTGATCACTGTCCCCATGATTTTATAATAATCCCTGGTGTCTAGTGGCACCCCCACCCTCTGATCACTGTACCCATGATTTTATTATAATCCCTGGTGTCTAGTGGCACTCCACCCTCTGATCACTGTACCCATGATTTTATAATAATCCCTGGTGTCTAGTGGCACCCCACACCCTCTGATCACTGTCCCCATGATTTTATAATAATCCCAGGTGTCTAGTGGAAGCCCCACCCTCTGATCACTGTCCCCATGATTTTATAATAATCCCTGGTGTCTAGTGGCACCCCCCACCCTCTGATCACTGTCCCCATGATTTTATAATAATCCCTGGTGTCTAGTGGCACCCCCACACTCTGATCACTGTTCCCATGATTTTATAATAATTCTTGGTGTCTAGTGGCACCCCCCACCCTCTGATCACTGTCCCCATGATTTTATAATAATCCCTGGTGTCTAGTGGCACCCCCACCCTCAGATCACTGTCCCCATGATTTTATAATAATCCTTGGTGTCTAGTGGCACCCCCCACCCTCTGATCACTGTCCCCATGATTTTATAATAATCCCTGGTGTCTAGTGGCACCCCCACCCTCTGATCACTGTCCCCATGATTTTATAATAATCCCTGGTGTCTAGTGGCACCCCCACCCTCTGATCACTGTCCCCATGATTTTATAATAATCTCTGGTGTCTAGTGGCACCCCCACCCTCTGATCACTGTCCCCATGATTTTATAATAATCTCTGGTGTCTAGTGTCACCCCCACCCTCAGATCACTGTCCCCATGATTTTATAATAATCTCTGGTGTCTAGTGTCACCCCCCACCCTCTGATCACTGTCCCCATGATTTTATAATAATCTCTGGTGTCTAGTGTCACCCCCACCCTCTGATCACTGTCCCCATGATTTTATAATAATCCCTGGTGTCTAGTGGCACCCCCACCCTCAGATCACTGTCCCCATGATTTTATAATGATCTCTGGTGTCTAGTGGCACCCCACACCCTCTGATCACTGTCCCCATGATTTTATAATGATCTCTGGTGTCTAGTGGCACCCCCACCCTCTGATCACTGTCCCCATGATTTTATAATAATCCCTGGTGTCTAGTGTCACCCCCACCCTCTGATCACTGTCCCCATGATTTTATAATAATCTCTGGTGTCTAGTGGCACCCCCACCCTCAGATCACTGTCCCCATGATTTTATAATGATCTCTGGTGTCTAGTGTCACCCCCACCCTCAGATCACTGTCCCCATGATTTTATAATAATCTCTGGTGTCTAGTGTCACCCCCCACCCTCTGATCACTGTCCCTATGATTTTATAATAATCCCTGGTGTCTAGTGGCACCCCCACCCTCTGATTGCCATCCCCATGATTTTATAATGATCTCTGGTGTCTAGTGGCACCCCCACCCTCTGATCACTGTCCCCATGATTTTATAATAATCTCTGGTGTCTAGTGTCACCCCCCACCCTCTGATCACTGTCCCCATGATTTTATAATAATCCCTGGTGTCTAGTGTCACCCCCCACCCTCTGATTGCCATCCCCATGATTTTATAATGATCTCTGGTGTCTAGTGGCACCCCCACCCTCTGATCACTGTCCCCATGATTTTATAATAATCTCTGGTGTCTAGTGGCACCCCACACCCTCTGATCACTGTCCCCATGATTTTATAATAATCCCTGGTGTCTAGTGGCACCCCCCACCCTCTGATTGCCATCCCCATGATTTTATAATGATCTCTGGTGTCTAGTGGCACCCCCACCCTCTGATCACTGTCCCCATGATTTTATAATAATCTCTGGTGTCTAGTGTCACCCCCCACCCTCTGATAACTGTCCCCATGATTTTATAATAATCCCTGGTGTCTAGTGTCACCCCCCACCCTCTGATTGCCATCCCCATGATTTTATAATGATCTCTGGTGTCTAGTGGCACCCCCACCCTCTGATCACTGTCCCCATGATTTTATAATAATCCCTGGTGTCTAGTGGCACCCCCCACCCTCTGATTGCCATCCCCATGATTTTATAATGATCTCTGGTGTCTAGTGGCACCCCCACCCTCTGATCACTGTCCCCATGATTTTATAATAATCTCTGGTGTCTAGTGTCACCCCCCACCCTCTGATCACTGTCCCCATGATTTTATAATGATCCCTGGTGTCTAGTGGCACCCCCACCCTCTGATCACTGTCCCCATGATTTTATAATAATCCCTGGTGTCTAGTGGCACCCCCACCCTCTGATCACAGTCCCCATGATTTTATAATAATCCCTGGTGTCTAGTGGCACCCCCCACCCTCTGATTGCCATCCCCATGATTTTATAATGATCTCTGGTGTCTAGTGGCACCCCCACCCTCTGATCACTGTACCCATGATTTTATAATAATCCCTGGTGTCTAGTGTCACCCCCCACCCTCTGATTGCCATCCCCATGATTTTATAATGATCTCTGGTGTCTAGTGGCACCCCCATCCTCTGATCACTGTCCCCATGATTTTATAATAATCTCTGGTGTCTAGTGGCACCCCACACCCTCTGATCACTGTCCCCATGATTTTATAATAATCTCTGGTGTCTAGTGTCACCCGCACCCTCTGATCACTGTCCCCATGATTTTATAATAATCCCTGGTGTCTAGTGGCACCCCCACCCTCTGATCACTGTCCCCATGATTTTATAATGATCCCTGGTGTCTAGTGGCACCCCCACCCTCTGATCACTGTCCCCATGATTTTATAATAATCCCTGGTGTCTAGTGGCACCCCCACCCTCTGATCACTGTCCCCATGATTTTATAATAATCCCTGGTGTCTAGTGTCACCCCACACCCTCTGATCATTGTCCCCATGATTTTATAATAATCCCTGGTGTCTAGTGTCACCCCACACCCTCTGATCACTGTCCCCATGATTTTATAATAATCCCTGGTGTCTAGTGGCACCCCCCACCCTCTGATCACTGTCCCCATGATTTTATAATAATCCCTGGTGTCTAGTGTCACCCCCACACTCTGATCACTGTCCCCATGATTTTATAATAATCCCTGGTGTCTAGTGTCACCCCCACCCTCTCATTGCCATCCCCATAATTCTTGTTTATTGCCCCCATCTGCAGCTCATTATTTTATTAAACTGTAGCCGACATCTGGGGGGCCTAATCCCTGTGTTGGCATTTAGAGACCCCACTACCCCAGCAGTGCAGGACACTGAGGAGACCACCCTCAGTGTCCCGATATGTTTCTTGAAACCTGCAATAGAAAAACTGTCCCCTGACATCTTTTTGTTTCACCTGAAGCAAAGAAAACAGTCCCTCGTCATTGCTGCTGACCCCTGTTAGGGTGTCTAAATGCCCTGATCAGATTCTTGACAGCCATGGACTAAGAAAAGAGACACGGACAAGTGGCATATTCGGTAATAAACTTGTTTATTATACAAAAGGTAATCAGTTGCCCTAAGCAGGTCTTAACATCAGACACTGGGAGCCGATGTTTCCCAATACCCCTAGGAGTGAAGATGGTCTTGAGGAGAATAAGTAATGCAGTAAGTTATATAGTTCTGATTATTACCATAGTTACAAAAAACTAGATACATAAAATAAGCCCTATTGGCCAAAAGTTAGGTGGCTCCATGTGTTATCTACAAATATACAGTATTCGTAAAGTTGGCTAAAATCACAGAACAAAAGGCTCATACAAAGTACAGAATAGGGTGCAGTAATACAGAGGGCTATGGGTTCAGTTCCCACATCTGGCACTTGGGTTAATATCCCAGTACTGACACTGTAGTGCAGCATGAGAGGGGTGCTGCACTTCTGAGGTGCCATCTTTCGGATGACACGTTAAACTGAGGTCCCATCTGCCTGGATTGGTGGTAGTTCAGGTGGATGTTAAAGATCCCATGGCACTTATCGAAAAGAGTAGGGGAATTTCCCCGGTGTCCTGGCCAAATTTCCCTCATTCACTAAAAATACTACCAACAGCTTAATGTGGTTCAAGGTCAGTTGGCATTCATCTGTATCCCCCTTCCCTGGGTCGTGCCTGAAAATAGGCAGGATTTTTCTAGTGCATTTACCCAGTCAACAAAAACTAAATAAAAAAATAAATAAATCCGTATAGTGGCAGTGCAGTCTGTATAATGACTTCTCTCATAAAATAAAGACACAAATGTGCCTTGGCATACTACATGCAATATGTTTCTTAGCAAGCAATAGGAATAGGTTCCTGGCTACTTATTCTTTTACGATAAGTGCTGACGCCCTATATGTTAGTAATGATTGGTCATAACATATGTGTAACATAAGTTTGTCTAAGGTGCACAGTGGAAATCCAATTAGGGTATGGGGACCTAGCATAACACCCTCTTCCCCCATCCTGACCCTCCCACTGAGCACCCACCTCCCCACACACCCCCTTACCCTATACTTACCAGCTGCTGTCCAATTCTGTCATCTTCTGTGGACTGAGACACGTCTGCACTCTTCAAAGCTGAACTGTGAACTGAGGAATAAAGGTAAGTGCCGTATAATATATTTCAGTGGTGTTTTGAACTTATGTTCATAACCCAATTGGAATTTTTTCACCAGATTTTCAGCATGGACTTTTTGGGACCCCACATCATTAACACTGCAACTGCAATTTCATTAGTTGCGCCCGGAAGGTGATTTTGTGGTCACTGCATGAAATCACCTTTTGGGACTGAATGATGAAATGTTATCACCAGTGTTCATGAGGTGGAGTCCCAAAAAGTCCATTTTGAAAATTTGGTGAAAGAATTTCTAAAAATAGCCAAGTTACGTGTGTTCTTTAAAATTTTTCTATGCACACATGTATCTTTGGTAATTTTCAATATTTTGACTCCAAATTTTCAACATAGCCATTTTTCACACCAACTCATGAACAGTACAGCTCTCATTTTTCACATTCTGTCCAAAACATGTTTTCACATTTTGTGGCATGGAATGGCGTTTTGGCATGGATTTGAAAATTTTCACTATGGGGTTAATGAGGTGGGGTCATGAGAAGACTATGTTGAAAATGTGGGGTCAAAATATGAAAAAATGCCAAAGTTATGACCATTCATTGCAGTTTTGCTACACACGCTCATAACTTTGAATATTTTAAATATATTTTGACCCCAGGTTTTCCACATAGCCTTCTTATTATCCCCAGCTCATGTATGCCACAGCTGTCATTTTTCAAATCCTGCCCAAAATGTGTTTTCACACCTGTGGCATGGAATGGCGTTGCAGCTGTGCAGAATTACGTTTTGGTGGGCATTCGAAAATGTTCTGTGCCAGGTACATGAGGTGTGGTAATAAGGTGGCCATGCTTGCAATTTGGTCACTGTTGTCCCATAAATGGAAACATAGGGCCCGGACAGCACTTTGGTTTTACAGTTACATATGTATACGTATCTATGGAGGGATGGAAGCACAAGGTTCAAAGGACCTTGTGCTCCCACAGTGAAATAAAGATGGGGGGAAGGATTGCTTAACCAGGAAAGGCACACTAAGCCAGAGTTTATTTCCTGGTGCAACCTGGGAGCACAAGGAAGTTAAGTGACTTGCTCAGGGTCAAACAGTATGCAAGTTGGGACTAATAGGATTCAAACCCAGGTCTCCAGGTTTGTAGCACAGTGCCCTAAACCATTACGCTATACTGCCTGGATACTATTATACTATCTCAAAAAGTAAGGAAATAAGTTGAGAAAAAATGTGTTAATTCTCCAGTTAGGGTCAAAGTGACAAAAGTTGGGAAATGAGGCATTAGGGTTTCCAACTCTTAACACCCCCTTCCTCCCAAACCAGGCAGAAGAACAGGTGTGGGGTGTACATTGGGCTTCTCAAGCCCAACACTCACCCCATTCCATCAGTAAATAAGGTCAGATGTGTAGACTTTATGAGAATAGGGTGAGGTTGTTAAGGGTGGAAACCCTAATGCCTTATTTCCCAACTTTTGTTGCTTTGACCTTAACTGAAGCATCAACAAGGGGAGGGGCCGAGGGAGAGGGCGACACTCATATGCAGATGGGCAAAACACATGGGGCTAGATTTACAAAACTTTGCCCCTGCGCAAACCCAGTTTTGCACAAGCAAACTGGGTTTTGCACAGAGTTGGGATTCACAAAAGCCCGGTTTGCGTACTCAAAATGGGTTTGCACCGGGGCAAGGTGTGGAGGGGGCTGCAATTCAAATGAGGGGGAGAGGACCTGCACATCTATGCAGTCTAATACACAAAGCATTTGCTCTACGTAAGGGCCTTTATTGGGGTCCCCTTGCACAAAGTAGATACTACCGACTGAGACCTTGCTTTAATCTCGCACAATCCTAGTGGTTGTCGGAGGTACTATGGACTCCCCCCCCAGTGATCACCAGCCCCAGTACTCAAAAATACATTTCCCTGGCATTTAGTGCCCCACTCCCCATGATTTCTGGCCCAAGCTGAACATAGGTGTATTCTCTGGTGCCAGTGATTCCCCCCCTCATAAACACAGATCTCTGGCCTGATGAAAAAATAACATAGTCCCTGGTGCCAGTGGTTCCCCCTGTGATTGCCGATTGCCAGCCCGATCACAGCTATGACTTTATCAGTATCTTCCCTGGTGGCTAGTGGTCCCTCCATGAGTGCCAATTTCCAGCACAATTAAAAAAGTCTCCCTGGTGCTAGTGGTCCCCCTTCCCCCGTGATCGCTGATTGCTGTCCCAGTTATAGAGCAAGAATGTCTCTAGTGCTAGTGATCTCTCCCCGCTGTCAATCACCATCCTGATCACAGATATGACTTTAATATCTTTCCTGGTGGGTAGTGGTCCCTCCTCTCACCCAATCCCAGTCCCCAGCATGACAAGCACCCCCCCACAGTGATCATCAGCCTGAGTATACAAAACAAGTGTCCCTGGTGTCCAGTGGTCCCTCCCCCACCCAATCACCTGCCCGACATTGCCAGCATATTCTCAAGTGTCCAGTGTAACCCCCCATCCTGATCATCTGTATAGTAGATTGAAACATTTCCCTGGTGGTCTATCAGTCCCCCTCTATCCCCAATCTCCTGTATCATGAAAGACCATCTTTCCCTGGTGTCTAGTGGCCCCCAACCCCCCACCCTGGCAGGTAGTGTCCCACCACCCCATTCTCCCCCCAGTCCTGACCCTGAGCCAGTGACTGGTACAGCCCTCCGCTCTCATGGCTGACTGAGCTGTCAATGAGTGCATACTGTATATAGTACATGCCAGTTCCAGCAGTTTAGTAGCCCCAGCTGTGGGATAAAAAGCAGACCGCCAAACCAGGACTGGACCAGACTGACTGTCCAGACCTGCAAAATTCACATAACTTGTAAAATTGAATATCCTTACTGGTTAGGTATGATTACAGCCTAAAACCAGTATGTGTGTATTTCCATTACACCACTTTTATGCATGTACTGTACGTGTGTAACAGAGGCTACCTCATGCTCCACCTCAGCTGGTTTGAGGCAAAATGTAAACTGTTCACCTTTACTGCACAAGTAAACACAAAACCAGGAATTATATAAAATATGGGTAATAGTTAAACAATTTTTTTTAATGCCCTTGGTGTGTGATACCTGAATAAACCACTCAACCTTCAGCCTCATGGTTTATGTGGTATCACACATTTCGGATGTGTAACAAAAAAACTCATTTCACACCCTTTTACATACATTATTCTCTATGCCTCAGATTGTCCCTTACAACCAGTGGTCATATCTCCAGTATGGGTCGGACTAAGTCCAAGTCTTGCACACTTACCTCTACCCCAACAGTCCTCACAGGACACAGTGTGAAAAACTTTAATGAAAGGGCTGCAACAGTATAACATTATACTATGAAATGAGCCCCCGAGCACCTTGAATAAGGTATGGTTCTTGGTGTCCAGCTGTGGGTTCAGCCTGGTTTTCCTCTGCTCTGCTTCCTGCTTATGACTCCACCTAGCTTTCTTTTTTTTTTTCTATTTTAGTTTTTATCTCCCCCTAGCCTGCCTGCCGCCTGGTGTCCTTCTCTGCCTGGTCATGGACCACTGGCTTCTGCTCTCCACAACGGCCTCGGGCCCTCCAATGCCCCGTGGCTTCCCCCCCACGGCGGGGCTGCGGCACTCCCCTCACATGCCACAGACGTGGAACTTAGTCAGAGGGCTGGCCTGGGGAGCACATCAAAGCTGTGGTAGGCTTCATTAGCGGCGGCTGGCAGCTAATTCTTTTTCCTTTTTCTTCGGGGGAGGTGGGGTCATGCAATGACGTGGAGCATCCTGCCCCACCTCCAGTACGTGCCTGTGCCAACAGCTACATGACTCCTGGCCTCCACCAGGGGTCATCCGAGCTCCGGACACCTCCCTTCCCCTGGAGAAGGAGAGCAGTCCCTAGGACACTCGATCCTTCTCCCCTGGCTGAGCCTCAGCGACCCGAGTCCATTCGAACCGGTGCATGGCGTCGCGCATGCAGAAATCCAACTGCTGCGCCGGCGGCCGCCTCCACCTAGCTTTCTGCTTTCTGGCCCCTCGCTGCTGTTTGGTTGCTCTGTCGCTCGCTTTAGTCTGGTTGCTTCACCGCTTGTCATCATTTGGATGCTCCACCCCTTACTGCCATCCGGTCACTCCCTCTAGTTGGCCCACCCCTGAACTTTAAACAGATGTCAAGTGCCCTATCTATAGACCACGTGGCCTCTAACTATCTCATGTTAGACTATTAAACAGTGAACCCACTCACAAAATATATTGCTACAAAAAATGTTTTTTCCCCACTTGTTTAACCAGGTGAGACACACTAAGCTGATAGCTTGTTACAGGTGTAATCTGGGAGCACAGGGAAGTTAAGTGACTTGCTCAGGGTCACACAGTATGCAAGGGGGGCCTCTGGGATTCAAACCCAGGTCTCCAAATTTGCACCTCAGAGCCTTAAACCACTGCACTATACTGCCTCCCTAAATCTTTCTTTACATATTCATATACTGTCACCCTAGTACATATTACATTTTGCTGTACAACAGCTTCTTCAGAATGCTATAGGCTTCAAAATCTATATCTTGTAAATCCCTTTTCTCTTTATCCGTATTCATATCGCCATTCTTGGTTCATGTTATAATGTGGTTCACAATAATGTGTTGGCATCTAATAACATGCTCACTGCTAGAGTGCCGGTAGTTTATTTTTAAACAGGAAGTACTTGGGTGCAGTCTATTTTCAGAGATATCCCTGTACCCCTCATACATTTACAGTACATTTAACATCAACAGTCAGTACATAACTTACAAACATAATGTAGCTGGTTGGTGACTGTCATATTGCTGGCTGTCAACCTGGCTACTGATGATCTAGTTATGGGACGTTAACTGATGACTCGCTAGTGACAGATAACTATCTTATTTTTGGCCAGCTTCTCTGTCATCCTTTTCTTTTCTGTCTTTCAAGCCTCTGTCCTTCTTTCCCCTTTCATTCTCTCTGTTTCTCTCTGTCTCTCAGTCTCTCTCTCTCTTTCTCTGTTTCCATGGTCCTTTCTGCCAAAATATTCTATGCTGCGCTCTCCCTCTTGCGCTCTCTCTCTCTTTCTTACAGTCTCTCTCTCTCTCGCTGTCTCGTCTTTCCCTTCATCCATTTGACAGTGTTTTCCACTATGTCTTCACTTTTTGCTGGTTTAAGTAAGCTATAACCCACAGTTGGCCATGGGTGTATGTGGGCATTAATGCACACCCTGGATGCATTGTGAGGCACAAGGCTGAATGCCTTCCAACCACCCAGGAAGTGTATCAGTGCCCCATACACCCATGGCCTGGAGTAGGTGATTGCACTTATAAAATGGACAAACAAGAATTAATTAAAAACTATAGAAAACTATGTTTAAATGCTTGAAGACTGCAGAAATTTGGTGGACATCCATCCACATGATAAAATAGTGCACCAGTTCAGGATCAGGTTTTCTTTCAATGTCCAGTTTTCCTGTTTTCTATAGTCTGCCCTGACCTCCTCCTGTGTTTTATTTGCTCTTATTTTGTTTGCACAAGTCTGTCTCTCTCTATACCCCCTTCCTGCTTGTGCTCGCTCCCTCACCAGAGCCTTTGGTACCTCATCTCTGTCTCTGATCCTCATGTGTTGAGCTGCTGCTATCGCATCTGTGTCTCTCTCTCTCTCTCGCCAGTGAGATTTGAAGCTGTTGCTACCTCCCCTCAATCCCCTCCTGACTCCTCTTCTGCAAGCCTCTGCTGCCTCCCCTTGATCTCTCCCAACAGCCAGCGAACATGGTGGTAATGTGAACAGTGCATAAAATGGGCATCAGTATTCTCAAAAGCGGTATGAGCTGTTTGTTTATTAACTCAGAAGCTGGGGATCTTGATGCTTTGAAATGCCTCACTTATCTTGGTTTGCAAATATAGTGCAGGTTTATGTAAATGATATTTTTATGGTCTTATTTGTGTAATTGTCTAATTATGTGTATGTCTTGTTGATAACTTTTGAAGTTAAACAAACTGATGAAATATGGTGCAGATTTGCATTTAACCCAACTGCTTGGTGAGGGGATAGAACACACAGCCTTCTGATCTTCCGGCCTTAGAGGTGAGTGTGCAACCTGCTGAACGACTGACACTGGATGAGTATAGCCAGGCATTATTCAACACTCACATGACCACTTTTCATTAATCAATTCTACCGATTTGATGCTGCTTTTGTGAACCATTTTATAAACTGAAACCAGTAAGACAGAGTAGAGGAAGGAGACCAGAGAGCTGTCAGCAACAGAAACAAAAAAAAAAACACAGGTGCAAAAACAAAATATCCAGTATCACTTTTGAAATGAAGAAAAGGAACAATGGGCCGGATTCAGAAAGGAAGACGCAGACCGCGCCATGGTGCAAAATGTGCCCAGAAATGCTGCGGCCAAGGTGGTGTGCCAGATTCTGGTAGAAGTCGCAATTGCACCGACGCAAGCCGCAAGAACATAAGTCACAGGCTGCGACCTATAAAAGCACGCAAACAGCAGGCATGATGCCGAACGTAGGCGCAGAACGATACCGCAACCTACAGAGGGAGATGGAAGGAGCAAGTCGCAAACAAGTGTGGAGCAAGAGCCCCAGGGCAAAAGGGGCAAGAGAAAGAAGAAAAGCAGCAGGCCACACGGCAGTGGTGATCCCACACAGGGCAATGTGGGCAAGAAAAAAGAAGAAACACAGCAGGCTACATGGCAGAGATGAACACACACAGGGCAATGGGTGCAAGAAGAGGAGGAAAATAAACTTAACACAGAAGGAGACTGACACCCTGATCCAGGCGGTAGATGCCCATGTGGCCATTCTATGTGCCAGAGGTGGCAGTAAGGCCATCAGAGACAAACGGAAGAAGCAGTGGGAGGAAATTGCCAGGCATGTCAACGCTGCGGCACGTGCAAAGAGGACCATCAGGGAACTGCAGAAGCACTATAATAAGAAGTGCAGGACAAAACAGAAGCTGGCAGAGAACCGCAGGAGTACCCTAGCCACTGGTGGAGGAGAGAGCCAAGAGGTACCCCTAACAAGCCAGGAGGAGATGATAGCATCCCACATAAGCAGCCAGACCGTACATGGAGTCAGTGGACTGGATACATACAGCATGTGGAGTGGGACAGTAAGAGTTGTATGTGACCAGTAGCAATATGTGATGTTAGTCCCAGGAAGATAATGAGTGTGTGCTATGGTGCAGCATGTGTGCATGGGTGCCAGACCTCTCAACTGTGCAGCACCTAGTAACAGAGCACTGGCCATCACATGCCATAGCAAAGGGCCACAATGTGTAGCACTGTCAGGAATGAGACAATAATGTGTATACAATTAGTGGGCCCCATATAGTAGTAGTAAATGATGAACTCCCAGTCATAACAGCAGGAACAGAGATAGGAGAAACACCACGGAGTGTGAAACCAGTGCCAAGGAGGTCCAACCTTACAAATCTAACATAGTGAGTGATGATGAATACCGCTATCAATCCAGTGCAATGATGTCAGACATATGTGTCCACAAACAGCGCAAACAGTATGAGGAACAGCAGTAAACCTGTGAGCAGCAAAGGGACATGTGAGTGTGAATACCAGAGCACCATGCAGAATACATAGCAGGTGAGAGGTAGGCAGGTGGCATGGTGGAATGAACCCATGACAGCACAGCTGCAGTGACGTGGCACAGAGGGCCCCCGTATGCACAGCAAGGAATGGCTGCCACAGATGACAGCCAGCAGATAAGTGGTCTGACTGTGTGTAGAACCATAGAAGTGAGAGGAATGACATGCACAGATGGGAATGAATGTGGATGGGCACCACACACCCTGCCATGTGTCCGGGGGGGGCCATGCACCAGTATAGCAGTCCCACCCCTGGGCAGCGCCACCAGTGCTGGTGCACACATTGGGCACATGTATAACATGACCATGTAATGTCCTGGTGGATGGCCTGTGTGCCTGTACCATGGATCATACATAAGGAACACAATGGCAACTGCGGGAACACAGGTTCCCTGACAAATGAGAGCAGGGAACAGAGTGTGCAGTGCGCAATGCCTGTGAACAGTAATGGGACACACAGGAATAAATGCAGGGCAGCTGAGGAGCACATGTGCATGATAAGGATAAGCCACAGGCATCATCATGCATGCCACCTGTGCCATGGCAGTGCATGGACCAGCGCGCATCATCATGCATGCCACCTGTGCCATGGCAGTGCATGGACCAGCGCGCATCATCATGCGTGCCACCTATGCCATGGCAGTGCATGGACCAGCACGCATCATCATGCGTGCCACCTGTGCCATGGCAGTGCTTGGACCGGCACAAGAGCATATGGAGCACAAGGTGAGGTACACACTGGGACCACACACAGGCGAGGCGGGGGGACAGGTCCAGCATCACATGGACAAAGACACATGCGTGTGGACAGTTGACAGGTACCTGACTGTGAATGGCACAGCACACTGTGGGCCTGTGAAGTCCTGAGCAGCAGTCACTTGGTGGCCCAAAAGTACGGGACAGAGCATGTTGGCCTAGCACACACACCGACCCAACCAACATGCCCCTGCAGAGGTGTGAGGGAGGAACAACGCAGGTGGGATGATGTTGGGCCCAGGAAACAATACGGTATGTGGCGAGCTAAGCAGACCAACACATGTAGGGAACACAAAACCCACACAATACATATGCCAGGCACAGCTGCAAGTGCCAGACACAGATGCTGTGGGCTGCAGGTGTATG
Source organism: Neoceratodus forsteri (assembly GCA_016271365.2). NCBI lineage: Eukaryota > Metazoa > Chordata > Ceratodontiformes > Ceratodontidae > Neoceratodus > Neoceratodus forsteri. The sequence continues at coordinate 1,158,169,889 of CM057451.1, forward strand.
CATGGCACACCAGAGCCACAGCATGCAATGTTGTAATGCACATGTATGCGCTGACACAAATGTAAAGGCAAGGTAGTGATGTAGCAGTGGCAATGGGGACAATACCAATGGGGACATGGTGGTACAGACAGTAGCCACTGTGGACAGGGACACCGTGAGTAATAAGAGGACTGTAACCATGCAAGGACAGCCAGGTGCAAGTGTCCATGACAAGGGCTGAGACATGTACAAACATGGTGTGTGGTGTAGCAGAGATACTGTACTGGACAAACGCATAGCACAGCTACACACTACACGCAGCATGCAGACACACACAAGTGCCTAGTCCAGTGGCCTACATGCCATGTGTATGAGGGAGTCATGTCAATGGCGGTGTGATGCCATGCACAGCTGACAGCTAATGTCCATGGTGTGAGTGCATGGTATGCGGAATTCCAAGCTGTGCCATGCCAACATGCAAGGAATGCCATGTACAGCAGACACCACGGCAGCACCACTGTACAGAACCAATGTACCAGCAGTGGGCTGGCAGTATAGCCTAGGGATTTGAGCAATGAGCTGTGAATGTGCTCGGTACACCCATCAGGTCAGACCTTGGTCAGACTCACACAACCCCCACCTGCATGCTGTGCGATCCTGAGCAAGTTACACAAGTGATCAGTGCTCCCAGGTTGCCCCTGACAACATGCACATGTGCCACGTGCGCCCTATCTGGTAACCTAAGATGGAAATACAATGGAACATTAAGTGGACAATGGTGTAGGAGCCACACAGTGATGTGGGTATGCAGTTGGACCACAGACACACGCACACGCCACACACACACACACACACACACACACACACACACACACACACACACCCAGCAGCTGTGGAGGCCATTGTACTGCAACGGACATCACACCCATGTCCATGGGAAGGTATAGGGTGGGACAACAGACAGGCATGTGCAACACAACAGCAGGCAACAGCACCATGACACATGGCCGGCCTGCAGGTACAGACAGGTAGGAACTGGCAGGCAGTGCAACATAGCCAGCATAGGGACAGTGACAACAACGTAGCATACTGAGGCAGGGACAAGCATGTTGTGGTATGGCAGTCACTGTACCATGTCTGTTCTCCAACAGGGCACACTGCAGAGACAGCCGAGGAGGCAGGACTGGCAACAAGCAGGCAACATGGTGGACAGAAGAGCCAGAGGGTACAGTGTGCCATGGATGATGATGATGATGGAGACGACGATGATGACAGCAGCAGCAGCACCACTACTGGCACCAGCAATAGTAGCTACAGCTGCTGCACAGCATGCCGCAGGAGCCCCGTGGTGAGCTTGGATGGCCGAGCTGGAGGACTGCAGGAGGACAGCACAGGGGTGGGATGTGGTGATGGCCGTGACACAGTAACAGAGCATGGGGAGGGTCAGACACAGCCAATGGCTGACATAGGCCATGACACGGACAGCATACAGGACAATGAAGCAGCAGAGCTCAGTCCATCACTGATAGCAGACCTGGAAGCCACAATTGGGGCAGCTGCATCAGACCAGGTAGGGTAGTACTCACCAGTACTACCATTAGAGGTATACTGCCAGAGTGTGTGACAGGCCAAGAGAGAGAGACTGGTGAGCTTAGGAACATATGGCAATGCACTGAGGCACAGCACTACACGTTACAAGCCATAGGTCCCACCATAACAAATGCAATAGAGGCCACCAGCAGGGAAACATCTGTTGCCCTGGCAGATGCTGATGTGGCTTTGCACGGGGTGCAGGCCACCATGCGTGAACAAGGTGAGGCCATGGACACAGCAACATGAGCCATTGAACAAATAACCACATGTCAGCAGCGACACACAGGGATGATGGTGGCAGCCCTGCAGGACACTGGAATGGTGCTAGGGCACAGGACACAAGAACAACACAGGCATATGAACCAGGGCACACAGACACATGATGCAGAATGCACACCACAACCAGCAGCGCTCACCATGCCAAGCACAAGTGCCGCTGTGTGTGTGTGTGCCAACAACAGCAGTGCAAACACATGGCCCTGCTATGGTCATGCAGCCAGACACAGGTGGTGCCTGCAAAACAATACCAACAGGCCACGGAACTGTTGCATGTGACAACACACAAACAGCAGTGTCACACACAATGGAGGCAAGGCAACGGAGATGAGTGCAGACCCCTGGTGAGGAGAGAGGGAGCACAGTACAGACATATGGTGAGGGAATTGTGACAGGGGAGGCTGGCACACACACTGGTGGGCCAGGCAACACAGATGGCACCCAGCCTATGACACTGCCACAGCAAGAGCAGCAGACCCGTGGGAGACTGCTACGGCAGTGTGGCAGGCCGTGGAAGTGGAAAGACCCCCCCATGATCCAGACAGGCACACAGCTGAAGCAGTGGAATGGGCACTGTGGGCTACCACAATGCTACAAGGGGTATGGGAACAGGGATAGGTGTGACTGTGTGGCCAAGCTGAGGCTGCCACAGTGGGACACGCTACGGAGTCTGGAGCTGTTGCACAGTGGCTATCAAGAGTGGCCCCAAGGATGAACTGGGAAACTACAGACCAGTGAGCCTCACATCCATTGTGAGTAAGCTAATGGAGACTATCCTGAAGGAGAGGCTGGTGGCCCTCCTAGAGGCCAAAGGACTACAGGACAGCAGACAGCATGGCTTCATATGTGGCAGATCCTGCCAAACCAAGCTGGTCGAGTTCTATGACTAGGTAACTAGGCAACTGGACAGGGGCCATGCAGTGGATGTCCTGTATCTGGACTTCAGTAAGGCATTCGACTCAGTGCTACATGGAAGGCTGGGAAGGAAGTTAGTAGGCACAGGGGTAGGTGCAAAGCTGGTGAGATGGGTAGGAAACTGGCTGCAGGGAAGGCAACAGAGGGTGGTGGTGGGTGGTGAGCTCTCACACCCAAGGGAAGTGATGAGCGGTGTTCCACAGGGCTCAGTGTTGGGACCAGTGTTGTTTGGGATATTCATTGCAGACATATCATTAGACATCAAGAGCAAGATCAGTCTGTTTGCCGATGATACCAAGGTAGGCATGGTGGTGGATGACTAGGGGGATGGCAGGGGTTGCAGGATGATCTGGCAAAGCTTGAAACCTGGTCAGACACCTGGCAATTGGGCTTTAATGCCAAAAAGTGCAAGGTGCTGCATTTTTGGGATGGAGAACCCAAGGAGGAGTTACCAGCTAGGGGGAGTGCAGCTAGTCCAGACAGAGGAGGAAAAGGATCTGGGTGTGCTCATTACAGGGTCAATGAACAACTTGGCACAATGTAGAAAGGCAGCGGCAAAGGCCAACAAAATGCTGGGTTGTATTGCAAGGGGTATATCCTCGAGGAGGGAGGAGGTGATTCTGCCACTGAATAAGTGATTAGTTAGACCACACCTGGAGTACTGCATGCAGTACTGGTGTCCGTATCTGAAGAGGGACATTAAGTTACTGGAGGGGGTGCAGCGCAGAGCGACAAAGATGATCAAGGGGCTGGGGGATTTATCATATGAGAGGATATTGAAGGAGTTGAACATGTACTCACTGGAGGAGAGGAGAGACAGGGGTGACATGATTGAAACCTTTAAATACATGAAAGGAAGAAACAAGATGGGTACAGAAGGGCTGTTCAAAGTAAGGAAGGGGAGGGCCACCAGGGGCCATGATATGAGACTGGAGCGAGGAAGGTTCAGGAAGGAGATGAGGAGACACTTTTTTACAGAGAGGGTGGTGGCTGGGTGGAATGCGTTACCTGCTGAAGTGGTATGCAGTAGAAAAGTGGACTGCTTCAAACGAAGGTGGGACAGGACAAGGGGAGGGTTAATGAAGGGGAAGGGTGGAAGGGAGGGGCAGCTGCAGAATAAGGGGTGCTAGCTGCACATTCGAGCAGACTTGATAGACCTCTAGGCCTTTATCTGCTGGCAAATTTCGTATGTTCGTATTGCACACAGTTCACCATATAGGCACTCCACAGGATGCATAAATTCTGCTATGTGGCCCTGTAGAACCTGTTTGGCTGCAGTCTGCTGTGCAGTGGATCCCGGGGCCTGCTGTTCCACACCCTCCACCATCACCCTTTGTTTTGCCTCCACACCACAGGGCTGCAGAGGTAGAGCCCTGTCCACCCCACCCTCATCCCCTGCACCCATTGCAGATTCCACACCTGCAGCCTGTTTGCCCTGCACCACATACTCCAATGGCAGCCCTGTCCCCTCCTGTTGGCCTGCTTTGTCAGGTACATCCTCATCCAGGTCCTGCACCTCCTGGGCAGCCCCTTGGCAGTTGTCATGGCCTACAGACTTCACACCCACCTGCATGCATCCAGCGGATGCACCCTCACCAGTACCCTCTGTGGCCACACCGTGATGGGCATTGTCCCCTACTGTGCCCTGGCCATCATCCATATGTTGTGGTGTGTCTTCTGTGTCCAATGTGGCACTGACATTATCAGTGGCAGGCACATAGTGCCCTGTTGTAGTGTCCATGTAGGTGTCCACAGCTGCTGGTTCCTCTTCCTGGCCATCACTGTCGCCACTGGACTGCTTATCATCTGTCAGTGATAGTGGGCATGCACGCCTATGCAGTCGTCTCAACTGGGACATGTATTCCTGTGCCTCTGCCCTCTTTACACGAGCCATGGCCTGGAACATGCTGCATGCCCGCAGTGTGTCTGGCACCATCCCCAAACCGCTGTTGCACTGTCCACCTTTTTGGGAAGGGAACACATGTGTAGTACCTTGCCATTGAGAGGCCACAGGTCCTCTAGCTAAGTGACTGCACCATGCACTGCAGTGCCAGCTGTTCCACTGTCATCAGTCTCTGTCCTGTGCTGTGTCGGCCATGCTCCTCCTGGAGGGACACAGTGACAATCATTCATAAACACAGTGGAATATGGCCCTCCTGTCACCAGTGCATGCTCCATTGTTCTGCTGTCCCAACATGGCACAGTCTTCCCCCCACACCTACCCTCCCTATCCTCCCACACCTGCTCCCAGCACCCCTTACACAGGCCGTGGTCTTCCAGTCCACCACAACCTGTGGTACAGTGTTCCACCCATCTCCCCCATTGCCCTGCATATGTCCCCTCACCTCCTCATTGTACCACTTCGCTGACATCACGGACCATGCCCTCTCAGAGCACACCCTCTCATGGGGCCTGGGAACCCCTCTGTGTCTTGGCAATCCCTTTTACACATTTCAGGCTTTTGATGTGATCCACCCTATCCTTCCCCCTCATCAGGGAGGTACATGGGTACCACACCCTACCTTCCCTTGTCTAGCATGCCCACCCGTCCCTGGCTGTGCAGTGTTGGTTGGGGCCGCACCCATTCCACCAGTCACAGGTCCATACTGTGTGACGTGTGCCACTACTGCACACATTCACCATCCATGGCATGACCAGTGACACAGTTCCAGGGGGATGCACAACACCCTGGGGGATGGTTCTTGTGCCGTTCACCCCGGCAGTATGTTGGCTCATACAGCCACTGTCCTAGTCTGCAGTGTGGTACATGCCTCCTGTTGTATGTACACATAGCCCATTCCCTTCCCTGGAGCATACTGTGCACACACACCTCCCGGATGACTGCCCAACCACTAGTTCCTTGCACACCACAGCTTGCACAGGGATTCCAAGGCAGTGGTCACTATTCACCATGGTACTGCCACTGATGCACTGTAGTCAGGTTGTCCTGCAGCCACCTACAGCACTCTGTGACATCAGTCACCACCATGTTGGTGATTTCTGCACATAGACAGCAACCCCCGTATGGGTCAGCAGCTATGTGGCACACAAGGAACATCACTCACAGCACAGATACCTATGCGACCCTGCCCCCCCAATGCCATCAGGGTTGGACATCAACTCCCACCACCACACTCATCAGCCTACCCTGGGAACAGTATGATGTATGTCACCAGCTGTGCAGCACTCCCCCATGGATCATGTCAGTCAGCACTGCCCCACAGTGGTTATTGGGCCATCTGGGATGCTGACTGCCAGATACAGGGCGTACACCGCATGGGCCTTGTCCGGTCCCCAGTGTAACCCAATCGTACCACACAATGAGGTTAGTGCGGCATGCTCTGTCTGTTCACACATGTGCTGCTGCCCGCAGAGTAGGCCACTGTCCTACCGACTGTTCACAGGCCTCTCTGTCTGGTATGTCCCCATGCTTTGCTCACGGTTGCCATGTTGCACGTTTGCCTGTGGTTCCCTGGACCATCCTTTGGGACACTGGTGTGCGCGTATGCCACATGGCCCATCCCCCACTCCTGTGTTATGCATCCTGTGTCCAGTGGGTACTTGCACGGGTCACCCAGTGGCCCTGACAGTTCCACAGGCAGTTACATCCTCATCCTGGTGTGACTACCATCTACCCCTGCTGCCTTGTAGACCACTGGTGCCCCCCATGTGTTTCAGAACTGGTCCCTGTACACCTGAGGTCTGCTACCTCACTCCTACCACTACAGGTCCCACCCACCTGTCCCCTGCATGTCAACTGTGCAGTTGTGTAGTTGTCAGTACCCTGCATGCTCGACCATTCACTCCACTCACTCTGTCCATCCAGGGACCCACTGTCTGGTCCCAGTTGTCCCCACATTCACATATGCAGCTCTGTATGCATACCTCTCTGTACAGTACATTGTGCCGACAGAAGATCTCTGTGGTCCATGGCTTCCCTGGCTGGTTGACTGACCTCTCAGGACAACTCCACATGTGACTTTTACTGTCACCTGCCCACTCCTGGTCATTGTTAGCCCCCAGAGGTCCGCCATCATGGCCTTTACAAACCCCCTGCCCCAAAGGTATCCATTTGGGTGTACATGTCCCAACATCCTTGGACGGTGTTCAAGTATGTGCCCCTGTGTGGTCTGCACACCCCTCTCCCATGGAGTACCATCAGTGTCACATGTCCCGGCAGTCTAGTCTCCACCCCATGTACCTGTGACATGTTCGTCATGTTGCAGGACGACATTACACAGCATTGTTGAAACATGATGATACAATGTTCATGACTGTGCAGCCTGTCAGCTTGCCCCTCATAGCCCATGGGCCCCCACCCAAAGCCCTGTCCCACACATCACGTGCACCATGTTTGCTGTGCTGGTAACCAGCTTCAGCCACCACCACTGTGGTGACCATCCCATGTACAGTGCTGCCACAGACAGATGTATGCCACCATGGCATGTGTAGCTGGGCATGCACGGGGGGTGGGCTATGGTGGTTCCGGGGAACACCCACATGGGTGCATTCGACACTACTCAGTACCACACTAGTTACCTGGTACATGCATTGCCACATATTGGTACAGGGTCACAGCTGTGACTGCATAAACACGGACTCCTTCATCCCCGTATTGTCTGTGATGGGATAATCACTACACCCTGTCCCATTACTGTCACCAGCAGTACCATTACTGTGGCATGTGACAGGTGCCTGCAGATACTTGTTGGCCACCCATGACTGTCCTCCACCCCCTGAGTCCACTGTTACTCCACAGCCACAGCGAGGACAGTCATTGCCTGACCAGTGTACAGGCCGGGCACATCCTCCGACCCCAGCGGACCACATGGTGGCTCCAAGAATGCATGCACTGCCATAGGCCATTGGTCGGTACATGCTGTTGTGTGTGCGTGGCATACATACATACCATAGTGTGTCACCCTGCAGGCATGCATCCAGACTGCAGCCCCCTCTTTCCCCTCCCCACTGTCTTGCATGTAGCATATTCTCCAGCATGCGCACAGTGCGTGGCATGGGCCCATGTGCTGGCCCATGTGTCCTGGGTCACAGCACACACGTGCCAGTGCCCAGCCTTGTGGCCCAGTGGCACAACTGGTGTGTCTCCATCACACATCATGGCATCTGTGTGGCACGCATCATGACTGATGTCGGCACACATGGCGCACCTGCGATGCAACCCTACTATGGTGACCACACATGGTGTGCTCATACCTGTACACATGCACCCAGGCTGTTGTGCATCTGCTATGTGACCTACCTTGGTGTAGAGGGGCCCTATTGCTTCACGCATGCTGCCAAAGGCTCCTCTGTTGTTCGTCTGGCTGCTGTCTGTGGGCACCACCATCACTGCCACCTGTGGAAACATGGGTAGACAGCCATTAGTGTCTGCACAGCACTCTGAGTTTTGCAGGCTGCCATGGTATGGGCATGCATGTTACATGTCTGGGATACCTACCGTACAGGCGTGACCTGCCCATCCACATTGGCATCCACCACCATCCTCCACATGTGTGTCAGCATGGCACCGTCCCTCCTGGCAAGGTCCTGCCAGCGATGCTGCAGCTCTCTGGGTGTCCTCCTGACCCCATGCTGTATGTACAGCTTGGCAGCAATCCTCCTCTACACCTGTTCCCTTTCACCAGGGGTGTGTCTCCTGCTGACAGGTGGCAGCAGGTACCTGGCCCACTGCTGGACCAGGCTGACCAGCTGGGCTGTCTCATCTGGGCGGAGATTGGGCCCTCTGCCACTTAGTCTGCTCATGTTTGCACTGGCAGACATGATGTGGCTGTGTGGGACTGTCTAATTATTGGCTCTAGACTCCCTCCTGCACCAGGCTATGAGCCGCATGCTGTGGCATTGCTCCCTGCAGCATTACACACCGTTGTGGTGCACACCGCATGTGCATGTCATTCCACCACATAATGCAGATTGTGTATATGCTTATCGCAGCTTGCAATATGCATGCTTTCTGTACGCATGACTCAGTTGTGCATGTACTGTACTCCTGCATGTGTTCCTGGGCTGTGCTTGGTGTGGCAGGTACTGTGGTTGTGGTGTGTGTTGGTACAGTCCTGTGCTGCACATGTGTGCCTACATGGTGGTGCAGTCCTGCCGGGGGGGGAGGGGGGATATTGCACAGTTATGCTGGTGTGGCAGTGTGTTGTCTCTGTGGGATGTCTGTGTTATGTGTCCTGTGGGTGGGCCTGCACATGCGTGTTCCAATCTGGACACTGGTGGTGCATGTCATCATCCCAACGACACAGCATACATGCCCCTCTGGCTCCGCGTACTCACCCTACAGGGCCGCCCTGTAGCAGACATGTAGGCCTTCAAGGGGCAGCTTGGGTTCCACCGCTGTCATGTGGATATGTGTACTGACACATGCCGTCCTCTCCCAGACTGTTCTGCAGCACTGTTGTTCCCTGCATTGTCCATTGGGGGTGACACACCAGACAGGGGCACCGTTTCTGTGTCACAGTGCACCCCTGTATGGTACACTGCACCGAGCAGACATTCCTGTGTGGTGGTGTCTGCTGCTGTGATATTCACATATGTTGTCAGTCATCTCTTAGCAGCCTTTACTGTTTGGATGTCTGTCTGCCGGTGCCACCCAAGGGTCGCAGCTGTCCCTTAGGTGAAATGGTTCCTGATGAGCTGGTCACGGACCCGCCGACCAGTTGTTGCATTGCCTGGCAGTCCATGATGATGCTGAGGATGTCGTCCCACATCTGCATCCTCATTAGCCTGCTCTGCATCCCTCTCACCATGCACAGGATCCTCTGGTGGCAGTGGTACCCTCTGGCTTATGGCAATATTGTGCAGGATGCAACATACAAGGATGATCTTAGAGCACATCTCCGGGCTGTATTGCAGTGCTCCTCCTGCTTTGTCCAGACACCTGAAGCATGCCTTCAGGATCCCAAAGGTTCTCTCAATCACAGCTCGTGTTGTGACGTGTGCATCATTATATGCCTCCTCTGCTGCATTCTGTGGGTTCCTCACTGGTGTCATGAGCCATGGAAGTTGGGGATAACCACTGTCACCTATGGAATGAACAGTAGAATGGATGGTTAGCCATGGACTGGCACTGTGTTGCCTCCACATGTCTCTGTGCAGTGCACCCTGCCCACCATGCCCTATTTGTATATGTCTCCACTCACCTATCAGCCATCTGCCCTCCAGTTCACCTCTCTGGAATGCCTGGTGCAGGCCACTGTGCTGGAATATGAAGGAGTCATGGCAGGATCCAGGATACCTGGCCACCACATCTAGAATCCGACAGTGGCTGTCCCACACCACTTGGATGTTCAGTGCTTGTGATTTATGAATGCATCTCCATCCTCCACTGGAGCCTTGCCTGCCACCTGTGTGCAATTGATAGCACCCATGACATTTGGGAAATGTCCCATTGCATAGAAGGCCTGCTTGGTGGCTTGCTGCTGTGCACCCTGTGGGAAGGCAATAGACCTGTCCTGGCATCGCAGCATGGCATCCACGAACTGTCTCCAGCACCAGGACACGGTGGCCTGGGATATTCCAGCTGTCACCACTGGGTCTTTGGAATGCACCAGTGCCCAGGCAGCACAGTGCTGCGCTTACCTTCACATTGACTGGTATGGCATGACCCCTCTTTGTAGCTGTGGCTAGCTCCTCCCCCAGCTCCCAGCATTGCTATGGCAGCCTTACTCAGCCGGTACCATGCTATGCACTGCTCCTCTGTGAGCTCCTCATAGGATTGTCTGGCACGTATCACTTGGGAGGCTCTGCGCCTGGCTGGTTGCTGTGGCTGTGGTGGTGCATTGCCCTGCATCCTGCCATTGTGATTCCTCCTTCACCTGCGCTGCCTCCGCCAGGCTTCTGCTGCCCGCATTATGCTCAGTAGGACTACCCCTGTGGGCATGGTCGTCCTTTTCTGCAGTCACACTCCACAGTCTGCACACTGCTTCCTCTTGCGTGTCTCCTTTGTACTGTGTTACTCCACCCCTTTTATAGTGGTGTGCAGTTAGACTACCTTTTCATTGGTCTAGGTGGTACGACCTTGGATGGACTCAGACAGCGTGTGCTGTGCTTCCTTAGTGCGGATTGTGGACACATCAAGCCATGCAGCATGTTGCAGGTTTCACTGTGACGCATTTCTGGATGCAAGGCACAATGCACAACTTCTCTGGGGTTTGCCACAGCTTGCGTTTCTGAATTGCACTTGCCGCATCTTTTGCCGCATCTTGCTACTTGCGTCGTGTTTTGTGGATGCATATTGCAGGTGTCCTACCTGTGGCTTTGTGAATCCGGCCCAATGTCTTTTTGAAGATAAGTTTGGTGCTGTTATGTGAGCCTCTGGACACCGAGAACAACTTTTCAGAAGCAATGGAAAAAGATGCCCATAGTGCATCGTTAGGAAATCCCATGGGCTTCCCCTCACAAGTGTACACAGTTACAGTTTATGATCTGTCACCCCATACATTTCTACAGCACACTGGGGCCTTTTTTGGTGAACTCTGCATCAGGAAGGTATCATTACATTGTAAAGGTAAGGCTTTAGCCTCGCCTCCGTCCATTACAAAACACCATGGCTACAACCCCTCGGGGATCGTCACGTTACACATTTTGTGTACGCCGTCTGAGTATCTCCATGGGTTTTAAGACATTCAACACCCTACTTTGACTGCTTCTACTAGTTGTTGCTGGATGAGAAAATTGCATATCCAAGATATTTTTAATATAGGCTGCCATTCTGTCTAGGGGTTGGCACTTTCCTTAAAAAATGTAAAGTGTTTTTTATATGACTGAGATCAGACCAAAACAGCTACTGTTAGCTGACCTAAGGGGGTGGCGGGTACTTCTCTATAGAGCTGGATTTACTAGTGGTCCAGCTTGACTCTCACTGTGCGTAGCTGTGGGCTCCAGGTGAGAAAACTGAAATAAGGGCACTGGAGAGGGTACAGAGAAGAGCAACTAAATTAATTAGAGGGCTACGAAATCTGGAATATGAGGATAGACTGATGAAATTGGGAATGTACTGTCTGGAGTATTGTAGGCTCAGAGGGGACATGTTGTTTGGTGTATAAAGCCTTCTCTGACCCCGACCTGTGGGACCTGTTAGATCTGGACACTAGGGAACAAAGCTACAACACAAGGGCACCCCCCCTACAAATCGCAGGCGAGAGGTATCACAACAATGGAAGGAAATACTGGTTCTCAGTAAAAATACAAAAAGTATGGAATAGTCTTCCCATAGAGGTGGTGGCCAGTAAAACCTGTGATGACTTTAAGCATAGCCTGGATAAACACTTAAACAGCATAAAAATAAGGGGATACTGATAATTGGCGAGCACCATGGACTACATGTCTTCTTTGCTCTGACCTACCTATGAAACCTATGAACTGGGTCTACCTGCTCCCCACAACAACACTGTTATGAACCAAGACCTCCAGCTCTCTTCCAGCTCCCAGCACTGAACATTCACTTCAAGCTCCATCCTGACTACCCAGATTGGGGACAACACCGCACAGTGGGCCTGATGCACTAATGGATACATGACCTTACGTGGTGTTACCACACCATGGGAAGGAACATGACCCAGAAATGTACAGCCAGTACACTTGCAGCATGTAGCTATGCTGCACAGTGGCAGGTGGCAGAGACACACGCATGCAGGTACACAGCACAGGGATGATGGGGGGGGGCCTGACCAGAGAATGGCAGAGGCGCCCCACAGGTCTGCACATGCACAGAGCAGAATACATCAGCATGATGCACAGCAGGCAGAGTGACTAAACTATGAGGAATGCTGTCATAAGCCATGATGCACACTGCTACAGCGAGTGTGCCTTGGAAACATACAGATGCACACAAGACACACCTCACACCCCCCGCTATGTCATGAGCCCCCCAACACACCGGACTGGAGCTGAGAGACCATGTCCTATGTCCAGACAGTAGCCAGTGATCTTCTGAGCCAGGTATGTATCTTCTCCAGTCACCCATGTCTTTCCCCAGCCACCCATGTATCCCCCTGGTCTACCTTGTCTCCTTCAGCCACCCATGGATTTCCCCTGCCATCCATGTTGTCCCCTCTACCTGTATCTCTTGGATCCCCCCTTGCCGCCAATGTATTTCCCCCAGTGACCTATAGATCCCCCCAGCAGACCATGGACCCCTCCTGGCTACTCATTGTTCCCGATGTCCACCCTATAGCATACTGCACTGGAGATGACATGCAGAAGAAACACACGGACGTGGTTGTGCATTGTTGAATTTGCCTGTATTGATGTATACGCCATCAGGCTGTGATGTTAAATAAGGCATCAGAACTCAGATGCAACACAGTATAATGTTTTGTTATGGCAAACACTGGGCATCTCCATCACTGGCCACACCACTGGCTGATGGTGCAGTCCTCCTCTTTGTCCTCCCCAGACCCTGGTGGGCTGCTGACTCCATAACGGAGCTTCCTCTGTATCACCCACCTAAACAGCCCACAATATGCTTGCAACAACAACAAAACTACAGGGGACACAGATGAACAACACACCCATGTTGTTCCTCGGTATTCAAGGGCAGGGCTTGTGGAAGCCCATGAAATTTAAAGATATCCAGCTCCGCTTTTTCTTCAGAAGCCACATGCCACCCACTCACTGTGAGGTTCGCCCCCCACCCCAGCTACCAGATGGACCCTGAGAAGTTGAGAGGATAGCCCTAGCCACACCAGGCTATCCCTTCCTCCATGATCGCACCAGAGACCAGGATTTCTGCACCAAGACCCTAAGCAGATGGCCAATCCCCAGCATGTGAGTCAGTCTATTGACAGGGCCCCTCACTATTCCAGGGCAGGGCTTGTGGAAGCCTGTGAAACGTAAAAACATTCAGCTCCACTTTTTGCTCAGAAGTTGCCCACCTCCCACTCACTGTGCAGCCCACCTCTCCAGGTAGTGGACAGACCCTGAGGAGTTGAGCAGATAGCCCTAGCCACATCCGGCGATACTCACCTCCATGACTGCACTGGAGACCAGGACTTCAGAGCTGGGACACATGGCAGACAGACAGTCCCCTCAATGGGAGCCCACCAATCGATGGAAACCCTCACCGTTCCACGGCAGGGCTTGTGGAAGACCACAAACCTTAAAGACATTCAACTCCACTTTTTGTTCGGAAGTCACCTGCTCACTGCATGGCTCGCCCCTGCAGCTACCAGATGGATCCTGAGGAGCTGAGAGGGTAGCCTCAGCCTCACCAGCCTATCCCCTCCTCCATGATCGCACCAGTAACTAGGACCTCATGCTGGGACCCCTGGCAGACAGCTAACCCCTGCCACAAGAGCCAGCCAATTGATGGAGCCCTTTGCTATTTTAGGGTGGGGCTCTGCCCTTCTTAAGGAACTCCTGCCCAAGCAGCTTCCACGCTGCGGCCTCCACATGAAGGATGAGTGCTAGGGACATCATCTGGAGTCTGCCCAGAGTGAGAAGTCAGCCTGCTACACTGCTTCCAATGTGGTCTCCTGACTGCCTATCCTATCAGCCTAACCAGCTTCTCTCCTGCTCAAATCTGCACCGATATCCACAGGTGAATTCTGCGAGTTACTGTTTTGCCCCCCCCATCTGCTTTCTACCTGTGCTTATGCTTATGTACACCAGACAATAAACACTGAACACACACTAGCTGAGTCACCTCGTAAGTGTGTTTGTTTTTATTCTTGTGAAAATTAATTGCTGCCTGGGTTAAGTTCTCCAGCAGCCTTAATAGCCAGAGATTCTGCCTACCTAGCCTGCTACTGTAATCTCCAGTGTACCCACGAGCACGGTCACCTCCCATTGTGTTTCTTTTTATACCTTTGCCAAGTTTCTGTTTTTCATATACCTCGGCCAATTTCAGTTTGCTGCCTGTGACCTAGCCTGCTATTGTTATCTTGAGAATACTCCCCAGCTGGGTCACCTTGTAATTTTGTACTATGTTTGTTCATACCTCTGCCAGTTCAACTTTGCTGCCTGCTACCTAGCACGCTATTGTGGTTATTTCTAGTGTACTCGCTAGCTGAGTCACCTCGTAATTGGGTTTTCTTACATCTGCAAATTCAAATTTCTTTATATCTCTGCCAGTTTAAATTTGTTGCCTGCTTCTTAGCCTGTTGTAGTGTTTGGGCTGCTCACTAATTTCCTTTTTACTTTAAGTTGTTCCTTACAAACTACAGCAGTAACTATATTGTAACCCAGCCCTCTCTGAGGGCAGTGAACCTTCTGTTATTTGTCTCTGTATACTGGTACTTGTCTTGCTTGTTTGACATGGAACCTTTGTAAAAGAGCAGCTTGCTCAAAGGTTGTTCCTGCTGACTGCAATAAATAAATAAATAATAAATAAATAAATCCCTAGAATAACTCACTAGCTAGGCCACCTTGTAGTTTGTCCTCGTTTTTACTTTTCTGCTAATTTAAATTTAATGTTTTATGTCTCTCCTGCTTCCTCTATAACATTAGTTCTCAGACTTTGTCATAGTGAGCCTCCCCCAAGCCATGGAAAAGATCATGAGCCTCCCCCAAATATTGAAATAATCTTGGGCCTTCCTTATAGAAGAGTTTCATTCTTTGCACAGAACATCAGGAATGTAGTGAAACTCCTTTGAGTGGTTGACTTTTATTCTATCACTGCATTCTATTCTTACTTTAAGGCCCACCCCCTTGACAAGCCTACACGCTCCCTATTTTGTCTCTCAAGCTACTGCTACCCCTTGTTGCAATAGCTTCAATGCAATACATTCATCGGTCACATACTGTGTTGTGTTTCCCTTCTATTTGAAGAAAGCTTCCTACCCACCTCTGCCTCTGTCCCTCTTACCCTGCGCAATGCCTCAGGGATCCTTTTGTTCCCTCCTGTTCTTGCTTCTAGCATTTTCTTAACCCTTGCATTTGGGTTGAGCTGCTATCACTTCTAATTAGTCAGTTGTTACTTCTCATTATCTGTCCATTGTTCCTATCTGTTTGCGCTATTGCTCATTTTGTACTAGAAACATAGAAACATAGATTTTGACGGCAGATAAGGACCGCTTGGCCCACCCAGTCTGCCCATTTCCCTACCTATTGGATAAGCTGCAGATCCTAGTTAACCAGCAGCCTACTTCTTCCTACCCCCACTCCCTAGAATTGCCTTATGACTGTCCTATGCATGCTTGAATTCCACCACTGTTTTAGACTCCACAACCTCCTCCGGAAGGCCATTCCATGCATCCACAACCCTCTCTGTGAAAAAATACTTCCTTAAATTACCTCTGAGCCGCCCCCCTTCTATCTTCAAATTGTGCCCCCTTGTTCTTGCACACCTCTTTTTTTGAAAGATGCTACCCTCTTGGACTTTGTTGATTACTGATTGACTGTTTTGCAGTTACTGTACCTTTTGAATTGTATTCACTCCCTACTCTTCTCTGAGTAATCCTGAAATGAGCCTTGTCCCAGTGTTGTTTTCCTGGTAACCAATTTGTAAGTAAATTCACCTATTTCTTTCTTCTTTCGGTTTGCCTTTTCATCTCTCACAAAATATCTGAAACTCAAAACTAAAATATAGTACTTTTTTCAGACTTACTTGGGCCTCCCTGGAACAGGTTGGGGCCTCCCCAGGAGGCTGGCCTCACTATTTGAGAAACCCTGCTCTATAGCCATACATCTGCCTACATAGCCGGCTGTTGTTGTTACAGTATCTCTAGTGTAACTGCCATTTTGCGATGCTGCTGTTATTGCTGTTCTCTTTAGTGTAACTGCCATTTTGCGCTGCTGCTGTTATTGCTGTTCTCTCTAATGTAACTGCCATTTTGTGCTGCTGCTGTTATTACTGTTCTCTCTAGTGTAACTGCCATTTTGCGCTGCTGCTGTTATTGCTGTTCTCTAGTGTAACTGCTATTTTGTGCTGCTGCTATTATTGCTGTTCTCTCTAGTGTAACTGCTGTTTTGTTCAACTCCTCTGCTTGGTCACTCACAGCCCTGCCTGCCTTGGTTCTAATCGCCTAACTGCAGCCGGTGCTCTATTAGATTATTTGCTCCCTGACTTACCTACTGTAGGTAGTAGTCTCCTGTCTTTAATTACTCCTTGCTATGCTGCATACCCTATCTTACACTCCTCTTCTGCTTATCCCTGTCCCCCTCTCTCTCTCCCACATTCTGTTCCCACACCTCTCATCCACTGACACCTCTCTCTTTTTTCTCCACATCTTCCTTTGCCCCTGCTTCTAACTCCACCTCTCCTTCACCCACTCTCCCCTCTTCTTTCATAACCATCACTCTCACTCTACCCCTGCCATCCACCCTGGGCTCCTCCATACCCCCTTCCTAAACCTTGAACCTCTACTCAATGGCTTTCTCCCCCCCCCTTCCACTCTTCCCCTTTTCTCTTTCTCACCCTCGATTGAGGGGGCAGAGTCTCACTCTGTTCTCTTTCTCCTCTTTATTCTCCTCCTCCTTGCTGGCAACATTGAACTCAACCCTGGCCTGTTTTCTTCTTCCTCTCCTCCCACTCTCCCCAAAGGGCTTGGAATTTTGCACCTTAATTCTAGAAGCCTTCTCCCTAAGCCAACCCCCTTAAAGTCTGGATCTCTCAGCACTCTCCTGGTCTCTTTTGCATCTCTGAATCCTGGTTCTCCTCTAGGGTATCTGACACCAGTTTGGCTCTCCCAGACTACCACCTCTGGCAGGACCAAGGCAAATGTGGTGGTGGTGTGGCCCTGTATGTCCATCAGAACATATCCTGCTCCATCACCTATAGAGAGTTAGTCTTTCTTCCTTCAAACTCCTCCTAGCCAAGCTATCTCTCCCTTCCTCTTTCCCTATCATTGATGGTGTTTCCTGTACCTCTCCTAAAATCTCTCCCTACTCCATGATTCACTCCCTGTCATCACTTGTTTCCCTTGCTGCCACCGGTGAGCTCATCTTCCTTGGGGACTTGAATATAAATTGGCTGTCCTCTGCCTCCAGGCCCACCATCCACAAGATTAAATCCATAAATCTCTCATAGCTTATCACTGAGTGCACCTGGCTCAATCCTCACTCCTAAAATCACTCCCTTCTGGACTGGGTGCTCTCCTCCCATCTCACTGAATCTCTGCAGCAGGCATTCTACTGGATGCCTTCTGTGATCACTGTATGACCTACTGTATCAGGAAAGTGAGGCCCACTCATTCTGCCCCTAAATACATTTGGTACAGGTTTTGCAGGTCTCTTGATAATAATACACTCCTAAGTGACATAACTGCCTCTGATTGGTTCCCAATCTTCTCCACCCCTAACATCGACACGACCCTCTCCCTTTTCCAGGCCATACTCAGCCACACCTGGAACATTCATGCCCCCTTTAAAAAGTTCAGGGTTAAATGCTCTCACCACTGCTGGATTACTTCTAACCTTATCAATTTATTCAAGTCCCTGGACAAAGCTTCGGCATGTTACAAACCCTCCCTATCCCTGTCTGACCATCTGTCCTACAGGTCTAAGTAATTCCTCCAGGAAGCTGATCCACACTGCAAAGGCCCACTACTTCAACTCCAGACACCAGTGTAATAACTTCTTCACTACCTGTGCACTACCCTCTCCTTCATCTCCAGATCATGCCTACTTTCTGTCCCCGCTGCCTCTTCCACAACCCACTCACCTGAAGGTTTCCAGTTCCCTCCTGTTTCCCCTCAGGAGGCCTTCCTTTCCCTTACTTCACTTACCCCTTCTAAATCCAGCCCCAATGGACTGGACCCCAAACTTCTATGTACTTGATCTCTGCTCTGGTCATTGCCTCTCCACTTGCTCATCTTCTGAACCTCTCCTTCTCCCTTTGTACTATACCTCGGGCCTGGAAGGTTGCAAAGGTACTGCCTTTACAAAAGGGGATGAACCCTCCTTCTCTGGAAACTTCCAGGCGATTTTTCCCCTCCCATCACTTGCTAAGCTTCAGGAGTCCATTGTGTATTCTGGACTCACTGACTTCCTTCATTCTTCTAACTTCCTCTCCCCTTCCAGTTTGACTTTAGGAAGCACCACTCTACTGTCTCCTCCTTGCTGTGTGTAACTGACTCTATCCTCACTGGGATGGAATAGGGACATATCACCATGGCAGTTTTCATGGATCAGGCCAAAGCTTATGACTTGGTGTCCCTCTTGCTCCTCCTTGAAAAGCTGAGATCCACTGGCCTCTCAGCATCCCTGTCAACTGGTTCCGCTCGAACCTCATGGGCTGCCAATAGTCAGTACAGGTGGGTGGCTTCTTTCTCCCCTCCCATCCTAGCTGGGGTCCCTCAGGGCTCCATCCTGGGCCCTATCCTGTTTTCAGTTTTCCTACATGGCCTCCCCTCTGCTTGTGTCTCCTCGTATATCCACAGGTATGTGGATGACAGTCATTTACACCTCTGGCTCATTGACTTTGGCTGTGGAAGGTCCGTTCCAGCAGGACTTTCACAACATGCTGTGCTGGTTCCATGCCAACCAACTCAGGGTTAACACCAAGAAGACTATGTCTATGACCTTCAGCACTGGCCAGAAATTGGCCAGCCTCTCGCCCACCTTCTCCGCTCTGGATGGCACCCCCCTAGAGATTGTCCCTACATTCAAATACCTTGGTGTGTGGCTTGATAGCAATCTTGACTTCTCTGCCCACATCAAAGCGATCCATACCAAACTCTATCCTAAACTTGGTGCCTTTACTGTAATAAAGATTTCCCCCCCCCAAGTCTGACAAGAACTGGTAACCAAAATGGTTCTCCCACTTTTTGACCATAGGGATGTGGTCTACAGCACTGCCCCCCTTCCTTCACCAGGCTGGATACCTTCAGCGATGCTTTCTGACATTTCACTACCAATTCCCTGCTCTAACTCGCCAGTGTTCCCTCTATTCTTCCCGCTCCATCTTCCCACTACCCTCATGTCGCCAATCCCACTGTGCCTTCTTCATTGCCAAATACTGGTTTGGGTTCCTTCCTTCCTATCACTCCTCTCTCCTGTCCACTCCATACTCTCTCCACTCCAGAGATTCCTGTATCTTCTGTATTCCCCACCCCCACTCTTGTGCTAGAACAGCTGCCTTCTCTTTTTGACTCCCCCTTCACTCTGGAACCTCCTCTCCTCTTCCTCCTGCCTCTCTCCCTCACTCACTCACTGCCTTTAGCCACCTGTTAAAGCATTTCACTCCTCCTCCCTGTACCTGTCTTCCTCCTTCAGACCTTCCTTCCTATCTCATGTGCACCACCCCATTTTTGACTTTCAAGTCCAAGGCTAACCTCTGCTTTCACTAGTGCTGTTTCTGCCTCCCCACAGCACTGTCACCCTCCCCAACAGGCACTGTGCACTTTTACTGTTTTCTACTCACCCCATCCATGCTACTATTATTCCACTTGACTCATCACAATAGCTCCACCTTCTGTGATGCTGCTTAATTAATGCTGCCTTTGCAAACGCAATCTGCTGCATTGCAAATTTTGTGCTTCTGTACTCCCCTTCCCCACTTCCCCTAAGTTGCACCTGGAAATGAGCCTTAGCCCAGTGTGCCTTTCCTGGTTACCAACTTTAAAATAAATAAATAAAATAATACAGACAGCCATGCACCCC
Organism: Neoceratodus forsteri; assembly: GCA_016271365.2. Classification (NCBI taxonomy): domain Eukaryota; kingdom Metazoa; phylum Chordata; order Ceratodontiformes; family Ceratodontidae; genus Neoceratodus; species Neoceratodus forsteri. Next base: position 1,158,190,217 of record CM057451.1, read on the forward strand.
ATAGCAGCACACCACATACATGGATGGAAAATATGCCATGCACACCCCAGCTGAGAGATAGGACAGCACCGACACAGGACATACTGAATGGTAGGACATACGCACATTATACCAAGTAGTATTTACATTGGAGGGCTTCACCACTCCCTTACACATTCTTCAATTTATTATGGTACTGGTGGCCCAGTAGCACCAGCTGTTCTGGCAGCCAGAGGTCTGTGGTCATCAGGTGAGCTGCTACCACCAGCACCCCATCATCCATCCGCTTGTGGAATTCCAGTACAAACACCTGTGGATGGCTGTGGTAGTCCTGTGGTGACATGCACAAAACAGGCATCAGCGACATTCTATACATGGTGTAACTATAGTGTCAAGCTGTACTTACTGATGCTAGGTAGAACATGGTCCACAGTTCATCAGTGTTGTCCTGAAAGGATACTGACCCTCAGTAGGGTGCGGGGCATGGCCAATACACCATCTGCCAAAGGGCAATCTCCAGGTGCTACACCCTTCATAATAACAGAAGCACTGTAGAAACTGTCTTCCAGGCATGACACGGAATATAGGTGGCATGCTGGCTACAGGCCCCTCCCTTATGAAAATGAAATACATTTTGAAATATATTGCTAGAAATATATTTTCATATATTTCAGTATATTTATATCTTTGTGTTGTAAAATATATTGAAATATATTGTAAATCCAATATATTGAAATATATTGTTGAAATTTAAAATATATTGGTATATGAGGAAAATATATCTAGTATGGCTGCTTTAGCATATCCCATATATTGGAAAATATATTGGCTTTTTTCAAATATTCAGTATTAAGTATGGATAATGTGTGTAATCGATATATTGATAATATATGTATAAATATATAATTGAAACATTGGAAATGTAATTTCTTACACATGTATATTACATCTATTTAAGTATAATAGATTTATAATATAATAAAAGATGTTTATGTCACTTATTTGTATGCACCACTATATATTTGCAATGCATTGTTATTGCATTCCAAACTGTACTAAACGTATCTTGGAAATGTATTCATAAATATATTCCCATGTTATCTTATATGGTTATGAATATACATCAAATACTTTTATAAATGTGTGTGTAATACATTACGCAATGTTCAAGTTATATCAAAGAAAATATTTCTCAATACATTTTAAATACATTTATGAAATAAAAATATATGTAATATGTATTCAACATATATTGTGCATGTATATTCATAAATACTTGTCAATATATTCTTATACTCTTTTTATATATTTTGCAGTATATGCCAGATACATTGATAGTCAAAACCCCAGTATATTGTACATATATGGATCCTGATTGAAAATGCATATGAAATATATTGATGAATGCATTTATACAACCTATTTGCAGACAACTGTCAGCTCTGAGGGAGGAGGTTGCCCACCTCCAGGCTGAACTGGCAAGGACTAAAGAGGACTCCCCTACCCAAAGAGCACCAGTTCCACAACCACTGCCTCAGAGGTTGCCATGTGTGAAGAGCAGATGGACCACAGTAGGTGCTGGGAGGGTGAGGGTGGTGGAACAGAGGTGTAGCCCCCGAGTTGCACCTCTACACAAATCATATGTCGGTCTGGCAAATCAGGTTCCTCTATGATGACACCCTCATTGGAGAATCAAGAAGAATGCTGGGACATCCACAAGGGAGACTCACAAAAAGAGTGGCAAGGGACAACACAAGGAAAGAACTGCTTCTGATAGGGGACTCAACTCTTAGGGGTGAAGACCTGGGGAAGGAGAGGAGAGGAGTAAGGTGCCTGCCTGGTGCCATGGCTTGAGGGACAGGAAGCGAATCCTCAGGATTGCAGAAGCAGCATCACAGGAGAGGAAACTAGATATCATTGTCCACCTCAGGACAAATGACCTAGCTAGGCATGAGATCAGTGCAGTGCAGGATGAATTTGTGGAGTTGGGGAGGGGCCTCAGACAGGTAGCAAGCACGGTAACCTTCTCAGAGGTGCTGCCAGTCTATGGCAGGGGTGAGGCTAGGGTACTGCACACCATGCGGTTTAATGAATGGTTGCAAAACTGTGCAGAGCACAGGCTTTGGCTCTTATGGGACTGGGGTCCACCTGGAGAGATGAAGGTCTATACTGGCATGATGGTCTGCATCTGTCCAGGAAGGGAACCACGCCCTAGGTGACAGGTTTAAAGGCTTCCTTGGCAAGCTTTTAAACTAGCCAAGGGGGAGGTGCTGATAGGAAACAGGAGTTCAAGCCTCCCCCAAAGCATGGCAGGTAGTAGGGTAAACACTGAGGTACAGAGCTTGACAGAGGCAGGACAGGGTAAATGGAAAAATGGACAAGGGCAATAAGAGCAGGGATGGGGTAAAAAGGATAAAGCCAACATTAAATGGAGGCAATGAGTACCAATGCCCGTAGTCTGGAAACAAGCTTCCAGAGTTAGTAGCCCTGATGGAAGTGGAACACTTGGATATTGTGGCAGTCACAGAAACATGGTACATGGAGAACCATGACTGGGATGTCAACATACCAGGGTACACAATCTACAGAAGGGACAGGAAGGGTAAAAGAGGATGTGGAGTAGCTCTCTACATAAGGGAAGGGATCAAAGTAACAGAACTAAAAAGTAAAGGGGGAGGAAAAGAGGAACTCTGGGTCACATTGGAGACAGGGAATGGCACCACAATCCGCACAGGGGTTGTATACAGACCCCCGTCTCAAGGGGAGGAAATGGACAAGAAAATGATAGAGGGCATTCTCAAAATGGCTGAAAAAGGGGAGATACTGTTGATGGAGGACCTGAATATGCCAGATGTTAACTGGGCAACATGGACGGCAGCCACATCCAAGAGCAGGGTCATTCTCGATGCCCTACAGGAGCATGCCTTAGACAGCTAGTGGTGGAACCCACTGGGGAGCAATATTAGACCTGGTACTCTCAAATGGAGAGAGGATCACAAACTTAGAAGTCAGTAGACACCTGGGAACAAGCGACCACTGCACAGTGTGCTTCACAATAAACACAACCATGGAGACAAGCCATACAAATACAAGGATACTGGACTTTAGAAGGGCTGACTTTGGCAAAATGGGTGAATACCTGAGGAATGCATTAGCAAATGGCCAGAAAGGAGGGGTGGAAGAACAATGGAGAAAAATCAAAACTGCCATCATGGAGGCAACAAGCCTTTGTGTGCAACAAAGAAAGAAAACAAAGTGGAATAAAAAAACACTATGGCTCTCAAAAGAAGTGTCAGGAAAGGTTAAGGAGAAAAAGGCAGCATTCAAAAAGTATAAGGAATCACAGACGGAACACGACAGGGAACTGTATCAATTAAAGCAGAAGGAAGTGGGGAAGGCAGTCAGAAAAGCAAAGGCCCAAACCGAGGAAAGGATAGCCAACTCAGTTAAGAAGGGGGATAAAACATTTTATAGGTACCTTAGGGAACATAGAAAGGTTAAGGAAGGGATAGGGAAGATTAATAAAGGAGAGGGGAGGTGGGCAGACGGAGACAGTGAAAAGGCAGAGATAATGAATTAATACTTTTGCTCAGTATTCACAAAAGAAGAAGAGGAGGAGTTACCTAAACCAAACAGTAGAAGCACTCTAGATAGTGGGGTTGATACCAGTCCATTTAAAGAAGAAAGAGTACTGAAAGAACTTCAAAACTCAAGGTGGACAAAGCAATGGGGCCTGGCGAGTTCACCCTAGAATCCTAAAAGAGCTAAGGAGGACCTAGTGACACCACTAACCACACTTTTAACAAATCATGGGAAGATGGGGTGGTACCTGAGGACTGGAGGAGGGCAGATGTGATTCCCCTTCACAAAAGTGGGAGCAAGGCAGAAGCAGGAAACTACAGACCTGTTAGTTTGACCTCAGTGGTGGGGAAAATAATGGAATCACTTCTGAAAGAAAGAATTGTTCAGTACCTAGAGGCCAACGGGGCACTGGACCCAAAGCAGCATGGATTCACAGCAGGAAGGTCATGTCAGACAAATCTAATCAATTTCTTTGACTGGGTGACCAAAGTAATAGACCAGGGAGGGGCTGTGGATATGGCCTACTTAGACTTTAGCAAGGCATTTGACACAGTCTCGCGCATAAAGAATAATAATCAAGTTAGCCAGCCTGGGAGTGGGTCCCAGGGTGGTAGCCTAGGTAACAAACTGGCTGCACAACAGGAGCAGAAGGTAATAGTGAATGGAACACATTCTGAAGAAAGGGGTTACTAGTGGAGTACCTCAGGGCTCAGTACTGGGTCCAGTCCTCTTAACATCTTTATAGGTGACATTGCAGAGGGTCTGAAGGAAAGGTATGCCTCTTTTAGGATGACACAAAGATCTGTAACAGAGTTGATACACAAGGGGGTAGAAAGGATGAGAAGGACTTGTCAAGGTTGGAGGAATGGTCAGACATAAGGCAACTTAGATTCAATGCAAAGAAGTGCAAAGTAATGCACCTGGGAAATAAAAATCCAGGAGAAGAGTACACAATAGCAGGGAGGTACTAACAACAACAATAATGGAAAGGGATCTGGGTGTAGTCATATCAGATGACCTAAAGGTGGGTATGCAATGTTAAGTCAGTAGGAAAAGCTAGGGGATACTGGGATGCATAGGGAGGGCATCACAAGTAGAAAAAGGAAGTGGTTATCCTCTATACAGACAGTTGGTGAGACCCCATCTGGAATACTGCGTGCAGTTTTGGAGACCTCATCTACGCAAGGACATAGACAGGATGGAAGCAGTCCAGAGGAGGGCAACTAAAATGGTGCAGGGTCTACATCAGAAACCATATGAAGAGAGACTGAGAGAGCTTAATATGTATACCCTTGATGAAAGGAGGGACGGGGACATGATAGAAACTTTTAAGTACCTCAAGGGAATCAACAAAGTCCAGGAGGGTAGCATCTTTCAGAAAAAGAGATGTGTAAGGACAAGGGGCACAATTTAAAGTTAGAGGGCGGCTCAGGGGTAATGTGAGGAAATTCTTTTCACGGAGAGAGTGGTGGCGATGGAACTGCCTTCCTGGAGAGGTTGTGGGGTCTAAAACAGTGGAGGAATTCAAACATGCATGGGACAGACATAAGGCAATTGTAGTGGGGGGTGGCAGGAAGTAGGCTGTTGGTTAACTAGAATCTGCAGCTTATCCAGTAGGTAGGGAAATGGGCAGACTGGGTGGGCCAAGTGGTCCTTATCTGCCGTCAAAGTCTATGTTTCTGTTTCTATGTTTCAATCGCCTTGCATACATTTGAATTGTACGCATATTATGCTACTAGTATGTTGTATTGAGTACAGTTTATATATTCATACATATATATTGCACATATATTATCAATGTTTTAATGCATATATTCAGTATATTACACATGTACTGTTTATGCATGGCCCATATATAGACTAAATATGTTGCATATATATTTTTACTATGTTCCACATATACTATTAATGTATGTCCAATATAAAGAGTCATAATATTTAATTTCTATTATTCAATATAGTCTACATATTGGAAACTGCATTAAATTCCAAATATACTGAAAGAAGGATGGCAAATAAATGTTATCGGTATATTGCCAATATATTGGGTAAATTCCAAATATACTGAAATAAGGAATCACCATAGAGATATATACATTGGAATTGTTGTTTTTAATGCATCTACAACTGTAGTTCACCTTGTTAGTTACCATGGAATTACATTCACTGGAATTATTGTTATACAGTACAGCTGTAACTCAAAACATACATTTTATACTTACACATAAGACTTATTTCACAAGCTCATGCTTCTTAAGGGCTCAGATCAGTATTTATACCACCCCATTTTGTTTCTCTTTTAGGCCAGGATGAGATCCTACATGTACTTGCTTTATAACTTGTACCTTTCATTTCAATATGTAAGCTAATGTTGTACATTTGAAATTATTGTAGTACTAGTAATTATCATGATTTTGGCTGCTAAAGTGCATTTTCAAAATATGCAAATTAGTTATGCAAAAGTACACTTGGGACCAAACTAAGCATTTACGAAAATATATGTCACATGTATAAGCAATATATGTAACGTACAAAAATATATGTAACATTATAGTGGCATGGTAGTGCCACTCTACAGTAGTTAGGGTTGAGTACCCCATTTAAAGTTAAAGTGTGAAATTTTGCAACTTAATAACATTGCCACTATATGACTGATCTATCTGAAATTTGGCAGGCACAGAGCAGTACCATAGATCTCTGGATCTACCAAGTTTCTTAACGGTCAGATATACGGTTGTTTAGTTATAAAGCACAATAGAAAGTCATATTTACGCTTTTTTGTGTTTTCTTTGCTCGCGCCTGCAGGTCGCACGGTTTGTGCGACTGGTCTGAAACCTTCAGGGAACATGCAGCCGGGGTCCCCGATGTGCCTTTCAAAGAGTTCATGAAAAATATTAAACGGTTCAAAAGTTATTCAAAAAACAAGTTTCCCATTCTAGTCAATGGGTAAAGTTAAAAAGTTCAACAGTGTCGCAAATGCCGTTTTTAGTGTCGCAAATGACTCCTTTAGTGTCGTGGGTCAGCCATTTTTTTTTTCAGCTACTAGTCACAGAAATGCTTGGCATTTAAATTTGGGACCCTCTAGGGACACAATTCTTTTTGTGTTCAGCTAGTCGAGCCCTGAGGATGCTAGCCATGTCTTTTTTGGGGGGGTTAAACACCCCAGAAATATGTTTTTCAAATTTTTGTAAACTGTAGTGTTGCAAAGTAGTGTCGCACTTGCGACACTTTCGTGATTTGGTTTTTTGCCAAAGTGTCGTGATTTGCGACACTACTTTGTGACACTATGCCCCAAACAGTAGGGAATTTTTACCACCCTGCTGCAAAAGAACGGTTTGGTCTTTTGGTCTAAAATTTGGAGGGAAGAAAGCCAACATCCCACAGATGTGCCTTTTCATGGTTTGGTGACAAAATATTACAGGGCTGCAAAGTTACAGCACTCTGAATTTGACTATTTTTCCCATAGACTAACATTACGGCATCCACCGGGCCTTTCGGGGCACGTATCTCAAAAACGCTTTGAGATACGGACTTTTTGTCAGAAAAATGTGTGCAAACAAGCTGAGGTGGTGCAGTATAGGAGAATGGGGTGAGAGTTAGGACCGACGACCCCAACACACACCCCAATGCCTGTTGGTGGGGACAGGGCGGGCTTGGGGTGCAAGATGTGGCAACCCTAACACCGAATTTCCTCGCTTTTGTCATTGTGGAACAACCCTAACTGATACATTAAACAGAGTTTTTTTGCCATGAATATATAAATATATATATATAATAGCTGCATGGTAGTGCAGCTATAGTTAAGGTTGAGTACCTCATTTAAGGTTAAATGGTGAAAATATGCACCTTAATAACTTTGCCACCATTTGATGGATTTGCCTGAAATTTGGCAGACACGGAACAGCTGCATAGATCTTGGGAGCTGCCAAGTTTTGTACTGGTTGGATATACAGTTGCAGAGTTACAATGTGAATTCCATAGCACATTTATGCTTTTTTGTGCATTCTTTGCTCGCGCCTACAGGTCGCACAGTTTGTGCGACCAGTCCAAAATCTTCAGAGAACATGTGGCCAGGGTCCCCGATGTGCCTTTTGAAGTTTACATGAAAAAACATTGAACGGTTCAAAAGTTATTCAAAAACAAGTTTCCCATTATAGTCAATGGGGGAAAGTTAACAAAAAGTTCGACAGTGTCGCAAATGCGGATTTTAGTGTCTCAAATGACCCCAGTAGTGTCACAAATCCACCATTTTTTTACAGTTACTGATCACAGAAATGCTTGGCATTTAAAATTGGGACCCTCTAGGGACACAAATCTTTTTGTGTTTACCTAGTCGAACCCTGAGGATGCTAGGCATGCCTTTATTTTGGGGTTAAACACCCCAGAAATATGTTTTTGAAATTTTGGGGAAAAGTAGTGTCATAAAGTACTGTCACACCTGTGACACTTTCGTGATTTTTTTTGCAAAAGTGTCGTGATTTGCGACACTACTATTCGACACTATGTGGAAAATAACAGGAATTCTTTGCCACCCTGCTGCAAAACACTGGTTTGGTCTTTTGTGCTGAAATTTGGAGGGAAGACAGCCAACATCCCACAGATGTGCCTTTTGCTGGTTCGGTGACAAAATATTGCATGGATGCAAAGTTACGCTGCTCTGAATTTGACACTTTTTCCCATAGACTAATATTGCGGTGTCTGCTGCGCCTTTCAGGGCCCGTATCTCAGAAATGGTGCGAGATACGGACTTTTCGTTGGAAAAATGCGGTAAGTGCAAAACTAGCCAGGAAAGTCATGAATCATATGAAATTAAAAATATTTTTCTACGTCCTACAGTTCCTGAGATATAAGCAATTTAGTATTCTAAGTGATCATTTTCTGCTCCAAGGCCCATTATTATGCATACATTCTTAACATTCACTGTTTTTCTCTATGCAGCTGTTGGGCAAAACCAGGATGTGCGCTTCCGTTACTCTTACAGTTAGTGTTCCCACTTGCATTTCCGAACCCGTTTGCATTAGCATTCCCGCGTACACCACCGTGTCCATTTTGCTTCGCATTTTTGTTTGCGGTTGCGTTTGCGTTACTGTTACAATTTGCGTTTCCACTACTGTTTGTGCTTGTGTTCCGATTTGCACCACCGTTTGCATTACCATTTGCATTTGTAGCCGCCCTTCCATTTGCGTTTGCGTTTGTCTTTCGTTTTGCATCATTGTTGCTGTTATCGTTACCATTTGTGTTTTAAATTATGTTACCGTGACCGTGCAAGTTACGGTTTGCATTTCCATACGCGCTTGCGTTTGGCTTTCCGTTTCTGTTTCCTTTGGCGTTATTGTTGCTGTTACCATTACCACATTATATATATTGCACTTAATTCTCATAGGTAACATCTGTGTTAGGTGGTGTTGTATTAATTCACATCCTTTTATATGCTGATGATGCTGTCCTGTTTACTAGTGATCCAGACCCTAAGGTTCTTGAATCTAGGCTACAAAGTAATTTCGTAGTTGTAGAAAGATGGTTCCATAAGCACAAGTTAGTTATGAACTACAGCAAGACTAAAACTATGCTGTTCTCCAACTCCCAAAATAGGCACAGAACTTACCCTCTTTCTATCACCAATGAAGAGGGCTTTCCCCTGGAGCTAGTTCAGCTCTTTAAATATCTGGGGATTACTATTGACAGTACGATGACCTATGCCTATCACATTGACAACATTGCTAAGGTTGATAACACCTGTATTGGGCTACTTTATAGGCATAAGCAATGTTTGACCCAGAGGCTCTTAATCTGGCCATTCAAAGCTCTCTTGTCTCGCTTATTGATTATGGCTTACCAATCTATGGATCAGCTACTGAACCAACTCTTCACTGCATCATAGTTGCACTTAAAGCATGCCGGCTCCTTACCGGCTCAGCCCATCTGTCCCATACCTGTGACATGCACGCTCAGGTTAACTGGCTCCAATTCAAAGGTAGACTCATGTACCAAACAAGTTTACTGTCCAAAAAAGTAAACTTAGACAAAATGCCCCCAGGAATCCAAAAGCTTATTACCCCCACTGTTAACCGTTGTTGCACCAGAAGCTCTACTAGACAGATTTTTAATATACCCCGCTGTCGCACCTCTCTGGGACAAAGGTTCTTTGCCTACCGTGCCCCGCTATGGATGAACTCTCTGCACCATGACATCACTTCAGCATCCACCTTGGGCTCCTTCAAGGTTAAACTTAAGCAACAGCTAGTTGCTGATGTCAGTTGTGACTGCTTCCAATAACCTTCCTTCTTGTGACCAGCACTTATTCTAACCTTATGCTATCCTGACCTTATGCATAATTGTTCTCAGCAAGTAAATAACTGTTCTAAGTTGCTAATCATTCTCTTTCACATTTCCTCTTGATCCCTTCCACTCTTTTCCCTCATCCCTCTATGGCTTCCCCCCATCCCCCTCCCCGTTATATCTCCTGAGCTCCCTTGCTCACTTTAAAATGCTTTCTCCCATACCTACGCACCTCTGACGAGGCCTCTGGGCTGATGCCATCCCTTATCTTGTTGATTATTAGATATTAAGCAGCATCTGTACTCATTTTCCTGTAAAGGGTTGTTTCATAAGATCCCACCCCCTCTAATATGACCCTTTGAATTCCAGGTTTAAATCAAATATGCACCATGGCATACATTGTACAATGACACATGTATTGGAACTTCTTTTGCTATACACTCTTGTAATGTCTTGTATAATTCCTTGTTTTGTTTGTTCTCTGTCTCATACTTTCCCAATATGTGTTGTTCATCTGACGTGGAACCTATGAAATAAGCTTGTTCTCAAAGGTGTTATCCGAAATTTCAATAAATAAATAAAAATAAATAAAATTATCCTCCGCCCCACAGGATTGAGCCTGGAAGAAACTGGATTTCAAGGAGCACCAACGATTCAAGGCAGCCCCACCCTGGGGGGCAGAAGTCATGGGTCTCTCCAGGTAGGTCTGTGAGTACAGAGCTCCTGGAGGGGATCCGGGGGAGGGGGTTTAGGCCGGGTGAGAGATGCCACAATGAGCGATGTCTGAGAGAGTCCGAAGAATTGGTAAGAGGAGGTAAAATAAGTTAAATAATAAAATATGTATGGCTTCTGTGATGGGGTCTGTGTGTGTTGTACAGTTATGGCTTATATATGTGTGTGTGTGTGTGTGTGTGTGTGTGTGTGTGTGTGTGTGTGTGTGTGGTGTACACGTAAGACTTCTGTGAGGGGGTGTGAGTGTGGTGTATATATAAGACTGTCCTGTGAGTGTGGTGTGCATGTATGACTTCTGTGATGGTGGTGTGAGTGTGGTGTACGTGTATGATTTCTATGATGGGGTGTGAGTATGGTGTACATGTATGTCGTCTGTGATGGTGGTGTGAGTGTGGTGTACATGTATGTCTTCTGTGATGGGGTGTAAGTGTGGTGTACATGTATGACTTCTGTGATGGGGTGTGAATGTGGTGTACGTGTATGGGTTCTGTGATGGGGTGTGAGTGTGGTGTACATGTATGGCTTCTGTGATGGGGTGTGAGTGTGGTGTACGTGTATGGCATCTGTGATGGGGTGTGTGTGTGGTGTACATGTATGACTTCTGTGATGGGGTATGAGTGTGGTGTACATGTATTGTTTCTGTGATGGGGTGTGAGTGTGGTGTACGTGTATGATTTCTATGATGGGGTGTGAGTGTGGTGTACATGTATGACTTCTGTGATGGGGTGTGAGTGTGGTGTACATGCATGGCTTCTGTGATGGGGTGTGATTGTGGTGTACATGCAAGGCTTCTGTGATGAGGTGTGAGTGTGGTGTACATGTATGTTTTCTGTGATGGGCTGTGAGTGTGGTGTACATGTATGACTTCTATGATGGAGTGTGAGTGTGGTGTACATGTATGGCTTCTGTGAAGGGGTACGAGTGTGGTGTACATGTAGTACGTCTGATAAGGGGTATAAGTGTGGTGTAAATAAATGGCTTCTATGATAGGGTGTGAGTAAGTTGTACAGTTATGGCTTGTGTGTATACGTGTGTGTATGTGTGTGTGTGTGTGTGTGTGTGTGTGTGTGTGGTGTACATGTATGACTTCTGTGACGATGTGCACTGAGGATGGTGTGAATGTGATGGGTGTGCATGTGTGGTGTACATGTATGACTTCTGTGATTGGGGTGTGAGTGTGGTGTACATGTATGGTTTCTTTTGTTTTGTTTTTTACTTTCTATTTATGCTCTTCCCACGTCCCCTGTGCTCAGCCTCATCGGGAGATGCCTAGCTTCTGCCCCATTCCTTCCTGCCTGGAGCCCACGGTAGTCCTTCCCCAATGTAGCCTTGGTCCCCCCCAGGCAGGGAAGAGGTGGGGCCTGTACACCTGGAACAATTGCATTTAATAGGGGGTCTACCAATCGGGATAGGCAGGGGACCTCTGGGATCTGTGCTGGTGCTCCATTTTCCTGGATCGTAGGGAGCCATTTTTCTAGGGAGAGACCTGCACCCTGACATCAAGGAAGAGCCCACCTACGTCTGTCTTGCCCCCCCCCATGGCCAAGCACTTGCTGTACCTCAAGCCTCCACCTGAGGTCAGTCGAGCACCTAGCCTCATTCCCTCTCCCTCCCCAGAGAAGGCAAGCGGTCCACGTATGCTCAAGCCTTCTCCCCACTGCTGGCCCGCCAACTCCCCAGGCTGTTTCTAGAACCTGGGTCACAGGTGTCACGAGTGGTAGCGCTACCACTGTGCCGGTGGGCAGGCCACTTATGGCTTCTTTGATGGGTTGAGAGTGTGGTGTACATATTTGGCTTCTGTGATGTAATGTGAGAGTGCAGTACATGTATGACTTCTGTGATGGGGTGTGAAGGTGGTGCACTTGAAAGACTTCTGTGATGTGATGTGGTGTGAGTGTGGTGTACATGTATGGCTTCTGTGATGGGGTGTGAGTGTGGTGTACATGTAAGACTTCTGTGATGGTGTGTGAGTGTAGTGTACATGTATGACTTATGTGACGGGGTGTGAGTGTGGTGTACATGTATGATTTCTGTGACAGTTTGCACTGAGTATGGTGTACATGTATGACTTCTGTAATGGGTGTGTGTGTGTGGTGTACATGTATGGCTTCTTTGATGGGGTGTGAGTATGGTGTATGTGTATGGCTTCTGCAATGGGGTGAGTGTAGTGTACATGTATGATTTCTGTGATGAGGTGTGAGTCTGGTGGGGGGAGAATTCCTGCAGGAGGTAGCGGACTTCGTCATCAACTAGGTATTGGAGTCCCTCAGGTGTTTAATCTTGGGGGACTTAACACCTGGATCGACAACGAAGCCTTGCGTTACAGCCGAAGAAAACTTTTTTATCCTCTTCATGTGAAGAGTTTGCTCTGTTTTTGTCCAACAGGGTGTTGGCTATCCGGTCGGGGATCCTGCCAGTGAGAGAATCGCTTCGCAGTGGCGGGACCGAGAGGTTCAGAGGCACTCCACCTGTCTGGGAAGAGTTTAGGCCAGTGGAGATGTCTGAACTGACTAAGGTGATCTTAGAGCTGAAGCACACTTCTTGTGAACTGGACCTGGCCCAGACGTGGTTCTTAATGGGATGCACAGAGGTTGTTGGCCAGGTGTTTGCCAGGATTGCCGGATGTTTGATGGTGGAAGGGGTATTCCCATTGGCTTTGAAAGAAGTGCTGGTGAGACCCCTTTTTAAGAAGTCTTCCGTTGACTCAGACGTCCTGGTGAATTACCGTCCAATCTTCAATCTGCCTTTTTTGAGCAAGGTTGTGGAGAAATTAGTGGCACAGCAGCTCGAGGATCGCTTCGTGTACTTCAACATCTATGAGTCATTTCAGTCAGGTTTTCAGGCTAGACATAGCACATAAACAGCTCTAGTTAGAGTGCATAATGATCTACTCAGTCTCAGCTCTGTCTTTTCCGTAAAGCCTATAATTTGTCCCCCCCACCCTTCCCTGTCCCGACCTCTATTAAATTGGCAATAGCGCCTCCCATTTAACGCTACCCCTCTAATCTACTGGTATCTGGCTCTTCTAGCCACGCCCCTTGGAACCAATATGTCCTTGCACAACCTGGTCCCTTTCCCCTCCCGTGGCTGACCTCACACTAGTACAGCCACTCTGTGGGCCTGAGTAGCACACACTTGTCACAAACCCCCATTGTTGCCCCTGATCTGGCCCAGCACTCCTCTCAACAAGGCTTCCCTCACTACCCTACTTCACTGCTCCCCAGTGCTGCTGCATTTTGGTTTTTTAAGCTTCTGCCCACTGTGACTTTCTCCTTACACCCCCATCCACTAAGCCTAATTTTGCTTCTCACACTGCTAATACTCCATTTCTGGTTGAGACCTTTGAGCCTGTGCAGAACATTCAAGCTTTACTGCTGCTCCTAAAACAACAAGTGCCCCCGCTTACAAGCTCTACTACTGCATGGTCCCCAAGACCACCTTCCCAGATAGTTTTTTACTTCCTGCACATCCTGTGTCACGACACTGGTAATGCTACATCCTCAATCTCTGTTGGACCTGTCAGCCCACCAACCACTATCCTGTAGCCGAAGACATGGATTCATCTAGCACTAATTTCCTGATAATACTATTAATCACGATCTTTAGCCAATACAAGTCACAAGAACCTTTACAACGAGAACAATGCCATGGAATTATCTTCCTTCATAACATCCACTATGTACCTGGATTAATAACCAGTAACTTCACTCGTACCTCTAAGGTCACTGACTCCACTGTGGCTCATGCTGCACATGCAAGCCAGCCCAGATCCCTGGTACAGCCTGCCTATGGCCACATCGCTAAGCCTTACTGTGTTGCACATCAAAAGGAAACATGGCTCTAACCTACGTCAGCCCCTCACACTGAATTCTAAGCTGCTTAAAGGTTTAGTACTTAGACTCATCTTATTGCTATTACTACTGTCAGGCACTGTGCACCCCAACCTTGGCCCGGTAAGGGCTGCTTCTTCCTCCAATTCTCCCAAGACTGGCACAATTATACTGGCCTCTATCAACATCTGCAGCTTACTAAGTAAGCTAGATATTCTACAAGCCTGGATCATGCAGCAAAATACGGACATTCTATCTGTAGTGGAAACATGGCTCTCCCCAAAGATCCCTGACTCAGCTGTTGATCTACCCGGATAGACCATTTTTCTGCAAGATAGACTTACAAAACGAAGGGGCGGCTGTGCCATTTACATTAAGGAATCTCTCACTGGATATGCACTTCCTATGGACAGCCTAGGTAATGCCTCCCAGGCGTTACCCATTAATGTTCTACTTGGGGCACACAACAAAACTCTAACAATCATGTCCGTCTACATATCACCAAAGGAACATGCCTCTAGCTTCCATAACTTGATGGAGTACTTCAGGACTTTATCACACGACTCTGAGATGATAGTTATGGGTGACTCCAATCTCAACTGGCAAGCCTCTGATGTAGGAACCTTCAAAGATACAATCTCATCTCTCAACCTTACTCAACCTGTCTTATCTCCAACCAGGATCAATTGCAAGACTGGTACTTGTACCGTACTCGACTGGATCTTATCCAACCGCCCGGACTGTATCTCCAATGTTAATGTGCTCCCTGATGCTTTAAGTGATCACTCTCCCATTACCTGTCACTGGTCAAATAAATTCAGCAAACCTCCCTCCAAAATTATTTTCAGCAGGGTACTAAAGTGACGTCACCTTGAGCCCCTGAAACTACACCTCCGTAACATCAACTAGCCGCTACTTGATGCCACAAATGACATAAATGTAGCCCTCGACTACTTCATCAAGCACCTTAATGAAGCCTGTGATATCTATGCTCCTCTCATAAAGATGAAAATCCGTGGCACTTCCAACCCCAGGATATCTAAGTACCTTATTAATCTTATGAACCTATGAGACCACCTTTGGCACCATGCAAGGGCCTCTGACAAGCCAGCTGATGTCCAAGAATACAAAGCTGCCAGGAACAATTGCACCCTGGCAATCAACACAGTAAAAAAGCAAGTATCATAGGTAACAACTTACTCACACCTGGGGGAACAGCAAACATTTCTGGAACAACATCAAAGAAGTAACGGGCAAAGACCATAAGGCTGCACTTACCATGCTCAATATAAATGGAACCCCTGCACTAGACCCTATCAACATAGCCAATGCATTTAATAATGCATTTACGGACCTAAGTAGTGTCCCCCTCCCCCCCCGACTTCTTCGATGACTCTGAGGACCCCGTTAAGGATAAAGATCAATGACCTCTTGGTTCGGTCCCTGACATACCTCCTTTCTATTTCAAGGTGGTACCACAGTTTGTGGTGAAGAAATACCTCGCTAAAGTTCTCAGTAGATCTAGGCATAGCGGTGACTCCCTAGATCTCAAATTCATTGGTCTAACCCTTGACAAAACCTTGGCTCCCCTTACAAAAATCCTGAACTTCTCTCTGAGACTGGTGCAATTCCCCCATATCTGGAAATCACCCTTAGCTACACCCATTCACTAAAGTGGAGATCGTTCTCTTCTCACAAATTATAGACCCATATCAATTCTCTCACCCCTCTCCAAAGCGCTTGAACGCATAGTTGCTGACCAGTTAGTGGATTACATGGACAACTACTCAATACAGTGCCCGCAGCAGCACAGTTTCAGAAAGGGACACAGCACCACTTCAGCTCTGCTTGAGTTCACTGGCTTCATTCACAAATCCCTAGACAAAGGAAGCCTAGTTGGCGCAACATTCATAGACCTTACAAAGGCCTTTGGTACTGTGAAACATGCTCTTCTCCTTAAGCAACTAAACTCCATAGGCCTCTCTGCAGATGCTGTGTCCTGGTTCAAAAGCTATCTCTCTGAAAGCTCACAATGGGTGAGGATAGCCAATGTCATCTCGGACCATCAACCCATCTCCACTGGTGTACCACAGAGCTCCATACTGGGTTCACTTCTCTTTACCGTCTTTCTCAATAACCTCCCTCGTGCTTGTCCAACAAGTCCTTCTCTACGCGGATGATGTGGTCATCTTTAGTAGCAGCACGGACCCTGTACATCTTGAACACCAACTTCAACTTGGCTTCACAGATGTCGAGGACTAGTTCAGTAAGCACAAGCTGATCGTGAACTATAAATAAACTAAAGTTATGTTCAGTGGTATTCGCAACAAACACAGATCCAGCTCCCTAACCATCAAGAGCTCCTCCGGTGTCCCGCTTGAACAAACTCAACATTTTAAGCATCTAGGGGTTACTATGGATAGCTTACCTTCCTTCCCCCAGCATGTTGAGCAAGTTGCCAACACTACCAACAGCAAACTTGGATTATTACACAGACATAAGCATAATCTAACACAGGAAGCCCTTAAACTCACAATCTACAACTCCATCTTATCCACTGTGGACTATGTACTGGCTATCTACGGTGCTGCTTTAACCACTTCCCTCCACAGAATAACAGTGGCACTTAATAAAGCTGGGCGACTTCTCACTGGAGCAACTCGCCTCACCCACACGTACAAACTCCATAAGCAAACAGGCTGGCTTCAACTAATTGGGAGGATCCAATACCAAACCTGTCTACTAACAAAAAAAGCACTCCTTGGTCTTCTGCCTGTTGGAACTACAAACATACTTAACCCATTTTTCAGCACCCAGCACACGCATAGCTCGGTCAATCAACTTCTCGCTGTCCCAAGATGCCGAACCACCCAGGGTCAACGCCCATTTGCTTATAAAGCACCACTCTGGTTTAATGCACTACCTAGTGTTATCACTGCCTTACCAAAATTGGATCCTTTTAAAGCCACTCTACGTCAGCATCTTACAGCAATCAGTTCCTGCAACTGTTTCACCTAATCAGGACATTTCCTCTGCTGCACTGAACAACCCGTGGGCAGCCATTCACCACTCCCTTCACCCCCCTGACCACTGCCACCTGCCCCACTCCTTCTTACTCCCAGCCTCTCACCTCTCTACCCCTCCCCACCCTCCACCTTCCTCCCTCCTCTTCACTGTCAGTTACCTTACCCTCATCGAATTTCTGTACACTTTGACAAAGCTCACGGGCTACTTCCTCTGATAAGGCCTACTGTAACTTCCTACCTAACTATGTTTTTTTGCATTGCTTAAGTCATCTTAAATTGTTAAAACATTTGTAATACCTACCTCTGTATGTCTGTCACTCCTTCCACTGATGTGGAACCTTTGTAAAAGAGCTGTTTGTGCTCAAAAGTATTGTAAACGGAGAACTAATAAATAAATAAAGAGCTAGAGGAGACAGGTTAGTTGTTGTGCTCCTCGATCTCTCCTCAGCATTTGACACTGTGGACCACGTTGTGCTTCTTTTTTATTTATTCTTTCTGTTTATCCTCATCCTCCACTGAGCGGATCCCTGTGATCCCCCGGCCGCCGACACCCGCACTCCCTGGGCCCAGTCTCTCACCCCCACAGAGCCAGCCTTTACTCGCTCACACTACTCTGTATGCAGGATCCTCTTGGCTACCGGGGAGGGGGTACTAGGCATGGCCATCAGCCACCAAGATCGCACTCTGCCATTTTCCACCTGGTTTTTCCTGCCCCGGAGAACTGGACGTGCAATGACGTCCAGATACATACGTGCCAACGCCTGCCGCACTCCCCCCCCCATTCTGCTGCTTGCTGCTGTAGTGCTTTTGGCCTCCACTGGTTACCGTTACAGAATGCTGCAGTGCCCCAACTCTCCCCAGAGGAAGGAGTGCAGTCATGGGATGCTCGATCCTTCCTCTCCACTGCCAACCCCTGGCAGCCCGAGTCCATTCCCTAACCCAGGTCGCCGGTGTGGTGCGAGGTGTAGCATCCAGCACCTCAACCCTCTTCGCCACCGGGCCAGTGACCATGTTGTGCTTCTTGACTGGCTCTGTGAGTTTTGTGGACTTGCAGGTACTGTCATCAGGTGGTTTGAGTCCTATCTTTCGGACAGGGTGCAGCGGGTGGTGATGGGGAATTTCTCCTCCTCCATAATGCCTTTGTCCTGTGGAGTACCGCAGGGCTCGATCTTGTTGCCAGTGTTGTTCGTGGTATATATGCTGCCCCTGGATGAGATCATTAGACAATACAGTGTGGAGATTCACTGCTATGCAGATGATACCCAGCTGTATTTGTCTTTTGCCCCCGAAACATCCAGAACAGTCGACGTGCTTAACAACTGTTTGGCTAAAATCAATGATTTGATGACTTCCAGCTGGCTGAGACTTAACTCGGCCAAGAAGGATGTACTAGTGATCGAGCCTGGTCGTGGACATGATGGATTGACACTGGGAGCAGACACAGACCTTGTCCTGGGGTCTGCTCCACTCGTGGCATCCTTGAGGTGCGAAATCTTGGCGTGATCCTGGATAGCAGATTGCCCTTTGAAGATCAGGTGTCATCTGTGGTCAAAAGTGATTTTACCACTTACAGAACATTGCCAGGATTAAGCCCCTCATTCCACCTGAGGATCTGCTGACTCTGGTGCATGCTTTTGTTACCTCTAGGCTCGACTACTGTAACTCTCTGTACTTTGGGATCATGGGAGGGACCCTTTCCAGACTGCAGATGAAGATCACAGTAGTCAGGTTGTTGATGGGCCTTTCGAGGTCCACTCATGTAACCGTGGTCCAGCATGCCCTGCACTGGCTGCCGGTCAGGTGGAGAGTCCTTTTCAAAGTGAGTTTACTTACCTACAAAGCCCTATATGGATCAGGTCCTGGTCACCTGTATTAGCTCCTGTCAACGGTGACCTCTGCTTGCTCCCTTCACTCTTCTTCCCAGGGTTCGGCTCAGGACCTCAGGAGACCATGATTTTATTGTCTCTGGGCTGACCCTGTGGAATTCATTTCCACTTGCTGTCTGGGAGGCCCCCTCAATTGAGGTGTTCAAGCACATGCTGAAGGCCCACCTTTCTAGTCTAGCTTTCGTAGGTTGCTGAATTCCATCTGTTATGTCCAGCTTGCTTTTCGGCAATATATTACGATTTCTGGGAATCTCATTGTATTTTAACTGTGTCTTTTTACTGTATGGAGTTTTAAGGCACTCAGAGCCCCCGGGAATGAGCGCCCTACAAATAAAATTGCCTTGCCTATATGTATGACTTCAGTGATGGGGTTTGTGTGATGTACATGTATAATTTCTGTGATGTACTACGTACTGTGTCAGCATGAAGGTATGGACAGTGCAAATGTACTTTGTAGGACCTGGCATGTGCAGTACACCTGGTAAGTGTGCTTGGTAAAATGTGAAAAGGTGCACATGTTAAGGTGACATGCCTTCCTTGTTGTCTTGCTGCCATGGTCACTCACCTTTGCTGGCTGCTGTGTGCTGGGGAGTGGTGCTATGTGTTATACCTGCTGTTAATGGGCTGTGGGTTGTGTGCTCATGCCCATGTGTTATGGCAGGGTCTGTGTTGGGCCCGGTACAGCCTCCCTGTTTGTTATACCTCTGTGTATGTCTCTGATATATTGCAATTCAGTCTTCTTTATTTGAACCTCAGTTTTCAGCTCCTGGGCTGTGCTGTTCTCATCTGTGGCACGTAGCCTATCCTGTTCCATCTGCCAGGCCTTGTGGCATTACCAAGGCCGTACACTACACTGCCTCAGTGCTACCTCAAGGTCAGTACACTGCTGTGTCAACCCCGTCTTCACTAACCCTGTGTGTCCTTGGTGGATAGGCTCTTGCCCCTGCTGTTTTCACTGTGGTGTGTGTAGGCTGTGACCATGTTGGTGCAGTGCGTACCATCTTTGTTTGTTACTCACACAACTTTAGGCCAGTTGATTCAGGAACACAGTGGTGGCAGACAGCAGCAAGTCTTTCTCTTTTAGTCCCACTCTCACCAGTCTTCTTAGCAATAGGAGCAGGGGATGGCACCAGTGGTAGTCTGTCCAGGTCCTGCAGGTCAGGGTCAGGGTGGCGACTGGGACTTTCTAACACACATACACACACACACAGACACAACTAACATATACACTCTCTCTCTCTCTCTCTCTCTCTCTTTCTCTCTCTCCAAGATCATAACAAAGAAGTCCACACAGCAGACCCAGCAGGGAAGAAACTCCAAACACAAAAGACAGCTTATAATATTAATAATAATATTTTATTTATATTGCACCTTTCAAAAGCCAAGGCGCATTCCAATAAAATGAGATACAGTACAAATACAAAAACAACAATACAAAAAGATATTATAAAACGCACACAGCAAATTAATAAGCAGTCAGACAATAAGCCCTTTCCCACAAAAAGGATTTGAGAGCTTGTTTAAAGCTCCCCACGATCGTACACTCCCTTATTCGACGGGGTAGAGAATTCCAAAGGGAGGGGACAGCAAACATAAAAGCCCCAGCTGATTTTAATATTACCCTAGGAATCTCTAGCAACCCCTCGTCGGCTGAGCGGAGCGATCTCACAAGGTGGTAAGGGATCAGTAGTTCTTTCAGTTTGATAACTATGCAGAGCCACCGCAAACCACACAGTCCAAATGAGTAAACAGTTGGGCTCAATACAAATCACTCTGATGTAGGCAACAGGTGCACTGGTCCAGAAACATTTATTAAAGCATAAGTAAATTAAAAGCCAGGCAGGAATGAAAACAATGGCTTCCTTGCCTTGCTCCAGGTCACTAATCAGCAACAGTCATTGTCTCCTCTCCTCTCAAAACATATACTAAAGGGGCTACTTTACATAACACCCATATGTTACACCCCACAACCCTTTGTAGTTCAGCCGTCAATGCTCATTCTCAGGAAGGGGCCTTAAGGAAATGTGAACTAAGTGACCACCTATGACACCCATCAATAGAGGGCACCAAAAGCACAGTTTCTTCCTCCCCAAAATAATTTTTTCCCCTGCTGTGTGAGTCATGAAAACAAACATAAACATGTATACATCTGATGCTTGGGTTGTGCTGGGGGAGTGGAGGTGAAGTCTTGGGTCCGTCTTGTGCCGGTCCCTGCTCGTGACTAAGACTTTTTTTTTTCATTAAAAACAGGGAAATCTGTCTGTACTCTTGGATCTGCTGTCTGAATCTTGCACCGTACATTCAGCAGCAGCCAACTGTATTATAGCACCTGTATTGGCAGGCAGCAAGAATCCCTTAATGTGCCCTCTCTATGCCCAACAGTTCTGTATTTTCATTGCCAACAGAAAGAAAAGCACAGATAGAGTAGGAGCCAAGAGAGTAGGAGAGTGGTTGGCAACAGTTTCGACAGCAGCACGCACTGTGGAAGAACAAAGCAAGGAGCAGAAGTAAGTGGGCAACTCACCGACTCAACGAAGTTCTTGTCAGTGGTGGCGGACTAGAGTGGCTTGGACTGTAAGGTGCTGATGGGTGCCAGAGTAGCTGTGGACCATACACATGGTTCATCCATGTCAACGGAAGGGATAGGGCATCCAGGCCATCGATCTGCTCTTGGCGGCGGTACTCACTGTGCTGGGATCTAAAATCTGAGAAGCGGGAGTGGTCGAGAGGGGAGTCGGGTGGGCCAGAGACACAAAAGAAAGTTGGGACAGAGCAGCAGAACTGGGATGTGGTCTGCAAAAGCCAGGGCGGCAGCAGCAGCAGTAACTTTTACTCTGAGGTGAGAAATCTAGCAGTGAGCTCAGCTGAGCTAAAAAAATAAATTGTTGTTTTGTTCTTATTCCCACTTCTGATTTCCCGCGGCTCCCCCACATGGATATACTGGCTTGCTTCAGTCTGATGGTAATAGGACTAATCTGAAATCCAGCTCCAACTCGCCAATTAGGTAACACGTTAGAACAGTGCTACAATAATAGCACAGAGAAAGAGCGCAGTCTGGAGAGCACTCCCATGGACAGCAATAGGGGTTTAATAGCACTATGCAGTAAGTGCTCCCCAGGTCGCTGTCTGTGGTGCTAGGGAATAGCTGAGGAGTAGAGGATTTCAGGAGGTATGCTGAACTGCTTCCATGGTGGGGAGAATAAGGTATGGAATAGCCTGGCAGACTGGTGTTGGAGACCATGGTTCTAATCCTCATCTCCCTTCATTGCTGGACTTCTTTTTTTTTTTTTTTTTACAATGGACCGTGGAAACAGTATTCCATGGCCTCACACATCTGTCTTTCCCCGTGATCCGCACCCCCCCTTGGCGTGGTGTGAGAATATTTTAGTTTGGCGGGTGCAGGGGCAGAACCCCCCCCACAACGGGGTGGGGTGGGGGGGAAGTGCCCCTCATATAAAAATACATTAAAACAGTGTGCTGGTGCTCTGTGGTGCAGCGGCATTCTGTCCTGCCGCTGTGGTGGAAAGTGCTGTCAATACAGCGCTGTAGTGGATGGCGCTGTTATTGGCAGTGCTCTTCTGACCCAGTGCCTTTTAGTTATTTACCCAAATAATGCAGTGATTCTAGGCAGGTCAGCTGGGTTAAAGTATCACCATTAAAGTTCTGAAAGTAAAGCTGACTGTATATCTTCGCTGACTGTATATAGTGCGCATCTTTGACAAGGTTCAGCTCTGGCTATGCACAAATCACTTGTTCCGCAATTCCAAGAAGACCGTCTCCATGACCTTTGGCACAAGGCAGAGACTCTCTCAGCTCCCCTCCCTTCCCTTCTTTCTACACCCTAGATGGGACTCCGCTGGAGGACACCACCTCCTTTAGATACCTCAGGGTCTGGCTTGACCAGCACCTCGACCTTGCTGGACATGTGGATGCCGTGCTCAGGAAACTGCACCCCAAGTCAGGTGCCCTGTACAGAAATCATGAATGCATTCCACTGCCTGCCTGTTGAGCCCTAGTCCAGAAAATGATCCTACCAGTTTTCCACTACGGTGATGTAGTCTACAGTGCTGCTCCCATGTCTTCCTTAGCGAGACTGGACACTCTCTTCCATTCCTTCTGTTTCACCTTCAACTGCTCTCCTCTCACCCACCACTGTGTCCTGTATCAGTCTCTTTCTTTCCCCTCTCTTGATGACAGATGCTGTTCCCACTGTGCCAGTTTCTTATCTAAATTCTGGTTTGGCTCTCAACCCTTTTACTTCTCCTCCTCCTCTCGTCTCTTTCCCTTACACCTTCCCCCTTCCACTGCCTCCAAAGTTACATCTCGCAGATCCTGGCTGTTCCTCATACATTTCCTGCTGCTGGCCAGGCTGCATTTTCTCACCATTTCCCTAAACTGTGGAATTTCCTTCCCTCCTCCAGCTGCCACTTCCACCACCTGCCTTTTTCTGCCTCCCACAAAATTTCGTCCACTCCACGTGTAACTGCTCTTCATTCCTGTGTATTTTCGTTTGTCTTACTGTGACAAGGTACCTTTGTAAATGAGCCTATGGCTCAAAGGTTTTCCAAACTGCTGTTTAAATAAATAAATAAAAATTCCTCTTTCAGTAGTATTAGTCTTCACCACAGTTTTGCACTAAAAATGGTGTAATGCTGTTCTGAAATATTGGTGACGTACCATTTATCTGTTTGCTATCTGTATTTGTTTGCTTGTGTTGTTGATCATGCTGTAATTATGCTTGCTTGTTCCCAGCCCCCCCAGATGCACCTAGAAATGAACAGTTGCTGCTCAGTGTGCTCTCTTGTTAAAACTTTTCAAATAAATAAATCAAATATAGTTTATAGACTAGTCCACCGACCGACGATATGGAGAGCCACCCTTTATTATGCCCCTGTGTCATGGAACAATCCTCTTCCTTCATGAACTGACTAAATCCAGTATTGTGTTTCACTACATACTGTACATCAGCACTTATTACATAGATACATAGACAGTGTCGGCAGATAAGGGCCTATGACCCACCCAGTCAGCCCATTTGAGCTTGTAAGTTCAGTTTATGTTTTCCTAGAAGTCTGTTGCCCCTTACCCCTGACCTCCAGAATTCCTTTATGTCTATCCCATGCATTCTTAAATCCCGTGATTATTTCAGCCCCCACCACTTCCTCTGGCAGGGTGTTCCACTTGTCCACCACCCGTTCTGTGAAGAAATTCTTCTTTACGTTTCCTCTGAATCATCCTCCCTCCAACTTCATCCCATGACCTCTAGTCCTGGAACATCTTTTTCACTTAAAAATAGTGTATTCCTGCACCCTGTTCCTCCATGTAAGATACTTGTATGTCTCTATCATATCCCTCTCTCCTCCTCTCCTCCAGGGAGTACATGTTCAGTTCCTTCAACCTGTCCTCATAGGACTTGTGATACAATCCATGCACCATCTTTGTTGCCCTCCTCTGAACCTTCTCTACCCTGTCTATGTCCTTACGTAGGTAAGGTCTCCAGAACTGCACACTGTACTCCAGGTGGGGCCTCACTAGTGTCTTGTATAGCGGAATTATGACCTCCCTTTTCCTGCTGGTGATGCCCCTGCCTGTGCATTCCAGCATCCTATTTGCTTTACCTGCTGCCTTGT
The DNA here is from genome assembly GCA_016271365.2 of Neoceratodus forsteri. Lineage (NCBI taxonomy): Eukaryota > Metazoa > Chordata > Ceratodontiformes > Ceratodontidae > Neoceratodus > Neoceratodus forsteri. Next base: position 1,158,215,161 of record CM057451.1, read on the forward strand.
CACACTGTTTCCCTACCTTGAGGTCATCAGAGATGATAACTCCAAGATCCCTTTCCTGATTGGTGTATGCTATATCCTCACCCCCCAACTGATGTATTGTGCCAGGGTTTTTGTGCCCCATATGCATTATCTTGCACTTCTTTGAATTGAATTTCAACTGCCAAACCCCTGACCATTCTTCAAGTTTCTGCAGGTCCCTTCTCTTTCTGTCTATACCCTCTGGTGTGTCTGCTCTGTTACAGAGCTTTGTGTCATCAGCAAACAGTGAAATTCTGCCTTCTAGGTCCTGTGCAATGTCACTGATGAAGATGTTGAATAGGACCGGTCCCAGCACTGATCCCTGTGGTACCCCACTGGTCACTTTTCCCTCTGTGGCGTGACAGCCATTTACCACCACCCTCTGTGTCCTGCCGCCCAGCCAGTTACCTACCCACCACACTACTGTCCTGCCCACACCCATATTCCCCAGTTTGTGTAACAGTCTTCTATGTGGCACAGTGTCAAAGGCCTTGCTGAAATCCAGATAGGCCATGTCCACTGCTCTCCCCTGATCCACCTCCCTAGTCACCCAGTCAAAAAATTCAATGAGGTTGGTCTGACATGACCTCCCCCTGGTGAAACCATGCTGCCTTGGGTCCTGTAGTCCATTGACAACCAGATGTTCCACCAATCTCTCCTTCAGTAGTGCTTCCATGATCTTCCCCACTATCTATGTGAGGCTGACTGGTCTGTAGTTCCCTGCTTCCTCTTTGTTCCCACTTTTGTATAAGGGGACTACATCTGCTGTCCTCCAGTCTTTGGGTACCTCCCCTGTTTCCAGTGATTGGCTAAACAGGATAGCCAGAGGTTCAGCCACCACCTCTCTTAGTTCTTTAAGGACCCTGGGGTGCACCCCATCTGGCCCCACTGTTTTGCATAATGTCATGAGAGGCTGCAAATGGCTCCTTTTACATCATTCGTAAAAACAAATGTTGCTACCATCGAACTACAGTGCCCCTCTGCACTGTACTCTTCATGCTCCAAGTTTAACTATTAGCGTGATGATGTCAGCAACGCAAGAAAGTACAGCAGCAACATTTTCTTTGCTTTCATTTATTTACAGATTAAAGATAATAAGTGTGTCTCAAAAACTAAATACAACGTGTTGAATCATGGGAAAAAAAAAGAGAAAATATTCACTGTTTTTTTTAACCTATGGAAATTGCTAACTGCCATTATGATTGTCATTTTTTGGGTGGGGGGGATGACAATTTAAGTAAAACATTTTTTGGGGGGGGGGCGTCATTTGCAGGTTCCCCTAGGGGTGCCATGTATCCTAGGGCCAGCCCTGCTCATTCTTGAAGGTGCCAACAAACCATCAAACATCAAACAAACCCAAGAGTACAGTCCATTTTTGGCACTAGCCTGCAGGCTGTCGACAAAAGGTGTTTAAAGGTGTAAGCATGTGCGGGCCCTGTGACGTGTGGAAAATTGATTTTGGTTTCAGGATCCCCAGTCTTGGGAGGAGTAAAAGGTGCTTGGCTAATTGCTGTTTAACTTAGGAGGATTCAGATGGAGTTGTGCAACTTCTGTGTGTCACTACATGATTGGCTGCATTTACTCTCTGGTGCGGAAGGGGAGCTTTTCTGTGTCAGCTACTTCAAACGGTGCTTTGCACTTGTCTGCAAAATTGGGGGTGCATTGGCACTTGGCACACCTAGCTTCTAATGCCTGGTAGTACACTGCCCACCCTTCCTCACCAGAGGAAGAAAGCATTTTCTCAGATGGTTTATCCTGCTCCCCATCGATGGCTCTGGACTTGTTCACAGACCCAGGCTGGCAGACTGGAAAAGTGGTAGTCCTACTGCTACACTGACAGACCTTTTCAAGTTATCTGTAATAGCGGAATAGATTACATAAGTGAAAAGGCATGACAGGGTGTGCTTTGTGCTGGGTTAATAGCAATGGGGCTTGCAGTATAGCCAAGAGTTTAAAGTAATGAGTTGCGAATGAGCTTGGTACATCCAACTCTCCTGGGTTTGATTCTCACAACCTCCACTTGCATACTGTGTGACTCTGAGTAAGCCACTTAATCTCCCCAGTGCTCCGGGGTCACCCTGGAAAACAGGCCCTTGTGCCTAGCGGGCCTCATCAGTTTACCAAAGAATAAAAAGTCTGAGAGTTTCCAATGCCTGAGAAGTGCTGTTTTCCCAGCACAAAGTACACCCTGCCATGCCGTATTGCAATTATAAAATGGATGCAGTAGGATAAGTGGGGGATAGGTCTTTTCAGATGCTTTAGAATCTCACCAGATCTGTATTGAATTTATTTTTGTCTATTCTCTATTTTCATTACTGTACTATAATTACTGTATATTCTCCCTATTATATATAGTGTAGATTATTCTGAAGTACAGTGTATATATTGTTCATCAATTATGCCACTTCAGTTGTATCTCTTTTCTTTCCTACTGTGCCCAATCTACTGTCCATAATTATACTGTGTGCTGTACTATCCAGGACCTTGTAAATGAGCTTGCTCAGTGGAACGTCATCCTGGTGAAATAAATTTGAATTGAATTATCCTGCTCCCCTTGGATGGCTCCCAGCTTATTCTTGAACTCAGGCTGGCAGCATGGCCAGTGGTAGCCCTTCTGCTACACTGACAGACCTTTTCGAGTAAACCATAATAGGAGAATAGATTACATAAGCAAAAAAGCATCGCAGGATGTGCTTTGTGCTGGGAAAATGGAGCCCTGCGGCAAGATAGTGAGCCATCCGTTCTTTCCAGAACAGGTGTCCTTCCCCAAATGGAGCCTCCATGAACAACAGTGCAGGGCTCACAAATGGAGCCCTGCAGCAAGATAGTCAACTGCCCCTCCCACCCTAGGCCATCCCTAGATTTATAGGTAACAGCTTTCACATGCCCACCCATGTGATCACTCTGTCTACATTCTAACTCTCCATTTGCATGTTATACTGTTTGATCACTAGGAGTCACTATTGAGCTTTAATCCTCCTCCCTATCTTCTGTGAATTCTTAACTACTCTAATCTCCTCAGATCTAGCCCTTCTTGGCCACTAACCCTAATTCTATCCCCCACTACTGACATTTCTCAGTCTTTCCCCTTCTCCTCCCTCCTGACTGTCAAACCTCTGACCCTGTATAGCAAAGTCAGGTACCCTAGCCATTACGTTATCCACAAGGTACAACTTTACTTTAAGTTATCAGACTTATACCCCATGATCACCCACCCCTTAACCTCCTCAGGTGATTGCCACCCCAACCCTCCCTGCACACCATCTCGGCTCCAGCTCAGACCCTAATAAACATTGATCCCCTCCCGTACAGTTATCAGATGTATACCTCAGGGTCACTCACCCTTAACCTCCTCAGGTGACTGCCACACCCCACCCCACACACCCATACCACATCAGCTCCTGCTCAGTCCCTGGTAAGCATCGGACACCCACATCATGCCTGCTTTCCATACCTTGATTAGACCCCTACCCAATAATGTGGCCCTCAAAAGATCTAGCCCTGCTTGTAATACTGTTAATGCTCACGTGCCCCCCCCTCAATTCCTGAAGGCCTCAAATTCTCATCTGTCCCTTCTTTTCACTCCTAACAGTCATTCTGCAGGCTGCTGGTACCACAAGTGTAACACCTGCCCAGTCCTCTAGGTCCACCAAGTCTGGCTGTCTCACCACACACCGCTTCAACTCTCCCACTCTCCTTCATTTACCTCACCTCTCCTCACCGCTATTACTTACAAAGGTGAGTAAGCCCTCTAAACATAGAGCAAGAAAGCGAGTTGTGCTCACAACAGAGGGAGGTGAACCTTACAATTGTCTTTGGTTTGTAGCAGATATTCTGCAGGTGGAGGCTACTTCTAACTGAAAGGTGAAATAAGGAACTTAGAATTATCAGGAAAAAACAGTCTTGTTACAATTCATAAGATTTTCAGTGCAGAAAGAGTTTAAAGCACAGCTGACTTATTTTGGGGCTGACTGCTTTCAGAGCACAAACCACCAGGCTGTTTTGGGGCTGGGGAGGTTTACCTGTGTCTGACTTGGATGTCTGGATTTTTCTCTATTTGATTAGCAGGGGATTTTCTCTGTCAAATTGTTGTGTACGGTATCTTGCTAACAGGAAGGCACTCATCGCAGCGGTGGGTCAGAGCTCTTAGCTGATTGTGTTTGTGAGGGCACAGTTTAGGCCCAACCCTTCCCACCCTCACCCCACCCACCCCTGGAAATACTTCCTTTATACCTGGGGTTCTGACATCATTTCCTCAGGAGTGCAAGGTGCATATCAATGTCATATCCTCTCTAGCACACAGCACTGACAATATAAGCATACACATTGTATAATATATATATTTCTATATAACAAACCAATCACACACACAAACACACACACACACACACACACACACACACACACAAAAGTACATAATCATGTGGGGAGTAATGCAATGTAATGGCTGTGGGGCAGCAGTCTTCCGGGAGTCTTTCTGGAGGCTGAGATGCTGCTCTATTTGCAGACAGCTCTCTGCCCTGAGGGAGGAATTTGCCTGTCTTCAGGCCACACTGGACAGCAGTAAGGGAACCTTCCCCCAGGCCAGACTGGATGGTAGGAAGGGAACCTTTCCCATCCAGGGAGCACCAGAGCCACCACCACTACCTCAGAGGTTGCAAAGAAAGCACAGCAGTTGGACCACAGTGGGCTCAGGGAGGGTGAGGAAGGTGGAACAGAGGCACACCCAGTCAGTTGTTCCACCCACAATCCATACACCATTCTGGTAGCACAGCTCCCTATGGATGCACCCACAGAGGAGATTAAGGAGGCTGAGGACACCTGTCACAAGGGAGGCCCGCAGGAAGGAGGCAGAGGACACCACAAGGAAAAGAAGCAGCTCCTGGAGGGGGACTCAATTATTAGGGGGATAGAACTGGGGGGAGCAGGGAAAACTGAAGTAAGGTGCCTGCCTGGTGCCATGGCTTGGAAGGACAGGAAGCGCATCCTCAGGATCATGAGAACAGCAGCACGGGAGTCTGAGCTGGATGTCATTGTCCACCTAGGGACAAATGACTTGGCTCAACATGAGATCAGAGCAGTGTAGAAGGACTTTGTAGAACGAGGGAGGGGCCTAAGACAAGTAGCACACACAGTATCCTTCTCAGAGGTGCTGCCTGTCAATGGCATGAGTGAGGCAAGGGTACTTTGCACCATGCAGTTTAATGAATGATTGAAAAAATGGTGTGGAGCACAGGGGTTTGGCTTCATTGGGGACTGGGGTTGCACCTGGAGGGACACCAGCCTATACTGGCAGGATGGTCTGCATCTGTCCAGGAAGGGAACAAGTCTTTTGAGCAATCGGTTTAAATGCTTCATTGGCAAGCTTTTAAACTAGTCAAGGGGGGAGGCACTGATAAGCAGCAGGAAAATTCCAGCAACTCTCCCTATAAATCAGGGTACTAAATGAGAAAAAGACCAAGGTAGAAAGGTCAGTGGGGGATGCTGCAACAGAAGGTAAAGCCTTCAAGAAATGGAAAGCAATGAAGACCAATGCCCATAGTCTGAGTAACAAGCTTCCTGAACTAGTGGCCTTGATGGAGGAGGAACATCTGGATATCGTGGCAGTCACAAAAACATGGTTCACACAAAAAAAAGACTGGGATGTAAACATACCAGGATACACTATCTACAGGAGGGATAGAGAGGGTAAAAGAGGAGGAAGAGGAGTAGCTCTTTACATAAGGGATGGAATCAAAGCAACAGAACAAAAGGAAAACAGGGAGGAGAAGAAGCACTGTGGGTAAATTTAGAGACTGGCAATGGTACCACAATCTGCACAGGGGTTGTATACAGACCCCCTTCTCAGGGGGAGGAAATGGACAAGGAAATGATAGAAAGTATACTTAGTATGGCAGAAAAAGGAGAGATATTGCTGATGGGTGATCTGAATATGCCAGATGTTAACTGGAGTGCAGTTACAGCAGCCACTTCGAAGAGTGGGGTTATTCTAGATGCCCTATAGGGGCATGCCTTAGACAACTAGTATTGGAGCCCACTCGAGAGGGAGCAATCTTAGATCTGGTTCTCTCAAATGGAGATGAAGAGAGGATCACAGATGTAGAAGTGGGTAGCCATCTGGGAACTAGTGACCATCGAACAGTATGGTTCACAATAAACACAGCAATAGAGTCAAGCCATACAAAGGCAAAGGTACCGGACTTTAGGAGGGCTTAATTTGCTAAAATGGGTGAGTGCCTAAGGAATACACTAGCAAATGGGCAGGAAGGAGGGGTGGAAGAACAATGGGGAATAATAAAAACTGCCATCACAGAGGTAACAAGCCTCTGTGTGAAGCAAATAAACAAAACTAAACGATGTACGAAACCACTATGGTTCTCAAAGGAAGTGGCTGTGAAGGTTCAAGAGAAAAAGAAAGTTTTCAGGAAGCACAAGAAATCATAGAAGGAGCAGGACAGAGAATTGTATCAGTTAAAGCAAAAGGAAGCTGGGAAGGCAGTCAGAACAGCAAAGGCCCAAACCGAGGAAAAGATAGCCTACTCAGTTAAGAAGGGGGATAAAACCTTTTATAGGTACATCAGGGAGCGAAGAAAGACCAAGGGAGGGATAGTGAGGCTTAATAAAGGGGAGGAGGGTGGGCAGAGGATGACTGTGAAAAGGCAGAGATACTAAACAAATATTTTTGCTCAGTATTTACAAATGAAGAGGGGAAGTACATAAAACAAACAGTAGTAACACTCTGGATACAGAAGTTGATACCAGCCCATTTACAGAAGAAAGGGTTCTGAAAGAACTCTTAAAACTGAAGGTGGACAAAGCAATGGGACCTGAAGGGATTCGTCCCAGAATTCTAAAAGAACTAAAGGTAGAATTAGTGACACCACTGACTACCCTGTTTAACAAATCATGGGAGGATGGGGTGGTACCCAAGGACCGGAGGAGGGCAAATTTGATTCCCCTTCACAAAAGCGGGAGCAAGGTAGAAGCAGGAAACTACAGACCTGTTACATAGAAACATAGACTTTGACGGCAGATAAGGACCGCTAGGCCCATCTAGTCTGCCCATTTCCCTACCTACAGGATAGGCAGCAGATCCTAGTTAACCAACAGCCTATTTCTTCCTACCCCCCACAAGAATTGCCTTATGTCTGTCCCATGCATTCTTGAATTCTCCCACAGTTTTAGACCCCACAACTTCCTCAGGAAGGCTGTTCCATGCATCCACTACCCTCTCTGTGAAATAATACTTCCTCACATTGCCCCTGAACTGCCCTCCTTCTATCTTTAAATTGTGTCCCTTGTTCTTGCAAGTCTCTTTTTCTGAAAAATGCTACCCTCTTGGACTTTGTTGATTCCACTGAGGTACTTAAAAGTTTCTATCATGTCCCCCCTCTCCGTTCTTTCCTCAAGGCATACATATTAAGCTCCTTTAGTCTCTCCTCATACGGCTTCTCTTGCAGACCCTGCACCATTTTAGTAACCCTCCTCTGGACTGCCTCTATCCTGTCTATGTCCTTGCGGAGATGGGGTCTCCAGAACTGGACACAGTACTCCAGATGGGGTCTCACCAACTGTCTGTACAGAGGGATAACAACTTCTTGTTTTCTGCTGCTGATGCCTCTCCCTATACATCCCAGTATACCCCCAGCCCTCCCTACTGCCTTCTCACATTGCTTGCTAACCTTAAGGTCATCTGATATGATTACCCCAGGTCCCTTTCCTTTTTTGTTGTTGTTACTACCTCCCCACCCATTGTGTATTCTTCCCCTGGGTTCTTGTTTCCCAGGTGCATTATTTTGCACTTCTTTGCATTGAATCCTAGCTGCCATACTTCTGACCATTCCTCCAACCTTGCCAAGTCCCTTTTCATCCTTTCCACACCTCCTTGTGTATCAACCCTGTTGCAGATTTTTGTGTCATCTGCAAAAGGCATACTTTTCCTTCCAGTCCCTCTGCAATGTCACTGATGAAGACATTAAAAAGGACTGGACCCAATACTGAACCCTGCGGTACCCCACTAGTAACCCCCCTTTCTTCAGAATGGACTCCATTTACAATTAACTTCTGTGTCCTGTTGTCCAGCCAATGTTTTACCCAGGCTACCACCCTGGGTCCCACTCCCAGGCTGGTTAATTTGACTATTAATCTTTTGTGTGGGACTGTGTCAAATGCCTTGCTAAAGTCTAGGTAGGCCATGTCCACAGCCCCTCCCTGGTCTACTACTTTGGTCACCCAGTCAAAGAAATCTATTAGATTCATCTTACATGACCTTCCTGCTGTGAACCCATGCTGCCTTGGGTCCTGTGCTCCACTGGCCTCTAGGTACTCGACTATTCTTTCCTTCAGAAGTGACTCCATCACTTTCCCTACCACAGAGGTCAGGCTGACAGGTCTGTAGTTTCCCGCCTCTGTCTTGGACCCACTTTTGTGAAGGGGAATCACATCTGCCTTCCTCCAGTCCTCGGGTACCACACCATCCTCCCATGATTTCTTAAAAAGAGTAGCCAGTGGTTTCACTAGTTCCTCCCTTAATTCTTCTAGAATTGTGGGGTGAATTACATCAGGACCCATTGCTTTGTCCACCTTCAGTTTTAGGAGTTCTTGCAGAACCCTTTCTTCTGTGAAAGGACTGGGATCGCCCCCCCTATCAAGAGTGCTTCTGTTAATTGGATTAGGCACTTCCCCCTCCTCTTTTGTGAATACTGAGCAGAAATATTCGTTCAATATTCCTGCTTTTTCACTGTCCCCCTCTGCCCACCCACTGTTCATTCTATTCAGCCTCACTATCCCTCCCTTTGTCTTTCTATGCTCGCTGATGTACCTATAAAAGGTTTTATCCCCCTTCTTAACTGAGTTGGCTATCTTTTCCTCAGTTTGGGCCTTTGCTATTCTGACTTCCTCCTGCTTCCTTCTGCCTTAACTGGTACAGCTCTCTGTCCTGCTCCTTCTGTGTTTCCTTATACTTCCGGAATGCTATCTTTTCTTCCTGACTTTCACAGCCACCTCTTTTGAGAACCATAGTGGCTTTTCTTTTATTTTGATTTGTTCATTTGCTTCACACAAGGCTTGTTGCCTCTGTGATGGCAGTTTGATAATTCCCCATTGTTGCTCCACCCTCCTTCTAGCCTGTTTGCTAGTGCTTTTCTGAGGCACTCTTCCATCTTGCCAAAGTCAGCCCTCCTAAAGTCCAGTACCCTCACTTTTGTATGGCTTGACTCTGTAGCTGAGTTTAACGTGAACCACACTGTTTGATGGTCACTTGTCCCCAGATGGCAACCCACTTCTAGATCTGAGATCCTCTCACTGCCCCCATTTGAGAGTACGAGTTCTAAGATTGCTCCCTCACGAGTGGGTTCCGAAACTAGCTGTCTAATGCCTGCCACCTGTAGGGCATCAAGAATGGCCCTGCTCTTGGATGTGGCTGCAGCAAATGTGCTCCAGTTAAGATCTGGCATATTCAGGTCTCCCATCAACAGTATCTCCCCTTTCTCTGCCATTCTAAGAATGCCTTCTATCATATCCTTGTCCATTCCTTCCCCCTGACATGGGGGTCTGTACACAACCCCTGTGCGGATTGTGGTGCCCTTTCCAGTCTCCAAGGTGACCCACAGTGCCTCCTCTCCTCCCTGTTTACTGTTTTGTTCAGTTGCTTTTATCCCTTCCTTTACATAGAGAGCTACTCCTCCCCCTCTTCTCCATGCCTGTCTCTCCTGTAGGTTATGTACCCTGGTATGTTAACATCCCAGTCATGGTTCTCTGTGTACCATGTTTCTGTGACTGCTACGATATCCAGGCATCCCTCTTCCATTAAGGCCATCAGCTCAGGGAGCTTGTTGCCCAGACTATGGGCATTGGTACTCATTACCCTCCATTTCCTGATGGCCTTACTCCCTTTTGCCCCATCCCTGTCCTTCTTGCCTTTGTCACTTTCTTCATTTACCCCTGCCCCTCTCCCTATCGACACCTCTATGTTGGTGTTTGCCTCATTTACTACCATGATTGTTTGGGGGGGCTAGGATTTTCCTTCTCCTTTCCAGTGCCTCCCCCTTTGGCTAGTTTAAAAGCTTGCCAATGAAGCATTTAAACCTATCACCTAGGATCCTGGTTCCCCTCCCGGACAGATGCAGCCCATCATGCCAGTATAGGCTTGCATCACTCCAGGTGGACCCCCAGTCCCCAATGAAGCCAAATACCTGAGCTCCACACCAGTTTTTCAACACTGATTGAATCCCATGGTGCGGAACACCCTAGCCTCTCCTATGCCATAGATGGGTAGCACCTCCGAGAAGGTTCCCGTGCGTGTTACTTGACTAAGGCCCCTCCCCAATCCACAAACTCTTCCTGCACTTCTCTAATCCCTTTCTTAGCCAGGCCATTTGTCCCTAGGTGGACAATGACATCCAGCTCCCTCCCCTGTGCAGCTGCTCCGGCAATCCTGAGGATTCGCTTCCTGTCCCTGCAAGCCATGGCACCAGGCAGGCACCTTCCCCTCCCTCTCCCTTCCTCCCCAGCTCTACCTTCCTAACAATGGAGCCCCCACCAGGAGTTGTTTCCTTCCCTGCAGGGTCCCCACACCCTCCTGTGGGTCTCCTTTGTGGAGTTCCCACATCCTCCTTGGTCTCCACTGTGGGTGCCTCCATAGAGGAACCACACTTTGCCAGAATGGCATAGGAATTATGGAGAGGTACAATGGGAGGATGCGCCTCTGTTCCACCACCCTCACCCTCCCTGAGCCCACTGTGGTCCAACCGCTTCTTTCTTAGCAACCTCTGAGGCAGCGGCAGTGGCACTGGTGGTCCCTGGATGGAAGAGGAGGTCCCACAAATCCTGGCCAACTCAGCCTGGAGATGAGCAACCCTCCCTCAACCCAGAGGTGCCTGCAGTTGGGACAACACCGCATCCTCCAGAACATCTCCCAGAAGACTGCTACTCCACAGCCACTACACTGCACCACTCCTATGTCTTATTTCTGGCCCCTTAACTGTTTGCAATCCTTACTCTTTCCTCTGTTTTTTTTCTCTCTCTCCTTACTTTCTGTCTGTGTGCCCTTTAAGCTCCTGATTGTCCTGTTCTGAGACAAGAATATCCTATATTTTGCAGTAGACCACTTACTTGCTCAGAGGCAGACCTCCAGCAGCTAGAGGGGGCCAAAGAGCTACTCTTGCCCTTCTAGGATGGTGGGTCCTTGGTGGTTCTATGATCACTCACTTCCTGCAACTAAACAGGAAGTTTCTGGTGTCAGTCAAATTCTGTGCCTATAAAAATAGAACTAGCTTAGGTTGGGGGGCTGGAGGGGAGGGAAGGAGGGCAATATAGTCCCAGCAGAGAAGTTCAGTTAGTTTAACCTCAGTGGTAAGGAAAATGATGGAATCACTTCTGAAGGAAAGAATTGTCAAGTATCTAGAAGCCAGAGGGGCACAGAACCCAAGGCAGCATGGATTCACAGCAGGAAGGTCATGCCAGACAAATCTGATAGATTTCTTTGACTGGGTGACCAAAGTAATAGCTCAGGGAGGGGCTGTGGACATGGCCTAACTAGACTTTAGCAAGGCATTTGACACAGTCCCACACAAAAGATTAATATACAAGTTAGCTAGCCTGGGAGTGGGTCCCAAGATGACAGCCTGGGTAAAAAAATTGGCTGGAGAATAGGACACAGAGAGTAATAATAAATGGAGTCCACTCTGAAGAAAGGGGGGTTACTAGTGGGCTACCGCAGGGTTCAGTATTAGGACCGGTCCTCTTCAATGTCTTTATAAGCGACATTGCAGAAGGACTGGAAGGAAAAGTATGTCTCTAAGCAGATGACACAAAGATCTGCAACAGATTTGATGCACAAGGTGGGGTAGAAAGGATGAAAAGGGACTTGGCAAGGTTAGAGGAATGGTCAAATGTATGGCAGCTTAGAGTCAATGCTAAGAAGTGCAAGGTAATGCACCTGGGAAACAAAAACCCAGGGGAAGAGTACACAATGGGGGTGAGATACTAGCAACAACAAAAATAGAAAGGGACCTGAAGGTAGTCATATCAGATGAACTAAAGGTGGGCAAGCAATGTGAGAGGGCAGCAAGGAGGGCTGGGGGGATACTGGGATGCATAGGGAGAGGCATCACCAGTAGAAAACAGGAAGTTATTATCCCTCTGTACAGACAGCTGGTCAGACCCCATCTGGAGTATTGTGTGCAGTTCTGGAGAACCAGTCTTCTAAAGACACAGACAGGATGGAAGCTGTCCAGAGAAGGGCACTCAAATGGTGCAGGGTCTGCACCGAAGACATATGAAGAGAGACTTAAGGAGCTTAATATGTATAGCCTCGAGGAAAGGAGGGAGAGGGGGGACATGATAGAAACTTTCAAGTACCTCAAGGGAATCAACAAAGTCCAAGAGGGTAGCCTCTTTCAAAAAAAGAGATGTGCAAAAACAAGGGGGCACAATTTGAAGATGGGGGGTGGCTCAGAGGTAATTTAAGGAAGTATTTTTTTATAGAGAGGGCTGTGTTTGCATGGAATGGCCTTCCGGAGGAGGTTGTGGAGTCAAAAACAGTGGTGGAATTCAAGCATGCATGGGACAGTCATAAGGCAATTCTAGGGGGTGGGGGTAGGAAGAAGTAGGCTGCTGGTTAACTTGGATCTGCAGCTTATCCAGTAGGCAGGGAAATGGGCAGACTGGGTGGGCCAAGCGGTCCTTATCTGCCATCAAATTCTATGTTTCACCCATCTCAAATTGCTTAGGTACTTTTTAATTCGGAACATCCTACTTCTTCTGCTGTTGTTAGGCAACATACACCCCAGCCCTGGAATTGTGCTGCAGCCTCAATTTAGCACTAGTAACCCTGGTGGTCTCAAGCTTGCTTCTGTTAACATTTACAGCTTTCTACCAAAACTTGACCTTTTTCAAGCCTGATGTACTAGCAATAATTGAAATCTGTCTCTTCCCCAAAATACCTGACACTGCCATCTCCCTGGATGGGTACATTCTATTTAGAGAGGATAGGCTAGGTAAAAGGGGGGGGGGGTTGTGCCATTTACCTGTTAGACTTGTTACAGTGCCATGCCCTTCTGAAATTATCTGGGAACAGTGCCCAGGCCCTTGCAGTAAAAATAGCTCTAGGTAAAAATGGCAAGACACTCACCTTTCTTTCTGTATATATCCTCTCTGTGGGACCTTGTCAAAGCATTCAATATGATAATTGAATACATCTCCAACCTGCCCAATTGCTCTGAAGTTGTTGAGTTAGATTACTTTAACATTAACTGGCTTGCACCAGAAGCAGACCCCCTACGAGGATGCAGTCGCCACCATAAACCTCACCCAGCTAGTCTCTACCCCAACCAGATTCAGCTATAAGACTGGTAATAGCTCACAGCTTGACCTGATATTTACCAACCACCTGAAGAGGATCAGGGACACTGTAGTCTTATCAGACTTGCTCAGTGACCACTCTCCTGTCATCTGTCATTGGTCAAACAGATCCCCCAAACTTCCCACAAAGCCGTCCTACCAGCATACCGTTAAGAGAGGACAGTTTAAGCAGCCTCAGGCCTATCTCCTGCAATGTGACTGGTCACCAATTGGCTTGGCCAATAGCATACATCAAGCTCTGGATTACTTTATTACCATATTTAACATGGCCTGTGATATTTTCACCCATATTAGAAAACAGAAATTCAAAGGCGTTAGCAAACCCTAAATCACTACCTTCCTCCTAAACCTTATGGCCTCATGTAACCACCTCTGGTACAAAGCCTGTGCTATGGGTAAACCAGCTGATTGGCAGATCTACAAGGCTGCAAGTAACGCTTGTACCTTAGAGACCCACCTAGTCAAAACTGCCCACTTTAAAGAAATTATGTCAAATGTCCACTACAGGGCCCCTGTTTGGTTTAATGCACTCCTAGCCACCATCACTAGCACACCCAAGATTGCCCATTTCAAAGTCGCTCTCTGCAACCACCTCCTCAATGTGATACTCAGTGATACTCCCTCTGTGTAACTGCTTGGTGAGGCCACACCTCGAGTACTGCGTGCAGTTTTGGAGGCCACATTTAAAGAGGGATATTAAACTCCTGAAGAGAGTCCAGAGGAGGGCAACCAAAATAATTTGGGGCTTTGGGGACAGGACCTATGGGGAGAGGCTCGAAGAGCTAAATATGTACACATTGGAAAAGAGAAGGGACCTGGGAGACATGATAGAGGTCTTCAGGTACATGAAGGGGGTAAATAGGGGAGGGGCAGTCAGGGTGCTTTGAAGGAAGGAGGAGGGGGCAACTAGAGGGCATGGGTGGAAGCTGGAGGGGGGAAGATTCAGGGGAGAAAGGAGGAAGTGCTACTTCACTGAGAGGGTGGTGGAGCCATAGAATGCACTACTCGGGATTGATGGAGGCAGAGATAGTGGAGGAGTTCAAGAAGGGGTGGGACAGGTACAGGGGAAGGGTTCTGGAAGCAAAATCCAATGCAGCGAGAATATCTGGAACTGGGAAGGGAGAAGCCAGAGAAGGCGAGAGGGTAGCAAGATCAGCTCCCTGGTTGGGGGCTGACCAAATGAGCAGACATGAAAGACCGTTAGGCCTATTCTGCTGGCATTTTAGTATTTTAGTATGTTAGCATGTCCACACCTGTAACTGCAACTAGCCTATGCTCTCATGCCCACAATGACCCAAGCTTCAGACAAATTCCATTATGGACTGCAACCTATTACAACAATGTCTGGACCATGAATATGATGGACTATACTGTAACAGATGCTCGCTCATGTTAACAATGTTTTTCTGCTATTCTTATGTACATATCTGTATCCATAACTGTATATAATGTCTGTAAACAATGTCTGTAGCCCATTCATGATGGCTATTTCCTTTGTAAATTGTACTCTGTCTATTTTTATTTTGTCCTCCATGTGACGAGGTACCGTGGTAAATGAGCCATCTGGCTCAAAGGTTGTAAATCCAATATTTCAAATAAATAAAATAAATAAATAAATTCCTGACTGGGTTGAAGATGGCCCTGTCCCAGTTGTCATGGAGAAGGAGTTTAAATGCAAGGATCTGTTCTAGTCTGTCATTTTCTGTCTCTTCTCTGTTTGGCTGCCCAACCAAAGTTTCTTGTGAGACTTAGGACTTGGTCACCCAGATGGTCTTGCAATTCTCTACCGCTTGCTATCTCTCTACCCTTACTTGCTGTTCTGTCTTTTCTTCCCCTTTGCATATCTGCAGGTATTAAAATATATGTGAATCTTTTTATAGAAATGTAATTGATACTGGGATCCCTTTGTTTAAAACTGAATATTGTTATACTGTTGAAATGATTGCAAAGCTAAAACTGTACATAGTTATACTGTTGAAATGATTGCAAAGCTATTTGGAACTCAAGGGGTTAACCTGAAATGCAATTTTTAAGCATTTTGCAGAAGATGTAAACATGAGGTCAGTTCTGGGTCACAGTGTTCTTTTTGCAGCACCTGCTGAAATTGACAATAGCATTGGAAACTTACAAGAACAGTGTGTGCGAATCATGCTGTTTTCTTAACGAGCTCCTGCACAGACTTATAAAAAGAGCTACAATGTTTTGCAAGTGCGAGAGAGACAGAGACAGACCGAGATTTGAAACTGAGAAGAAAAAGGACTCTGCTTTCTATGTTTGTACTGCCATTGTAAACAGTTATTCTGAACAATTTAATTGTTTTTATTTTACTGTTAATAATAAAACTCTTCCTGTGAATTTTTCAGCTACTCCTGGTTTTCCTGTGCTTCCTGACCTGTGCCTCAATGACAGATGGTGTCATCTTGACAATCGGACTCAGGCGGTAGCATTTCACAAGGCCCTTTCCTCCCCCCTAAACATCTCCCGTGGAGTTCCCCAGGGATCCACTCTTGGACCTCTACTCTTCTCCCTCTTCCTAAATGATATTCCCACCATGTCCCGGCATAGCTGCACTCTTATGTACGCAGATGACCTTGTTCTCTACTCTGGGTCAAAATCGGTTGCTGCCATCAACTCCACTCACACTAATGACTTCCAATTCCTGCAGACCTGGCTCTCTAGCAACCACCAAGTCCTAAACCTAGAAAAAACCTGTGCTATGCTATTCGGATCCTCTAAGAAACTGTCTGCCCCTGCGAACAGGCTCTGGGTTCAATACCTTGATGGCTCCCTCATCTCAAACACTGAGTCCTTCAAGTACCTTGGGGTCACTTTAGATCCCACACTTGACCTGTCTCAACATGTCAATATGGTGAGCCGTGCCGTCAATGCTAAAATTGGCGGAGCTTATCGTGTGCACCACTCCCTCACTCCTTCCGCTAGACTTTCTGTTGCGAGAGGTATTCTCTTCACCTCAGCTCCACATGCTCTGCCCTCCTCTTGCTGCAAACTCTGCTACACTCCACAAATGGTACACTGTCTACAACAACATCTGTAGATTCGCCTTAACTGCCCCACGCCTACCCATCATTGTCTCTTTACGCTTGGCTTAAATTGGCTGTCACCTAAGGCTATTCGAGCCTACTCCCTGGGCTGCTTTATCGACTCCCTGTCTAGACCTCCTGCGCTGTCTATCTTGCCAACCTCCTGACTCCTGCCTCACACACCAGTACCTCAGGTCTTCCTCTGTCCCCATGCTCTCCACTAGACCTTGCATGACAAAATGGGTGAACAGGCATTTGACCATTTTGCTCCCAAATTCTGAACTCACTCCCCTTATGGTGAAAACATCATCCTCCCATCGAGAATTTAAAACTGGCTGTTCACCCACCTCCTAGCCTCTGGCCAATGCAAATGCTCTTAATTTGCTTTGTCCCACTGCAGGCTGTCGGGTCTGACCCTGAGTACTACACTAATGTTTTCCCATGCAATATGTTTGTCTAGGTGGCTATGAACCTTGATGTCTTTACTGTCCTCAGCTGTCTTATGGTTACCCTAATTGCTTTATTTTACATCCTTATTATGATCTATGCCTAAAATGTACCCTTATGTAACTATTACTGTGCTAGCCAATGTATATCTTGTTTTGTTCCTGTACACCTATATTATGTCTGTGCATTTCTACATATTGTAATCAATGTCCTGTGCTCTCTCGGGTTGTGCCTGAAAATAGGCAGGTCTGTTGCCTAGTGCACTTACCCGGTTACCAAAAGCTAATAAATAAATAAACCTACATGGGATTTACTCCGTGCATACTCTAAGACAGGAGTTTTGTGTATGAATACTGGACCTAGTATCAGGGAAGCATAGAAGAAAGGTATGGACTGCAGCTGCAAGCCCAGGAGTGGTTACCAGGAGAATGGCAGCCAAACCAGCAGAGACAGAAGTTCAAGCTGAGACTGTACAGCTAGCAACGGTTGTGGAAAAAGAACAGACAGTGACAGAACCTGAAAGCCTGACTGCCTTTTTCAAATGGTGGGCTATACAAAAAAAAGGGATGGAGAAACAGAGAAAAGAAGAGATGTAGTGGCAAGAGCAGTGGTGGCTGGATACCTTGCAGGCTATCAAAGGCAGAGGATCAGGCACAGATCCTGACGAGCAACAGGACCCAGGCAACTTGAAATATATTAAACTTACAAAGTGGTGTCCCTCCGATGATATAAAGCATACCTGACAACTTTTGAAAGGGTTGCCGCAGCCTGCCAGTGGCCAAAGCAGCAATGGGCAATAAGACTGGTACCCTACCTGAAAGGGAAAGTCCAACTTGCTTACAGTGATATGGACACTGCATGGTCAGAAACTATGACCTGGTGAAAGCAAAATCCGGAAAAGGTATATCTCAGGAGAGACCTACAGGCAGAGATTTCGGTCTCTTAAGTATAACTTAGTTGACAATCCTCAAGAAGCCTTCACCAGACTCCGAGAACTCCCGATAAAATGACTCCAACCAGAGGGCAAAACAGTCCCACAGATCATCAGAGTAGCTGCGGTGATGAGCTCAGGCAAAGAAAATCTCAGATGGTGGGGACTCGTTACCTTTTGCTAATTTTGATTCGGACTTGTTTGAGCACAGATCCAAGATCCGGAAGTCCAGCAAAGAAAGACGATGTCTCAAGAAACAGTGGCAACAAAAGACTGATGGACATAAGGGGTTAACATATGAAAACGCTGAAGCTAAACTGATCACTGATTACAATTTTCTTTCAGAACAAGCTAACAATGTTTCTCTTTAGGGTTATTTTAAGCAGCTGGGGGTGAAACCAAAACAGGGTGAACCTATGTTTATAAAATGTAATGAGTTACTCTACAGAATATGGGTTAAACCTCAGACACAGGGCCAGACAGAATAATTGGTTATACCACAAAAGTATAGATCTAAATTGTTACAGATAGCACATTATAGTCCTATGGCTGGCCACTCGGGGAGGGATCGCACCCTTGCCAGACTGCTGTACAGATTTTACTGGCCTGGAATTCATGAAGATGTTGCTACCTATTGCAGTTCCTATGCTGTGTGTCAGAAAGTTGCCCCAGTGACTAAACAAGCATTTGTCAATGCCGAATGTTGATTGTGTTGGTCTGTTGAGCTCGTTCACTGCCCCTCTGTCAATCGCTCAGTCTGTTTCTCCCAGTGCTGCAGGCTGCTCTTTTGTACTGGGCTCCTGCCTGCATTGACAGCTTTTTCTGCCCACTAGGAAATCCGCAGCTGTCCTGACAGAGCTCTGTTGAGGTCGCTCACTTCCCCTCTCTCACTCGCTCATTCTGTTTCTCCTGGCGCTGCAGGCTGCCCTTTTGTACTGGGCTCCTGCCTTTGTTGATTGCTTTTTCTGCCCACAAAGACATCTGCAGCAGTCCTGACACAGGTCTGCTGAGCCTGCTCACTCCCCCTCTGTCACTCGCTTATTCCGTTTCTGCCAGCGCTGCAGGCTGGCCTTTTGCAGTGGGCTCCCACCTGGGTTGCCACCTTTTTCTGCCCACAAAGAAATCCGCAGCTGTCCCAACAGAGCTCCATTGAGGTCACTCACTCCCCTTGTCTCACTCACTCATTCTGTTTCTTCTGGCGCTGCAGGTTGTCCTTTTGTACTGGGCTCCTGCCTCTGTTGGCACCTTTTTCTGCCCACAAAGAAATCTGCAGCAGTCCTGACAAAGTTCCATTGAGCTCACTCACTCCCCCTCTCTCACTCACTCATTCTAGTTTTCCCGCCACTGCGGGCTGCCCTTTTGTACTGGGGCCCTGCGTGCATTGCTGCCCATTTCTGCCCACAAACAAATCTGCAGCAGTCCCAACAGAGCTACGTTGAGCTCACTCACTCCCTCCCTCACTCGCTCGTTCTGTGTCTCCCACCGCTGCAGGCTGCCCTTTTGTACTGGACTTCTGCCTGCATTGGGGTCTTTTTCTGGCCACAAAGAAATCTGAAGCAGTCCTGACAAAACTCCACTGAACTCACTCACTCCCCCTGTCTCACTCACTCATTCTGCTTCTGTCTGTGCTGCAAGCTGGCCTTTTGTGCTGGACTCCTGCCTGCATTGCCACCTCTTTCTGCCCACAAAGAAATCCACAGCAGTCACAATAGAGCTCCTTTGAGCTCGCTCACTACCGCTGTATTACTCACTTGTTCTGTTTCTCTTGGTGCTGCAGGCTGCGCATGTGCACGGGGCTGCTGGCTGCGTTGGCACCTTTGTCTGTCCACAAAGAAATCTGCAGCTGTCCCGACAGAGCTCCATTGAGGTTGCTCAATCTCTCTGTCATGCAGGGGCATAGCTAGGAGGGTTTCCTGGGTGCTCAGAACCCCCCCCTGCTGACCGTGCAACCCTACCCCGCTTCCCGACTGTGCAACCTGGCGCCCCCCCCTTCTTTGCCCACAGCCGATCGTCTTCATCTTCTTGTTCCTCCTACCCGCCGGCCCCCCCAATCCATTTGAGACCTGAGTCACTGACACTCACCGGCAGCATCCACTATTCCAGGCGAGCGACGTCGGACTCGGACCTCAGGTGTCTCTCTGAGCCATGCGGCGCCTGCTTAATCCTACTGGCAGGCAAACAGTTAAAGCCCCTCGTTGGACTGGCGCAAGGCATGCGGGGGAGTCGGGCACCCTCCCAGTCGCGCGCTCGGCTTGGTAGGCAACAGACCTCGTCGCTTTGGCTCTGCATCACGTGAGTGCAGCTTGGCAGTCACATGATGCAGAGCCACCGAGCGCCAAAGAGCGCGACTTGAGCTCATTTAGGGCAGAAGACCCGTGACAGTGGGGAGGCAGCTTGCAATGGGCGCGTGCCTAAGATTTAAATTAATCAGACACAAACACTGAAGTCGGCTGTCGACAAATATACTGTGAACTTGTTTAACTTGACTTGGGCACTGGGGGATCTTGGAGGAGGATTTTCTCAATTAATACTTTGGAGTTGCTTAGGCCTTGTTAGCATCGCGGAGGGGTGGCAGACTCGCCTGAAAGGACCAGGAGGTGCGCAGTGAAGTCAGGGAGGACAAATAATAAATTGAAAATATGCTTGCTGCAACTCTGGGCAAAATATCAATGGGGAAGTAAGGGTCAAGGTTGGAATGATGATGAAAAAATAATTACCACAGTAATTATTTTTTCGTCATCACAGACACAGGGATTATTCAGGTCTGCAGCAGCTGCTGTGAGTCCCGAGGTGAATTTGAAATGGTATGGGGTAAAACTCAGGAGGGATTATAAGTCACTGTTACTAGCATGGTTCAGGTAACATGCACTCTAGTGCTCAGCTGATCACTAAGTGGTTGGAAAAGTACAGAGTAACTTATTTCATCCTGAATTTAAAATAAGTGACTCTGTCATGGCTATGATTGGAATTAAGGTAAAAATAATTACCTCAGGAGGATATTTCTGATGTAACATCATGGCAGTGCTGCAGGTCCTGTGAGGTGAAATGGGGTGGGACAAACAGATTCAGAAGGCATATAAACTGACATGGCTAGGAATTAAGAAAAAAAAAATACCTCAGACAGCCAGGTATTTCCATGACTGCAGTTACTGAGGTGAAAATGGAGCAAATATTTAAACAGGGGAATTAAATAGCTAGGAAATAAGGTAACCTCAGCCAGAGAGATATTTCATGCACTGCAAGCAGTTTCGTGACTGAGGAGAAATGGGGTAAATAACGGATTCAGGGGAAAACTTACGGAAAGACTGACGTAGGAATTAAGGTGGATATTTCAGGTAGCATGTCCAACTCTGTGACTGAGGTGAAATGTGGTAGGCTGTTCCATGCATCCACCACCCTTTCTGTGAAAAAGAACTTCATCACATTACCCCTTAATCGGCCTCCATCTAATCTCATGCTGTGTCCTGTCCTGCAATTTTTCTTATATTGAAACATGTTACACTCTTTCACCTTGTTAATAACCTTTAGGTGTTTGAATGTTTCAATCATGTCACCTCTCTCCTCTCCTTTGCTGTAGGGTAATCTGCCCCCTCATATGTTTTCTGATGCAGATGACCCTACACCATTTTGGTTGCCTTTCTCTGGAATGCCTCAATTTGGTTAATGTCCTTGTGAAGGTATGAGCTGCAATACTAGATGGACCAGTGTCTTGTAAAGAGGGTTATTACCTCCCTCTTCCGACGTGATACCCTACTGATACACCCTAACACCCTAGCCTTACCTACTGATTTAGTGGACTGCTTGGATGATTTCAGGTCATCAGTGATGATGATGCCCAAGTCTCTTCCTTCCCTTGTGACTGCCAGCATCTCCTCCCAGTCTATAGGTGGCTTCAGGGTTTCTCTTCCCTATGTGCATGATCTTGCACTTTTGTATTAAATCCAGTTACCACTCTTCCGACCATTTTACTAGTTTATCCAGATCTCTTCTAATTCTGCCCACCCCATCTGGTTATACTGTGTTGCAGATCTTGGGTGTCATCTGCAAATGGACAAACTTTGCCGCCAGTCCATCTGCAATGTCTGTGATTGAGGGACTGGTGAATAGGAAATAAAAGTGTGGCTGGCTTATGAATTAGCACAGCTAACTGACACAGAACCCAATGAGGTTACTTATATCTGCTGACCACATCACACACAAGTCAAAAACATAAAAGGGTTCTATCTGTGAGCTGTGTGTTACTCTCATGAGACTGCATATGAAAATACAGTCAGGGTGTCGGCTGATCTGTGAGCTGCCTGTGTAATCCATCTCATTCATGGAGTACTGATTAAAATTACACAGGCCCATAAGATTAATGGTGATTTGAATTAAATTATTCCACAACATGCTGGGTGACAATGAGAGTAGTAAAAAATAGCACACAAAGATTATAATTTCACAATACTTTATTCTGGCAGATAAAGACCACTTGGTCCGCCTACCATTTCCAGTGGCTAAGCTGGCAGATCAGTTCTAACAGCATACACTTCTAACCCCTCCATTACTAGAACTGTCTTGCGCCTGTGTCCCTACATTCATTTTCATACCTGACCTCAGGAAGGCCATTCCATGCATCCACCACTCCCTCTATGAAAAATACTTCTCATGTTGCCCTCAGTCACCCTCCTCTGTCTAAATTGTGATTTTCACATTTTGTTCAGAAAGATGCTACCGTGTTGGACTTTGTTCCTTTTAGGCATGAAAGTTTATCTCATGTTTCCCAGTCAGGCTTCTCACACCTAGAGGTTATATTCAGGTCCTAAAGTCTCTGTCTCTCTTCATATTTTGCTGCAAACCATGCACCATGTTAGTTGCCCTCTGGGCTGCCTCCATCCTGTCTTTATGTCCTTGCAGAGATCCCCAGAACTGCACGCAGTACTCAGGATGGGTCTCACCAGCTTTCTGTACATGGATAACAACTTCCTATTTTTTATTGGTGAAGACACTGACTATCTCAAGATCCCCCAGGTCTCCTTACCTTTCCCATTGCCTTAGTCTCAGCATCCAGTTGTCTCTATGCTTATCAACATATTGCTGTCAGTTACTCAGCACATGAATAAATCCTGTAAGATGCTGGGTTATGGATGTCTTTAACTGTATTACAACACCCTGCTTTCTTACTTAAGTTCTTATCTTGTTCTTGCCATCAGTTTTAAGAAGTACTAACACTAAATAATGGAACAGTACTTCTCTGTACAATAAGGATACCCTTCCCATTGCCTTAGTCTCAGCATCCAGTTGTCTCCATGCTTATCAACATATTGCTGTCAGTTACTCAGCACATGAATAAATACAGAAAATCCCTGTAAGATGTTGGGTTACGGATGTCTTTAACTGTATTACAACAACCTGCTTTCTTACTTAAGTTCTTATCTTGTCTTGCAATCAGTTGACAGGCACAGATGATTGGACTTGGCTGGGGCCTTTGGCAGGGTTACAGTTAATATTGTGACGTTTGCTCTGTTTGCAAGGCAAATACATTTAAAGTAATGTGATTGATATTGAAACCATGCATTAAGTAAAACTCTGCTCCTCCATTTCAAAAAGGGACATTGACTTGATCAGTCTCTGAGATGGCAACTACTAAGAAGCGGTTACCAATCAGGCAACTCTTTCTTCATTTGATTTGGAACAAACGACCATTAAGCCTCATCAGAAAGTGGGAGCTCTCAAGGTGTGTCTCTTGTATATTGGAAACGACTGTCTAATCTTTATTAGCAGTCTTTTCTAAAACAACTGAATTATAGTCAGAAAACAGAGTCATGATTCTTATTTGTATAAGAATGATTGTCTTTCTATCTTGTATTGTGCCTCCCACCACTCCATGTTTTCATATTATCATAGGTAGTGTTGCACTTGTCATTAATGACATTAGTCTGAGACAATAAATACATTCAAGCATTGAATGCACTTATTGCTACAATTATTTCATGGCAGGAAATGAAAGGTTCATGTAGTTTCTGCACAGACTTAATCCTGCTGGTCATATGATCTATCTCACTAAAATATTCCCATTACCACCTACTTCACCATTTGCATGTCCCATTGTCTCAATCCCCCAGCAGTTTTGCAATACTGTTATTTGGGAAACAGCATTTGAGCAACACATAAAAAAAAAAACACTTGTCTCATCTCTGCTTTCATTTTCCCATATGCATGAAGAACTTAACAATGCCTTTTGTATTTTTTAGATTCAGGCATTGCAGCAGGCAGTGACAACAGAAGTACTGTTCAAGAAACCTTCTCCAATGAAAACAGCAGTAATAGCATACTAGTGCAAAATGTGCAAAATGAGAGTAGCAGTATGCCAGAGGAGGGCCTTATGATATTGATAGAATCATTGGCACCTCACTCAATGATTCTGAGAAGTATAAATACCTCACTCAGCACTTCAGTCCATCAGCTACTTATATGTTTCCAAAGACAGTGATGCATGCTAAACAAATCATCCTTCCAACACAAATGGTGTATTGAATACCCTTAGCTAGTTTACAGTGAATCGTTGAGGGGTGGCTTGTGTAAGTTTTGTAGCTTGTTTGGCTACAGTGATAGCTTAGGCACTCTTGTCACTAAACCATTAACTAACTGGACAAAAGCAAAGGAGATTCTAAAGAACACTGCAAGAAACAATATCACATGAATGCATTGGAAAAGGCTCAGAATTTTAAAATAACTATGGAAACCCCAGAAAAATCAGTGAGGAGCAAACTTGATGCTAGGTGTGATGCAAGAATTGAACAAAACTGGAAAATATTAGGATCAATAATAGAAACTATACTTGTCTGTGGTCGCCAGAATATAGCTTTACGTGGCCATATTGAGAAAATAGATGATGATAATACCCACAATCCAGGAAACTTTATCTCCCTGTTAAAATTCAGGGTAAATGCTGGAGATACAAGTTTAGCTGAACATTTACAGTTCGGTGGAGAAATGCACAATATCACTCGCCAGATATTCAAAATGAGTTGATAGAGATTATTGTGGGATCAGATTCGAGACAATATAATTAAAGACATAAAAGATGCTGAGTACTACTCTATTCTTGGTGATGAAGTTGCAGATGTAAGTAATATGAAGTTTTGTCTCTGGTACTGCGATATATTGACAAAACTCAAAATATAAGAGAGGACTTCCTAGACTTTGTACCTTGTGAGAGAATAACTGGTGAGGCACTTGCAAAGAACATATTACATAAATTGGTACATTGGAGTCTTGACATTCAAGCATGCCGAGGCCAAGGATATGATGGGGCCTCAAACATGTCCTCAAACGTTCGAGGCACACAAGGTTTAATTTGCCAGCAGAATGAATCCGCTGTTTACGTGCACTGTAATGCGCATTGCCTCAATTTGTGCATAGTGAACTCTTGTCAACACCCTGAAATCCGAACATGCATGATGTGCTTAACCAGTGTTGTAACTTCTTCAATTTCTCACCCAAAAGAAATGAGCTTCTGTTGAAAGTAGTAGGGCGTAATTATCCTGAAGCTAAACGAGTGACATTGCAATCTCTTTGCAGAACAAGATGGGCAATGAGGCATACAGCATATGAGATATTTTATGATTTTTTCATGTATTCTCATTGCACTACATGTCATCAGTAATGGACAGCAATATGCTGATGAGTATGGAGAATGGAACTGGGATGCTGAGACTAAGACATTAGCAAATGGGATCCTTTATTCTATAGAGAATTTCTGTTACATTATTTGCTTCATCACAGTCATGAAGGTACTGAAGTTTGTGCAACCACTGAGTGTAAAACTGCAAAACAGTGCAATTTATATAATTAATGCTTACAACATGATTACCACAGTAGAGGACAGTATAAAGGTAGCTCATCAAGAAATTGAGACTCTCTTCCACAGCTGGTACACTGAGGCATGTAGTGTTTCAGAAAAGGTCAACATTCAACCTGAAATACCACGACTGTTGGGAGAACAGACTCACGAAACAATACTCCTGCAAGTGATCCTGAAAGAGTATTACAAGGAGGGTGATTGCAATTCAATCTGTGATTATCTCCTTGAGGCACTGGCTGTGAAATTTTCAAGAACACAGCAAGTTGCGGCTAAGCTAATGGGCCTTATTCCATCAGTGATTAAATACAATGGTGGAAAAATCAACCTAGATGAAGTTATCAATTTCTATAAAAAAGATATTCCTTCTCCTCAGGTTATAGATGTGGAACTGCTAACATGGAAAACTAAATGACAAAACAATCAAAACCCACCTGATACTGCTGTAGAAGCATTCAGAGCCAGTGATGCATCCTTTTTCCCAAATATATACACTTTCTCAGATACTCTCGTGAATTCCAGTCAGTAGTGCACAATGTGAGCCTTTCAGTGCTCTTCTAGGCTCAAAACTTATGTGAGAAGCACAATGGGAAATGAGAGAATGTCAGGCCTTGCCTTAATGCAGATTCATTATGGAGCTAAAGTAGACACTGATAAAGTGATTGAAAGGTTTGCAGCAAAACATCAAGGCGGATGTTGCTTGTGAATGTGATGTCACAGCAACAAAATGAGAACTAGAGTAAGAAAGCAGGGTCCATTTAAGTAATTTCTTCCTACCAGGCATCTTAAAATACTTTAGTATATTTGCCATTTTGAAGCTGGGAATCCTTATTTTGCATCAATCCAGACTTTAAATACAGAACTAGATTAGAGAAGATAAATCTGATAAAGAAACAAGAGAGCCTGGCAAATAACTATGTGAAGTTGTGGGTTATAGTTGTAGTGTGCATGTTACTTGTTATTCTTACACTTGATGACACCCAGTTGTCAAATAATTCAATCTACCATCTGTATCTGTTCTACTGGTTTGATAATTTTAATGACATTGATAATTACAGAAAGCCAGCCTTGTCTTAATGCACATCCATGTGCAAAAAAAGTGTAAATTGAGGAAGTTGAAAGGTTTGCAACAAAACATCCAGGGCAGTGGTGGTTCTGTGATGGCAGTAACAAAATTAGAACTAGAGTAAGAAAGCTGTGATCCATTAATTTCTTCCAACCCAGCATGATTTTTCTGTTTATTTCCATACTACGTGTTGTTATTTTGAAGCTGGGACTCCTTATTTTGTGTCATTCACAGACTGAAAAAAACTCAACATGAGTACAGAAGATAACCTGATAAACAAACGAGTTCTAGGAAAATAACTATATGTGTTTAATGTGAAAAGTAGTTAATGTAATGTTTGTAGTTAACATTTAAAAACACTCTTAACACCCAGTTGTCAAATGTGTCATTCACTGGTTGCATACTACTTTGATGGGAAAAGCTATGTATCCCATGTGTATCAATATGCGGCGTACATTATAGACAGGCACTTTATATATGTTTTAAATATTTTTAATGAATTACTGTTTAATATGTGAGCTGCACACAAACAATAAACATTTAAAATAAAAAGTACCTGAGTATTATTTATTTTTCCTTAAGAGTAGAGTCATGCATGTAAAAGAGGCAAAGGAGGAAAACAATTAACAGCAACCATACAAACTGCGGACAGTTTTTAAAAGGGGAATACATGCAGTGGGAAAGGTGGAACATAAAGGCCAAGGCAATAGCTGAACAAATAAATTAAATTTGGGGAAATGAAAATTACTCCCCAAAAAAAAGTTTAGAAGGAGCACCTGGCTGAAATACTTGAGATTGCAGGGATGGATGAGAATGATGATTCGAATTTTGAACATTTTGTGACTCAACAATTATTGCCTAAAATGCATGAAAATGCACCATTTAACACCTACATTTTCAAAATTTTCTGGGGGGGCATGCCCCCAAACCCCCCTAGAATTGTTTGGGAAACCCCCCACCACCAAATCCTGGCTACGCCCCTGTCGTGCACTCATTCTATCTGTCCTGGTGCTGCAAGCTGCCCTTCTGTACAGGGCTCCTGCCTGCATTGGCGCCTTTTTCTGCCCACAATGAAATCTGCACCAGTCCTGATAGAATTCCGTTGAGCTCCCTCAGTCCCCCTGTCTCACTTGCTCATACTGTTTCTCCCACCGCTGCAGGCTGGTCTTTTGTACTGGGCCCCTGCCTGCATTCACACCTTTTTCTGTCCACAAAATAATCCGCAGCAGTCCTGACAGTGCTCCAGCGAGTTCGGTCACTCCCTCTCCCTCACTCGCTCTCGCATTCTGTTTCTCTCAGTGCTGCAGGCTGCCCTTTTGTACTGGGCTCTTGCATTGGGGTCTTTTTCTGCCCACAAATAAATCTGCAGCAGTCCCGACAGAGCTCAGTTGAGCTTGGTCACTCCCCCCTCTCACTCGCTCGATCTTAATCTGTCCCAAACACTGATTTCCCACAGCGACCGTGCTATTCTCTGGCAGGAGTGCAAAAACATATGTTAGCCAGGATGTGAAAAATGACAGCTGTACTGCTCATAAGGAGATGTGAAAAAATGCATGGAAACAGTTCAACGCACGCTTGTAACACAGTCATGTTATACAGTTTCGTCACCAAATTTTCAATATAGGAATTTTAGGACTTCTGTTCATGAACAGTGCCACTGTTGACACTGTCCCACATAGAAGATTTATAAATAAGCTGGGTAGGCTCGGGGTGGGTCAGAAGTTGGTCAACTGGATGGCAAACTGGTTGACGGGCAGAAAACAGAGAGTGGTGGTAAATGGTACACAGTCAGAAGAGATGCAAGTCACAAGTGGGGTACCTCAGGGATCAGTCCTGGGGCCAGTCCTCTTCAATATCTTCATTAGTGACCTTGCAGATGGACTAGAGAGTAAGGCTTGTCTGTTTGCAGATGACACCAAGATCTGCAACAGAGTAGATGATCCAGATGGGGTGGGCAGAATGAGAAGAGATCTGGATAAACTAGCAAAATGGTCAGAAGAGTGGCAACTGAGATTTAATGCAAAGAAGTGCAAAATCATGCACATAGGAAAGAGAAACCCTGAAGCCACCTAGAGGCTGGGAGGGAAGTTGCTAGCAGTCACAAAGGAAGAAAGAGACTTGGGCATCATCATCACTGATGACCTGAAATCATCCAAGCAGACCTCTAAAGCAGTAGGTAAGGCAAGGGGGGTGTTAGGGTGTATTAGTAGAGGTATCTCCAAGTCGTAAGAGGGAGGTAATAACTCCTCTTTACAAGACACTGGTTAGGCCCCATCTGGAGTACTGCTCAGTATTGAGGCCACACCTTCACAAGGCGTTAACCAAATTGAGGCAGTCCAGAGAAGGCAACAAAATGGTGCAGGGACTGCATCAGAAGACATATGAGGACAGATTAACAGAGCTGTATACCCTTGAGCAAAGGAGGGAGAGAGGTGATATGATCGAGGCATTCAAACACCTTTAGGGCATTAACAAAGTGAAAGAGTCTAACATGTTTAAATATAAGAAAAATAGCAGGGCAAGAGAACACAGCATGAGATTAGAGGGGGGCCAATTAAGGGGGAATGTGAGGAAATTATTTTTCACAGAAAGGGTGGTGGATGCATGGAATGGCTTACCACAAGAAGTGGTGGCTATGAATACAGTGCAGTGCTTCAACCAGGCATGGTATAGGCATAAGGGAGCAATACAAATGACTATGAATAGATAGGCCACCGACAGAGCAAAGGCCGATGGCACATTTATTAGGTAGAAAAAGAAATGGGCAGACTGGTTGGGCCTTGTGGCTCTTATCTGCCATCAAATTCTATGTTTCTATGTTATTTTCTTAATCTGTCCCGAAAACTGATTTCCCACAGCGACCGCGTTATTCTGCTGTGAAAACTGTGAACTGTGAAAACACATTTCGGTCAGGATGTGAAAAATGACAGCTGTACTGCCCATAAGGAGGTGTGAAAACATGCCACTGTTGAAAATCTGGTGTGACAATATTACAAATCTGCGAAGTTACAAGGGTGCATGGAAAGTGTGCAAAGCACGCTCGTAACACAGTCATTTTATGGAGTATCGTCACCAAATTTTCAATATAGGCATTTTAGGACCTCTACTCATGAACAGTGTCACTGTCATTTTCTTAATCTGCCCCGAACATTAATTTCCCACAGTAACCGCGCTATTCTGTGCTGGAACCGCGAAACACATTTTGGCCAGGATGTGAACAATGACAGCTATACTGTTCACTAGGAGGTGTGAAAAAATGCCAATGTTGAAAATCTGGCATGAAAATATTGCAAATTCGCAAAATTACGAGCGTGCGTAGCAACTGCACAACGCGTGCTTGTAAAACAGTCATTTTTGGGATTTTTTCCACCAAATTTGCAACATAGGCTTTTTGAGAGCCTACCTCATGAACACTGGCACTGTCATTTGATTAATCAGCCCAAAAAGGTGATTCTGCACAGTGACCAAGAAATCACCTTTCGGGGCCGATTAACGCCATGACAGTTGCAGAATTAATGAGGAAGGATCCCAAAAACCCCATGTTGAAAATTTGGTGCAAAAATTCCCAGAAATAACTGAGGTGCCAAAATTCCCAAAAATAACTGAGATATGCATTAAAGTTAGAAAAAAAACATTTATTCCATTATACAGCTTACCGGCATTTCCTCAGTTCGCGGTCGGCTTTGAAGAATGCAGACGTGTTCCCGGTCCACCAAAGAGCATTGTGCTGAGCTCCGGAGGTAAGTATGAGGTGAGGGGGGTGGGGGAGGCAGGGTGCGCAGTGGGTGGGCGCATGTTGTGGGAGGGGGCAGGGAGACCGCCAAGGGACAGTTTCCTTTTTACAGGTTACAAAAAAACAAAAGACATCGCTGGACCGTTTTTTATTTTACAGGGGCATGTGGCACGCTGGGGTGGGCTCCCAGTGTGCCACCGGAGTCTTTCTTTTTGGGGGGGCAGGCTGTAGCTGACGGGGATTGGGCACCCCCCATCGTCACACAACAAAAGGGGGGGTGACATTATGCCGACTGAGATGGGGCACCCGTGGCCGAACAGTATAAGTGGGGGGGTTTACATAGCATGTTGACAGGGAGGGGGCTCCCCCGTTGGCAATAGAAACATTGGAGCACTGAAGATGAAGGGGATTGTTGCCCCCATCGGCAAATAAACACGGTGAAGGGGTTAATATTGTTTGTGAACATGGTGGCAAACTACCGCCATGTTCACAAACAATATCAGTGTGTCTAGATCCTGCTCTGTAATGACGGGTCGCTCCCTCATTGCAGCAAATGGCTTACGCTGCAATAACGAGGCGGCCCCTGATTGCAGTAGCTAAATTTTTACAAGTTGGTGGCACGCTGGCTGAACTAGTGTCAGCAGCAGCATGCCACAGCATTGTGGGAAGCTGGACAAGCCTCCTTACAGACTGTAGGGGCATTACCAACAGTGCCGCCGCCTCCACAACCTGCTTGTGGAGATAGCTGTCGCAATATGTTTCTTGCGCATGCACTCAATCAACTTAAAAAGACAAGGTGCCCCTACCCTTAATAGATGTGTCTTTTGAGAGAATTGAAATGGATGTGGTTGGCCCTTTAGACAAAAGTAAAAAGGGAAATCTATTAATTTTGGTAGTATGTGACTATGCTACTTAATACCCAGAGGCTGCTGCTATACATCCTGTCACAGCCCCAAAAGTTACAGCAGTGCTTGCAAACATTTTCAACAGGGTGGGCATACCAAAAGAGATTATTACTGATCAGGGTAATAATTTTGGTGCTGCATTACTGAAGGAGCTGTACTGACTATTAGTCATCACTGCCATAAGAACCTCCCCTTGTCACCCTCAGACAGACGGTATTGTTGAGCATTTTAATCAAACCCTAAAACACATGTTGTAAATGTTTGTAAAAAGGGAAGGGAAGACTGGGACCAATACTTAACCTTACCTGCTTTTTGCTTACAGAGAAGTGCCACAGGCATCTACAAGTTTTTCATTATTTGAAATGCTGTATGGTAGAGAACCTTGAGGGCAACTAGATGTAATAAAAGGAACATGGGAAGATAACCCCCATCAAAACAATCTATTATGTCTTATGTGTGCGCCCTGAGAAAGAAGCTGGCAAAATATGTTGAAATTACCCATGGTAACACAGAAGGAGGCCCCAAACCAGCAGAAGGTGTGTTATGACCTTGGGGTAAAAGAAAAAGGTTTTGAGCCAGGTAAAATGTCTTGCTACTGTTACCCACAACAGAAAAACTGTTAATGAAGTGGCAAGGGCCTTATAAAGTGCTTAGACGTACTGACACAGTTAACGATGAGCTTGATACTGCTGATAGGAAAAATCCTACTCAACAAATGTACTGAACAAACACCAAAAGCTGCTTTGCTTGTTTTACCAGAAACTGATAAAGATATTGATGTAGCTTATAGTAGACTGGAACAAACTGGAACTGCTGATGCTGTAAAGTTGAATGTTTCCTTAACCTCTGAACAAATTGCAGAAATTTGTAACTTGCTAAAGACATTTAACAGTACTTTTACCACAGCACCAGGCTGAGCAAAAGGGGTCAAGCACGTAATAGTGACAAGGAATACTCGCCCTATTAGACAAAAGACATACATATTACCAGAGTGGTTAAGAGCAGACGTGGTTAAGAACATACAAAAAATGGAAGATTTGGGTATCATAGAAGAGTCGAGAAGTGCTTGGTCATCTCCCATGGTAATTGTAAACAAAAAAAAGGGGGGGGGTGTAATAATATGTCTTGATTTTAGGAAACTTAATCAAGTGTCAGAATTTGACAGTTATCCTGTGCCCGGGTCAATGTCAATTCGCTCCTGACAATACGCGCCGCGACAACTCGCTCCCGACAACTCGTATTCACGACAGTTTGCTCCTGTACTCTCCTGGCCCGCATCTTTTTCACCCCCATGCCTAATAGCACTGAATGTCACTTTTCTGAGCTTGCTACAGAGGTAGGGATATTATAAGAAAATTCATTGGAGGTTGTTAACCTGAATTAGAAATGCTAGAATCGCTTCTGCGTGTTGAACACTTTACTTAATTTAAATATCTCCCACTGATTTCTGCTGCTTTTACTGTTTCTGAATATTGAAACTCACACCGATATTTGGAGCCCCAAACCTTGTGCTGCACAGCTCCACCTGCTGACCTGTTCGTCCTAGCTCTACTGTGAGTAGTGCTTCCTGACTCAGCTCCCTCGGGCCAGTGACCATGACTGTAGCCCACCCCCCCCACACACACACATATTACCATTAGCAGCCACCCGACACAACTGCATTGCTCACCTCAGTCCTGTGTCCCGTCCCATTCCCATGGTCGTGCCGGCTGCTGCATTCAATCCCACTCTCTGCCTATATTTGCTGCTCATGCGCTCAATGCTTAGCTTGTGTGTATTCTGTCTCATATCTCTGCTCAGGATTGGGAAAGCAGAGATGGGACAGGAAGCCTTCAAACCACAAACAGTGCAATCCGCATTTGCACAGAGAGTAATTATTGAAACTTGAAATTGAAATTGGGATATTGAAACTCACTTCGATATTTGGAGCCCCAAACCTTTGCTGCACAGCTCCACCTGCCGACATTTGCACAGAGAGTAATTAAGACAGAGAGCATATAGAGTATTGTCAGAGATGCATTTTACGGAGCAGCAGCATGGCAACTTTATTTATGTGTGCACTGTGAGAATTTTCATCAACAAATCTGAATGCCCACGCACTAATGCTAATTTCTGAGCTTGCAACAGAGGTAGGGACATTATAAGAAAACTCAATGTTAACCTGCCATGCCCAGCCACCGTGCTTATAGCATGCCAGCTAGCACAACTACTGCCACGTTCACCTCGGTTAAATTAATTGGCTGGTACAGGGATGGTTGTGTTTTTATTTCTTATTTAACAGAGTTTCTCTGTATATCATGGCAGTGCAGCAGCTTTAGGGCAGATGTGTGGTGAATTCTGGATGAGGAAGATGCTGATTTCTGAGGCTATCTGATACACTGGAAGGAACTATGGGAGCGAAAAACTGAGAAGCGATTTGTCATCGGGAGTGAGTTGTCAGGAGCGTATTGCCGGGAGCGAGCTGTCGCGGTGCGTATTGTCGGGAGTGAATTGACGGGCTCCCCCTGTGCTCAGAATAAATGATTTGGTAGACAGACTTGGGAGTGCCAAATATATCACTGCCCTCGATTTCACTAAGGGTCACTGGCAAATCCCTCTAGCTAAAGAATCCAGAGATAAAACTGCATTTGCCAATCCTGTACGATTCTATCATTTCACAGCCATGCTGTTTGGTTTACATGGCGCTCCTACTACATTCCAATGGTAATTATATCCTCTCACACTGGTTATTGTGCTGCATCCAAGGGATGAGCCAGGGAACTATCGGCCAGTCAGTCTGATGTCCACAGTGGGTAAGCTCATGGAGACGATACTAAAAGAAAGGCTGGTGGCATTTCTGGAGGGCAATGACCTGCAGTTCGGGAGGCAGCACGGGTCCATCTCAGGGAGATCCTGCCAATCCAGTCTTATACAGTACTATGACTGGGAGATGAGGGAGCTGGATAGGAGCCATGCTGTGGATGTCCTGTACTGTCCTTATACAGTGCTATGACTGGGTGACGAGTGAGCTGGGTGGGGGCCATGTTGTGGATGTGCTGTTCTGTCCTTATACAGTTCTATGACTGGGTGATGAGGGAACCGGATAGGAGCCATGCTGTGGATGTGCTGTACTTGGATTTCAGCGAGGCCTTTGATTCAGTGCCTCATGGGTGACTAGGGGAGAAGTTGTCTGGGGTGGGAGTAGGGACAAAGATGGCATGTTGGATCTCAAACTGGCCATGGGGTAGACTACAAAGGGTGGTGGGGGGGAGTCTTGGAGCCTAGATCTGTGATGACCAGGGTGCATTAGGGCTTGGTGCTGGGTCTGGTGCTGTTTGGGCTGCTCATCTCAGACATGGTGCAGGGGGTGGTGAGAGGATTAGCCTGTTCACTGATGACACCAAAATAGGTACAGAAGTAGATGATGAAGCGGGATGTATGTTACCACAGAGAAACTTGACCAAGCTGGAGGAATGATCAGATAAGTGGCAGCTGGGGTTCAATCTTATAAAATACAAGGTGTGCATTTGAGGCTAGGAACCCAAGGAGAGGATACTGGCTGGGGGATGAAGCTGGGGATCACCAAGGAGAAAAAGGACCTGAGGGTATTGATAACAGCGAACGTGAACAATACTGCCCAATGCAGGAGAGTGGCGGTGAAGGCAAACAAGATGCTAGGGTGCATAGCATGGGGATTCACGTCCAGGTGCAGGGAGGTGATCTTGCCCCTCTACAGGCAGAGATGCAGTGAAGTAAAATTCCACCCGCGAAGTGGTCGCGAAGTGGCCACTTTGTGTTAGTGTTCTGCTACACAAAGTACCCATTTTTAAACCCTCACTTTGCCACTTCGCATTGTAATTATGGCTTTGTGTTGTGCACTCTGCCTTATTCCACTTTAAGGTAGAATAAGAATTCACAGGCAGCCCACACACGTCGCATGACTTACACAGTGTAGGTCACATGTTTCAGGCAGGCAGGCAGGAGGTTACAGGCAAAAACACTCTCCAACATGGATACTGACTTACGCATTTTGCACAGGATGTGATAAATGGCTTGGCTGTGGGAATGGCTGGGGGTGGGGTGTGGACATGTGATGAAGAGGGGTGCACAGGTGACAAGTCCACAGATGAAGTTATTTTCCCCATTTTACGTACAGGGGTTGATGCACCACTTGCACTAGACATACTGCATTGACCACCACCACCACCACCACTGCTACTCTGACCACCACTGGACAAGATTTCCAAATCATAATCCTCCCCCTCATCATGCCTGTAGTAGTCCTCTGGTGTTATTTCATCACTACTGCAGACATTCCTACTTAGTCTTATACTCATAGAAGGGGATAACATGCTCAGTAAAGATAAAGACAAGGGTGAATGCTCCCCTATGGCATTAGCTGCCATCTGGTGCTGGGTCCACAGTGCCATGGGCCTGTTCTTAAGATGTGTATGCTGGCCCCCCATGCCCAGATGGCTCCGTTTTTTACCTCGACACACACACACGCATGGCAAAGCTGGCAGATTGCAACTGACTCATCATTTGCATCTTGGACAAAAAAATCCCAAACAAGGGATTGTAATCCCCTACTTTGAACATGTCCCTGATGCTCCGTTTTTATAACCCCTGAAATGAGGGAGGGGGGGTGCTACATGATTTTCCAGGCTGGACACACTTGAACTCCAACTGACCACCATGACTACCTATGATTATTACTGGGTCATCATTGTTATCATCAACAGGAACCGGTAAATTGCAACTTTTTTTGGGGGGGGGGATTTAACACCAACAGACCCAGACAGAGCCACCTTGACTTTCTTTTTCTCCGGTTCCCAACAGGGGTCACTGACATCATTATCATATTCATCAACACCATCCGCATCCACATTTTGAGCTTGGATGCTGTCATGTGGAGAACATGTTCCAACCACAGCATCATCATCATCATCATCACCCAATATTTTTGCATCACACTTTGAATCATTGGATGGTAAAGGCATGACCTCAACAGACCTGGAAGAAATGTGACATTGTTTGTGAGTTATCGTTGACAGGATCAGAATCATGTTCGGCTACCATGGGGATGTTACTGGGGAGTATGACATCATCAGCACTGCCAGTCACAGCTTTACACTCAACTATATTTTTTGAAATGGTTAACTGGTCAGAAGTGGAACTGAGGCAGCAATACTCATGCCAGCAGAAACTGAATTAACACCACCAGCTGGGACAACATCATCTCCTCCAACCATGAGAAAAGCAACAGATTGCGCTGTAAAAAACATTGATGGAGAAATCCCTTTACTGATATCAGCTATGCACTTCTGCGTACTACCATGCCCACAGACAGTCTTGCCACTGGCAGCAGTGCCATGGGCAGAAACAATTTTGCTTGCATGTCTCTTTGCAGGCATTTTGGGGGATCACCAAGAAAATTCTAAACAAATTTAGATTTCTGAACTTTCAGTCTGGGCTGGTGGATGTGAAGCAACAAAAAAACAACAACTGTGGCTTGCAGATGGAGATTGGGCACAAAACAGATGCAAAGGCATAGACAGATTAAGATTACACTGTGTAATCAAGAAGAGATGCAGACGCAAAGTCACAACACCTTAACCAGTGCTCAGAAGTCACAATCCAATCTGGAAAAAATACATTTTGCTGGGTTGGGGTGCAGTGCACTGCAGTAACAGTCCAAAACCAAGATGCCACAAAGCAGTAAAAAATTACGCAGGTGCGGTGGATAGCTGGTTCACACTGCTGCAGTTACTCTGTGGCACAATAAAATGTGTCTGATTTGATGGCATGTGTCTTTCACACACACACACACACACACAAACAAGTAATGCGTAGCAAATTGAAAACTTCAGTAATATAGCCAAATCTTTTAAACAAGCTGAAATTATGCACTGCTGCACCACAACATGAAAAAAAATGTCCAATTACTGAAAATATTACTGTGTGTACATTAACACTGTTATACAAGAAAAATATAAACAAAACAGAAAGACTGCCTTTCTCTTCCAGTTTTAATCTGCCTCCACCACAGATACACCCCTCTCCCAAAGCACACTTCAATTGTCTGTCAGTATACAGACTGAATGTTCTAAATTAACATTCAAAATCCACACAGAAACAATAAACACTCGATGATATGAGCGCAGGAGGGTTTCCTACAATCAATGAATTTTGAGCAAAACACATGGCTCAAAAAGGATTTTAACAGCTTTTAGAGGATTTGAATTGCAGAGCTCTGAGAGGAAACTCTCCATCTACCACTACTTCACGGATTCCGCATTACTCTGCAAATTGCTTCGTAGAGCAAATTTTCTCCACTTCGCCCACCTTTATCTACAGGGTGCTGGTGAGGCCGCACTTGGAGTCCTGTCTGCAGATCTGGAGGCCATACCTGAGGTGGGACGTCAAGCTGCTGGAGGGTGTGCAGTGAAGAGTGATGAGGATGATTCAGGGGGATGGAGAGAATGGACTACGATGAGGCTAAAGGAACTGAATACATATGCACTAGAAGAGAGGTGGGATGGGGACATGATTGAGACCTTCAAGTACCAGAGGGGTATCAACAAGGGGGGGGGGGCAGAGGAGTTGTTGAAACTAATGAGCAGGAGGGAAACTGGGGGAGGGAGATTCAGGAGGGAGACGAGGAGGCATTACTTCACAGAGAGAGCAGTTGTGAAGTGGACTGCACTACCAGAAGGGGTGATATTAAGCAAAAATGTGGTTGGCTTTAAGAACGCTTGGGACAGGGTACAGGGGTGGGTAACGGTGGGTGAGGGCAACAATAAGAGATCAAAAGGAGGGAGGAGCAGCTGCCTGCTAGGATGCTAGCTACACAATTGAGCAGTCTTTGATAGACCAGTAGGTCTATTTTGCTGGCACCTTCATATGTTTGTGTACCTGGATGAAGTTGTAGTATACAGGCCAGACTGGAAAAGTCACCTGGAACACCTACGAGCAGTTATCCAACTGATCAAAAAGGCAGGTCTGACAATTAATCCTACCAAACGTGCATTGGGCATGCAGGAAACCAGATATTTGGGATAAGTTTTGGGAAATGGAGAAGTCAAGCAAGAAGTTTCCAAGATGGAAGCTGTAGCTAGCAGCCCTGTCCCCAAACCAAGAAGCATGTCAGGTCATTTTTTGGGCTGGCTGGTTATTATTGGAGGTTTGTTCCCAACTTTGCAGTTAGCTACTCCCCTCACTGAACTTACAAAAACGGTACCTAAATAATGTGAAATGGCCCCCAGAGTGTGTGACAAAGCTTTTCGGGCCATTAAGGTTGCATTGTGTTCAGCCCCTGTTTTAAAAGCCCAGACTCTGAGAAAACATTTTTTGTTACAGACTGATGCATCAGAGGTAGGCCTTGGTGTAGTTACAGGTGGGCAAGCCTTGATTTTTGGAAAAAGAGCCCAGCCAGAGCCGAGCTAAGGTTCTGGCTTGGCTCTTAGAGCCAATCATGAGCCAAGCCAAAGGTTATCGGAAAATACAAAACCTGATCTTTTTTTGTAAGATTTTTAGACTGCAATACATTTCTACAAAGTATTTTGCATATTTCAGAAAATGCTTCTAATTAAAAAATCTGTTTTATGAGTGTCTGAGCCAAATAAACTCACTTAAGAATCATTCTATGATGTCTACAATATTTTTTTCATACAAAAATGTATGATGTATTTTTGGCTTACTAACAAGCACCAGTCCAAGGTTTCACTTAATTGCTCTCTACCCACACCCAGCCACATTGGTTTTGACTGAGTCAAACTACGAAAATATTACTCGTAATAATTGAAGCATTTTATCACCACACGCAGAGTATGACAACCGACCAGGACCATCATCGCCTTCAAGACCCCCCCCCCAGCAGTCACAAACTCACACTTCACAGTTTGTTTTTATACACAGGTGAGCCCAATTATAAAAAAAAAAAAACTTAATGTGAGAGGCAAGAGCAAATTGCACAGCAAGGGAAGCCAAAGTCAGTGCAGCAAAAGCAAGCAATTCCAAGGGTAGAGGCAGACCTGGCAGAGTGGGCAGCCTGGTAGACAGAGGGGGGACGGGAAAAGCAGACCAGCACTGAGTAAGCACATACACTGCAGTATGGAGCAAGGACTCTTAGTGGAAGACAAATTGTTACTGTTTGCTAGACTGGACAAAGCAGCAGGCAGAGCACGGGCGCACTCACTGCACATCTCTGGGCACTCACTGCCGCACATGATCAGCAGCTGACTGCCAACTGGACACTCAGTAGACTGGCTGGCGTCCACTTAAACTGCTGTGGCAATAGTTGTGGTTATTGTTGCTGCACACCATTCCCACTGCTTCCCTCTCCCTACTCAATGTGTCCTCTAAAGTACATTTCAATACTTAGGTGCAGATATTGGTTTGCTGACAGTCTGCCAAAAATATGATATAATTGTCTAGTGTCTCGTGGTCTGAAAATATAACATTTAGGCATTTTAATTATCAATCTGAATTTACTTGCTAATTAAACACTACTGTAATTGTGTGTTACTCAATTTTCTGTTGCAATTAGATGATATGCTATACAACCCTTTGAAAAATATTTTGCTCAGCAATGTAATTTCATGCAAGAAAATGGTTAACATCCCACTGTAAAACATAAAGGCATGTATTGCATTCCTTGTGCAAATATTTTGTCTGATAACTAAATCCCTGCTCTGTAGATATACTATTGGAATTCCACAATGTCATGGGTCACCACACTGAAGAAATTCAACATTACAATAAAACTTCACAATGTGTCAACCAAGGATAAAAGTTTCAAACACTAATCTTCTAGTACACTGCATAAATGTCTGCAACAACTATGGTGCTACACAAGCAAGGATGCAACACATTAGGTCACATGCCTAGAAAGCAAATAGCCTGAGGGCCTGGGTTCAACTCCTGGGCAGTGTCTTTGAGTAAACCTGCCAGAGCAGTGCAGTGAAGTTCTGCTCAAAGACACTGACCTGAATTAAAACACAGATCTTTTGTTTTGCTTGATTCAAAGCTATGTTATATAACCTTGCAATAGCACCACCATTTTCCTTGACACCTTTACTGTAGTAGTGTGGTAGACAGAGGAAGGCTCCAGACGAACTTGCAGAAATGAGAGCTGTATAAACCTGTATTTCTTACAAAGTTCAAGTTTATTTCAAACCTCCTCTTGGCAATCCCCAAATATGAAACACATATTTGATATTTTGCATACTTGGATCACCTCTCATTTCCAGAGAGGGTTTCAGTACTCATCTGACAATATCTGCAGAGACCACATATTCCGGCGTTTCTCGCATGTTCAGTTCTTAGGACACATTCATGAGACAGGTATCTGAGTTTAATCAGTACATTTGTGTTTTATTTATTTTCCTCTCTGATTCCTAGATAGTTTTTTTTTTTTTTTTAAATAAAGGAACAGTAAAGCACCCCTCTTCCACATCACCAACCGCAGTCCTGGTAATACATACAATCTTCTTCTTGGTGGTCCAGTGGTCTCTCTCTCTTCCCCCTTCCCCGATCGCTGATCACTGTCCCAGTAATAAAAACAAGCATCTCACTGGTGGTCCAGTGATCCCACCCCTTCTCTGACTGCCAATCGCCATCTCATTTTGAAAAACTAATATCTCCCTGGTGGCTAGTGGTACCTCCCTTACTGATCACCATCCCCTCACCGATCATCTACCCAATAGATATACCAAATAGACCTTGGTGTCCAGTGTAGTGTACCACCCCATCCTGAACCCTCATATACCAGTGACATGTGTCACCATTTTATATGAGGGATCAGGATGGGGGGGTACACTGCACTGGACACTAGGGGCTAGTTGGTATATCTATAGGACAGGTGACTGGGTAGGGTGAGTGACCGCTAACCACAGGGAGATGTGTTTTCCTGTACAAGGGACAGTGTGGTTGGTGAAGGAGAGACCACCAGTCATAGCCACCAGGGAGATATTAGTTTTTCAGAATTGGATAGCAATTGACAATCAGGGAAGGGGTGGGACCACTGGACTACCAGAGAGATGCTTGTTTGTAATACCAAGACAGTAATCAGTGATTGGGGAAGGGGAGGGACCACTGGACCACCAGGGAGAAGAATGTATGTATTACTGGGATGGCGATCAGCGAACTGGGATGGGGGGAGGGGACCACTAGACTACCATGGAATTATTTTTAGTATAATGGGATGATGATCAGAGAATGGGGAGGGGAGATGGACCATTGGCATTAGATGACCAGGAAATTATTTTTAACATAAGGAGACAGCAATCCGAGAATGTGGGGAGAAGGTGGGACCAGGTCCACCAGGAAGTTGTGAACATCTTCTTTCTTTATGACCAGGAGGGTGATCAGTGATTGGGAGTGGGGGGGGGACTACTAGACCACCAGAGTATTTGTGTATTTTGTATCAGGTGGCAATCGATGGCTGGGGGGCACTAATCCACAGCCACCAGGGACTGTGACTGCATTGGGCAGGAGTTGGGGTGTGCACTGTGCACTAAACTCCTGCCAGCGGCACATCCTAGGTAGATGGGCCCATGACAGACACTGTACATTATTT
Organism: Neoceratodus forsteri; assembly: GCA_016271365.2. Classification (NCBI taxonomy): domain Eukaryota; kingdom Metazoa; phylum Chordata; order Ceratodontiformes; family Ceratodontidae; genus Neoceratodus; species Neoceratodus forsteri. Next base: position 1,158,257,065 of record CM057451.1, read on the forward strand.
TTTTGTGGCCCCAGCCCCAAATCTGCAGGCGGATACTTCAGGCCACTGACCAGATCTGAGACAGTCCAACACACACTAGGCTGGTTTGCTTGACCAGTGGACAGGGACAACTCCACTCTCACTAGTGCCACGACAGGGATTTATCTAAGAGTCATAACAGCAAAAAAGAAGAGAAACCTCATGATGAGTAAAGAGATGATCTCCTGAAGAACTGAATGTGTGAGCAAAAGTAACTTACCGTGTACCATACTATTTCACTGGCTGTATACAGGGCCAAACTTGGGACCACTCCCGCTGGAAGCTGGTGGAATGCTTCTTTGTTTCCTCCTCTTAATCTTGACACCTGACAACCCCAGCCCTGGCTGCTGCTCTGATACTCACAGCTGCTCCTCAACCTCCTGCACCTTGCTTTAAGGCCACCCAGCTCCTTGGAGTATTCCACGTCAGACTCCGACATGATTGTGGTGACTGGGCAGATTTTATTTTTTACTTTTGTGGTCAAAACCAAATGGAGAAACCAACCGCACTGATGCTGGCTCATTCTTAATATTCTCCTGCTGATGTTTGGCCTGCACTTTTATGCCTGCAGGATTCAAGAACGTGATGCAGCTGTGCAGTGGAGCTAGAGGCCAAGAAGGAGTGCCCATTCTCATTCTCTGCATGTGCGGACCAGCCTGGGGGTGTTCAGGTCAGCAGTTTAAAAGCTATCAAAATCAGGCCAGCCCCGCGAAATGCAGATCACTTAGGGGGTATGCAGGATTCACCCCACACAATACTGTATTTATTTTCATGAAATCATCTATTGGCTCAGCTTGTGGCTCACATGTCAGCAATAGAGGCAAGCCGAGACAGGTCTCTGGCTTGCCCAGGTTTAGGTGCAGTCTTGAGTCAGCATATAGATGGGAAAGAATATCCTATTCTATACATAAGTAGGAAGTTGCACAACAGAGAGAAAAAGTACTCCACCATTGAAAAGGAATGTCTTGCAGCAAAGTGGGCCATGGAGTCCCTTAACTCATTGTCTCCTAGCCAACGCCTGTAGGTGTCAGTAAAATACACTGGTGTGTCCTGAGGACGCCTACAGAAGTCAGCTACTGACTTCCTGTGTGCCCTGGCAACATCTGGAGAAGTCACTTATATATTTTAATATATAATGTAACAGACTATAATATATATTTGACTGCATAGCACCATTGGAAAGGTACTTTTGTGCTGAACAACTTTGCCACTGATATTCTGTGTATATCATGTATACTTTAGGAGTTATTCATATTTGTTTGTGGTATGGTGTGTATGGCTTATGTTGCTTGTATTAGTGAAAAAAAAATTGCTGTTTCAACCAGCATAGAAAAAAAAAATTACATATTATTCTTTGCATACCACCAATGGAAAGGTAATTGTGTGCTGAATAACTTTGCAACTCATACTTTGTGTCTAGCACTTATGGTTCTTGAGCTATTAGGATTTGTTTGTGGCATGCTGACTATAGCTTGATCTTGCTTAGAAAGACCCAGGATTTACTATTAACAGTATACAGGAGACAAGTGGTGCAACTTCAGAGAGCTCCTGTGGAGGCAATGAGTTAAGTTTTACTTGCTAGTAGATGACTTTGAACTTGAAACAGATCACAGTTCTCTCTGTTGGCTTAACCAAATGAAGGATATAAAAATTCTAGAATCACACAGTGGTACCTGGCACTACAGCCATTTATTTATTTATTTTATTTTATTTTATTTAAACAGCAGTTTGGAAAACCTTTGAGCCATAGGCTTATTTACAAAGGTACCTTGTCACAGTAAGACAAACCAAAATACACAGTATAGCAGTACAACACATAAGTATAACAGTAAATTAAGACATAGCTACAAACAAGCTGGTACAGGTAGGATGGATGCAAACAATACCAGAGTTATGTTACATAGATACATAGATACATAGACAGTGTCAGCAGATAAGGGCCTATGGCCCACCCAGTCTGCCCATTTGAGCTTGTAAGTTCAGTTTGTTTTCCTAGAAGTCGGTTTCCCCTTACCCCTGACCTCTAGAATTACTTTATGTCTATCCCATGCATTCTTAAATCCCGTGATTGTTTCAGCCCCACCACTTCCTCTGGCAGGGTGTTCCACTTGTCCACCACCCCTTCTGTGAAGAAATTCCTCTCATGTTTCCTCTGAATCATCCTCCCTCCAACTTCATCCCATGCCCTCTAGTCCTGGAACATCTTTTTCACTTAAAATAGTGTTTTCCTGCACTCTGTTTCTCCTGTAAGATACTTGTATGTCTCTATCATATCCCCTCTCCCTCCTTCTCCTCCAGGGAGTACATGTTCAGTTCCTTCAACCTGTCTTCGTAGGACTTGTGATGCAATCCATGCACCATCTTTGTTGCCCTCTCTGAACCTTCTCTACCCTGTCTATGTCCTTCACATAGGTATGGTCTCCAGAACTGTACACTGTACTCCAGGTGGGGCCCTCGCTAGTGTCTTGTATAGCTGAATTATGACCTCCTTTTCCTGCTGGTGATGCCCCTGCCTATACATCCCAGCATCCTATTTGCTTTACCTGCTGCCTTGTCACACTGTTTCCTACCTTGAGGTCATCAGAGATGACAACCCCAAGATCCCTTTCCTGCTTGGTGCATGCTATATCCTCACCCCCAACTGATATATTGTGCCAGGGTTTTTGTGCCCCATATGCATTATCTTGCACTTCTTTGCATTGAATTTCAACTGCCAGACCCTTGACCATTCTTCAAGTTTCTGCAGGTCCCTTCTCATTCTGTCTACACCCTCTGGTGTGTCTACTCTGTTACAGAGCTTTATGTCATCAGCGAACAGTGAAATTCTGCCTTCTAGATCCTGTGCAATGTCACTGATGAAGATGTTGAATAGGACCGGTCCCAGCACTGATCCCTGTGGTACCCCACTGGTCACTTTTCCCTCTGTGGAGTGACAGCCATTTACCACCACCCTCTGTGACCTGCTGCCCAGCCAGTTACCTACCCACCACACTACTGTCCTGCCCACACCCATATTCCCCAGTTTGTGTAATAGTCTTCTATGTGGCACAGTGTCAAAGGCCTTGCTGAAGTCCAGATAGGCCATGTCCACTGCCCTCCCTGATCCACCTCCTAGTCACCCAGTCAAAATTCAATGAGATTGGTCTGACATGACCTCCCCCTGGTGAAACCATGCTGCCTTGGGTCCTGTAGTCCATTGACAACCAGATGTTCCACCAGTCTCTCCTTCAGAAGTGCTTCCATGATCTTTCCCACCACTGAGGTGAGGCTGACTGGTCTGTAGTTCCCTGCTTCCTCTCTGTTCCCGCTTTTGTATAAGGGGACTACATCTGCTGTCCTCCAGTCTTTGGGTACCTCCCCTGTTTCCAGTGATTGGCTAAACAGGATAGCCAGAGGTTCAGCCACCACCTCTCTTAGTTCTTTAAGGACCCTGGGGTGCACCCATCTGGCCCATTGCTTTGTCAACTCTTATTACTTCCAGTTCCTTCAGGACCCTTTCTGTAAAGGAACTTGTGTCCATTTCTGCACCATTCTCACCCTTGTACTCCTTCAGACCCATTACCCCTCTTCCTCAGTAAAGACTGAGCAGAAATACCTGTTCAATATGTCAGCTTTACTGTTGTCATCCTCCACGCGACTCCCATCCTCCCCTTCAGTCTCACTATCCTCCCTTGTCTTTTCTTTTTTCACTTATGTACCTGTAAAAGGTTTTGTCCCCTTTAACCACTGATTTTGCAATGTTCTTCTGTCTGAGCTTTGGCTTCCTTACTGACTTCCCTGCCTCCCTTTGTTTCTCCTGGTACTTCTCCCTATCCCTTCTGCCTGTGTCTTTTTGTATTGCCTGAATGCTATCTTTTTGGCTTTCACTTTCTTTGCTACCTCTTTGGAAAACCATAATGGTCACTTCTTCCTTTTCCTCTTGCTAACCTGCTTAATACATAATTTTGTTGTTCTTATAATTCCCATTTTAAATACTGCCCACTGTTCATCAACCCCTGATTCCTGTCCCATTCCCCTTAATGCCTCTTTCAAGTATTTCCCCATTTTCCCAAAGTCTGCCCCCCTAAAATCCAGGATACGTGTTTTTGTGTGGTTTGGTTCTGCTCTTTCTCTGATTTCAAACCACAATGACTGGTGGTCACTGTTACCCAGGTGCTCCCCCACTGTTACCCCATCACACTGTCCCTGTTTGTGAGCAGAAGGTCCAGTATTGTCTTCTGCCGAGTTGGTTCCATGACCAGTTGTTGAGGAAGGCACCCTGAAGAGAGTCCAGGATAAATCTGCTCCTAGTTGATGCTGCTGCTGGGATGCTCCAGTCCACGCCTGGAATATTGAAGTCTCCAACCAGTACTACCTCACCCTTGTCTGCCATCCTTTGGATGGCTAGCATCAGCTCCCTATCTGTTTCTTCCTCCTGGGCTGGTGGTCTATAGACCACACCTGTGCAGATGGCTGGCCCCATTTTTCTTTCTAGCTTAACCCACAGTATCTCTCCCCCATTTTGTTCCTCCTGGATCTCTGTGGCCCTTATGTCATTTTTCACATACAGTGCCACTCCTCCTCCCTTCCTGCCTGCTCTGTCTCTTCTGAATATGTTGTAGCCAGGTATGGCCATCTCCTAGTCATGGTTATAATTACACCAGGTTTCAGTGATGGCCACAATGTCCAGGTCTGACTGTACCATGACAGCCTCCAGATCTTCCATCTTGTTGCTAAGGCTCCTGGCATTTGCACACATGGCTTTCCATGATTTGACCTCCCTAGTCTGCTTCACTGTTCTACTCCAGCCCCTTCCTTGGTTGTCATTTATCCCTGGTTCTCAATGCTGTCTGCCCATCTGCTGAATTTTGCCCCTTTTCTGCTTATCCACCTTTTGGACACGAATCTCCATCTTTTGCACACCGCTTTGCAGAGATAGCCACTCCTCTGGTTCACTGGTTCCACTGCTAGCTGTGGGGGGTGAGCAAGTGGTACCCTCCTTGCTGGCCTGCCACCCCTTTGCTAGTTTAAATGCTTGTCAATGTAGCATTTAAACTTATCATTGAGTACTTGAATTCCCTCCAGGATGGATGCAGCGCCAGGCTTGAACAAACCTCCATCCCTCCAGGTGGGTCCCCAGTCACCAATGAATCCAAACCTTCTCACAGCACCAGTTCTTCAACCATGAGTTAAAGTTCCTGGTGCATGCACTCCATGCTCTCCTTGCCTCTCACAGGTAGTACTTGAGAAAGTGACAAGTAGCTACTTGCTTGAGACCCTCCCAGTTTCCTAAACTCTTCCTGAACTTCCTTTGGCTCCCCATTTGCCAAGTCATTAGTACCCTAGGTGGATAATACATCCAGCTCACCCTCCCATCTTGCCTTCCCAGTGATCCCCAGTATCTTCCTTCCATCCCTCCATGTCGTGGCACCTGGTAGGCACCTCACCTCCCTGTCCTCTCCTCCTGTGTTCCTAGCTGGATCCCTCTACGATGGAGTCCCCACCAGGATTCGCCTCCTCCTCTGGGGTCCACTGCTTTCCCACTGAGGTCACCTCCTTGGCTAACCTCCACATCCTTCCTTCCACTTCTCTGGGTACTTCTATTTGGTTGTCCTCATTTTCCAGTGTGGCATATAAGTTCTTGAGAGGAATAGGATCTGGGATGTGCCTCTGCCTGACTGCTCTTAACCCTCCTGAGCCCACTGTCATCCAAGTGCTCCTCGCTCGCATCCTTTGAGGCAGCTGCATTGGACTGGGTGGTCCCTGGATAGGGGTGATGGTACTCCTGACCCAGTTTACTTCCGCTCTGAGTCTGGTTACCTCATCTCACAGTCCAGAGAGATGCATGCAGATAGGGCAGCACCTCAGTGTCCAGAAGGTCTGCCTGAATATGGCTGCACCACAGCCACTGCATTGCACCACTCCCCACATTATACTGCAATTCCACAACTTGTCTGCTACTGAAACTCTCAGTTCTCTTTTTATTAATTTACAGTACTAAAAATCCTGTACCTGATCCTCAGATATTTTTTTTTTTTAAGGAAAAAGAAACCAATAAATAAATAAATAAATGAGTCGAAACACTTGTCGTGCTGAGGGTGGGCTTCTTCCCCCTTAGGCCCCTCCTACTTCACACCTCTTACTATACCCTGTGTTTAGCTCATGTCAATCAGATTTATCAGGGCATATAATTAAGAGTTGGGGGAGGAGGGGGGCGAAAATTTGCAGCAATTAAAGACAGCACAGAATTACACCACCACTATGTTTTAAATTTTCAACAGCCCAAAAACAATTATAAGTAAAGACAACAAAGAAAGAAAGTATAGTGTCACTACAAGCCCACAATCTAAGTTTAAAAGAAAAATACCAATTACCAGTTACTCTAAAGCACTGAATTGAATATTTTTCCTTCCTTCTCCTTCTGGCTTCTTCTGAGAAAATCAACCTCTGTTTGCTACTTTAACTTAGTTGTCCTTAGCAGCTTAGTAATAAGCTTTGTCATAAGTATTGAGTACGGCTTTGACTAGTGGCAGTTACAGCATCGGGTGTTAATAAGGTGGTTACGTAAGGAAGTTTTGAAGCACGATATAGTTGGAGCTTCGGAGATGGAGGGGGCAGTGTGTTGAACCAGGAGGGGGCCCTAAAGCTGAAGGCTCTTGGCCGTGAGAGGTCCTAGCTCTAGGGATAACAAGAGAGGTTTTCCAGAGGTCCCGAGTATGAACTAGTGGGACAGAGCGGCGATGGTGGTGGTCAATCCTGTGGGGATAGCCCAAGGAGGGTCTTTTTTGTAAGAGTACAGGTCAGATATTTGAGGCGCTCATCGAGATCAAGTACCAGCGCTTTAGCATACAGTAGAGAGGTGTGTGTCATCCTAGGTGCTCCAGTAATTAACCTGCAGGCCTTATTTAGAGTAGTGCGAATTTTATGGAGTGCGGTCTGATCAGCAGCACCATACACCGGCAGTCCATAGTCCACTAGGGACAGGATAGAGGAGGTGACTGCAAGTCGAAGAGCCTCCGGGGGGAGGCAGTGTTTATACTGATGTAAGATGCCCAATCGGATATTAGGGGCAGTGGCTAGGGCAGCGATGTGTCCATGGAAGGAGAGGGAGGGGTGAAAATGGATCCCTAGGTATTTATAGGAGCAAACTTGTTCGAGTGGGAAGGAGGACCCAGAGTGAATGAGGAGTTTGAAGTTGAAGGACTTGTTTTGGGGATGAGTGAAGAACATGGTTTTTGTTTTTTTAAGATTTATCACCAATCTATGTTCCTTGAACCAGCCCTCGGCTGCAGCGAGTCCTGGAGGGTAATAGGGTTACGACTTGAGGCAAAGATGACTGCATCATCAGCGTACAATAGAATGTTCCCCGAGCAAGAGCGTGGAAGGATGTTAAGGTAAAGGGAGAATAGTAAGGGGCCCAGAATGGAGCCCTGGGGAACCCCAGAAAAGATGGGACAGATGTCTGAGTAGGTTCCATTAATTTTTACACGCTGTGAGTGGTCAGACAGATAACTGGTGCACCAGGAGATAGGCCCAGCAGCAAAACCAGAGAGACTAAGGGCATCAAGAAGGAGGGGGTGGGAGACAGTGTTAAAAGCTTTCAAGAGGTCAATGAAGACAGCATCAGCCGGAGAACCAGTGTCTAAGGAGGAGTGGAGAAAGTTGGAGAACTCTAGGAAGGCTGTGTTGGTACTGTGGCCCGCTCGGAAGCCATGCTGCTCAGGACAAAGGACATTGTAGGTGGAGAGTAGTCAGAGATTTGAGAGGCCACCACTTTTTTCAAGGCCTTGGAGAGAGGAGAGAGAATGGAGATCGGTCGATAGTTTCCAGCCACAGTCCTATCACCACCTTTAAAGATAGGGGTGACAGTGGTGACTTTCCAGGCAGTTGGAACCTTCCCCGGGCAAAGAGAGTGGTTGATGAGGCATGTGATCAGGTAAGGACTGTGTCTAAGACCAGCCAGATACACGGATCCAGGGTGTCACTTTCTGTACTATTACTCTTGAGGGCAGTGACAAGGTGCAGCCAAGTTCTTGGGCAGAAACATCATGGAGGAGAAAATAAGGCGAAAGATTTATGGCAGGTGCTGGGGAGGAGGGTCAAAAAATTTGTAGGGAGGATAGGCTAAGGTCAGTGAATGAGGTGTTGAGGTGGTTGGCTATGAGGGCTGGGTCTGAGGAGATCACACCATTAATGTTGATCTGGGTGGGTGGGGGAGTGTAATCCCATTTAACTGTTTAATGTTATCCCAGAAGGTTCTGGGATTCCCCATGAGGCAGTGAGTGAGGACCGATAGTGCTCAGACTTGGCCTTTCTGATGGCCCAAGTGCACTTGTTTCAGGCGGCAGCATATAACCGCCTGTCATTGGGCCAGCCAGTCTCAATGGCATGGTGCCATAGGTTGTCCCTATGTTTGAGCTGGTGGATCAAAGCTGGGGTAACCCAGGGGGCATTCTTCCTTTTAGAACGGCGGGTCAACACTGGGGCAAAGATATCACAGGCATTATTAAAAGTTTGGGTAAAGAAAGAGAGAGCTGTGTCGATGTCAGGAGTTGCCTGTATAGGAGACCAGTCAATTTGGGACAGAAGTTCCTTAAGTTTTATCAGTCCACCAGGTATTAGATGCTGCCGGCATGTGGACTGTGCTATGGGTTTGGGGACTGAGGATGATCAGTGGAATAGAATGGGGAGTGATCACTGAGAGAGTCTGGGAGGACTTGTACATTGGGGATCCGATTAGGGTGGTTGTAGAGTACCACATCAAGCAGGGTACTGGAGCCTCTCTTGGGTTAGTCCTGGTAGGGTGGGTAACTAGTTGCTAGGTCTATTGCAGAAAAGGAGTCTCGGTAGAGGAGGAGGAGGGCTGAGCCAGTTGACATTTAAGTCACCCACCAGAATTTGATCAGCGGAAGGAGGTAGAGAGGTAAGGTATTCTGTAAGAGAGGCAATGGCTCATGCTTTTGTCCCTGGGGGCACGTATGCAGTAGTCAGATAAAGGGGTCTCTTTAAAGGGTCAGGGGTTAGTTTCAGCATAAGCGCCTGGGCCCTGGAGTCAAGGATGGAGCGGGCAGGGCTAGTACGGGAGAGATTCCTTGACATAATAGCGAGCTGCCGCCTGCCTCCCAACACGGTCAGACTGGAAAAGGGGTGAAACCAGGAAGGGAGACTAGGGAGTCAGGAGGATTTCAACAGCCAAGTCTCAACCAGGGTGATGACATCAGGGTTAATTGATGTGACCAGGCATTGTAGTGAGTCAAACTTTTTAGAGGCTACAGATATTCATGGAGACCATGCATAGGCCTGTGGTGCGAGTTGGGGAGCTCCTGGGAACCAGGCCAGGGTTTGATGAATGTTCCCTGACAGGAGTAGTAGCATGACTAACACCCTGGCTGGGAGATGGTGAGAGGTTTTCCACGATTGACATGAGGGGGAGGGAGGCAAGGAGCAGGGGTGGGCAGGGAGGTACAGAGGGAAAGCAAGAATAAGAAGACACCCAGATGTGCCTGAGGTGAGGGAGGAAGCTAGGGAGAGGGCAGGGAGGATGGGGACACACAGAGGTCCCAAGGGGCAGGAGAGGAGGTTCAGGAGCAGGGTGGAGGGTGCCAGGGCACAGTGTGGACTAGCAGATGGGTAAGTGGGTAAGTGCACTGCTAGTGGGGATAGGCACAGGCAGAGCGTGAGGCAGGGCCAATACATTGTGGTGAGCAAGATCCCAGGGAAGTAGTGCTGTACAGGTAGGAGTAGGAAATAGTGAGGGAGCATAGGTCCCTCTAGTGGCCAGCAGGTATAACCTGCAAATGGGAAAGTGGGGGGGCAACAGGACGTGGTGTCACCGGATGTGATGTCACGGGGTGGATCCTTAAATTGGCAGCCGCCCCTGCATGGGAGGGTGGTTGGGGTGGTGGGCAGACAGCGAAAGCGCGCAGGCTAGCACCTCTTCAGGCATCCAGACAAGAGAAGAGGCCTCTTTACCCCGAAGTTATCAGGCTGAGATTTGGCTTCCTCAGTTACTCAGGTGAGCTGCTTTGTTGCTTCAGTTGCTTGATTGTCCCGAGTGCCCTGGCTTGGGGGCTGCCTACTAGTGAGAAACACAGCCTCATTACTATAGCGGAGATTGTTGTGACTTACACAAAGGAGCTCCACTCTAAGCAAACAGGGCTATTCCAAAATGAGGTCACACTAGGACCCAGCTAACCTAATGCCTTCAGTTACAAGCACAATTAGCTCAATACCACTATATTAAACAAGTCTGATCTATATTAGCTGCTTGGTATATCTGGCTTTAAGATGTAATCAGCAATTAGCTCCAAATACCACCATATTAAACAAGTCTGATCTATATTAGCTGCTTGGTATATCTGGCTTTAAGATGTAATCAGCAAGGCAACTCTAGAAAAACCAGTGAGTCCCTAGCTTTACACTTCAGCATTAGTAGCACAAAGAGAAGCAAATAACAAGCCCACCCAGTGGTGAACAGGGAACAAAGTTCATAAAATATAAGTGTTCATCAGGTAGCACCCCTCTGCAGGCGTCCAGACGAAGAGAAGAGGCTCTCTTTACCTCGAAAGTTATCAGGCTGGAGATTTGGCTTCCTCAGCTACTCAGGTGAGCTGCTTGTTGCTTCAGTTGCTTGATTGTCCCGAGTGCCTAGCTTGGGAGCTGCCTCGAAAGTTATCAGGCTGGAGATTTGGCTTCCTCAGCTACTCAGGTGAGCTGCTTGTTGCTTCAGTTGCTTGATTGTCCCGAGTGCCAAGATTTAAAGTGATGCACAAATCTGGAAAAAAGAATGTCAATGCTGATTTTTTTTGTCTAAATATGGATCTAGAATTGAGAATTCTAAAGGCTGAAAAAACAAATGTATGAGTTTAAACTTCACTATTAGCTGTACTGTTATGGGAAAAAGGATACTGCATATGCACCGAACTGTAAAGGTTACATGCTTATGTTAGATGAGAATTACTAGAAAGTTTTGGAAACCTGTTATTGTAAAACAGGTACCCTCTTAAGAAGGGAGGTATGTGACAGGGTTGAATACGGCCCTGTCCCAGTCGTTAGAGAAGTTTAAATGCAAGGATCTGTTTAATTCTCTAATTTTCTTTCTCTTCTCTGTGTGGTTTCACAACCAGATTTTCTCGTGAGACCTAGGTCTTGATCACCCAGATGGTCTTGCAGTTCTCTGCTTCTCGCCAGCTCTCTGCCTTCACTTGCTGTTCTGTCTTTTCTTCTCCTTGCATATCTGCAGGTATGCAAATGTATGTGAATCTTTTTGTGGAAATGTAATTGATACTGGGATCCCCTTGTTTAAAACTGTATATAGTTATACTGTTGAAATGATTGCAAAGCTAAAACTGTATATGGTTATACTGTTGAAATGATTGCAAAGCTATTTGGAATTCAAGGGGCTAACCTGAGATGCAATTTTTAAGCCTTTTGCAGAAGATGTAAATACAAGGTCAGTTCTGGGTCACAATGTTCTTTTTGTGGCACCTGCTGAAACTGACAAGAACATTGGAAACTTACAAGAACACTGTGTGCGAAGCATGCTGTTTTCTTAATGTGCTCCTGCACAAACTTATAAAAAGAGCTGCAGTGTTTTGCGTGAGAGAGAGAGAGAGAGAGAGGGAGAGAGAGACAGATTGCGATTTGAAATTGAGAAGAAAAAGGACTCTGCTTTCTATGTTTGTACTGCCATTGTAAACAGTTATTCTGAACAATTTTATCTTTTTATTTTACTGTTATTAATAATAAAATGCATGTTGTGAATTTTACAACTGCTCCTGGTTTTCCTATGCTTCCTAACCTGTGCCTCGACGACAGGTAATTGCAGGAGATTTGGGGATAATATCAAAGACCTTACCAGCAAACCCAACAAATCCCCTCCCTCTATGCTTAATGTTAATGGTGATACCATCCAGGACCCAAAGATAATAGCAGATAATTTTAATGCTGCCTTTACAAACCTGACTGGTGTTCTCCCCCCAACTTCTTTATTGACCCAACCAGCTTGGACAGCTCTCAGAAGGCTGCCACTACCCGTAACACCTCCCCTTTCTACTTCAGGATAGTCACTCCTAAGGAAGAAAGTACCTACTGTAGGTGCTTGGGAAGTCTAGATTTAGTAGCGACTCTCTTGACTTGACACTACTTCACCTTGCCCTCGATGCCATCTTGACACCCCTCACCAAGATATTAAATCTGTCCCTCCACATGGGTCAGTTCCCCCAACAATGGAAAGCGGTGGTGGTGGCACCCATCCACAAGAATGGTGATAGAGCCTCATACTCAAACTACGACCCGATCTCTATCCTTCCACCCCTCTCCAAAGCACTGGAGCAAAAGGTATCCTGCCAGTTATCAGATCACCTAACCAAACACGACGTCCAATGCCCGTAGCAACATAAATCAAATCAAACTTTATTTCTTTAAAGGTGCCTTTTTTAAACCAAGGCCCCTGTACATAAATTATCAATTTCCATTAAAACAGTAAAACCGTAACTATAAAACAGTAATCAACAAAATCTAATGCATTGGTTTGGTGACACTATATTAAAATTTCATCCATAAATGACGGCCACAACAGATACATTTTTAGTTCTTTTTCAAAACTTTGGATGGTCAGGCAGTCCCTTATCCGATGAGGTAGAGAATTCCACAGGGTCGGGGCCATATAAGCAAAAGAACAGGCCCCAGATGTTTGTAACCGCATCCTGGGAATCTCTAGCAATCCCTCATCGGTGGATCGAAGCAGTAGGGAGGGGCAGTAGGGAGAAAAGAGATCTTGCAGGTAGCAAGGTCCCTGGTTGTGTAGGGCTTTATAGGTCAGAAAACCGACCTTGATGGTGATACGCCATCGTAGTGGCAGACAGTGCAGTCCACGGAGTACGGGCGTTATATGACTGGTCCTAGATGTACCAGTCAATAGCCTGGCTGCCACATTCTGCACTAGTTGCAGGCAGTGGAGATCAACCCTGGGAGCCCTAGGTAAAGGGCATTGCAGTAGTCAAGGTGAGTGGTCACGAAGGCATGGACCAACATAGGAAGATCATCAGAAGGAACCAAGTGGTTCACCCTGGCAATATTCCTCAGATGGTAAAAAGAGGTCTTGCCAATGGCTGACACCTGTGATTTCAAGGTCAGACCATCATCAGAAATAACACCCAGATTCTGCACTCAGTCTGAGGTGGTTAGCTGGACACCCCTGAGCCAAAGACCAGAGGATTGTCCTGCCAACACACCCACCTTCAGGGTCCACCACCAATACCTTAGTCTTATCAGGGTTCAACCTCAGCCAACTAGAACTCATCCGGTCTTGGATCTCGGATAGTCAATTGTTAAACACCACAAGAACAGCACCTGCTCAGGCACAAAGGACATGTACAGCTGACTATCATCTGCACAGCAGTGAAAACTCAGCCTGTACCACCTAATAATGTCTCCTAATGGCAGCTTATACATTGCGAACAACATGAGCGCCAAAATAGAGCCCTGCGGCACCACACAGGATAGGGGGAGAGAATCAGAGGAATAAATTCCAGAGACCACTCTCTGTGTTCTACCCTCGAGGTAAGATCAAAACCACCTGAGGACAGTACCAGACAATCTGTAGGTGAGCTGCAGGCACTCCAATAGCACACCATGGAACACAGTGTCAAATGCTGCAAAGAGATCAAAGAGGACCAAGAAGGAATGGGTCTTCTGATCTCTCGCTATTAGGAGATCATTAAGCACCTGAACAAGGGTTGTCTCAGTGCTATGCCTCTTCCTAAATCCTGACTGGAGAGAATCACAGATGTTGTGGGTAGACAAATGAACATCCAGCTGTAGCGCAACTACCTTCTCAATAACCTTACCCACAAAGGGCAGGTTAGAGACCGGTCTGTAGTTAGCAAGATTATGTGGATCAAGGGCGGGCTTTTTCAGGAATGGTTGAACAACTGCTTCCTTAAGGGGGATCTGGAAAGATCCCCCTCTCCAATGATCTCCAGACCATCTCATCCAGAACCGGGCCGATCTTATCCATGCACCCCACGAGGAAGCGCATAGGGCCTGGATCCAAACTACAGCTGGTTGGCTGCAAAGTCTGAATGATCCTCACAATATCCATGACATCCAGTCAGTCAAAGACCAGACAACCTCCCACTGACCTCCACCATACCCATTAGAGGGGGCGAGATACATGCTGGACCTGATGGTGACAACCTTATCTGCGAAGAACCACGCAAACTTGTCACATCTCTCTTGTGACAATGCTCCACCTGGAGACAGGTTGGATTGTACAATCTGTCCACAGTCTGGAAGAGCTGAGCTGGTCGATTCTACGCAGCGGCAGTCTCCCTAGACAGGACTTCTGCCTTCTTATGGGTGATTGTCGATTGACAGACAACATAATCTAAGCTTGTCAACCTCCAGGCCTGATTTCCGCCTAGCTCTCACTAGCCTTTGACCCACTCTCCTCAACTCCTTCAAGGCTCCATCAAACCATTGGGACCAAGGACAAAGGGTGAGTGGTTGAACATGAGCAGGAACAATGGAATCCAGGGCACCCGTAACCGCCTATTAAAGGCAAGCACAAGGTCCCCCGGATCCAAGCATTCACTCGATAGGCCTGATAGGTCCAGCACTGCCATTAGGCCGTCTGGGGTCAAACCTCTGAAAGGGTGGAACCAGACCCTCTCTGTAGAGGCAGGCCTTTTTGGAGGGAGCCCCAAAACTGAACCTTATGGTGTGATGATCAGACCAACTGACTGGTTCCACCACCAAGTCAGAGATCTCCATCCTCAGGAGGATCACTAAAGCCAATGAATGACTACCAATATGTGTTGCGGAGGAAACAACCTGTATGAGGCCCAGCATAGTCATAAGCTGGAGGAGGTCTTGACCAAAGTGCGCGAGTTCATCGTCGACCCAGGCACTGGAATCCCCCAGAATTAACCATCTGAGGGATCCTAACAGCGTATCGACAATAAAATCCGCTATCTCCTGCTGGGAATTTTTTCCCATCTCCTGGTGGACAGTAGATGAGCAGAATCCTACACCCCACACTTGCACCCACAATATATTCAAAGGATTTAGTGGACCCCACTGGGACATCCACAAGCCCCAGTTCAGTGTTAAAACAAATGGCTACACCCACGCCCCTACGATTCATCCTTGTGCGGTGTATCACCGAGTACCCCACCAGAATAGCTGCAGCCAATATAGGTACAGCATTATCATCCAGCCAGGTCTTGGTGATGCAAGCCAAGTCAGATGTCCCAACAAGATCTGCTATTATGGCAGTCTCGTTACTGATAGACATGACATTGCACAATGCCACCCGGGTAGGATAGGCCATCGAGGAAGACTGCGCAACCTGCCTGCACACAGCAGAGCCCTTGGGTATGGAGACCA
This sequence comes from Neoceratodus forsteri, assembly GCA_016271365.2. Taxonomy (NCBI): domain Eukaryota; kingdom Metazoa; phylum Chordata; order Ceratodontiformes; family Ceratodontidae; genus Neoceratodus; species Neoceratodus forsteri. The sequence goes on from CM057451.1 coordinate 1,158,272,452, forward strand.
GACAGGGAGGACCACTGTTCTGGTCTCATTTTGTCCTAGGGTGTCTCTGTGTCTCTACTACCTCAATCCGATCACCTCTTTCCATTCCCTCACCAGGTCAAGTTCTCCCATGCCTCCTTCTGTTCCTGACTATCCCAGAGGCCCTACAATTCTTATAGGCCTTCAAAGATAATGAGGAACAGTCAAAAGGATGGAGATCCCTGAGCCTAGTGGGGGAATACCACCTGACCATCATAATACCTTCCCAACACATCTCAGACAGCAGTAACTATCACCTGCACACCACTCATCCAAAACAATACACAACAAACCCACACACTAACACTCAAGTCACACACAAACACTTACAAATTCCAATCATAAATTAATAAAACCCCACCCAAATAACTTAATAAACAACCAAATATATGGCAGCAGTCAAACAATAAACAAATAGAGCAACAGTGTAAACTCTTAAGTTTAGCAGCATGGACCTGCGGGGCTCTCACCTCCTCAGAGTAAAATAATTATCCACATGATATCTCTCACATATACAAATTTACATGAAATATGATTAGTTTCTAGGGACTCTCACTGCCAGATAGTCTTCTATGTCCTCTAGAGAAGTCACTGATTTAATTTAGGGTTTGGCAGTCATAGGGCTCTCTCACTGGCCAGAAAACAAAATCCAAATCTGGCCCAAGAGTAGGGATGAAACAACAAAGAAATCAAACTGTGGGGTGTACCAGTTCCAGTTTTCCCAGTTGGAGTTCTTCTTCAGACTTCATCCAATCTCCTGCTCTACAGCTGGGGAAGGCCATCGAGTAGGCCGCAACCCCCCCCCCCAGTACTCTGGAGAACCGCCCCTTGGCTCAACCAGTGACCCAACACCATGACCCCTGTTTGGGTCGGCCCACCAGCTGATTCTGCCTAGAAGCAACATTAACCAAAGGCCAACCCTCGAGCAGGCCCTATTCCCAGCCCCTGTGTGGGTCACAAATCTAGTCAAACCAAGTGGTCCCCCCAAGAGCCCAGGAGGTAAATGCAGCTTCCACAGTCCAGAAAACGTCCGGGCACCCAAGTCAAACAGGCATAGATCCACGAAGCCCCAAATGCAAGGGGTCGCCACCGGTCTGTCATGGAAATACTCCAGCTGAGGATAAAACAGTCCAGTGTTAAACCTAGTCCTGCAGCATACTCCCAATCTTGCTCCCCAAACAATAGTTACACTGTGGAATTCCAGTTAGGATACACTTCTTCACCAGTCTCCAAGGCATGCAGCTCCTTCAATCCTTCAGACAGCATCACTGCCATACTGATTCCAACCAGATTGTATAGGTAGGAATCTTAATTTTCACCTCGATACTCTGGGTCGGATCGAACGAAAAAATGCTCCAAGAAACCGCCAAATTACACCAGTTTAACTAGAGTGGTTCGGGGGTTCAAACTTACATTTTTTCTGTCACCTAAATCCCGATACACGAGCTTTCAATAACTGCCTCTCTAAAATGCTCTCTCACTAATGCTAAAACAGAGACTAAGCACTATCACTAAAAGCTAACGCAAAATAAAATTCAAATAAATTAAACACCACAAATAAACCAATAATTAAACCTAAACTTGTTCTGCTGTCAAGAGGTCAGCACAGCAGGCAGCCATCTTGTTTCCGTCACCGTTGCACATAGATTTAGGAAGGGGTATAGTACCACCTCTGCCTTACTAGACTAAGTCAACTTCATTCATAAAGCACATGACCATAGTCACCTAGTGGGATCAATCTATATTGATCTGACAAAGGCATTTGACATGGTTAATCATGCCCTCCCGACTGCTGCACTTCCTGATCTCGGTTTCTCACATGAAGTCACGTCCTGGTTCAAAAACTACCTAGAAGATAGAATGCAGCAGTTAAAAATCTGTGTTACCCTCTCTATCAGCCACCCCGTGCGCTCAGGAGTCCCCCAAGGTTCAATCCTCGGTCCCCTTCTTTTTAGCCTCTTCCTTAATACCCTTCCCCAAGTCTGCACCAGCAACCTGCTCCTTTATGCTGATGATGCAATACTATTTATGAGTCAGCCAGACCCACTACCCCTTGTTAACAGCCTAAAACACAGTTTTGCAGCAGTTGAGTCCTGGTTTGCCCAACACCAGCTAATAATGAATTACAAGAAAACCAAGGTAATGCTATGCCAGTCCAAGTAACAAGAATAAAGCCACACGATTAACCATTTTTATGTTTGCTTGCACGCATGTGCAAGAAACATAGTGCCTCCATACGAGAATTCATAGGTGTGCCTCCCCACTTTCAAATGCCCTGCTGCCTTTTGCAGGTGTGGCACTTTCGTAATGAATGCAAGGGCTGTCTATGACAGCCATTCAGATGCAGTGGCATGCAGTCGAAAGCAAAACCTCTGCAATCAGGAGTAGATCGCAGTAATTTGCATACTGTCACGGTAGTATGCAAAGTGCCTACACGCTTGTCACTGCACCGAAACAGCTGTCATACACGGCTCCATCCCCCTGCAACAAGTAGCATGCTGGAAGCCCACCCCAGCATGCTCATGCACCCCCCCACACACACACACACATACAGACTCTGTATGGCTGACGGGGGTGCCCAATCTTCCATCTGCTCCACTGCGCTCCCCCCCAAACACAGTTCCAGGTGCCACGTTGGGAGCCCACTCCAGCATGGCAACAGTCCATAAGGCCGATGGGGGTGCCCAATCCCTGTCGACTCCACTGTATCCCCCCCAACAGACTTCCAGGTGCCACGCTGGGAGCCCACCCCAGCATGGCAACAGTCCATATGGCCAATGAGGGTGCCCAATCCTGTGTCAGCTCCACTGCCCCCCCAAACAGCCTTCCAGCTGCCATGCTGGGAGCCCACCTCAGCGTGGCAAAAGTCCCACGTTGTCTTTTAAAAAAAAAAAAAAATGCCCTGTAAGAAAAAAATAATCCCTTGCTGACTATCTTGACCCCTTCCCCCCACCTACGCCCACCCTCTGAGCACCCTGCCTTCCCACTCCCTCACTTCACCCCATACTTACCTCCGGAGACAAGCGCGACGATCTTCGGCAGACCGGGAATACGTCTGCATTCTTCAAAGCCAACCGCAAACTGAGGAAATGCCAGTAATCTGTATAATATAATAAATGGGGTTTTCAACTTTGATGCATATCTCAGGCATTTTTTGGGAATTTGTTCACCAAATTTTCAACATGGGGTTCTTGGGACCCCACCTCATGAATTCTGGCACTGTCATTTTGTTATTCAGTCCCGAAATGCGATTTCGTGGTCACTGCGCAGAACCACCTTTTGGGACTGATTTATAAAATGACAGTGTCACAGTTCATGAGGTAGGGCCCCAAAAATCCTATGTTTAAAATTTGGTGAAAAAATTTCCCAAAATGACTGTTTTACGAGCGTGCATTGCGCAGTTCCTACGCACGCTCATAACTTCACAAATGTTTAATATTTTCACTCCAGATTTCAACATTGCTATTTTACCACATCTCCTTATGAGCAGTACAGCTGTCATTTTTCACATCTCACCCAAAATGTGTTTCCGCTCATGTAGTGTGCAATGGTGCAGTCGGTGAACGAAATCAATGTTTGGGACAGATTAAGAAAAATCACAGTGACACTGTTCATGAGCAGAGGTCTTAAAATGGCTATGTTAAAAATTTGGTGGAAAAAGTCCATAAAATGACTTTGTTACGAGCAAGCATTGCACAGTTTCCATGCACCCTCGTAAGTTCATGAATTTGTAATATTTTCAGTCCAGATTTTCACCACTGGCAGTTTTCCACACTTCCTTATGAACAGTATAGCTGTCACTTTTCACTCCATGGCCGAAATGTGTTTTCACACTTCCAGCTCAGAAATGCGTGGTCACTATGGGAAATCACTGTTCAGGACAGATTAAGAAAATCACAGTGACGCTGTTCATGAGCAGAGGTCCCAAAATGTCTGTGTTGACAATCTGCTGTAAAAAATCCCCAAACTAATTACATTACGGGTGTGCGTTGCACAGTTTCTATGCACGCTCGTGACTTCCAGTTTTTTCAGTATTTTCACTGTAGATTTTCAACATAGCCATTTTTTTACACCTCCCCATGAACAGTACAGCTGTCATTTTTCACATCCTGTTCAAAATGTGTTTTCACACCTGTGGTGCCAAATGGCGTAGTCACTGTGCAAAATCAGCTTTCGGCTAATGAACTGATATTGCCACTGTTCATAAGGTGGGGGTCACAAAAAACCCATGTTGAAAATTTGGAGTGAAAATACCAACGGACACCTGAGGTGTTAGGGTTTCCAACCATAATGCCCCACCTTGTAGAGACTGACAGGTATCAGGGGTGTGACTTGGGATTGTTGCCTGTAATGCTCATACCATTCCACGCCCTGCAGCCAGTGCAAGGTATTGAGGTGTGCCTTGGACTCTTTGGCCCCAAAGTTCACCACATTCTAATATACTGCACACATCTCACCATATTTCCTGATGGAATGGGGTGAGCATAAGGGCCAAAGACCCCAAAGCACACCATGACACTTGTCGGTGTCTGCAGGGTAGGGTGTGGTGAAATGGCATGGCTGTTATGCCTGATGACCCAAAGGCACACCCCAATGCCTGTCAGTCTCTGCAGGGTGGTGGTGGGGTTGGCATCAGTTCAATACTTCACTGCCATTCCTATTATGCAGCTCTAACTCATACACTACCAATGCCAATGCCAGCAAGCAAACATTCGGCATTGACAAATGCTTGTTAATGCACTGCATACCTCTTGAACAAGTCCACAATTTTAAATACCTAGGGAAAACCCTCGACAGTACATTATCTTTATTATGAGCATGCCAACCTTATCTCCAAGGTTATTAATACAAGATTAGGGCTGCTGTACAGATACAGGCACAGCATGAACCCTGAAGCACTCAGAGTAGCGGTTGCCAGCTCGATTCTCTCCATAATTGATGATGGACTCATCACTTATGGTTCTGCTATGGACACAGCCCTCAGAAGGATCAGCATCGCGCTTAACAAATCTTGTTGCTTTGTCTCTGGTGCTCACACCCACACCCACACCTGTGACTTTTATACCCAAACCAATTGGCTGCACCTCAAGGGCAGGATCTCCTACCAGACCTGCCTGCTGGCAAAAAAGATCAGCCTTGGGTTAACCTGGTATGCCGTTGCTATGGCGACAATTTTACCATGACCAAGACTACAGCAACAGCAGCCCCAGATCACAGTAGTGTCGGTGCGGGACCTCGGCACTTCTTTCTGGGGGTATTGCACCCCCTCCCCAAGGCAACTCCAACTCAGAGTTGATTAATTTAGTAGTGGGGGTGTGTGAGGGGCAGAGCCCCCTGCATGGGGGGTTCAGGGAGTGAAGCCCCACCAAAGAAAACAGTCTGAAGTGACTCCCTTTATGCCGACCACAAATGCAATCGACATAAAGGAGTCGCTGTAATGTCGATCGACAATGAAATTGTTGACCGACTGTCATGGATCCGGTTAACCCCACCTGCCACTCAACATCTTCTTACACGTGCACCCAACCCTCGGTGTATGAGAAGTGCATCCAAGTTCACCTACCATGTGCTTCTCTGCCAGATGACGCAAGTGCAGCGGGCTTTGCAGAGCTCCCAATTGGTTGAATGGCCTTGCTTCAGACGTTATGGCTGAACCCAAGATAGGACTGTTCAAATATAAACTCCAGCAGCACCTTATTAAGCTCAGCAGCTGTGACTGCCCCACCTAATCTGCTACCCCCTCCCAGTCCTACCCTAACCCTTTTTGTGCCACACACTCCGTCCATTCGCCCTACTACCTCCTTTGCCACCCCCTGTTACCTTCTCCTCCTTTCCCACCCTCTCCATTATCTACTTCACATCCTGTCTACTAAAAATACCAGCCTCTCACTTGCTACCAACCGCCTAGCTCTTAATTCAACTCTGGCCTTTGTAGCCTCAGGTTTTGCTACCCCTATCCTCTCCCCTCTGTTCTGCACTCTAACACAGACTAAGTCAATTTCTGACTGTATTGGTGTTCTGCATTAACCCTGTTTACTTACCTGTAACTATTATATTTTGTCTCAGATTTTTCTTCAGAGGTTACTTTGTGCCCTCTGCCGATATTGCTACCTGCAAGCTTGTTAATGACAATGTCATCCTACTGATGGCACCTCCTTATTTTTACTTTTTTGATTGTGCCAACTGTAATCATTTGCTTCTGTTAAGTTCCCATGTTGTTTAACTGTCTTGCAACATTGTCACTCTAGTTTGCAATTGTCCTTTTGTCTGTAATAATTGTTCACTCATGATGTGGAACCTTTGTAAAAGAACCTCTGGCTCAAATCCAGAAGCAAATGGTTTGATACCTTTTATTGGACCAACATAGATGTTACAAAAAGAAAACAATGTCTAAGCTTTCGGACCAACCAAGTCCTTCCTCTGGGACTTTAAGTCTCTGAGGAAGACCTTGGCTGGCCCGAAAGCTTAGATACTGTTTTCTTTTTGTAACGTCTATGCTGCTCCAATAAAAGGTATCAAACCATTTGCTGCTGGATCTGTTCTTACAAGGACCAATATGGCAACCAATCTATCTCTGGCTCAAAGGTATTGTAATTCTGAGAAAATAAATAAATAAAATAAATAACAGCTTGCCTCGAGTGGGTAGAAAGACAATGCCAAAGGCTGAGAGTTTCCAGTGCCCAAGAAGTGTTGTTTTCCCAACACAAAGTACACCACGTCATGTTTCACTGTGATTATGAAATGAGCCCAGTAGGATAAGTATATAAATATCTTAACAAAATTAATTTAAATAAGTAAAAATTTGAACAAAACAAGGTACAAAATAAGTCCTCCTGAGCCATAGTAATTTTGGTGTTTGGCCAGTAGATGGAAGAAGCTACATTTGTTTTGAAATACAAGTGAACTGAGGTGTATTGATACAGCCATGCCTGCTTAATAGGCCGAGGTCATGGTTCTTTTTCCAGTGCTGTTGTGCCAGGATATTAGCACTGGGTTCCAAGCCTCTCAGCCAATCAGGTTTCTGGATTTTCTTTTATACTATATATTTATAAAACTATATGCTAATGTGGTTCCCTGTTCTTTATTACAGTCACAATTGCTCTCTGTAATGCTGGGGTTACAGTCTGATCATGGAATTTCAAGTTTGTAAAATCTGTCTACCAGATAATTTTCTATTTATTTATTTTTTGCTTTATTTTGATATCTAAGTGAACCACGTGGGACAGAGGCAGAGGGCAAAGGAGCAGTGTACAATAGAGAAGGCATGGCTACAATGCAGAGGCTACAGTGGGTGCAACACAGCATCAGAAATGTTTACAAACAGTATTCACAGTTCAGTATTTCTTGAAGCTTGCTTGGAAGGCAATATGGGATTTGATAGTATGGATGTGAGGAGGAAGGACGTTCCAGATTTTTTCAGCCCTGAAGTCAAAAGCTTTGTAACCCATGGTAGTCTTCATGAGAGAAACAGTTTATGGATGAGTATCAGAGGAGCACAGAGCATGAGTCCTAGTATATGTTAATTGAACCTCCAAGAGGCATCTCTTACAGTATAAGAGATGCCAAGTATGACATTTGGCTGAGAGGACTGCTAAGCCAAGCTGAGCAGTTCTGTCTGTCCAAACCTCACGAGAGGTGCCTCTTATACCATCAGACACACCCCGCAGGGGGTGTATTATTGATTTGAAAATTGGTAACTGGGAAAGGCTCACTGAGTCCTGGCTCCTTTCCAGGTTTACCCGGGGGAGAGGGAACAGGAAATACAATAAGGAAAAACATACACAGTATTAAAGATTATTCCAAAGTAAAGTATGAACAGAGCACCATTAAACACAGTGTGAGCACACATAACGAGTAGACAAAGCTAAAAGTTACAATGGACAACTTCACTGTGCAAACAAAGAGACTGATGCAGGTGGAATGAATAGCATTGCAGATATAGAACAGAAAGAAGCCTAATACAGGGTGAGGTAGAACCCAGGAGGAGGTTCACCAACAGGGATGGTAGGGGCTCCTACAGGGGAGGAATCAGAGAGAGGGTTGATATGAGCAGGTAGGGGTGGAAAGAGTTTTAGCTGATGCTTAAGGGAGATGATGGAGGGGGGTAGAGATGGAGAGAGGAGGGGAGCAGGTTCCAGATGGAAGGAAGGCGATAGGTGAGGGCTGACTGTCCAGCCATGGAGTAAGGGTGGGGCAGGGAGAAGGTACGAGGGTCCCCAGCGCATAGGGAATATGAGGCAGATGGAATAGGAGAAAGGAGTGAACAGATAAGAGGGCAGGGACCACAAATCAGAATTTGTAGATGAATTTGGATTTATTAATGTATTATAAATCACTCCAGCTTAGTGCAAGTGATTAATAATAGGTTTAGACACTTTTTTCTTCACAATTTGATTATGCTGTCCTCGCCTGGCACTGAAGTGAAGCACTCTCCCATAATGCTCTTGCATGAGAGCACACAATACACAGGATAAGATGTACAGTGAGTCTGTGCTCTTATTGGCTGAAATCTCTTTAGTGATTTATAATGGAGAGAATGAGCTGGGAGGCACGCTGGTCTGGGATCCCATCGAGATTGGCTTGCAAACCAGGGATCCAATGTTAAAACTAGTCTTACTGTACAGAGAGCCAGTTTAGTTTGTAATGCAACAGGCAGTATGTGGTGCAAACATTGGTGAGCCAGGAGAGCAAACCTAGCAATATGGTTGTATGACACAGATTTCTTATGAAGCTTGGGGGCTGGGACCTGGCGGCAGACTAGTGACCATATTCAATGAGAACTAGGAGTACCTGCTGTGCAATGCTGAGTCTAGCTTCAGGAGACAGACTGATCCTAACTCTGTATAGTAGGCGAAGATTCTGGTGAACCTTTTTATGTTTGCTTGCGCATGCACGGCAAACATATTGTCACAAGAATGACATTTCAGAGGTGTATCACTGTCAGGTCCGATGCAACTCAAGGTACAGTGGGTTTGACAGTGACAGCCCAATGATCACCGAAGCTGCTCATGATGCTGCTCTGCTGGAAGATTGGCAAGAACTTTGCGTAGCGGAAAGGAGGCAGCTGTGCCAATCAGACAGCGGCTGCAGTCCCTCATCTACATGACACTGCGCTGCAACCAGCTGAACAAGGTCAGTCATAATCAGACTCCACAGGCCCTTGAAAAGAAGAAATCCAACCCACTGCCATATACCCGCCTACCTCTTGATCGCGTCCCCAGCGTTGCAGCCCTTTGAAATGAAGAAATCCCTTTTGCTGCCAAAACCTGCCCACCTCCCAGTTACTTCCTTGTTCCCAGTCCCTCGAAAGAAGTAAGCTGAAACCATGACATATTCTCACTGCATCAGTTACATTTCTCAGGAAATTCAGTGTCTGCAGGGCCATTCTGATAGGCGTCTTCTCTTGGTCTCTGTTTGTTTTATATAACTAGTGAATTTAGGGACAGATATGAGGTAGCCTCCAAGCACTTTGCTCCAGCAGATCTCAAAGTGAATGTAGCAGGGCAGTCCTTCATGTTTAGTGCTAACATCAGCATTGGAAAAGCAGCAGCTACAGAGATGACAAAGAGGGGTGAGTACAATTATGGCAGGTTGGATTATTCATTTTTATGTTCGCCCTGTGCATGTGGGCGCAGTAAACATTTTGTTATGACAGTTGGGTTTTGAGAGGTGTGACACTGTTGGTCCAATGCCATTAAACACAGTTCAACCAATGGGCTTGTACTATATACTGTAAATTATCATTGACAGTTCAGTCGGCAGGCAGCTGTGGAGGTGAGAGGAGTGCTGTACTGCTCGCTGACTGGCGGGACATGCTGTGGTGGGGGAGGCGGTGGGATGCAGTTACCAGAGTGGGTGGGGGGTTGGGACCACTGCTCTATGGAAAATATTCATACAGTATGGATAGGAGATCAGGATCGGGAGGGGAAGGGACCAGTACACTATGGAAATGGGATTTTATTGTTGCTGTTTATTTTTGATTGTGATCCTGACTCCCAGCCTCGATCCAGAGGAGGCTGTTAGACACTCTGGGGAGGGTGACAGCTGGGCCCAACCTTGACTGCTTCTTATGGAAAGGAGGGAGCACACTGGATGTTGTGGATGACTGTATAGTGTTCTGCTCCACCCTGAAAGTCCGATGTTGGAGCAGCTCCAGAAGGAGGGAGGGAGGTGGGAGGGGGTAAACAGAAGAGAAAGCAAAATATTGGGAGGTATGGAACAATAAAGTCCCTTCCCTCCTTGCACTATTCCACCCATGTGCCTCACACCCCTGCTATGGAGGGGCCACGGCTATGGGTGGGACAGGTAGTTAAAGCTCCTAGAACATTCACTCCTTAGCCTGTCATGTAAGAGTGATAACATGAGTGCCAGTTAGTGGCAGGTGTTGGGGGGGGTTTGGGGATGTACAACTAGACTGAGACCACCTCAATTCACTTTACACCTGCTGCTGAACAGTCATCTGATTATGAAAAGATTTCTGGGTACTACTGACTTGGGCTGGAAAGGGGTGAACGTCTTTATGCCCCCACCCCAATCATTCCATTAAGCCATCCAGTCTCTCATTTTTGGCAAACCTCTTGTTACAATTTCAAAATAATCTTCCGTAGCCATGATAATGACTGCATAATGTGAACTCTTAAGTGCTGAGAAACAAAACCCCAAGATTAGGGCTCAGAGGTAATTTAAGGAAGTATTTTCTCACAGAAAGGGTTGTGGATGCATGGAACGGCCTTCCGGAGGAGGAGGAGGTTGTGGAGTCAAAAACAGTGGTGGAATTCAAGCATGCATGGGACAGTCATAAGGCAATTCTGGGGGGTAGGAAGAAGTAGGCTGCTGGTTAACTAGGATCTGCAGCTTATCTAGTAGGTAGGGAAATGGGCAGACTGGGTGGGCCAAGTGGTCCTTATCTGCCATCAAATTCTATGTTTCTATGTTTCTATTAACCCGACATTCAAACTACTTAAAGAGATTTATGTTTCCAGTAAAAAAAAATCCACAGTTGGTATCAGCAGAAACCAATTACACAGAATTCCCCCAAATTTTGAATTTAAAGATGTTCCATTTTTATTTTTGCTTTGTGCATGCGGAAAGCAAACATCTTGTGAGAGTAGGGGGCTTCAGAGGCATGTCATTATTGTATCCAATGCAGCTCAGGCTGCAGGAGGCTCGACAGTGACAGACAACGATCAGCCTGGCTAATCATGACGCTGTTCTGCAGGTTGATGGGCAGAAACTTCCTGTAGCTAAAAGTCAGCAACTGCTCCTATAGACAGTGGCTACCTCCTTTAATCTACAAGACACTACCCAGCAATTGTATGGGACCCTACTTTTCAGCCTCTACCTCAACACTCTGCCCAGTGCCTGCTCCGGCAAAATTCTTCTACATCTGGATGATGCTGTTCTCTTCACCTCACACCATAAGTCTGCCTCACTCCAAGACTCCCTCCAACTCACCTTTAACCAAGTGGATAAGTGGTTCAAAGGTCATAGACTTGTTATTAATCTAAAAAAGACTAAGTCAATGCTTTTCGCCCACCACCAAAATAAGTCCAGAAACGCCTCCCTCCTAATTCTGCCCAGCACACAGCACCCCTTAGAGCAAGTGTCCGCCTATAAATACCTAGGGATTACCTTTGACACTGCCCTCACTTTCCACCCCCACATCAATGCCCTCTTGACCGCCATTAACTCCTGATTAGGCCTTCTCTATAGCCATCATGCCCTCTGTCCTGTCCCTAGTGGAATATGGCCTGCCTACATACGGAGCTGCTGATAACACTGCACTGAATAAAATCCAAATCTCTATCAACAAGGCCTGCAGGCCCCTGACTGGAGCACCCAGGCTTACCCACACTTGCCTACTCTATTCCACCACAAACCTCCTCAACCTCAAAGAAAGACTCCAATACCAAACCTGCCTACTAGCCAAGAAAATTCTACTCAGGCTCTCCTCCCAGGGGTGGCTGCCTCCCTTCGACACACTACCACCACAGTGGCCACCCACAGCTCAAATAAGACCACCCTACTGGTGCCTAGAACCAGGACCTTTCTAGCTCAGCGTTCCTACTGCTACAGGGCGCCCTCCTGGTTCAACTCTCTCCCTGTCAACATCACCGCCACTCCCAAAATTGGTCCCTTTAAAATCACCCTTTGGGACCACCTCTTCAACACATGATGCTGTAAATTCAACTAACTTCTGCATTGCGCCCACTCCCCTAGCTTCTAAAGACTCATGCCATCCAGCACGCTCCAACCATGACAATGTCCACCGGACTGCTCACCCCTCCCTCTTTTTTTCTCCTCCATCCCCCATGCCCACTCCCCTCTGGACATTCTGTCTTCATACTGCACCTGCAGTCATCTGTCTGCACAATATCATAGCCCGGCCATAGGGATATTTCTTTCCCCTAGTTGCTCCAACCTTGCAAACAATGTCTTTCTCTGCCCTTATTGTAACTGCATAGCAGGGGCTTATATCTTTCGTTTTGACTCATAGTTACCTATGTAAAGAGACTGTACATAATGTTTTGTAACACTGTAATCAATGTACCCTATGTATCACTGTCTGTAACTAGAACGTTGTATTATTGTTTGTCTTCTCTGTGATGAGGTGCCTTTCTAAGCGAGTCTCTGACTCAAAGGTTGTAAATCTGATTGTATAAATAAATACATAACTAAATAAATGAGTGGCATCATTATCAGCCTTCTTTTGACTCTCTACGTGACTGGCAGCAGCACCTTTCTGATGCCTTCACTCAGAAACTGACCCTATGGTGCCAAACAACCCCCTCCCTCCTGAGTGCTCAACCCACCCCACACACGTCAATGTTCCTATAAAGAAAAACACAACCTGACCCTCCCTCTCTATGCTTTCCATTCCTGTTCTCAGTTTTGGCCAGGTTTTGTACCTCCCAATTCCCCCTCTTGTCAACCGCCTCACCATAGAAAAATAAAACTCCTGCTCCGTCCCTCTCCATGCTTCCCCCTCCACTCTCCATTTGTGGCACCATCTCACCATCTTCCAGTCCTGTCAACCAGCCTTGTTTAACAGTAGGGATCAACCTTAACTTTTTTTTGCACTAGCCAGCCGGGCTAGTGAACCAGAAATTGCACTAGCCCGCAGAAGTCTGCAGTAGCCCGTAGTCAGTATGGTTAACAGTGATTTGTTAAACGAAAGGCAAATAAAGTCACATTTGTTCTGCAAACAGTCTGGACACCTACCAACTGATTTTGCACTGTGCCTTTAACTGCAAACCGCACATACACTATCTCAGCTTCTGTGACTGAAGAGCCTGTGGTTCTGTCACTGATGACTGAAATTAACTTTGTTCCCAAAATGTTCTCATAATGCCATGTGTTCAACCTCGGCTACATAGTGGATAAAGTTGCAGGCATATTTGTCATTCTGATTTGCCAAACTGTAAATGACCATACTTAAAATTCAGAGCTGAAAAGATTAGGTTGATTTACTACTAATGGTCTTAATGGCCATACTTTATACCTCCTAGAAACAAAGAAACATAGAATTTGACGGCAGATAAGGACCGCTTGGCCCAGTCTGCCCATTTCCCTACCTGATGGATAAGTTGCAGATCCTAGTTAACCAGCAGCCTAATTCTTCCTACCCCCACCCCCTAGAATTGCCTTATGACTGTCCCATGCATGCTTGAATTCCACCACTGTTTTTGACTCCACAACCTCCTCTGGAAGGCCGTTCCATGCATCCACAACCCTCTCTGTGAAAAAATACTTCCTTAAATTACCTCTGAGCTGCCCCCTTCTATCTTCAAATTGTGCCCCCTTGTTCTTGCACACCTCTTTTTTTGAAAGATGCTACCCTCTTGGACTTTGTTGATTCCCTTGAGGTACTTGAACTTTTCTATCATGTCCCCCCTCTCCCTCCTTTCCTCGAGGCTATACATATTAAGCTCCTTAAGTCTCTCTTCATATGTCTTCCGGTGCAGACCCTGCACCATTTTAGTTGCCCTCCTCTGGACAGCTTCCATCCTGTCTATGTCTTTCGGAGATTGGGTCTCCAGAACTGCATGCAGTACTCAGATGTGGTCTCACCAGCTGTCTGTACAGAGGGATAATAACTTCTTGTTTTCTACTGGTGATGCCTCTCCCTATGCATCCCAGTATTCCCCAACCCTCCTTGCTGCCCTCTCACATTGCTTGCCTACCTATGGGTCATCTGATATGACTACCCCAGGTCCCTTTCCATTTTGTTGTTGTTAGTATCTCACCCCCATTGTGTACTCTTCCCTGGGTTTTGTTTCCCAGGTGCATTACCTTGCACTTCTTAGCATTGAATCTAAGCTGCCATACATTTGACCATTCCTCTAACCTTGCCAAGTCCTTCTCATCCCTTTCCACCCCACCTTGTGCATCAACTCTGTTGCAGATCTTTTGTATCATCTGCCAAGAGACATACTTTTCCTTCAGTCCCTCTGCAATGTAACATAAAGACATTGGAATGGGAGTTACCACTGTCCTATTTTCATGAGGACGAGTCCTGATTTGGGCAGCTGTGTCCTGCAAAAAACATAAAAACACTACATGTCCTGACATTATAGCAAAAACAAATATTTTCTGACTTTCCTCTAAATGCTGCAAAACAATATACTACCTTAACTAAAATATCTTAAAATGATAAGAATCACTAAAAACAGCTAGAAAATACAACACTTAGTCTTAATTCTGATTATTTAGAGAAAACAAGTCTGTTGCATTGGTCGGGACTACATATTGTCCTGCGAAAAATCATGTTTCAGTAAGAAATGTCCCACTTTGGCCTTTTTAAAAGGTGGTAACCCTAATTGGAGAGGACCGGTCCTAATACTGAACCCTGTGGTACCCCACTACTAACCTCCCTTTTTTCAGAGTGGACTCCATTTACTATTACTCTCTGTGTCCTATTCTCCAGCCAATTCTTTACCCAGGCTGTCATCTTGGGACCCACTCCCAGGCTGGCTAACTTGTATATTAATCTTTTGTGTCGGACTGTGTCAAATGCCTTGCTAAAGTCTAGGTAGGCCATGTCCACAGCCCCTCCCTGATCAACTACTTTGGTCACCCAGTCAAAGAAATCTATCAGATTTGTCTGGCATGACCTTCCCGCTGTGAATCCATGCTGCCTTGGGTCCTGTGCCCCTCTGGTCTCTGGATACTCAACAATTCTTTCCTTCAGAAGTGATTCCATCATTTTCCCTACCACTGAGGTTAAACTAACAGGTCTGTAGTTTCCTGCTTCTGCCTTGCTCCCACTTTTGTGAAGGGGAATCACATCTGTCTTCTTCCAGTCCTCAGGTACCACCCCATCCTCCCATGATTTGTTAAAGAGGGTAATCAGTGGTGTCACTAGTTCTACCCTTAGTACTTTTAGAATTCTGGGATGAATCCCATCAGGCCCCATTGCTTTGTCCACCTTCAGTTTTAAGAGCTCTTTCAGAACCCTTTCTTCTGTAAATGGGCTGGTATCAACTTCTGTATCCAGAGTGTTTCTACTGTTTGTTTTAGGTACCTCCCTCTTCTTTTGTAAATACTGAGCAAAATATTTGTTTAGTATCTCTGCCTTTTCACAGTCACCCTCTGCCCACCCTCCTCCCTTTATTAAGCCTCACTATCCTCCTTGGTCTTCCTTCGCTCCCTGATGTACCTATAAAAGGTTTTATCCCCCTTCTTAACTGATTTGGCTATCTTTTCCTTGGTTTGGGCCTTTGCTGTTCTGACTGCTTTTCCAGCTTCCTTTTGCTTTAACTGATACTGATAGACAGACGGGTTTACAAACAAAGGCCTGTGACTAGTGACATCAGAATTTTTTTTTTTAACCGGGACATGCATGCAACAGAGAATGATTTGATACAATCAGTTTTAATACCATCTGAGCACTGAAAATTGCCCCCAAACTGGACTACATTTAATCAAAACTGGATGACCAGATAAGGACCCTGAAAACCAGATTATTCGGTCTGCAACTGGACAGGTGGCAACCCTAGAACTGTGCTGCTTCTGGACACAGTCACAAATGTGCTTGCCATGAGTACTGAGCTAAACAAGGAAAGGAAAGGAAAAGGAGAAAGGATCTTTGCCAGCAAAAAATAAAAGCAGCAATTAGTATAAAATGAAATGGTTTGTAAATGCACTACACACAGACATTTTTTTTTTTTCATTTCACTAATGCCCAGGCAGTACATAGTTACACCTCCATGAAAAGGACCTGGCTTTAAATTAAATAACAGTTATATTTATTTGTTTATTTGTTTATTTATTTATGTGACACCTGGGTTGAGAATGGAACTGCAGCTTTCCACAGGAGAAATTGCACTAGCCCGGCCGGGCAAGTAACAGAGTTTCTGCACTAGCCCGCAGCAATCTGCACTAGTACTCAGGCTAGTAAATGAATATTAAGATCGACCCCTGTTTAACAGTCACAGAAACTCCTCTTACTTACGCCTTCTTTATTTCCTCCCAAAAGTTCAGAAAACTGAAATGGACTGACAGACGATATTATATAGAAACATAGAATTTGACGGCAGATAAGGACCGATTGGCCTACCTAGTCTGCTCATTTCCCTACCTGACGGATAAGCTGCAGATTTTAGTTGACCAACAGCTTACTTCCTCCTACCCCCCACTAGAATTACCTTATGTCTGTCCCATGCATTCTTGAATTCTCCTACTGTTCTTGACTCCACAACCTTCTCAGGAAGGCTGTTCCATGCATTCACAACCCTCTCCATAAAAAAATACTTTCTAACATATTCTAAATAGTAACATTTCCAGGGCTTTGTGTGTCTGCTGTTCCACACTCTTATCAACCCTGTCTCCATACAAAAAACAACAACTTCTCCTCCCTTTCTTTGTGCTTCCCACCCTCCAGTCTTGGTTTCTGGCACCATCTCACCCTCCTCCAGTCCTGTCATTCGGCCTGGTTTTAACATTCACAGTTACTACTCTTAGTTACCCCTTCCTTCTTTGCCCCAAAAGTTCAGAAAACTGAAATGGTCAGACAACTGATACTATATTCTGTTATAGGTAGTTACCAGCTTTGTGTTGTACAGTATTGTCCAGGCATCTGTGGTGTTCTGTGTCACTTCTATGTATTTATTATCGTACCCGTTATATATTGTTATATGCTGTAATGTCCAAAGATCCCATATTTTTGGGGCTGATGCTATGTATCACTGATTACCTGTTAACTAATTCTGAGTCGCCCCTGAAAAAGGAATTTTCTGTCTCAGTGGGCCCACCTAGTAAACAAAATCCAATAAATAAATAAAAATCTATTCTAAATAGCAACATTTCCAGGGCTCTGTGGTTTGTCATCAGTGTAGTGTTGCCACATGACAGTGTTCTAGCAAGGGGAATGGGAAAGGGAGAGAGTGCATATAGTGTAGCTCCTGAGAGAGCGATGGTTGATGAGCTAATGCAATGCATCGCCGCTCCTGAAAAGGAAAATTCGTGGTGCAATTCTTATTTATTTATGAGAAAATGGTGACGTCAGAGTTCCCTGGGTGATTCAACACTCCTGGACACTAAAGCTTTTCCAGTTTGGGTAAAAGCTGGGAAGAGAGGTTTTTGTTGAGTTATTTATGAACTTACCTCCTCTCTTCTGTCCCTCTCTTTCCACTAAGGTTGAAAGTTGAGACAAGCTGGTGTTTAATTTGCAGAAGGTAAGAAAGTTCTGAAATGTGGAATTCTGATTAGATTGCTTTAGTATGAAACATTTTTGCACTGAACATTACGTTTATTAATTTTGTAAGTTTTTGCCAGGTGAGGAATGATGATCTAGCTTGAATTGAAGCAGGAATTACCTTCCATTTTTCCTTGATAGTCGGGATCTGCATCTAGGCTTAAATGAATTAACATTTTTTATTTTAGTATTTATTTAGTTTTTGTTGACCGGGTAAGTGCACTAGACAAATCCAGCCTATTTTCAGGCATGACCCTGGGGAGGCAGATACAGATGAATGCCAACTGACCTTGGACCAGATTAAGCTGTTGGTGGTATTTTTAGTGAAATGAGGGAAATTTGACCAGGACACCGGGGAAATTCCCCTACTCTTTTCGATAAGTGCCATGGGAATCTTTAACATCCACCTGAACTACCACCAGTCAAAGCAGATGGGACCTCGGTTTAACATCTCATCCGAAAGACGGCACCTCAGAAGTGCAGCACCCCTCTCATGCTGCACTACAGTGTCAGTATTGAGATATTAACCCAAGTGCCAGATGTGGGAACTGAACCCACAGCCCTCTGATCGTCCGGCCTCAGAGGCGAGTGTGCTACCTTCTGAGCCACTGACACTTGCGAACATATTACTGCTGCTGCTTGTTGCTAGCTGAAATTCAGCTTGGGCACTGCTTTCTTTTTTGTATCTTATGAATTGTTTGGTTCTTGCTGCTGTCCTGTAAAGGGGGGGGGGCAGTTCTTGCTCCTGTCTTGTAAAAGGGTCCTAATGTGTCATTTTTTAAAGATACATTTAGTTTACCAGGCTGAAAGAAAATGTGAGTGACATGATTTTGTCATAAGTGCAGTTTCTAAGCAGTTGACAGTTTCACAGCATTAACTGCCGTCAATAAGTAGGGAAGTGAAGAGAATATGGTGCTTTGCAATGCATAATTTGAAAACTGAAGTATTGCATTTGGCTTATAATTTAAGAATACTGTGTCACTATGATAGAGACATAGGTCAGGAAGCGCAAGCAGACCAGAAGTTATAAAATTCACAAGCAGTGTTTTATTATCAATAACAGTAAAATAGAAAACATAAAATTGTACAGGATACAGCTTCATAAAGAAAGTACAAACAAAAAAGTTCTCCAAGTCTTCCTCTCAATTTAAATCTCAGTCTCTCTAAACAAAACATTGCTGTCTTTATATAAGATGTATTTTCCTTGCAGTTTATAAAGTACATCTCCTCCTTTTCACAAACTGTCTCAAAACTTTATCACTTTCCTTCCTGTGATCAGCCTGAAGAGTACGTCTAGTCCAAACAGGTGCAACAAAATAAAACATTCTGTCCTACAGCTGGTCTCCTGTTACAATTTTGTAAACAAGCTTGTGGAGGTCAATACATCTCAAGGTCATCCCCCTGTATTACACCCTTTCTAATAAACCCCAAATAACTTTCTGCAATCAATTTCAGTTAGGGGTGGATGAAAGTTGCGAATTCCACTTTCGTAGAACTTCCTCAAAATTTTGGAAATTTTGAGGACCTTTTGCCATTGGCGAAAGCAGGATTTTCGCTGAATTCTGCAGAATTTTTTTGTGAACTGCAGAAAAATGCATATAAACTGTGGAATTTATTCCTTCCATAGTTTAATGAAACGTCAGTGAATGAGCACCTGCTTGTACAACCATGTGGTTATTCGTTGAAAATTCAGTGGGCCACTGGTAGTAGAGGAGAGAGGAGTCCTGCACTGGTGGCCTGGTCAGGGGCAGGGGGGGGAGGGGAGTTGGGTGGTGGCAGATGAACTGTCAGGGTGGTGTTTGTGGAAGGTCTAATAGACACCAGGGAATTGAGATTTTTTTTTTTTTACACAAAGGATCTGGGATGGGGAGGTCCACTAGACACCAGGGAATACTGGGACTAGAGGGGGATGAGTTGGTGGACTGCCAGCTGTTTATTTGTGGACTAAGGAATCCAGAATACGGAGGGAGTCTGCTAGACATCAGGGAAATAAAATGTTTTGGGAGCCATGATCAGTGGGTGGGTGTACTGGCACTAGAAGCCATGTGGGTCCAAGGAAGGGATTGGAGGGCTTTACTGGGACCCCTGATCAGTGGGGAGTGGATTAATGAGTTAAACTGCAGTTAAAAAAAGCCTCAGAAATGACCACTGGCAGAGATCCTTTCTGCAGATTTTTTCTGCAGTTTAATAAATTAACCCACAGTTTTTTATATTTTTTCTGCAGCTTTAAGTTTTAAATGATTTCTGAACTTCTGCGGAAGCGAAATTCGCACTTTTGCCAAAATTCTGCTAGCGGAAATTAATTTTCACACATCCCTAATTTCAGCAATATAATTATATACATTTGCAAACAAAGGGGTATCAGTTTCACATAAAGAGTCACATATATATTTTTAACCACAGAGAAGTAAGGGGAGAAATACTCAGCCACATGCATAGATGCATCATCCTCCCCCAAAGAATTCGAGTGCTTGACCTTAAAGATCGAACTTTCTCTTTCCAGTGCACTCTGTGTAATAGGCTACTACAGGCCCCCTTCTGCCGGGCCTCATCTCCTGTCTCACCTCAGTTCTGTACTGGGGCTCATTTCCTTGGAAACCATTATTCTTGGCAATCTGAACTACGATTGGCTATCAAGTGCATCAGCTCCCTTGAAATCCTTTTGTGACGCTCTAGGGCTGGTGCAACTCACTGGTGAGTCTACTCGCCCAATGAAAAGAACCTTAACAACAGCTCACTCTTAGATGTAATTTTGATTAGCAAGCCACAACTGGTCTCTCACGTTGGAACATTTTTCTCAGACATTAGCGATCACTGTATAATCACCACCATTAGATCTGTGCACAACCCACAGTTTGTGGCAAAGTTCTCTATCAAGAGGTGTAGAAGACTTGGTTTGCTGGCCAAGGCACCTAGCTTCACCTGAGCTCTTTCCTTCTAAGACTGCTTGAAAGGCAGAGTAGAGAAACTTACCAGAGCAAGGGAGCAGGATTAAGACTTAGTTTGGCTAAGCAGATTTACTGTGTGGTGGTGTTTTTATTTTTTACTCACAGGGATTGCTACTGTTTGTTGCTAACATTTCATTGCTTTATTTTTTCTCTGATTCAAATTGTTGTTGCTGGTATACCTTCTTCTGCATTATTACAAGGTGTGCCTACAGGTGTGTGCTAACAGATTACTGCTGTAATCTTCTGATTCAAAGTGTCTTTTGCAAGGTATATCTTCTGTTACTGCTTTATTTTTCTCTGGCGCAAAGTGTTTCTTACAGCGTATATCTTCTCTGAAATTATTACAGCTGGTGCTTTACAGGTTTTACAGTTTTTTCTAACATTAGGATAAGCTTTCAGGGTTACTGCATTTGTTGTTGACTGATTGTTTCTGCTCTTACCTCCTTGTTCTTTCATCCGTGGTTCTTCTTTTTAGGCAGGAAGGCCCAGCCACCCACCCTCATCCCCAACCACCCCACGCTACACTCCTTTATAGGGTACCACAGTTGTGACATTTCCTGTGGCAGAGCAGGAAGGGGCGGATCAGTAGAGCCTCCACAAGGTGATCTCACTTACAGGGGCACTAGTAATTTAACTTGTTATAACAAGTTAAACAAAGCACAATTAAACCATTACTTGATTTTTTTTCCTTTTTTTCCCCCTTCTAATTACTCTGACTAGGTTACAAACCCAGCAACTTATTTGGAATGGATTTCATTAACTGCAGGCACTATGGAACAATTTTCAGAAGGACAGTCTTACAGGATTTAGGACACTGTCCTACATGCTGGGCCTTTGGAGATCTTAGGGCTCAGCTCCGGGCAGCATGGGCAGAGATTGCATGCCTCAAATTTCATATTGAAGAGGAAATGCATTATAAGAACCACCCGTCATTTCCCCAGCATCCAACAGAAAAACCTCAACCGCAGAGGGTAGTTGGTCCAGGAGGTTGGCAGGTGGTTAGGAGGAGCATATCAGGTGCCCCATCACTCTCTGCTCTCCAACACATTACCTCCAAAAACCATATAAACACAACAAACAGGTATTTGCCTCTATCTCTGAAATCAAATAAAGAGGCAGAAGACACTGCAGAGCAGGACACTGCAGCACAGGAGCTAGCACAACAAAACTCACCTAAATCAGGAACCAAAACTAAACAAGTACAAAGGAAATCCAAAAAACTTCTGATCATAGGAGACTCCATGATTCGGGGAGCTGATACCCATCTCCAGCCAGGGGTGATGGTCAGATGTCTCCAGGTACATCAGCATGGAGAGACACTGACCGCATTGCTAAAATTGTTCACAAAGCAGGAGAAAACATTGATGTCCTAGTACACTAGGGACTAATGATCTCGCCAGCCGGTCAGTTGTGGAGACCAAGGAACACCTGACTAGGCTGGGTGACAAACTATCATCTATTTCATCCGCATCTCCTTCTCTGAGATCCTGCCAGTCTGGGAGAGGGAGCAGATGGACGGAAGGTCAGAGAAGGGAGATAGGGGAGCTAAACACGTGGCTCAAGGACTGGTGCCAGGAAAAGGACACAGATTTGTAGGGAACTGGCAACAGTTCTGGGGCGAAAGTTCTTTAAATTTGATGGACTGCATCTGACTAAGAGGAGTCAGTGCATTGGGGCAGAAGTTTGACGTCTTTGCAGACTATTTAAACTAGCAAATGGGGAGAGGGGAGCAGCACCCCATACATCGAATGGGAAGAACACCCCTCCCCCCTCAGCTAGTGGTCAAACAGGAATTCAGCATGTTTGCTGTTCATTTGCATCACCAGGTAAGAAAAAGGTTTGTCTCCCATACGATGCACAGGGTAATGCAAAACTTCACCCAACAACTAACACACCAAAATCTGGCCAATGGAAAATCATGTACAAAATGCTCACAGCCTGGAAATAAGATCCCAGACCTGCAGGCAATAATGTCAGAGGCTAAACTGGACATAGTAGCAATTAGTGAGACGTGGTTTACCAGTAACCACACTTGGGAGACTTCAGTACCTGGCTATGTATTGTTCAGAAGAGACCGAGGTGCAAAGGGGAGGAGTGGCCTGTAGTTAATGAAAATATCAAAGCTACAGAAATTCAGAATACACATAAGGAGCCAGAAGAACTGTGGGTCACCCTGGAAACAGGAAATGGGACAGCCATAAGAACTGGGGTTGTCTACAGGCCCCCAGACCAGAGGGAGGACATAGACACATTACTGTTAGAAGATATACAAAACATGACAGCTAAAGGGGAGGTTCTGATAATGGGAGACTTCAACATGCCAGATACAGATTGGTCAATACCAGCAGGAACATCTGCCAGAACTAGACTCATAGTGGATTCCCTGCAGGGGGAGGGCCTCAAACAACTTGTACAGCAACCCACAAGAGACAGGGCCATCCTAGATCTAGTACTGACTAACAAAGAAGGGATCACAGATCTCAGGTAGAAGGTCACCTGGGGCCAGTGACCATCACATGGTATGGTTCAATTTGGCTACTATCTAAATCATCCCATTCAAGGCAAAAATATGGGACTTCAGAGGAGCTGACTTTGATAAGATGGCCAACAGAGTTAAGCTAGCCCTGGCAAAAAGAAACACAGGTGAGGGGGTACAGGCAAAGTGGGCAAGCATTAAGGATGCAATACCTGAGGCAACATCCCATTGTGTTAGACAGAAAAGGAAGTGCAAAAGAAGAAGGAAACCACTTTGGTTTTCAAATACAGTAGCAGAAAAGGTCAGAGCCAAAAGGCTGGCCTTCAGGAAATATAAGGGAACACAGTGGGATGAAGATAGGGAGGCATACCAAACTGCCCTAAGGGAAACAGGTAAGGCAGTAAGGCAGGCAAAGTCCCAAACTGAGGAAACACTAGCATGAACAGTAAAAGAAGGTGACAAGACTTTCTATAGATACATTAGTGAAAGGAGAAAGTCCAGAGGGGTATTGCTAAGCTTAATGGAGAAAAGGGAGCATGTGAGGAGGAGGACCCTGTAAGGCATCTATCCTAAATAGATACTTTTGCTCAGTATTTACTGAAGAGAAGGTAGGGCATGGCCCACAGCTCAGCATCATGGACACAGGGGGAGGAGGTGAGCACTACTCCTTCACAAAAGAAAGGGTCCTACAAGAGCTTGCTAAGCTCAGGGTGGATAAGGCAATGGGACCTGATGGCATACATCCCAGGGTACTTAGGAGCTAAAGGAGGAACTAGCAAAGCCATTAGCAGAATTGTTTAGTGAGTCTCTGAGCACAGGAGAGGTCCCAGAAGACTGGAGAAGGGCTCATGTGATCCCGCTCCACAAGAGTGGTAGCAGGGAGGAGCCGGGGAACTACAGACCAGTCAGTCTTACCTCAGTAGTGGGCAAGATTATGGAGGCACTCCTTAAGGAAAGGATAGTGCAACACCTGGAATCCATAGGGGCACAGGATCCAAGACAGCATGGGTTTACAAAGGAAGGTCCTGTCAAACTAATCTCACAGATTTCTTTGACTGGGTAACAGAGTGGTGGACCAAGGGGGAGCAGTTGATGTCGCCTACCTTGACTTCAGCAAAGCTTTTGACACTGTTCCACATAGAAGATTGATAAATAAGCTGGGTAGGCTCGGGGTGGGTCAGAAGTTGGTCAACTGGGTGGCAAACTGGTTGACGGGCAGAAAACAGAGAGTGGTGGTAAATGGTATACAGTCAGAAGAGATGCAAGTCACAAGTGGGTACCTCAGGGATCAGTCCTAGGGCCAGTCCTCTTCAACATCTTCATTAGTGACCTTGTAGATGGACTAGAGGTGTAAGCTTGTCTGTTTGCAGATGACACCAAGATCTGCAACAGAGTAGATGATCCAGATGGGGTGGGCAGAATGGAAGAGATCTGGATAAACTAGCAGAATGGTCAGAAGAGTGGCAACTGGGAGTTAATGCAAAGAAGTGCAAAATCATGCACATAGGAAGAGAAACCCTGAAGCCACCTATAGGCTGGGAGGGAGTTGCTAGCAGTCACAAGGAAGAAAGAGACTTGGGCATCATCATCACTGATGACCTAAAATCATCCAAGCAGACCTCTAAAGCAGTAGGTAAGGCTGGGGGGTGTTAGGGTGTATTAGTAGGGTATCACAAGTCGTAAGGGGAGGTAATAATCCCTCTGTACAAGACACTGGTTAGGCCCCATCTGGAGTACTCGTGCAGTATTGAGGCCACACCTTCACAAGGACATTAACCAAATTGAGGCAGTCCAGAGAAGGCAACCAAAATGGTGCAGGACTGCATCAGAAGACATATGAGGACAGATTAGCAGAGCTCAATATGTATACCCTTGAGCAAAGGAGGAGAGAGAGTTGATATGATCGAGGCATTCAAACACCTTAAGGGCATAAACAAGGAGAAAGAGTCTAACATGTTTAAATATAAGAAAAATAGCAGGACAGAGGACACAGCATGAGATTAGAGGGAGGCCGATTAAGGGGAATGTGGAAATTCTTTTCACAGAAAGGGTGGTGGATGCATGGAATGGCTTACCACAAGAAGTGGTGGCTATGAATACAGTGCAGGGCTTCAAACAGGCATGGGATAGGCATAAGGGAGCAATACAAATGACTATGAATAGATAGGCCACTGACAGAGCAAAGGCCGCTGGCACATTTATAAGGTAGAAAAAGAAATGGGCAGACTGGATGGGCCTTGTGGCCCTTATCTGCCATCAACTTCTATGTTTCTGTGTTTCTGTTTCTAAATGCAACTTTGATGTGTTTGCTTACGTCCACAACTTGAAACATTCACTGTGATGGCAGGAATTCTTCCTAGCCAAAATGGTTAACAGGGCATATACTATTTTTTACGATATTTTAAGTGAGGCTTTAAATAAGCATACACCCTTGGTTAAGGTGCGGGTCAGGAGCAGCACCTGCCATTGGTTCTCACCTGAGCTCAAAGCTTCCCTATTAGGAAGGGATACTTTATGGAAAAAAGCCTGAAGAAGCAACAACAACTTGGATTGGTGTCTTTTTAAGAGAGCACGTAACAAGTGCACCAAGTTGGTCAGAGCAGCCAAGGCCACCTACTATCATTCAGAGCTAGCCTCTGCCTCAAGAAATCCTTCAAAGCTCTGGAAAACATTAAAATACATGTCTGGACATGCACCTGGTAATTCCATTCCACCAAAAGTTAAGTCCGGTGACAGCATTATCGCTAACCGATTGGAGATATTGGAAGCCCTCAATAACTATTTTGCAATGGCAGGGCTAGCATTTGATATTTCTCCTGCCAATGACTTCTGCACAGCCCAGGGCCCACCAACCCATGAGTCCTCCTCTACCGAGGAGGCCTTCTCCCTCCTGCCTGTCTCTCTAAAAGAGGTGGAAGACCTACTGCTGCAACTGGACACCAGGAAGGGAGCAGGCTCTGACTTCATAGAGCCATACTGTCTGAAATGTGCCTACCATGTGCTTGCGGTGCCAATCACCCACCTATTCAACATGTCACTCTCACAGGGTAGCCTCCCCCCTCAATGGAAAATAGCCCATGTCATCCCTATATTAAAAGCAGGTGACCCCTGTGATCTAAATAATTAGAGACCAATCTCCCTCCTCCCCATCTTGTCTAAATTACTAGAATAAATAGTGTGTGGCCAGCTAGGGGTATACTTAGCATCCAGAGCCTTATTAAACCTGGTTCCGTCTGGATTCAGAGCAAAGCACAGCACCATAACAGCCCTAGCTAAAGTGACAAATGATTGGCTCCTAGACCTTGACAACAAGAAACATGCCTGTGCTGTTTTTTTGAATCTTAGTAAGGCATTTGACACAGTCGATCACAGCCTGCTTCTTTCCTCCCTAAGCACCTTAGGCCTGGACCATAAATCTATGTGCTGGTTTGCAGACTACCTCGGAGAACGGAAACAGCAGGTTAAAGCTGAAGGTGATCTTTCTCCATTAAAACCTATGCTGTCGGGCGTGCCCCAGGGCTCTATCCTTGGTCCCCTCCTCTTTGCAGTCTACATTAACAACATTAATGACCCCATCAAAAAAGCCAACATCCACTTATTCGGAGATGACACTGTACTGTACTTGAGTTGTCCCATGACGGAAGCAGCCTGTGAAGACCTCCAAGCTGAATTTAACCTTCTGTAATACCAGCTCATAAACAAAAAGCTTTTGCTCAATGCAAAAAAGACAAAAGCCATGCTCTTCTCCCCCTCCTTGCATGTGGCAATTCCTGCTGGGAGGGGAGCTATCCCACAAATTACCACTGTTCTTGGAGAAACACTAGAGTATGTAGCTAAATTCAAATATCTAGGAGTTTGGCTCGATCATAAACTTTTCTTCACCGACCATCTCGAAGAACTACAGAAGAAACTAAGGCAAAGATTAGGACTATTCTACAGAATTAACCACCTGCTCACAAAGGAGGCCAAGATTCAACTGGTTCAAGCTACCTTCCTATCTTTAATAGATTATGCAGACCTGCTCTATAGTCACTGCACTGCCTCTGCACTGGCTAAGTTGGACACCCTGTACCACAGAGCTATCAGGTTCATTACTGGCCTTCCACTTTCCACACACCACTGCTCCCTGTACTCATCGTTAGGCTGGACTTCCCTTCAGTATAGAAGGAATAGAAATGCCGCCCTATGGGTCTTCAGAGCGGTGACCAACAAGCTCCCCTCATATGTCTCAGATTGTATTCCCCGGAGTGTGTTAGGCACCTACACTCTAAGGACCTATTCCCCAATTGCCCTCCAAGTTCCAAGGGTCAAAACTCGTTTTGGCAAAGCTGCTCTAAGCTTCTCTTTACCCACATTGTGGAACGGTTTACAAAGAAACTTGAAGCTGAGCTGCCCTGTTAGCCTGAATATCTTCAAGGCACTCTCTGATCGCTTCCTTGAGAAAGCACCTTGCAAATGTTTTCCTCACACGCTAGCCCACTAATTCCATAGCTCTCCCCTTTCCATCCTGGCGCTCATCATGTTTCTACCCCTGGCTCTCACTCTTTCCCTATTAACTCTTCCTGCTGCACCCACCCTTCCCTGTCCATGCCAGCCTGGCTAAAGTCCCACCCCATCCATAGTAGTGTCCCAATTATCTACCCCTCCTCTGTCATTATCATAATAAACAAGTACACGACAGCCATCGTCACTTTCTGTGGTTTTAGCTCAACCATCGGTAATATATCCCTCTTCTTTACCTCTCTAACCTGCCTCCCCATACACGGCCTCTTTCCCCTATATGTGTAGTTGCCGGCTGCCTCACTCAAAAGATCTCTGCTTATAACCCTTGTATGCCTATGGTTGATTGTACATCTTCTGACTTCTTCAATTGTAAAATATTGCTTTTTTTTTAATTTATTTATTTCAACCTTGTACTGTATACACTGTACATACTTTTTCTCCCTTGTATATTATTGCTTTTTGTATACATGCTTCTGTACTGTACTTTGACGTATTCATGACCAGGTCCACCTTGCAAATGAGCCTCGCTCAATGGTGCCCACCTGGGATAAATAAAGATTTTGATTGATTGAAAGAAAGAATAGAAATAGCAAGTGAAGGAAGGGAGATAATGGGGAAATTGTGGGACCATCGGAGTGGACAGTTCCTAGGTGTCACAAGAAAAATGTTATTGTGCAATCAGACAGGTAAGATACAGACACATGACAAAATAAGGGAGGATAAAATATATCCCTGCTTTTTACTCTCTCTGCATAACAAATGGGACAGGTTCTTACTCAACCCTGCCATAATCAGCTATAAATATTGCAACAGATGAGACAGGTCATTTTATGGTTCAGCATCTACTACCTGATATCCATTTTTGTGGCATTAAGGTTTTGAAAACAGTTTTTAAGGACTTAAGGATATAGCTGTGACCCAGGACATTTTGCATCATTGTTATAAAAAACAAAGATAGCTACATAAAATAATTGATTGGCAGAGGTGAAGAAATACATTGATTTTAATTAAGGGTTCACGAGGAACCGAAGAAATTATACTGTAGTTGCAATTATCTGCAACTCCTAATTTCCATTAATGGTGAAAAGTCCTATTTAGTATTGTTATTCTTGTTTATCTTAAGAAAGCATCCTTTTAAAACTGGGGACCAGAACTTCAGAGGTTATTGGAATTACCCGAGTAATATTTTCATCAGATTATTTGCTGTAAGAATGTTGCAATGTTCTCAAAAGTATATAATTTGGTACATTATTTCGATGTGTAAAAAAATTACCATGTTATCAGGAAAAAGTGGAAAGTGTAGGTGTTGGAGGGAATCCAGAAATGCTTTTATAGAGCGAGGAAGTGCATCCCAACAATCAGATAGCTCTTTCCCCCTGCTTGTAAGACGCTCTTATGTAGTTATGATTGTAAAAGTGATCCCATATGCATTCTTGGGGTATGAGAACTGGTTCTGATAGCCTAAGAATGTAAGTAAAGCCACTCTTACAACCGTAAGAGTAGTTGGCAGTTTTACTGTATTATTGATCCACATCCATCAATAATATATTAAACATTTTAAAATCTTCCCTGAACAAGCTTGTTTCTAGGGCATCTGCGCATGAGACACTCTTTATAGGATAAGTGTATACCACGAACAGGGGAAAGGAGTGCTCCACTTGGGCGGATACACTGGCATGATCCACACTTCTTTAAATAGTGTCTCACATACAGGTGCCCTGGATAGGTGCTCCTTTGGAGGTTTTTAAAAAATGTTAATGCATGACAAAAGCAAGTTAGAGATGAAAGAATTCAGACAGCACTTTTCTTTATAAAATGCACTAGCATCAAAATGCCATTGACGACAGTAATTGTATCATAATTGTTACCTTAAATAGAGTGTACAGTACAGCACAGTGCAAAGTATGTTGCAGTATTGCAGACACTAGCCACATTAAAGTGATATTGTCATGTTTGCCATAGCAAATGGGAGTGGTAACCTGTAGGAATTGTGAATCAATCACCTACCATTCAAACTGCCAAAAAGTGCTGTATTCCATGAAAAATATGCTTTTATTTCTGTGTTCT
This sequence comes from Neoceratodus forsteri, assembly GCA_016271365.2. NCBI lineage: Eukaryota > Metazoa > Chordata > Ceratodontiformes > Ceratodontidae > Neoceratodus > Neoceratodus forsteri. Next base: position 1,158,302,159 of record CM057451.1, read on the forward strand.
ACTTCATTTGCATAACCCTGAAACTTTTTTTCTCAGTGCTGCAACCCCAACCATGATATAATGCAAGGGAAATAACATTTTTAAGCACTGTTGTTGAAACAGAGGCCTCTGTTGATCAGTCTTGGCATTGCAGACATCCTTTTTCTTTTACAATTTTGGACTCATAGCAGAAGCTGGACACCAAAGAAAAAGAAAAGCAGTCTGACCCATAATTACACTCCTGAACTACTTATAGTCATTCAGGCCCTATAACATAAACATAGAAAAGTATCATCACGCTCCCAAACTCTGATAGACGCTGCCACTTCAGACCTGTCACTTCACCAGCAGGCAATAAAAATCAAACAACATCTACTACACAGACTGGCAAATTATCTTTTTGGCCTATCTGCATCACAAAAAACCCTTGCCTCACCCCTAACTCACTCCCCAAGGGCCTCCGCATTTTCCACCTTAACGCCAGGAGCCTCCTTTGGGTCACCCAGTACCACCCAGACATACTCTGCATCATGGAATCCTGGCTATCCTCCAAAATCACTAATTTCTTTCTCACCATTCCTGACTATGACTTATTCCACCAGGACCAGGGCAAGCGAGGCGGGGGCATGGCACTATACGTTAGGCAGTCCTTCTCATGCTCTATCATCTTCAACGAATCTTGTCCTTCTTCCCACGAATCAATTGTTATGCACCTATCCTTCCCCTCCTCCACCCCCTCTACATTGGGACCCTAGATGCCCCGCCAAAGACCTTGTCCGACTCCGTCGTCAAGGTCATCTCTTCTAGCTACTCCAAAACATCCAACGGTGAACTAGTGCTGCTAGGTGATTTCAATCTTGACTGGCTCTCCCCCTCCGCCAAACCGACCGCCGTAAGGATTGAAGCCCTAAATCTCTTCCAGCTAATCCATGAACCTACTCACTAAACCACCAGTCCAAAAACCATACCCTTCTGGATTGGATTCTATCCTCCCATCCACACCGTATCTCTGCCTCAGGTATATTCTAAGATGCCCTCAGTGAACATTGTGTCACTTATTGCATCCACAAAATCCACTCACCTCTCTCCCTTCCCAGATTCATTTGGTCCCACTCCCTACACCGCCTCAGTATTCCTGCCCTACTCCAAGACCTTGCTAACACAGACTGGATACCTGTCTTTTCTGTGCCTGACGTTGACCTTGCCCTATCTCAGTTCTGTGGTGTCTTCCAAAGTATCTGGGACAAACACGCGCCCTTAAGGAAAGCTAGGGTAAAACACCACCACCACCCCTGGATCACCCCGACCTCATTGCCCTGTGTCGTTCCAGGAACAAAGCATGGCGACTCTACAAAGTCTCACATGTAGCTCAAGATCTTCAGTCTTATAAACACCTTAGAAATAAATGCACAAAGGCCACTCGGCAATCTAAATCTTCCTATTTTAATGCAAAATTCACTCAAAACCAAACTACCCACATGTCTTTTTGGAAGTTGATCAACTCCCTTCTTGATCCCCCACTAAACAGGCATGCCCAATCCTTAAATTAGATGGTAATACCATCTCGGATCCCACCTCTGTGGCAGAGCTTTTCAATAAGTTCATCTCCTGCGCCTTCCCCGACTCCCCCCTCCCCCAACCCAGCAAAACCTTTCTCCCTGTCCTTGGCTTCCTCTTTCCACCCACTACACCTCTGGAAGTATACAATGCACTCTCCTCCCTTAACTTGTCCAAATCCAGACCTGACCGTATCCAACCGAAAATTCTTCATATCTCTGCAGCAGCAATTGCTGCCCCCCTGACTCACATACTGAACCTCTCTCTATCCACAGCCACTGTTCCTAAAGCCTGGAAATTGGCAAAAATCTTCCCTCTGCACAAAGGCGGTGACCCTTCCCAACTGGGAAACTACAGGACAATATAACTTCTCCCCTCCCTAGCCAAAGTCTAGGAATCCCTCATGTTGTCCAAACTGTCAGACTTTCTCTCTTCCATCAACTCCCTCTCACCAGTTCAGTTGGGCTTCTGCAAACACTACTCCACCATCACCTCCCTTCTAAGTGTAACTGACTCCATCCTTTCTGCCATGGATAATAGCCAAGTCACAGCTGCCATATTCATAGACCTGACAAAAGCTTTTGATTCTGTCTCCCACCCACTGCTACTCAGCAAACTTAGTTCTTTCGGCATCGCCCAACCTGCCATCGCCTGGTTCCACTCGTACCTCAACAATAGGCAACAATCAGCTCAAACAGGCGACACTCTCACCTCTCCTCTCCTCTCCCTATTGTATCTGGTGTCCCCCAAGGCTCTATTCTCGGCCCCATCCTCTTCTCTCTCTTCATAAACGACTTTCCACCGCCTGTCTCACCTCCAATGTGCATCTATACACAGATGACACTGCCATCTTTGCCTTGGGCCCCTTCTATGACAGTGTCCTCCTCAACCTCCCAAAATGACTTCAATAGAGTCCACTCTTGGCTCCTTGGCAACCTGCTTACACTCAATGCAAAAAGAAATGGTCAGAATGGTCTTTGGTTCCAGGCAGAAGCTAGCTACCCTCCCAGCTTCCCGCCCCCCCCGCGATCACCTCCATGGACGACTCATCTCTGGAGCTAGTATCAGCCTTCAAATACCTGGAAGTATGGCTGGACAGCCACCTCAACTTCCCCACCCATGTCAAGATGATCTGCACTGAACTCTGGCCAAAACTTGCCTTCCTCTATCACTGCAAATCTAGCCTACCTATCCTCACACATTGCGAGCTTATACATAAAACTATCTTGCCAGTTATTGTAGTAGTAGTAGTAGAAATGTTTCTTTTTATACCGGAAAGATTTTATATACATCATTGGGGTCATTACCCATTTTCAAGATGGTCCTGTCAATACAATTTATAGTTCCAACATAAAGAAAATAAAACTTATAAATACAAAATGTAAGAAAACATTCAATCATCTTAACTACATTTCAAAGGGAGTTCACATCCGTCATACAAGCATCTAAAGTGCATACAATTAGCATAAATTATACCAAGTTAAAAATCTAAATCTATTAATCATTCAGTGAGATGGGGTATCCATATTTTTATTATTATTTTGGTTTTTAAGATGACTACTTACTAGTTGTAACATTTACAGTTCCAACCAGTATTTTTCATCAACACACTCACAGAGTTTAGAGCTTTGTTATTTATATCTTAGTTTAATGTCAATAGGTTCCCAATATTGTCTTACCTTAGCTGCAAAAGTCATGTTCCAAAATCTATTCTTAATTTTGACTTGTAAATATTTATTATTTGAATCTCTTAGATTGTATTTAGATTCCTTAGTTTTTAATTTATCTATGAAGTACTGAGGTGTATTACCCTGTATCACTGAGTGTATACGACCTATCCATTTCAGTTCCCTTTTATAATCCAAGGGTAATCAGTTTAATAATCGTAACATTTCACAACGATGTGTGAAGTAATTACACTTTAAAATAAATCTAGCTAGATTATTATAGACTACATCCAATTTTTTTAAATTTGTTCTACTTGTTTGACCATATATGTGGCTTCCGTAGTCTAAACATGGGATTATTGATTGGCTTGCTATACTAGTCCTCATTTTAATATCTAGACAAAATCCAGATCTGCAGAAGGCACCTAATTTACTATTTGTTTTCTTTATTAGTTCATTTATGTGAAAATCAAATTTCATTTCCTCATCTAGCCAAACTCCCAGATATTTATAACTAGTTTCCTGCCCTAAAGTATCATTTTGCAATGTTCTTATCTGAATTTGTACATGTGATCTCCCATTCTCCCCCCACTTGTTTTGAAACCCATAACTTTTGTTTTCTTACTGTTCAATGCTAACCTTGATTTTTGCAACCTAGTTCCAGATTTGTAAAATCTGTCTGTAACCTAAGTTCCATTTCTTGAAATGTATTTCCTTGTGCTATTAGAACTGTATCATCAGCATACAGTCTCACTTTTGTATGTTCAACTATCTTGACCAGATCGTTTATGTAACATAGAAACATAGAAGTTGACGGCAGATAAGGACCACAAGGCCCATCCAGTCTGCCCATTTCTTTTTCTACTCCAGATGGGGCCTAACCAGTGTCTTGTAAAGAGGGATTATTACCTCCCTCTTACGACTTGTGATACCCCTACTAATACACCCTAACACCCCCTTAGCCTTACCTAAAAACACACTTGCCGAAACCAGGGAATGAACCAGGGACCTTTTAGATCTTCAGTCTAACGCTCTCCCAACTGAGCTATTTCGGCAACTTTGTTTATAAGAAATAATGTAGGCCCTAATATTGAGCTTTGTGGGACTCCTCTTTGAACTGTGGCTGTGTTTGATAGGTACTGTCCTAACTGTACCTGTTGTGCTCTATCTGATAAATAAGACTGAAACCCTGGTGATGTTTCATCATCTAAACCTATACTTTTCAACCTACCCATTAATATTCTGTGATCCATGGTGCCAAAGGCTTTGGAAAGGTCCATGAACACCGCACCCATCGACTCTCCCTCATTCAACTGGGATGCAATAATATCCACCAAGTCGGTGAGCGTGGTGTCCATGGAATGGCCCTTCCAAAAATCCAGACTGGCAATAGGTTAACAGAGAGTTCTTCTCTAGATATTCTCCTAACGCTTCTGCACCAACCTCTCCATCACCTTCGACACCGTGGACAACAGAGCTATAGGTCTATAGTTAGTTGGTTCTACAACTGCACCCCCTTTATGAATGGGAATTATTTTAGCTTTTTTCCAAAGTGCAGGAAATCTTTGTTCTATTAAGTTCCAGTTAAATATCTCAGTCAACACTGGTGCTATTATTTCTACAGAATCCCTCAGAAACCTATTTTCTACATTATCTAGACCGTGAGCTTTATTTATTTTTAACTTTCTTAATTACATAGAAACATAGAAGTTGATGGAAGATAAGGACCGCAAGGCCCATCCAGTCTGCCCATTTCTTTTTCTACCTTATAAATGTGCCATCGGCCTTTGCTCTGTCAGTGGCCTATCTATTCACTCATTTGTATTGCTCCCTTATGCCTGTCCCATGCATGTTTGAAGCCCTGCACTGTATTCATAGCCACCACTTCTTGAGGTAGGCCATTCCATGCATCCACCACCCTTTCTATGAAAAAGAATTTCCTCACATTCCCCCTTAATCGGCCCTTCTCTAATCTCATGCTGTGTCCTCTTGTCCTGCTATTTTTCTTATATTTAAACATGTTAGATTCTTTCACCTTGTTAATGCCCTTAAGGTGTTTGAATGCCTCGATCATATCACCTCTCTCCCCCCCTTTGCTCAAGGGTATACATATTGAGCTCTGTTACTCTGTCCTCATATGTCTTCTGATGCAGTGCCTGCACCATTTTGGTTGCCCTTCTCTGGACTGCCTCAATTCGGTTAATGTCCTTGTGAAGGTGTGGCCTCCAATACTGCACGCAGTACTCCAGATGGGGCCTAACCAGTGTCTTGTAAAGAGGGATTATTACCTCCCTCTTACGACTTGTGATACCCCTACTAATACACCCTAACACCCCCTAGCCTTACCTACTGCTTTAGAGGTTTGCTTGGATGATTTCAGGTCATCAGTGATGATGATGCCTAAGTCTCTTTCTTCCTTTGTGACTGCTAGCAACTCCCCTCCCAGCCTATAGGTGGCTTCAGGGTTTCTCTTCCCTATGTGCATGATCTTGCACTTCTTTGCATTAATTCTAACGTTACCTCCTTACAAGAAAAGATCTTAAATCTGAACTTACAAATGTTGACATTTTCTTTTTGGAAAATTTTTTGGGTCACTTCTGTACTATTTACACATAAATCAATATCTGGTAATGTAGTAAAATATTTAAACTATCTGCTGACTCCTGAGCTGTCAATATTTTCCCCTTAACTTCTATTTGAATGGGAGCTTTATCATCTATTGGTTTCTCAAAAGATTTCAGTAGAGACCAATATTTCCAGGGGTCTTTATTTGAATCCACCTTGGTTTTACAGTAAAAAGCATTTGATTTCCTAATTTTGAACTTTAACTCATTTTTAAGTTTTTTGTATAAATTCCAATCCTCATTATCTAATGTTTTATTAGCCTTTTTCCAAATCCTATTTTTTATCTGTATTTCCTTTTTTAACTTTTCAGTAATCTATGGTAGATGTTTCCTGAAAATAGATATTTTATATGGTGTTACTTCATTACAGGCTTTTAGAAACAAGTCAACAAACTCTTTTACAGCCGGTTCCAAATCAGGAATTAGAAAAAGCCTATCCCATTTGATTTTTCCTAGAACAAAATTGAGTTTTTCCTTACTATAGTCTTTAAAACATCTACGTTTGGTACACTGCCTATCTCTTGTTCTTTTTTCTGAATTATGACTTAATTCAAGGGAACATACTATAGAACAGTGGTCACCCAAAATAGGGTCTTTTACTTGTGTGGTTTTTACTTTTATACTTTCTGTTACAAATATAAGATCTAAAATGTTTCCTACACTGTTTAATTTAGATTTTCTGGTAGAGGTAGTAATTATTTGCTTTAACCCCAATGGATTCAATTTTGTTTTTAATGCCATTCCTCTTGGTTTGTTCCAGGCTGAATTAAAATCACCTAATAAAATAAGATCAATCCCCAGGGTATACTGCTGCAAAGTTTGGGAGAGGTCATCAAAGTTTAAACATTTCACCTTAGGTGGTGAGTAAACCAAACCTATGGAAATATGTAAGTTAATTAGTTGTACTATAATACATTCAATATTTCCTATAACTCCTGAATAAAAGAACTTTTGTATGTCCCAGATTCCATTTAGCATAAAGTATGAGTCCCCCTCCACGTTTACCCTTTCTATCTTCTCGATGTAGATAAAATTCTTGAAGTCCTATTTCATTTGAATGAACCTTTGAAGTCAGCCAGGTTTCTGTTAGTGCCACTATATCTGGAGTTTCACTCTCAACCCAGGTTTTCATGAAGTCAAGTTTATTTTTTAAACTTCTGGCATTATCTAAAATTACTTTTATTTTCTGTAAATTATCTGGACCAGGGTTTAATTCTATATCTCCCCCAAGGATCAAAAGGAACATCCAGAAACTAGTTCTATTTCGTAAATCTAAATGTAATTTAGAATGATTTTCCTGCCTTTATAAATTCCCTGCCTAACTCCAGCAAAAGAATTCCTTCTGCTTAACTTACTCATCATTGTAGTGTGTCCACTATTACCCCAATCTTAAACTGATTACTGACATACAAATATAAAAACGAACCCCCATTCTTGTAAAAACGCTTATTTTAAATGCTTAATTCTTATAGCTAATTACAATTCTTCAGCTCTTTCTTATTTATAGTTTGTTCAGACCAGCACCGATGAGTATCAATTGCTCTATTATATTAACAACTAAACCATAAGTTTAAAATTGTGTACTATTTACCGGTTCATTCCAGTCCCAGAACAAACCAAACCAACTTTAGGAACTTTCAATGCCGAGTGGCACTCCAACCACTCACGCTCATGCACTGCTCATGCTAGAGTGAGCGGCGCATTGTTTTACGGAGTGTAGCTCCTTCCCTTAGCTCCCCTGATTGGTAGCCAGCTCTCCCGAGCTCCCACACACCAACTTGGCTTCTAGCGATGTAATTAGAAGCAATACAGGATATTTGGAGTTGGAATGTTCATGCAAAGTCCTCCTCAGTTCAGAGCTGCAGCGTAGATGTTTCAATTGAGGGCAAACAGCTGAGCAGTCATAGCCACCAGTGTGAGCGGCACGTTATTTTAAGGGGTGTAGCTCCTCCCCTTAGCTCCCCTGATTGGTAGCCAGCTCTTCCCAGCCCCCACACAGCAACCTAGCTTCTAGCAGTATAATTAGAAGCAATACAGGATATTTGGAGCTGGAATGATCATGCAAAGTCCTCCTCAGTTCAGGGCTGCAGCGTAGATGTTTCAACTGAATGCAAACAGCTGAGCAGTCATGCAGACATGCAGACATAGTCTGTGGAACAGCCCCATCCTCCTCTCTCTCCAGACTTGACATCCTTCTCAACTCCTGCTGCTCCTCCACTGCATCTTCCCCACTCACACACCACTGCCTACTCTACGCTCCACTCTCCCTGGCTCCAGTCTCCCACAGGCATACCACCCACAGCACCTCCCTCTTAGCTAAATACTAGCTTGGTTCCCTCCCCACACCTCACCTCCTGCCTCACACCAGCCACCTCCCTAATCTACCCTCTTTGCCACAGGGACCCCTGCATTTTCCACCTCCCCTGCCCTCTCACCCAAGCTGCCTTCTTGTACCACCTCCCCTTCTCTGGAATAACCTTCCCCCCCCCAACCTTCACCTGGTCCCATCTTGTTCAGCTTTTACTCTGCTCCTCAGGCTTCTCCCTCCCCCGCACTGTCCTAACTGCTCTAATGGACCCAGCACGCAGCAGAGGCACCACACAGTCTCTACTCACACGCCCTAGCCGCTAACTCCAAGCTGACCTCACCTACATTCTGTCACTGTTTACCAGGTTTGGGTGTATATGACCGATAATGTATTGTACTCTATGAAAAATGTTTATGCAAACTGTACTTCACTACTTTTGTTGTTCTCTGTACAAGTTGTACCCGGGTCACACCTGGAAATGAGCCTCAGCTCAGCTCAGTGTGCCTTTCCTCGTCATCAAATTTTAAATAAATGAAACAATTTTCCAGAAACTTTTCTACAGACTGTACTGCTGTAAACACTACCGACATAGGAGATTGCACTCTAATAAGGGAGACAGAAAAATCAGCTATGCAGTGTACCCACAATGCCTTGCTACATATATATATATATATATATATATATATATATACATATATGTACATAAATACATAGATGTTGACAGCAGATAAGAGCCTACGGCCCACCTAGTCTGCCCATGTGGGCACATAGTTAGCTTCTTCAAGCTTCTCTAGAACTAGGTTATATGTCTACATATTAGGTGCTATTCTGCAGTCCCCACTACCAAAATAAGGGATTGCACCTCTGAGTAATGAGCATTTAAGTCAACTTTATAATTTACCCAGAATTCCTTGTTGCTGTATGTGAAACATTGACAGTTCCCTTACGTGACATCCTTCTGTTAAAACATATAAACAAGCATTTGTCAATGCCAAACATTCATTTGCAGGTATTTGCAGTGGTGTTTGGCACGTATGGTGCTTTACCCTAAAGTCCTGTGTGATTGCTGGTATTTACACAATAAATTTTCAGCATGACCTTTTTGTTACCCCCATTGTGTGCTACATAGGCGGAAACATGTTTTGGGCAGGATGTGAAAAATGACAGCTGTACTACCCATAAGGAAGTGTGGTAAAATGGCAATGTTGAAAATCTGGAGTGGAAATATTGAAAATTCGCAAACCTACGAGAGTGCATGGGAACTGTGTAACACACGCTCGTAAAACACTTATTTTTAGGAATTTGTTCACCAAATTTTCAACATAGCCATTTTAAGACTTCTGCTCATGAACAGTGTCACTGTGATTTTCTTAATGTGTCCCATACACTGAGTTCACACAGCGACTGTGCCATTGTGCGCTACATGGGCGGAAACACGTTTTGCGCAAGATGTGAAAAATGACAGCTACACTGCTCATAAGGAGGTGTGGTAAAATGGCAATGTTGAAAATCTGGAGTGAAAATATTGAAAATATAGCAACTTACGGCGTGCATAGGAACTGCGAATGAACACTCGTAAAACAGTCATTTTAGGAATGTTGTCACCAAATTTTCAACACAGCCATTTTAAGACCTCTGCTCATGAACAGTGTCACTGTGATTTTCTTAATGTGTCCCATACATTGAGTTAGCACACTGACTGCATGTTATAGCTATGGGCAAAGAAGCTTTCTTGTTCTAGACGGGCGTGAAAATGACAGCTGTACTGCTCATGAGGGGGTGTGGTAAATTTACCAATTATTTTATTTACCAGGTGAGACACACTAAACTGAAAGCTTGTTTGCAGGTGCAACGTGGGAGCACGAGAAAGTTAAGTGACTTGCTCAGGGTCACACAGTATGCACCTAGGGGGCTGTGGGATTCAAACCCAGGTCTCCAGATTTACAGCTCAGAGCCTTAACCCACTGCGCCATACTGCCTCCCCAACATAGCCATTTTAAAACCTCTGCTAATGAACAGTGTCACTGTGATTTTCTTACTGTGTCCCATACATTGATTTCGCACACCGACTGCGCCACTGTGCACTACATGGGCGGAAACACGTTTTGGGCAGGATGTGAAAAATGACAGCTGCACTGCTCATAAGGAGGTGTGGTAAAATAGCAATGTTGAAAATCTGGAGTGAAAATATTGAAAATTCGCAAACTGCCAAGTGCATAGAGGCTGCGCCAGCGCAGACTTGTAAAACAGTCATTTTTAGGAATTTTTTCACCAAATGTTCAACACAGCCATTTTAAGACCTCTGCTCATGATCAGTGTCACTGTGATTTTCTTAATGTGTCCCATACATTGAGTTCGCACACCGACTGCGCCATTATGCACTACATGGGCGGAAACATGTTTTGGGCAGGATGTGAAAAATGACAGCTGTACTGCTCATGAGGAGGTGTGATAAAATGGCAATGTTGAAAATCTGGAGTGGAAATATTGAAAATTTGCAAACCTACAAGTAATGCGTAGGGAACTGCATAGCCTTACTAAATAAAACAGTCATTTTAGGAATTTTTCACCAAATTTTCAACATAGCCATTTTAAGACTTCTGCTAATGAACAGTGTCACTGTGATTTTCTTAATGTGTCCCATACATTGATTTCACACACCAACTGCGCCATTGTGTGCTACATGGGCGGAAACATGTTTTGGGCAGGATGTGAAAAATGACAGCTGTACTGCTCATAAGGAGGTGTGGTAAAAAGGCAATGTTGAAAATCTGGAGTGAAAATATTGAAAATTCGCGAACTTATGAGCCTGCGTAGGAACTGTGCAATGCACGCTCGTAAAACAGTCATTTATTGGAATTTTTGCACCAAATTTTCAACATGGGGTTTTTGGGACCCCTTCTCATGAATGATGTCACTGTCATGGCATTATTTGGGCCCGAAGGGTGATTTCACACAGTGACTGCGCACTGACTGCGAAATCACCCTTCGGGCCTGAATAATGCCATGACAGTGGCATCATTCATGAGAAGGAGTCCCAAAACCCCATGTTGAAAATTCTGGTAAAAATTCCAAAATGCCTGAGATATGCAATAGTTGAAACCCCTATCTAGCCCATTATACAGCTTACGGCATTTCCCTCAGTTCGCGGTCAGCTTTGAAAGCGTGTTCGGTCCACGAAGATTGTCGCACCGAGCTCGGAGGGTAAGTATGGGGTGAGGGGTGTAGGGAGGCAGGGTGCGCGGTGGGTGGGTGCGGGTGTGGGAGGGCGGGGAGACTTCGTGGGACGTTTTACTTTACAGGTTTTTGTTTTACTATTGACAGCGTGGGGCGTTTGCCATGCTGGGGTGGGCTCCCAGTGTGGCAGAAGATAACTGGGAGCCATGGAGCTGATGGGGATTGGGCACTCCCGTCGGCTGACAATGGGACATTGCCACGCTGGTGGGCTCCCAATGTGGCAGAAGATGGCTGAGGCGGGCGAGGCCTCGAGAGGGGATGGGCACCCCCGTCGGCAAACAACTGAGGATGTTTGCCATGCTGGGTGAGGCTCTCAGCATGGCACCAAGCTATTGAGGCGGTGTGGGGGAGAGGGCGTGGCGTGGGGTGGCGTGACGCCGATGCTCCACGGGCGGTGGTTTTCTAGCTAAGACTACCGTCATACATAGCTCCCACACCCATTGGTGCAGGACCGCCATGCCTGCTCAACTGAGCAGTGGATTGCAAGGGAGAGGCACACCTCCAAAGTGTGTTACTCTCCCAAAACGTTCCTTACGCATGCGCACAAACGAACGTAAAAATGATAGACTTTAATGCAAAAATTATGGATATTTCACTAGAAATATTTTGTACAGTCTGATCCACTCCACTTATAGCGAACATTGTTATAGCAGGCACCCACTCATAATTGACAGATCCACCTTGCCAAAAGCCAAAAGCTATGTCCGTAATGTTAAAAATCCTGTTTATACTGTACTCTGCGACCCCGGATTAGCAGACACTGCGAGCTTCCTCTGTGCCCCTGCTACATGCTACAAACTGCCTGCTAATTATCACCTGATCATTCATCTAGTTTGGCACTATGAAGACATCACTCACCTGGACGGATGCCTGATATGCCTGACACTCCAGGGGATTACTCCACAGCACACATGGCCTTTCTGCGTAACCTCTCCTCCCCCCTTTATGGTTAGTTACTGCTCAGCCCCCTGATCCCAAGCTTGATCATCACAGGTACTGTACAGCAAATTCTCACCAATCATGTTTATTTCAGTCCACAGTCAGCCACAAGAACCCATTTCCCATTCTCATGGTTAGCAGAGGAGAGGGGATGTTCTGATGTTTAACTTCGGTGTGTGGGAGATTCTTATGCACTGTAATGGCACCCAGTTTTTTGTCTGATGCTTCCCTGCATTGTGTTATCTAGCCGTAATTCATGTGACCTGCCTATTCTGTGTTGTACCATACTGTATTGTACTGTAGTTCTAAACTCTCGACAGCTGGACACTTGTGAAAACAGGCTTTTTAGCTCATCTTGCTTCTTCTCCAAGATAATAAAAATTAGGAAACAAGGAAGATGTAGTGCCTTTTTCAGAAAATACACATGCACACACCTTACCATCCATTTTAAACTGCCAGGAAACGTGTTTGGGTGCTCAGTCACATGTGTGCTTTCGCACCATACTTTTGAGGAAGGAACGTCCCTTCCAGCTGCACTCTTATATGGACATTTGGGCGCTATAGGCCAAACGTTGTTGTAATATTTATGCTGTCAATGGGTTTCAGAGGCTTATATAAGTAGAATATAAAATATTAAGAAGTGTAGGCTCTGGAAAACACAGGTTATAGAAGGAGAGATGGCAATATGTTTACTTGTCACACAGTTTCAATTCAAACTCGTTTCTAATATTCCTTGCAACTTGGAAAATATAACAGATTAAACATATGCGATCGTTTTCTTAGGAGCTGGTCCAGAAATAACAAGCTCAAATGGGCAGACTGGGTGGGCCATAGGCCCTTATCTGCCGACATTGTATCTATGTAAAAACACAAGGTTTACAGAGAAAATTGCGAGCTGTATGTGCGTGCAATAATGTCAATAGGTTACTGTAGAATTACAGTTTTTGTTATTGTGTTGCTAAGTAGCAGCGTGTTCCTGACGTTTGCGTTGGTATCTTATTTCATATTTAAAAAAAAAATTAGAAGCGCAAGGCAGACTTAGATCTCTGGTAATGCCACTTGCCAATGGTAAAAACAAGAGGTGGTGCAGGATTCTACCCTAGGTCGACCTAGTGCTGCTCCAGGTTCATAATCAACAGATTACGTTTGAGCAAGTCTAAATTAGCCCTGCTACCTGAAAAATATACTGCAGTTTTAAAACACCTACTGCAGACACCAACATTAACTTAGTGATTTATCACATTTGAACACTGCAACAGTAGTGGAAAGGTGGAATAACCCAGCCTGCAAAACATCGCCAAGTTTCCTTGAACTGGCACTTGCTGTCAATCATGCGGCAGCATCCTATTTAGGCACCAGCTTTCCAGCAAAGATGATATTTACAGACCCCACATTAACATTGAGCTGGCATGCGAACTTCTACATTTAAGTCTTGTTTTACTACTAGTTCCCCACCAACATGAGGGCACCGAGTACTTACCTTTGGGGTAATTGAGGAAAAACACTAGGCTGGACCACCCGGTCTCCAGAGGGTGCAGAATCCCCTCTATGAGCCGGACCCCCTCCTGCCTCCTAACCCTTTCAGTTCTTTCCAGTCCAGTGCAATTGCTGCAAGTGCATTTAGATGTTGGGAAGGTTAGGTTGGAGTTGGACTGGAGCGGAGGCGGCGTGGCAGATGGACAACGACTAAGCCTGGGAGACAGACAGTTGACCAGTACAGACTGAGAGAGGAGGGAGCGGCTAGCGAGTGTTACTGTTCTCGGGTGGCTGATGGAACGTGCGGACTTGGGGGGAGGACCTCGTCTGTACTGTGTTCCAGGATCGAGGGTCGGGGCTCGGGGGATTGGAGGTGCAAGCGCCGCATGGCAGGAGGAAGGAAAATGTGGCAAGTACAGGCAAATCGGCAGGAGTCCACTAGTTCGAGTCCGTCCTCCGAGTTCAACTGGTCCATGGTCTGCGCGGACTGCACGGGTGACGGGGGTCAGGCATGGGTGCCGTAAGATAGTAAAAACTGAGGGGGCGGAGGCTCAGAGGGGCACTTATGAGAGTAAAAAGGGCACTTTTTCTACACTAGTTTTTAGCATACAAAAAATACAATAAATTATGTACACATATGATGATAACGTTAAGAATGCAGTCCCATATAGGAATATTTATGCAACTAGAATTTGTCTGTCTTTCTATCTACATACCTATCTCTTCATGTAGGATAATAAAAGTCTGTGTCTTTCTGCCACCCATTATCTGTGTACCCACTGCCCATACAAATGCACATGTACATACACACACACAATGTAATACAGAGGTGCAGTGGCACCTTAACAATTTTATGTTAAACCAGTATTTTTGCCACTTATAATTTATTACTCAGATGTATTTAAGGCTTGTAAATTGGCACCCACAACTGTCACAATGACACACACCAGGATCATTTACACAAGGTCTAAATCAATGTTTGGAACAAATCTGTCAGGTAACTTTAATTAAAACTAGTATACATTCACTATTATAAAAACTATAAATCTTAAATTAGGAGACAATTGTTAGCAGGAAATAACTTTGAAAGTACCACACAGTAGGTTTTTAATCTGACTGCCTATTTATTTATTTATTTATTTATTTAGTTTTTGTTAACCGGGTAAGTGCACTAGTCAGCAAGTGACTGCTTTCAGGCACGACCCGGGAGGTACAATTACAACACACAAAGAGTACAGCCAGATTATTAGGACAACGAGTACAAAAAATGCAGAGAGAAATACATATGGCAATGTAACATACATTAGTAAACAAAAATATACTTTAGCACTTGATCATGGAACATACTCAAAAATGTGAATAGTAGAAGGCAGAAAATAAGAGGATAGGCATCAGTAGAAAAGACACAAGGAAGGGAAAACTGGCAAAAGGTTGGGAGGAGAGATTAAGTGGAAAGGAGGTGCCGTCCAGATCGGCAACAAGGGGGTGAGGTACCAACCTGCGGCCGGGCCTATGGAGCCGAAAGATGGCAGGCGAAGAGGGTGGTAGAGGAGCGGCGTAGACAGCAACAGCGGTAGGAGGTAGGGAAAATACAGCCGGGCTGGTGGAACCGATGAGCGGCAGGCGAAATGAGGATGCCGGTGAGAGAGGAGATAGGCGGAGGAGTTACGGCAATAGCGGCAAAAGTGTCAAAATCAAGCCGAGCCAGTGGAACCAAGAGACGGCAGGGCAGGAAGGGGGGTCGGTAGGACGGTGGAGGAAGTGGTAGGTGGAGAGAGGTGACTACACAGCCAGGAGGGTGGGGACTAAGGAGAGGCATGGATGAGGTAGGAACAGGTAAAGGTGAGTTTGGTGGGGAGTGGCAAAAGGGGAAGAGGATATAACAGAAGAAGGGGGGGAAGAGAGCAGCAGTGGGGTTAAGTGAGGAGAGGCTGTGAAGTGAAGATAAGAATGTCATGTAGTAGAATAGCGACTTACAATTGTCAACAGCTAACATTAGGCTTATAAAGAAACAGGTTAAGGCAACATTAATTACAAGGCACAAAATAAAACATTAATTACAAGGCACAGTATAGAACACCCATTTGGACAGGCAAAAGTGCTAGCAATGAGAAACAGTACAAATGCAGCGGATCAGGTAGGGTCAAAGCAAACACATTTGTCCATAGTAGTGAGGAAAGTCCTGAGTTTGCTCTTAAAAGTCACATGAGTGGAGACATCTCTTAGATCCTGGTAGTAGGTTCCATAGGTGGGGGCAGCATGATGGAAGGAGCCCATGCCCTTTTAGTCCGACAAAAGGGGATGGATAGTAAGGTCTGATCAGCCAATCTAAGATTCCTTGTGGGAATGGCCGGCCTGAGGAGATCAGACAGGATAGCAGGCTTGGACGTCCTTAGGATGGAATCAACTAAATTGTACAAGTAGTACTGCCTGGTAGAGGAAGGAGAGAGCCAACCAAGGTCCTGATATAAGAGACAATGATGCTGCAGCCTAGGTGCTTTGGTTGCATACCTGCACACATTATTGAAGGTAGTATCCCATAGTTGCAGTGAAGATTTGGCGGCCAAGGACAGGATGGGACACCCATATGTAGGGTTGGCAATAGAATGCCTCTGACTATCGCCACTTGGCAGCAGGGTGAGCAGGTATTTGGTTCTATAGGTAGCCCCAATTTGCAGTTAATTGACTTGCAGGTTTCCTGTATATGTGCTTTCAGGTCCAAGGTTTGATCCAGATGGATGCCAAGGTAACGAAAGAAAGTGACAGTTTCTATAGGGTCCCCATCGATATCAGAGACAGAGATGGTCAGAGGACAGGATCTAAGCTTGTGATTGGAGCCAAACATCATAACTTTTGTTTTATTTGTATTTAAAACCAGGCGTTGAGAGTTCAACCAGTGTTGTACAGCACGAAAATCTGCAGTGAGGGCAGCATTTAGATCCAGGACCTTATCAGAGTGATAAAAATTACCAGGTCATCCGCATAAAGAGTGAGTGACCTGTGGTGACCAACTCAGGAAGTTTATTGTGAATAATGAGAATAGAAGAGGGCCAAGTATAGACCCTGAGGGACCCCAATGTTGATAACAGCACTGTCTGACATGGATGAATTAAACTTAACAGCTTGTGTTCTGTTGGAGGTAGCTTTTAGACCAGGTAGGACTGGGAAGAAGCCCAAGGTACGAGGGCGGATAGTAGCGAGAGAATGGTCAACCAGATCGAAAAGCTTTGGAGTCAATGAAGACTGCCCCTGTTAACTTTCCTCTATCCATATTGGTAACTATATCTGAAGTGAATTTTGCAAGTGCTGTCATGGTGCTGTGATGCTTTCTAAACCCATGTTGTGCTGAGCTTAGTAAATTGAATTTCTCAAGGTATTCAGTGATTTGCATGGATACTACTTTTTCCAGGATTTTATTCAGAACAGACAAAATAGCAATAGGCCGGTAATTTGATATGTCATTTTTACTGCCTTTCTTAAATACAGGAGTGGCTCTGGCTGCCCTCCAGACTTCAGGGACAATGCCATTGGAGAGAGATAGGGTGAAGATGTGTGCCAGGGGGCCAGAGATGTAGTAAGAAGCCATTTTAGTAGCCTATAAGACTGCATTGTTTGCTATGTCTCTCTCTAGCTCTACTCTTCTCTCAAATTATTGTAGCTTGTAAAAAAAAAAGTGTCTAGTGTCTCAGATGTCCTTAGGCAAAAAGGTTTGAGTCCCTGCAGAGAACTGAACCTGGAATCTCTGTATCTATACTCATCCACTGACTTACAGAAAATACTGTGGTGCCAATAATCTTGCAGTAACAATCACAAAATCAACCCACAGGTCCAACTTATTTTTTATCATTTTATTATAATAAAACCAGGGAACAATTACAAATAACAATAAAAAGTAAATCTAAAAGAAAACAATAGCCAGCACATTGCATCAGTAAAACCCATAACACAGATAACAAAATTACCCCAAAAAAATGCAAATGCCCGCTCGCCCACTCCGAAATATAAAATATGAAAAGCAACCCGCTTGACTCCTTCTGGTGGATAATGGATAGGTGGGACAGAGAGAAGTCCCCACCCGGCCACCCCAAAGAAATAATAATTTTTTTTTTTGCTGTTGCTGCCCTGACTCTACCAACAAGAAGGGAGGATACAAACAATACAAAAGAAAAAGAAACCAGATCGTCCAGACTCTGGCAGCTGAAAAGAGAATAAAGGGGCCAGGAATTAAAAGGCCTTTTTTTTTTCAGTAGGCATCAGAAAGCAAAAAAGGGGACTAGGCTAGGCAGGAACCAGACCGACCAACCCGACCAGGAGCTGGAAGGGACAAGACGAGGAACCCACTACTAAAAATAAACAAAAACACATGCTGCTGCACCGACTTATTCAAACAGAAACCAACTGAGTCAGGGTAAAAAGTTTTAAAATAAAAAAAAAATAAATAGTATTGTACTTAGTGTCCCTTTCAAGCTTAAAGTACAATGTTACTGATATTATTCACTACAGCCAATAATGAACGTGAGTTCAGAGTTGCCCAGTAAAAGGCAGCAGTAAGTGAAGTTATGTTTCCAAAAATACACTGAAGCTGATTTCAGAATGAAGCCGTTTCAAAAGCACACACTGTTTCATCAGACATGCAGGTTAACTGTTACGAAAAAAACAGTGAGCATATTCTCCTCTAAAAAAATTCATTTTTATAACTTTAGGATAAATATTTTAAAAACTTAAACTGTGAAAATGTACCATGAATAGGTGTGCATTTAAAGTTTGGTGTGTGTGTGTGTGTTTGTGTGTGTTGTCCCAAATAATGTTGTAAGACTGTTAGTGGCTAATTGAGATAACTTTTGCTTCTTGACCATTTCATGACATGCTCTGTATCTATGTGGTGCTGAATCTGAACCATTCAAACGGAAAAGGGAAGAATACTCTCTTAGACAAGCAAATACATTTAAAAGTGACATGTTTAAATGGAAGCTACTAATTGTTGTCTGTATCCAAAAGACCCAGTTAAACCCAATGGTTTACATGAGCCCCCCCCAAACACACACACACTTTATCTCATGCTTTGCTACCCGCTTGATTAACATATTCTTCGCCCTAAGAATGCATTTACTTTAATACATAATACTGGAAAGAACTCTGTAACGCCTCTTTCAAAGTGTTAACAATGTCAGACTCCCAAGCCTTTTTATTTTTAAATTTTTTAACTATTTGGGGTTTGCACCCTCAGATAGTGTGCTGGCCCCATGAGGTACAGTAGCTAGTTTACATGGGGGTCCTTTGCTTAATAGCAAGACACAACAAAATGCTTAGTTTGTGCAGATTCATAGACGCTTCTACCTCTGGCAGAATGGAAGTCTTCTGTACACAAAGTATAGTTCTTAAGGTTAGCTTTTCTCCTCAAGGCTAGGTTTTCTCTGGGAAGATAGTACTCACAGTGCCATTTAATGCAGTGTTTTCACCCTTCTGCCATAAACTTTTAGAATATTTCAAAGAAGGAACAACCTGATGTGAAGTTACAAGGCAGCCTTTGTGGTCCCTTCAGAGACACAATTCACTATCCTAGAACTGATTCAATCTACACATTTGAAACCCTGCAACTGTTGTAAATAAGTTTGCTCCTGGTTTGATGAACTTGAATACACATTAAAAACATCCACATTTTAAAACATCTCTGACTGCCAGTCTAGATATCATATTTAAACTAAGTACCAGCATTGTGAGGCAATTATTGTACTACAAAACAAAGAGTGCATTTGGTCAGGTCAACTGAATGTAGCAGCCTACATCTGGCTCCACTAAAGTTGATGCTGCCTGATTTCTTCAGATACTAGATAACAAATGTACTATTGCATGGATTAATCTCCCAGTTGTAGAGTTTACTAGAATTTATTTAGTGAGTGGTTATTATGCTGCCTACCTTTGCTGTGCATTTTCAACACAATACAAATTCAAGGGAAAAAACCCCAATGCTTTGTCCTCCGATACCGATTCCGAAATCAACAAATGCAAATCTTATATATATATAATATATATATATATATATATACTGTATATATATATATATAATAATCATAATCATTCATCTGCAAACAGCGCCTACCGCCTAGCACGATATCTCGTCCCTTTAATTCCGTAGACTCGGACACACTAGTTCGCTCCAGGCAGGACAGGATAATAGGAAAATCATTGATTAAAAGAAAACAAACTACTTACTGCAAATAATTAATGAATGCATGACAGTACAGTACGATAGACCAGTTGGACATTTGACTTCACTTACTTAAATTCAGTCTTTACTCAGCACCAGCCCACAGGGAATCGGGATTCTTCACAGCAGCAGTATGGACACGGATTCTCATCTTCACAGCAGGCAGTGCAGCCAGCCAGGAGTCGAGTCGCTTGGAGACAATTAAGTAACTTACTTTACTGAACTGAAGCGGACTCGGAGAGTGGAGGAGCCTGCGAATTGCGAAAAGGCTGGAAAAGCAAACAGACTGTGTTTGTAGTACACAGTGTCAGTAAAGCTCAAGCTCAAGCCAAAGCTGGCCAGTGAATCAACTCAGCAGCAGCAAGTCAGTCAGTGACTCAGCGTAAAAGTCCGACTCCACAACACTCTGTCAACCCCAATGGAAAACAAAAGCCAGAAGAAGGAGTCAGCGAAATGGGATTTGGGCATGTGTGTGTGACACTTTTATACCCCCAGGCTATGGTGGCTCTAGTGCCATTTTTTTTTTGTTTGTTTTTTAACTTCACTGAGTTGATCTTGATGCCCTCTCACTTCTGGGGGGGGCGGGGGGCAGGGCTCGGCTCTCGGCACTTCTGCCACTGTGTGGGGACATCATTTTAAAAAAAAGCTGAAGCCTTACTTTAATTTAAATGTGATATGAATGTATTGTTGTCAAGAGGCGCCACTGAATAATAAAGTAGACGTAGTTAAACCTTAAATGGAATGCTGGCAGCTGGTGGGCTAGGGAGGGCTGTCTAATGGCTAACCGCTAAATGGGTGTTAAGTGTGTATTTGTCATCCCTCCTGACTCCAGGCACTAAAACAAAGAGGAGTGGAGACGACTAGACAGATGGAGGTGTTAAAGATACTGTCAAGCTGCCCTGTAAATGCATATAAATAAAAGAAGTGTTAAGTTCTTACCTACCGTTAACCTCTACCTACTTTACAACTCATCTCTGCTGGCCGAGGCATTTGACACAGGCAGTAGGTGGGGGGGTGGCTTAGCAGCATCTGATTAAGGCAAAGAGTGACGAAGCAAGAACTGCAGGCAGTACAAGTATAATAATTCATAGTGACTTTGAGTGACTGTGCATGCAGCAGGTAGGGGCAATCTCCTGCTGCACAAAAAAGTGGTGGGACGGCCGCCCCTCCTGCCCCCTGTTAGAGGACTCAGGCGGAGGACTGGAGATTCAGGAGAATGTGAATGAGACATCTGGGCTGCTGCTGCTGCATTCGGAGTCGGGGGCTGTCTGGAGGGAGACCGTAAGTGCCAAAATGTGCTGCTGCTGGTGCCTTACTGTTAATTAAATTATTTTCTTTGCAGTTTTGTCTGGGCTGGCTGGGGAAGTTGGAATGGGGGGGGAGGAATGGAATCTGCAGCCACGGCTGCTGTGATTGTGCAACTGTGCTCCGCCTCGGTCCTGCAGTTTAGGCTACTGGTGTTCACCGCAGTGGTGGTTTCCTTTGAACTGAAGACCACTGCTGTCATACACAGCTCCCTGCATCCATTGATGCAGGATGGCTGCGCCTGCTGAACAGGTACTGCATTGCATGGGAAAATCCACACCTCCAAAAAGTCCTATTCTCCGAAGACATCTCCTCAGATGCGCCATAAGCGAAAAATGACTATGACAGATTTTTTTAAAACAAATTGCAGATTCAGCATCTGAAACATGGGTGCAATGGCATACTATATGAAACAGGCATTTGCGGAATGTGATTAAATCACTTTAAATTTTACTAAGCATTTCTGTATTTAGCTTCAACCAGTTTGTTCAAGTAGCCAAATTGTTGTAGCAGTTCTATGGGGCAGAGACCAAAACTGAATGATTTTTTTTTTAATTGATGAAGGTCTGTGTAACAGTTTTGTCATTTCCTTCAGGTCTCAATTAGCCAAAATGCTGTTGAGTTTTAGACTTCCACCTTGAACAATGCAGAGGTCAGAACTAAGTTTTGCGATCTCTAGCCAGCAGGCTAGTGAATGAGAAAATCCACTGACCACACAGACATCTGACAGGCTCTACTGGTGTACTTATCAAATAAAACAAAATGGTTATATTAAACGCATGCTGAAAATAGAGTTAAAAATTGACGTTTCGACTGTAGGTCTTCAGGAAATATCTAAAAGAGAAAAAGCAAAATTAGTGTGAAGGAGAGGTAAAATAAGGAATGAATATATATATATATATATATATATATATATATGAATAAAGGGGAGGCTCTGGGAGAAGAAGTGATAAATGGCAAGATAAGACAGAATCTGGGAAACAAAAAGGTGATGATGGGAATGACAAGGCATAATAGCAGTGAATGAGCTCGAGAAGGCCGCAGGTGGGGACTAATTAACAGGACCTAGTAAGAAGGCTGAAAGGTGACAAATGTGGGGGAAGGAGACATAGATAGAGACATCTGTGGGAAAAAGAAAATAAATGTGTACAGATCCGAACAGACTTAAGGGAAAAGAAGGGGTGGCTGAAATATATTGTTTATTTATTTTATTAGAATTTTGGTAGCCGGTAAGTTCACTGAGACCATGCAGTCCCTTTTTCAGTGATGACCCGGGTTACAGTGGTGAACACAGTACAATAGATAAATACAATAATAACATACAGGATACAGAGAGATTTAACAATGTTGCAAAAATTATTACAGTAGAAAGCCAGGTAAGTAACTTAAAACGGATCAGGCATTAAGCATATATAAATAAACAGGATAACTAATATTACACAATATATACATAGCAGGAACACGAGAGCAGGTGGATTACAAGATACATCTATCAGAGTATAATAGATTAGGCATTAACAATGCTATAAGGGTTATTTAAACCAGTTGCAGAGGAGGGGGGTTAGTAGGAAAGAGGTAAGCTCTTTTTGAAGGAGGTTAGGGTGGGGCAGGAGAGTAAGTTGGGGGAAGGGAATTCCTAGCAGAGGGAGCTGAGAAGGCGAATGAGTGCTTACCCAATAGGCGTTGCGTCTTCTGGATTGCTAATAAGGGTAAGGAAGTAGATCTAAGCATGTGTGTGGGTACTTTTTTGTAAACAATTCCCCTTAGGCAAGGGGGATTAAAGAGCTTGGTAAGTTTGAATACAAGGCATAAGGTGTGAAACTGTAACTTTGAGTCATAGGTAGGCCATTGAAGAGAATACAGGGCCTCACAGTGGTGTTTTCTGGAGTCTGTTCCAAGGGCAAAACGTCCAATCCTATGATAGAGTTGACGCACCTGTGCAAGGGAAGAGGATTGGGCGGAGAGTAGTAGAGGGGCACCATAGCACAAAATAGGGAGAAGGGATGTTGACACAATTATTTTACAGGCGGCGTTGGATAAAAGAGGGTGGAGGCGGTATAATAACCCGAGCTTCTGGTTTACTGTTTTGGTAAGCTGAGTTGCATGATACTCCATTGAGAAGGAGGCATCTAAGTGCACCCCAAGGTATTTAAAAGTACTAACCACCTCTGTAAGGTGTCCTGACTGTGTACTGATCTGGAGCTGTTTGGTAGGTTTGGGGGACGGGTTATGGAAAAGCATAGCTTTTGTTTTTTTCGTATTTGGAATTAGGTGATTGTCAGTGTACCAGGTCTCGAGCACAATGAAATCAGAGTTAAGGCTTTGGTTAAGCTAGTCTATATTGTTAGATGAGCAGTATAAGATTGCATCATCAGCATAAAATTGCACGGATGCACTGCCACAGAAGTTGGTGAGCTCGTTGATAAAAAACGAGAATAGTATCGGGCCAAGAATAGAACCTTGGGGTACTCGGTGTGAGATAGACCTTGAAGAGGAGAGTGAACCGGACCATTTTACCCTTTGTGATCTTACAGTGAGGTAGTCATGGAATCATGTGAGTGCTAAGCGATCTAGACCTAATTGATGCAATTTACTAAGGAGAAGGTGGTGGTTGACTAGATCGAAGGCCTTAGTCAAGTCAATGAATACTCCACTGGTTAGAAGACCAGCATCACTTGCATTAAGAATATCAGTTGAGACTTTGACACGGACTGTGGTAGTACTATGGCCCTTCCTGAAGTCATGCTGGCAGTCTGTGCGAAGATGATGTAAGTCTAGGTAGGATTGTAGCTGAATGTGCAGGATCCACTCCAGGATCTTAGCCATTGGGCAGAGAATTGAAATAGGCCTATAATTTTCCACAACATGGGTCCCCCCCCTTACGGAGGGGGACCACCACAGCCACTTTCCAAAGACTTGGCACTTCACCAGACAGGATGGATCTATTTAGAAGATCACAGACAGGTGCGGTGAGTGCTTCTGCCCCTAGTTTGAGAAACCTGGGTTCTAAAGTGTCATGGCCAGGGGAGCTCTCTGACTTGAGGCTTGATAACAGCCTGAGGACTTCTTTTCTAGTGCCTATTTTTGGGTGGAAAGGTGGTCGGGAGCCAAGAGCGGCATGATCCTGAGTAGGGATAGAGAAATCTGAGACTGGCGGCAGGTGAGCTGAGTATCTATCAAGGTCAGTGAGGAACTGATTAATTCCTTCTGCAATGGATGGGGAGTTTGAAGAAGGTGGCTGCCAGATGATATGGAACTTGGACATTGGGTTGATTTACCTTTGATCAAAGAATTGATATGTTTCCAGAATTCTTTGGGCTTGCTGAGATTCTCAGTCTGAAGTGAACGGAGATAGGTATGTTTAGCACCCTGTATCCTATTTTTACACTTATTTCTCATCTGTCGATAATACAGCCAATCAGAATGAAGGAGGCTGTGTTTATAGGTCTTCCAGGCTGCATCACGACTCTTCATGAGGGTCCTGATTTCAGTAGAGGGCCAGGGTGCCTTAATACCCTTAGATCTACATCTAGTAAGTGGAGCATGTCTGTTGATAATGTTTTTAAAGGTAAGGATAAAATAATTGAGTGCCTGGTCTATTGAGGGGAGGCGAGCAATGAGTGTCCAATCAGCATTACTAATAGACATTGAGAAATGGTCTAAGTTAAACTAAGACAAGTTCCTGGATTCATGTATTATGGGAGGTGGGGCATCAAAATTATTACACCACACACAGTAGGTAAGAGAGTGGTCACCAATACAATCTGGTAAAACACTGACTGTGTTGATCCTATGTGGGAAATTAGATGGCAACCAATCCAACAGCGTTGCAGTACCTGTTTTGGAGTTATACCTTGTGGGCAAGGAGATAAGTTGGGTGTACTTTGTGTCAGAGACTAGCGTATGGGCCTTGTTTTTGTGGGAGGACAGCCAATCAACGTTTAGATCTCCACAGATTAGTAGAAAACAAGTCTATCGTTTAAACCGGAAGGCTGCTGGGAGCCAAGGCAGATGATCAGCTTGGTTTCCATGTTTTTTCTATGGTCAGAATCCCAGAAGCCCTGCTGAAGGATACAGACAGAAAGGTCATTGACACTGTGGTCCCTGAAGATAAAGTGGGATACAATGGGTTTAGCAGTGTCTCCATTACTGACTGCCCTGTAGTGTTCCCTGAAATGGGCAGCAAAGCATCTGCCAGTTTCTCCAATGTAAGTAGCTGCACACATCCTGCAAAGAATACAATATACCACATTAGTGGAGGTGCATGTGAACTCCTTGGTGATGTGTGAAACACCTGTGGGCCTCTGAATTTCAATGACACTAGAAATAAATTTGCAGATGTAGCAGCGAGTTCTGTTATAAGGTTTGGTACCTGGTAGAGAGGAACTGTTAGGAGCAGGTAGGCTGCTCCTTACCAGGAGATTCTGCAGGTTAGTAGGTCGGCGGTAGGAAGCAATAGGTGGTTCTGTAAAGGAAGCACCAATGTTGGGGTCAGTTTGCAAAATAGGAAAGTTACTGGTGATGATCCTGTGAAGAGAAGGTGTACTCTGATGGACGGGAAGCACTAGTGGAATCTGTTGTTGTTCTTGCATGACAGTACCCTTCCTATGGGGTCAAGGTTGTGGGTTATGTTTCTGACTTGGGGGAGTGCTCTGTCCACTGTGCTTTTAGGGTATCCCCTGTTAATAAAAAAACTGCATTATTTGGGCCTGCTCAGCAAAATCATCATCTTTACTGCATAACCTGCGAAGTCTAAGAAACTGTGAATATGGCAGGCCATCCTTGACATGTTTATGATGGAAGGAGCTATGGAGGAGGAAACTGTGTGAGTCAGTGAGTTTATAGAAAACCGATGTCTTCAGACCAGTGTTCTGCACCGACAGTTTGATATCCAGAAAAGGCAGTGAAGAGGAGGATACTTCAACAGTATACTGAAGGGAAGGATGGGCCATGGTGAACTTGTCCAGGAAGATTTGGAGGGTCCCTTTGGAGCAGAAGGTAGCCCCCCACACAGTCATCTATGTAGCATTTGTAGAGTTCAGGCACAGTCCCTGTGAATGAGAGAAAAAACTGTTCCTCCACTCAACCCACAAACAGATTGGCAAAGCTGGGACCCATCTTGGTACCCATGACAACTCCACTGACCTGCTGAAAAAAACTATTATTGAAAGAAAAAGCATTCAGTTTAAGGACAAGTTCTGCCAGACAGGTAAGTGTGTGTATGTGTGGGTGGCTGCTGGACATCACGCTTATTTGGAAAATGCTGCAAAGCTGTCAGGCCATCACTGTGGGGGGATCACTGTGTATAGAGATTTGATGTCCATGGTGAAGATGAGCTGACAGGAGCCACTGAATCTGAATCTGTCAAATTACTGGAAAGCATGGTTAGTGTCTTTAATGTAGGAGGGCAAAGATTCAGTGAGTGGTCTCATGAGGCTGTCCAAAAATGCAGAGATGTGGGATGTGGGGCAGCAGCAGGCAGACACAATAGGACATCCAAGCATACCTCTCAACCTCTTGCTTCATGAATCAGGGACAAAGACCCAAAATCAGGGACACATCTTAAAAACTGGTACTATTCACTTAGAAAGCTGATAGAATAAGAGGATTTGAGTTAAGATGCATTTTCTGAAGAAGAAGAAGTCTGTAACTTTAATGTCTGATATTATTTCGTGCTTTTAATCCCCACTGTTCTGTCACAAAACACAAATTTTACGAGGGACAGCTGAAAATTTTGAGGCAAAATCAGGGATGTCCCTGAAAATCAGGGACAGTTGAGAGGTATGCATCCAAGGTTACCTGTTTTTGTGGATTTTGGGAAGGAGATAAAACCTGGATGCCTGAGGATGCTGAACTATGAGTCTCTTAGCTGAAGCAGGGAGCTGTTGTTTTTAAATAGCAGTGGTGATGGTGGTGGTAACCTCAGTCTGATAGTCAGCAGTGGGGTCCTGGGGAAGAGAAGAGTAAAACCTAACATTGGAGAGTTGCTGTGTGGCTTCAGTGATGTACAGCTTCTTTCGCCAGACCACAACAGCGCCCCCCCCTTATCAGCTGGTTTAATAATGTTATTCCTGCATTGCAGAGATCTGAGGGCTACAAGCTCACTAGTTGTCAGGTTAGAGTGGTTGTGCCTGCAATGAAAACTGAAGTTAGTGGAATTTTCCATGCATTGGTTAACAAAATAATCAACATCAGCAAAACGACCTGGAGGGGGCTCCATGTATTACGTTTGGGATTGATGTCATTGATTATTCTAGTCATATTGTCATCATCTGCAGGAAGAGGAGTCTCATTAGAAAAATGAGCTGTAAGTCATACTCTGTGATAGAAGCGCTGCAGATGAACTTGAACCTGGGGTATATCGAGATGTCTGGGTGTGGGCACAAAAGAGAGACCCTTGCTAAGGAGAGATCGCTCATCTTGTGTCAGGGGAGAATCTGGAGGAATACAAAACACCAAATTGTTAGGTTGTGTCTGACTTGAGGGCTCATGTTGGTTGCTGATCTGTTGGAGAGAGACTGAAGTTTGGCTGATTTGGTTTCCTTGAGGAACTGAAAGATAGTGGAGTTAAGGTGCTGGATGCAGTGTTTAATAAAAGGAAGATTATGTGGGGCTGTCTGCTGCAGGAAATATTTTTGCCTTTGGATGGCTTTGCCAACAGAGATAAACTTTTTCTTAATGGAGAGAATGATGCTTGTGATAAGTTTCCTAGAGAAAGTTTTCAAAAGCTTATTAGTGGAGGAAACAGGTATCTCAGACCCAAATGAACAAGGGTGGAATTTCAAACAGAAACCTTGAGGAATAATACCCAGTTGGTGACATTTGGCAAGAAACTGCAAGTGACTACAGAGTTTAGTCTTAGAGCAAATGGCAGAAAATAATTCAAGAGAAGACTTAGAAATATGAAAAGGGAGTGCAGACATAGATAAAATAAAGGAGCATCAGAGAGAATTGAGAAGAGATTTCAGAGTAGTCATAGTGGGTCGCAGAAAATGTAGCACAGAAAATGTATAAACAAAAACAAGGTGCAGCGTCAACATGTGGTCTGAAAGCAAAACAAAACGGTTATATTAAATGCATGCTAAAAATAGAAAATAGAGTTAAAAATTAACGTTTCGACCGTAGGTCTTCTTCAGGAAATATCTAAAAGAGAAAAAGCAAAATTAATGTAGAGGAGAGGTAAAATGAGGAAAAATATATATATATATATATATATATATATGGGGAGGATCTGGGAGAAGAAGTGATAAATGGCAAGATAAAGACAGAATCTGGAAAACAAAAACTTGATGATGGGAATGACGAATGAGCTAGAGAAGTCCCCAGGTGGGGACTAATTAACAAGGCCTATTAAGAAGGCTGATAGGTGACAAATGTGGGGGAATGACAACATCCGTGGAAAAAGAAAACAGATGTGTACAGATACAAACAGACCTAAGGGAAAAGAGAAGGGGTGGCTGAAATATATTAGTAGAAAAAGCTGCACACTTCCTGCAAAGAATACAATATACCACATTAGTGGAGGTGCAAGTGAACTCCTTGGTGATGTAAAAAACACCTGTGGGCCCCCTAATTTCAGTGACACTGGAAATAGTCAAATAGTTACTACTTCCAACACTAATCAGCAGGGCTAGTAAAATGAATACTCTAGTAGCTCACTGCAAAATCTACCAACATTTTACTGATGTGCCAGTGCCAGTTTTGAATCTGGATTGACTGATTTTATAGTGTCGTTCATACAAGGTATATCCTAAAGCACTTTACAGGACTCATGCGGTGCAAGTCAAATATCAACAATAATTAATAAAGGCAATACACAATAAAAAAAAATAGCATCAACACTGAAGAACCTAAGGAAGTCGAGGTCCTCAAGTACCTTGGTATTTACAAAAATTGTCTCAGATATACAGTATGAGGTTACCCTACCAACCCTATTGAGAAAGTTGAAGTCAGATTGTGAGAGGTGTTCAGCATTGCCACATTTGCTGATAAGATAAATAAACACAATAAAACTGTGTAGCCTTCCCAAAGTACGGTATGTACTGCAGACCCTTTCCTAAAAGAACACCACTACATTCTTTAAATAGACCAACAGAATGCTTCACATAATCTTGTGGAAGGGAAAACCATCATGCAGAAAGATATCCACTCTGCAGGAACCCATAAAGTAAGATGGTGTGGTCCTTCTAAGTACTGTATATAGTGGTACAACTGGGTAGCTCAGCTGGTATTTCTAGATGTGCAGGAGAGAGAAGAGAGACCCTTCTGAAGGCAGTTAGAAGAAGGAAAGTGTCCAGGAAAACATCTGCTGGAGGATCTACTGTGTCAAAGCCTCACACTGGGGTGGGCCCACTCCATTGCTAACCGTTCTCCCAGAACTACCCTTAGAATGTGGCTTAAGGCACACAAGACACATAGAGTTTACTCTAAACACCTCCCAGCTCACTCGTATCCCACAGCCCGCCCTTTTCCTAGTTACATTCTCTCTGGTACTTGGCCTTCTTCATGACCCCTTTCCTGCTTCCCTTCTCCACTGGTATAAGACATCTTCCCCCACCTACTGACAGTGGCCCATTAGCCTGCCTACTTCCTCTTCCCCCCCCGTCCCATGCCTACATTCTTATTTGCGCCTTTATGCCCTATCTCTTATTGTTACCCTCAGCCGGCTGCCTACTCGCTGCTCACTGTATGCATATTACCTCAAAGTGTGTTGTAACTGTATAATTTTTGGTTTATTGTGCATTCTTTTACTACCTTTGTATGTATGTTGCCCCTCATCCTCTGACATGGAACCTTTGTAAATGAGCAGTTTCTGCTCAAAGGTATTTGTAATCCTAGAATTTAATAAAATAAAAATAAAATAAAATTAAAAAAAGTAGAACATAAGATGGGTGTGTCCCCTGCAGCATCTATCACTTAAGCCTTTAAGGGGTATGCAAGTTGGGAGTCTCTGGGAGTGGTATACATGGACCTCTCAAAGGCATTTGATACGGTAAGCACAAAATCTTACTACATAAACTTGGAAAAAATGGTAGATGATGAGGAAACCAATCTATGGTTGGCCTCTTATTTGTTGGCCCAAAGCCAGTTGGTTTCAATAAATACTACACTGTCTGGAGTGGGATATTTGACCAGGGTGGTCACAGAGAGATCAATACTAGGGCCTCTCCTATTTCTAATATATGCAAATGACCTCCCCAGACAAATGCAACAGTCCAGAATTACACTGCATGCCGTGATAAGAGTTCTGATAGCAGAAGCTTTTGTTTTGGCTCAAATTTAAGGCAAACTCCAGGCAAATTTTTGACATGTTGCAAAAATGGTTTGCAGATGCCAAAATAATACTAAATGAGAAAATAATACCCTTATACAAAAAGAGCACAAGAGTCAATGGACAAGTAAGTATGAAACTTTTAGATGGAACCACCATAAAAAGCATGATGAGTTATAAGTTATTTGAGAGTAGAGATCAGTGAGACTCTGTACTTTAAGCATTTAAAAACCTTCATAAAGAAAGTAAACAGATTAGGGGCTTTGCATTGAAATGTTCACGCCATCCCAAAGAAGGCAAAAAAAATTCTAGCTACCCAACTACTGTTTCCGATATTGGAATATAGGAGCATAATATACCAGAAATGCTAGCAAACAGCTTCTGGATAAGTGAGATGCTACCTGCAACAAAATGGCTAGGTTTGTGATAAGATGCCCCTATGACACCCATCACTGTAAATGGTTAAACAAACTATAATGGGACACAATACAGACAAGATGTGAGAAATTTGGGGTGTTAAGAATCTTCAAAATGGCCAAAGGGACAGTACAACAGAGTATCAAGAGCTATTTATGAACAGCCATAACTATCAGCATACCATGAGGGAGATAAAAAACAGAGGGCTCTACACACCTAAAGTGAATACCAATTATGGCAAAATGACTCTAGAATACACCGTACCAAAAATTTGAAATTCTCTACTGCCAGATATGAGAGGGAACTAAAACTCTAAATGGTTTTAAGGCAGCATTGGGCGATATATTTGTGGATACATGTAACTGCCATTAAATAATATTATCAATCAATCAAGTCTTTATCCAGGCAAACACCATTGAGCAGGCTCATTTACTAGGTGGACCTGCGTTACACAAGGTCAAGAATAACACTTTTATGTACTGATAATAAATAAACATAATTACACAGAAATAGAAAGAAAAAGTACACAGAGCAATAACAAGTATTTCAGGTATAGGATTAACAAGGTTAGAGAGAATGGTATGAGAAGGGGAATTAAAACATTCTGAAACAGCCAGCATATTAAAACATTTTCAAACAGCACGGCATATCATTGGTCAGGACATATACAAACTTAAGGGGCAGATATGGAAGGGAGGGGTACAGGACTGCAGTTGTTCTAGAAGGGGTGCTACGGTAGATGGGCTGGGGACATATATGTTAGGAGTCTGAGGGTAAGAAAGGTAGTGGATTAGCAGAAAAATAAGGGGGGTATAGGTGGAGACAATCAAGGGGCCGGGTTAGGTGGAGATGTAGTGGGCAGGTAAGCAGTAAGCACCCTAGCACGCTAAGCATTCTGGAAACAGCTGCATAGCTCCTTAACAGCCTTGGCATACAAGGTCTTGAAGATGGTAAGACTAACAGGGAGGCTCAGTTCTTTATAGATTTCTATAGTTTGTTCCAGAGTGAGGGCAACACAAAGCCTATGGCTGCTCTCCCAAAGCGTGTATTGGCCCCAGGTACCTTCAGTAGAAACAGAGAATAGCTTTTCAGTGCATAGTTGCCTACCATGTATAATGGCAAACAGTCGCAAATGTATTGGGGTAATTTGTTGGTAATAGCTCTGTAAGTCTAGAGAGCCGCATTTCTATTCCTTCTGTACTGAAGGGAGGTCCACCCCACAGCTGCATATAAGGAGCAGTGGTGGGTGGTGATAGGTAGGCCAGTTATGAATCTCAAGGCTCTGTGGTATAAGGTGTCCAGTTTAGTAAGACAGGAGGCATTACACTGACTATAAATGAAATCAGCATAATCAATTAGGGATAGAAATGTGGATTGAACTAACTGCATCTTGGCATCTTTGGTCAGTAGGCAGTTTATTCTGAAGGAGAGACCAAGCCTCTACTTCAACTTTTTCAGCAGATCCTCGACATGCTCTATGAAGGAGAGTCTGTGGTCTAGCCAGACCCCTAGGTACTTGAATTTCGTAACAAATTCCAACCTCTCTCCTAGTAAAGTGTTTATGGGAGGTAAGGAGCCAGAGATAGCAGGGTTCACCGAATGAGCAGCCAGAGAGAACAGCATAGCTTTTGTTTTTTTGGCATTGAGTAAGAGTTTTTTATTCAGGAGCTGATTCTGCAACAAGTTGAATTCTGTTTGTAAATCTCCACAGGCGACTTCCGGAGTTGGGCATCTTAGGTACAACACTGTATCATCAGCGAAAAGGTGCATATTGGCCTCCTTGATGCCAACATCAATATTGTTTATATAAATGGCAAACAATAGAGGCCTCAGGATAGATCCTTGTGGAATGCCTCTTTTTAGTGGTTTGAGTGGAGAGAGCTCCCCTTCAGCCTTGACCTGCTGAAGCCTATCTGTAAGGTAATTATTGAACCAGCACAGAGAGGTCGGGTCCAGACCTATTACTCTTAGGGTGGTAAGAAGCAGGCAGTGGTTGACAGTGTCGAAGGCCTTGCTAAGGTCCAGGAACATGGCACATACAAATTTTTTGTTTTCCAGCTCTCATTGCCAGTCATCAGTCACTTTGGCCAGAGCCATAATGGTACTGTGCTTGGCTCTGAAACCAGACTGCATAGGGTTTAAAAGGTTCTTGTCATCTAGGTAGGTTCTCAACTGAGTATTCACAATTTTTTACAGCAGTTTAGACAATATTGGTAGGAGAGATATCGGCCTGTAATTATTTAGGTCTCAGGGATCCCCTGATTCAAGAATGTGCCATTGTAACTAAACTGGCTTATCTGTTTAACTGTTGTAATCACATATGCTTGCTAACTATGTAACCCATATGCTGTAACCAAAAGTCTGTTATGTATTTGTCCTCAATGTGACGAGATACCTTTGGAAATTAGCCTCTGGCTCAAAGGTTGTAAACCGATGTACAAATAAATAAATAAATAAACAGAGGAATGATGTGGGCAATTTTCCATAGGTACGGAAGAGTCTCCTGGGACAAGGGCAAGTTAAATAGGTGTGTGATTGGTACAGCTAGGACGTGGTATGCAATCTTTAAGAAGTAGGGGTTGAAAGAGTCAGCACCAGTGCTTTTCTTGGTGTCCAATGTGAAGGTAGGTCTTCCAATTCTTTAAACGAAGCAGGAAGGAATGAGAAGACTGCATTAGTGGTGCTAGGTTCAGGAATCTGTGCACTAACCTGAGAGCATAACATGGATGTTGGTGAATTGTCGAATGCTAGGCCTGCCATAGCAAAGTGGTTGTTGAAGGCCTGGAGAATATCCTTGCTGTCGTTAATAGTAACATTGTCAGAGATGATTTTTGAGGGAAGTACATTTCCAGCTGTATGACCAGACAGCTCTTTGATTGTGGACCAAAATTTAGCTGGGCACCTTGAGGCAGAGTCAAGCTCAGAGCTGTAGAAGTTGGCCTTAGCCTCTCTAACCAATTTGGTGCAGGAGTTCCTAGCCTTCCTGAAATGTATCAGGCACAGATCCTTTTCAATGTAAAAGCTCACATTTTATAAAAATAACATTATGGGCTTAATGGTCCCCCAACTATATCATTACTTGCAAACGCACAATTAAGGACATGAAAACATCTGCTCTGGACTGCCTCAATTTGGTTACTGTCCTTGTGAAGGTGTAGCCTCCAGTACTAATGTATCTATAGAAAGTCGTGTCACCTTCTTTTACTGTTTGTGCTACTGTTTCCTCAGTTTGGGCCTTTGCCTGCCTTACTGTCTTCCCTGCTTCCCTTAGTGAAGTTTGGTATGCCTCTCTATCTTCATACTTCTTCTTTTGCACTTCCCTTTCCCTCTCTAACACAATGGGATGTTGATTCATGTATTGCATCCTTAATGCTTTCCCACTTTGCCTGTACTCCCTCACCTGTATTTCTTCTTGTCAGGTCTAACTTAACTCTGTTGGCCATCTCATCAGAGTCTCTTGCTGGTTGTAGTACTGGTTGTTTGAAGCCCTCCCCCTTCAGGGAATCCACCATGTGTCTAGTTCTGGCAGATGTTCTTGCTAATATTGATCAATCTTTATTCGGCATGTTGAAGTCTCCCATTATCAGAACCTCTCATTTAGCTGTCATGTTTTGCATATCTTCTAACAGTAATGTGTCTATGTTGGCAGGTATATTTCTGTATGCTTCACTGCTATCATTTATAACATTGATCTATTCCATGTGATCATTTCTGGATAGATTCAAAACCTGCCATGAAATTTGAAGCAATTGTGTCGAACAACATGTTGCTTAATGACATAAAGCGTCTATCTACTAACTTTCAGACTGCTAACTTGGAAGCATTCCACAGCTTGATTCTGCATTTTGCCCCCAAGCACACAGCATTTTCTAACCTGGGAATGCCCTCTTGGTAAGCATCATTAAATACTTTTTTTTTTAAATGTCATGTATTAACATGCTACATCCTTACAAAGTTGCTTATTAACAAGCGTGTGTGTTAGTCTAATTTTGGCAGGTATGCACTTTAATGAAAATGTAAACAGAGAGCAATCGGTTCGGCTTGACGGTGAGCCGCAATACCTAATTAGATTCCCAAAGTTTAAAAAGGGTGAATACACTGTGTGAAAGCTTCTAAAGAATGCTACGTATGGTAAGATATAGTCATTGTGTTTCATGTTTTTATCTAACCCCACAGTTTCCAGAATAGGAACTATTTTTTTTTTGTATTTACAGTTCAAATGAAACATATTGCAATTCATTATTGAATGAAATTAATTTAAAAAGCCTAAAAAGGACACCATGCCCTATAAAAAAAAACAAATGGGTAACCCCATGCAGAACCGTGTGTTCTTCCACCTCAGGGTCTGATTCCCCAGGACCTCTCACGCTTCGCTCTTGAGGTCAAAAGGAGTAAGACCCCTCTGTGGCAGAACACACTGGTTCTGCATGTTTACCAATTCGGTGTTGTCTATATGACTGATGTAGAAGATGTTAGGAAATGTTTTTTGTGTTGTTTATATTATTACATTGCTTGTTGCACAAGTGTTAGAGTCACCTGCTACTTACAGATGTGGAAGACTGCTAAGTTGGAATCTAAAAACTCTCACTGTGATCATGCTACTGACATGGTATAGCTAAACACTGACTCATTTGAATCATTTTACAGGAAATGCTGAGGAATTGTTGGAAACACTCATTACAGAGTATCGAACAGACCCGTTCAAGTTAAGTCAATCCTTGGATGACATTAGGAAGAATGTACCTAAGCCGCTATGCTCAGGTGTGATTGAGCGACCTGACAAACGTGTTGCCATAATGGACTTTGCAAGCAGACACCAGATGACAAAGTAATGACTTTGATGAAGAATGCTTTTAATTATGAATGCAACCAATGACAGCTGATGAGATTGTTCCAGTCATACACCAGGTGTTTAGATGGTTTGTGACAGAAATGGTAAAAAGCCACAAAAGATAAAAAAATACAATGTAAACTACGTAGACTACTGTATATGTAATCGGAAACTAAATGTCTTCTCACAAAATTTACTTTTTAATTAAAACAGTTTTAATTCGAATGGCTAAATGACTTATAAACTCATCTGTGGTGTTGTCATGAGGGATAATAAAAGAAATTGGTTATTAAGCATGCTCAGAAATGTATCTTCACAATCCCAGCATTGTCAGCCTGTCACCAGCGTGGCTGACCCAACTGAAGACATGGCAAGCGCTGTTATTTTTAACCCCTGTATTAGTAATATAATTAGCCCCACACCTGAATCAAGAGGCATTCATTCATGACCCAACAGGGTCATGCAGCATATTTCTGTGGCACAATTATTCTTAACTGTCGGCATCTCCTAACGTGACTCCACTCCCCCATGCAGAGACTATCTCAACGGGCCTTGTTTACAATCCATGACCCTTTGCGTATAGCGCCATTCTGAATGCTGCTCAGGAAAGCATCGCTGCTTGGGCCTACACATTCTCAGTGAAGACCCCGTCTGTCCTCACCATTACCTGACTGTAACAGCACAGTAAGTCTGCCATCATTACTGACATAATGAATTAAAAAATAATGGGAGGAAATGTAATGTCCATAACCACATCACAGCACATAAAATCCTTGCCTCCCTATAAAATCTGGACCTGTGTGTATGTGTGGGTGTTGGAGGTGGGGTTGGATTGGGGGGGGTAGCGAGGGGCACAGTGAACAAACAGCAGCTAGCAGGACAATCACAGCAGCTGCACAACTGTGTGTACATAGAAGCAGTAAAACAATGTAATTCAATGAAATGTAATAGTTCCCTATCGTAAAAGTTAGTTTTGAGACAATTTTCTGGTGTGTAATGTAATGTTAACAGAGAGTTAATAAATTTATTGTTTTTTGATCTTGTTCAATGCTGTTTGTATTTTTTTTTTTAATAGAGGCCCATTTTATAAGCGCAATAAGAGATGGCAGGGTGTTGGTAGTACTGAGGCCTCGTGCCTCACTATGCCACTGGGTGTGCGGGTATCTCAGTACTACCAACACCCAGCCATGTCTTACTGCTCACATATATATAGATATAGATATGTGCAGTATGTGCTACAGTTAATGGTGAATTTCAGTAATAATTTCCAGGTATATCACATATTGGAATGCATCACACATATGTAGCATAGGACTATCCCAAATCTCCCAAAGAAGAAACAAAGTGAAAACAGAATTAAAACACCAATGAAGTTTGGTGAATATTTATTAGTATACATGTAATGTTATAACTTAATAAACTTTCAGAAATGTTAAAACATTTCAAATGATTTTTTATTTATTGATGTAGAGTAATTATAATGTTTATTTTTCCAACTATTCATTTGATCTTAAGCTAGGGAGAATCCTTTGTAATATCCACCTTCAGAAGGAAAAGTTTCCCTGATTTTGTGTATGACACATGCAGGTAGAGGTACACGGTTCTTCCTTCCTAGCCAACCCCAGCACCAACGCACAAACTGACGGTATGAGATGTATCTGTATCGCCTATAATAGAGAAGAAATATCATGTGTTAAATGATGACATTAAATGAACAATACCATTCAATTATTCGAATAAATGATGTTGGACACTTATAACTACATTCTACAGTCATGAACATTCCACTAGACTAGTACAGATTAAATTATTTTACGTATTCCACAACTGTCTACTTAATGTCATAAAACCAGATAAACAGATAAGGACCACTAGGTCAATCCAGTCTACCCATATTCCCTATACACTGTATGTGGCCACTGACCCTATGTGATCAATGGCTTTTCATTATACATGCAGTCTTAACAAAGACTATTAGTTTTGATATGTGACACACACAATCGCAGCTTTAATCACAGGTGTATATAACATATAAATAAAGCAAGCATTTGTCAATGCTGAATGTTGCTTGCTTGTATGTGCTGTTAATGTATTTGGAAGTCATTGGAGTGCAAATATTGAAAATTCGCAAACTTACGAGCGTGAATAGGAACTGCGCAACGCACGCTTGTAAAACAGTCATTTTTAGGAATTTTTTCACTAAATTTTCAACATAGCCATTTTAAGACCTCTGCTCATGAACAGTGTCACTGTGATTTTCCTAATGTGTCCCATACATTGATTTCGCACACCAAATGCGCAATTGTGCGCTACATGGGCGGAAACACGTTTTGGGCAGGATGTGGAAAATGACAGCTGTACTGCTCATAAGGAGGTGTGGTAAAATGGCAATGTTGAAAATCTGGAGTGAAAATATTGAAAATTCATGAATTTACGAGCGTACGTAGGAACTGCGCAACGCGCGCGCGTAAAACAGTAATTTTTAGGAATTTTTTCACCAAATTTTCAACATAGGCTTTTTGAGAGCCCACCTTATGAACACTGGCAGTGTTGTTTCATTAATCAGCCCCGAAAGGTGATTTCATGGAGTGATGGCGAAATCACCCTTCGTGCCCGATTAACGCCATGACAGTGCAAGAATTCATGAGGAGGGGTCCCAAAACCCCATGTTGAAAATTTGGGCCCAAAATTCCCCAAAATACCTGAGATATGCAACAAAGTTGAAAAAACCCTATTTATTCCATTATACAGCTTACCGGCATTTCCTCAGTTTGCGGTCGGCTTTGAAGAGTGCAGACGTGTTCCCGGTCCACCAAAGATCGTCGCGCCGAGTTCCAGAGGTAGGTATGGGGTGGGGGAGGTAGGGTGTGCAGTGGTGGGTGCGGGTGTGGGGCAGTGAGACTGCTGAGGGACCTTTTTATTTACAGGTTTTTTTTTTTTTTTTAATTAAGATGACGGATCGCTTGCTACGCTGGGGTGGGCTCCCAGCGTGGCAGCTGAAAAGGCTGTTTGGGGGGGTTGGAGCTGATGGGGGATTGGGCACCCCCGTCGGCTATAACAGGATTTGCCATGCTGGGGTGGGCTCCCAGCATGGCACCTGGAAAGGTTTTGGGGGGTTGCAGCCGTGGAACCAACGGGGGATTGGGCACCCCCATCAGCCATACAGTGTGTGCATGGGGGTAATGCATCAGCACACAGGGGTGTAGCCAGGAATTTCAGATCTGCACACCAAGTGGACTCATTGCTACCACCTCCCATTGTTCAGGCCAACAACCCCTTCCCCCAGTATCCATGCCCTGTTCGTGCCCCCTCACCCGACACAAGCGTCATTTTCTCTGTGTTGCATACCAGCACAGCACACCACTAGCCATACTATCAACAGTTGTCAGACTAACAGACTGGCTTTTGGTTACAATATTGCATTGTGACAAGCCTCTGTACCACATCAAGGTAGCCAGTCCCACAGAGGTCCATTCACACACCACTAGACATGCCACCACACACTTGCCACACCACCAACAGTTGTCAGACTAACAGACTGGCTTTGGTTACAATATTGCATTGTGCTGTACCACATCAAGGTAGCCAGTCCCACAGAAGTCCATTCACATGCCAGTAGCCATTGGAATTATAGTGCTTGCCTTAGATAGTAAACATGGTAAAACAAATCAAGCACCCACCAAGCTAGCTAGCTGTTGCTAAAATAAGAGCGCATACATCTCATCTCATGGCTGAGGTGATATATGCACTTAGTATTTTTGCTTAAATAAAATTAGATACCTCTCCCCCTTCCTTTAAAGCATTTTGTGACCAACAGTGGGTGCTTGATTTGTTCTGTTTTACAGGATATCTATACAAAAAGGACACAGGCACACTCTTGCACACTTCTTCAAGAACTCTGCCTAACAATCACCAAGTTGTTGTGAAAATGGAGGAGCAACAAGTCAACATTTTTTTTTTTTTTAAACACTTCAAATGCATGCGCAGATTGATAATCAGAGCAGGTTTCCCACCACCCAGTCTCCACAACCCCTGATAAGGCAGACTAAATATAGAAAGAATGCCATTACACTTAACACTCTTAATTTTAGTCAGTGTGGGCAGAATGGCAACTCACAAACATTTACATACAGTAAAGCTCAAATGTCAATGATGGGGACCAGCAATGTCACCTAGACTGTTTTCAGTTTAAAAGTGTCTGCTAAAGTTGGGGTCTAGTGAAGAGACAGCGCCAGTTACAGAACTCTTAACTTTGACACCTCAGAGGTGTGTAATGTAATATGGTAAGTGTGAAAGACATTCCAAGATAGCATCTACAAGTTTTCTGTGAGGGTGTTATTAACCAGATGAATGGCAGGGTATAAATTTGGAAACAAAAGGTGGGAGATCCCCCCATCTCGAGCAACCAGTTTACCTCTCCAGGTTCAGTTTGGGCACCTGTGTTTCCTTTCAGTGCATTTGGCCAGTGCCTGAAGAAAATAGTTTACCCAGATGTGGGTTGGATTTTCTATGAGCCTGTATGTGGTCTTTGGTGGTAGAGAGTGCCACTAGTAATTCCTCATGAAATATGAGAAAGTGTCCTAGTACTGGCAGTGTGTGCCTAGTCAAGGGAAGTGTACCAGTAACTGGCCATGTGTGCCAACCTCCTAATTCAGAACCAGAGAGTTCGCTGTGTGTGTTCAGTATGCCTATGCTAAATGGGAATTTAGGAATGTCTGCATCTCGGTAATCTGCATCATCAGTAGGAGGAGCCCTGTGGGGGGTCCATCTTTGCTTTGTGATTATTCTCTGTGTATGTGAATAAAAGCCACACTCTAGAATCCCAACCTGGTTTGGACAGTACTGTTATTGCTTCCACTGTGTCTGGATTTACTTGGGTGCCCCTGTCCAGAAGTTCAAACCTAGCATAACTGTGAGCAGACATTTTCTCCCAGGGACCTAGGTTGATGGCCATGGTAAATGGTCCCACCAGGTGTGCACCAGGTAGTTGTCACACTTGGTTTGCCAGTCTGTGTATGGCAGGCTCAGAAGTAAATGTACTAGTAAACTGTAGTGACAACCCCCATCCCTCTCTTTGGTGCCATGTGGTGAGAGGTTCAGCCCTGCTAGTTAAATAAGGAGGCCAGTGGGGGAAGGTTACACTAGTGCAACATATACACCACACCACACGACACTTAAGCAAGCACATGAATTGACTTGACTACACAACACTTTAATATGGACTGACCCATATTACTGAACCTAAACAAGGCACTCATCTGGTGCCTGGCAGTCACTTGGAAGCCTGAGACTCTGGGTAAAATTTTATTTTGTCACATGGATTTGTCAACCAGTAGTAGTAGACCAAAGCCCCAAAGTGGCATGCTTCCACAAGTTACTATAAACCCATCTGCAGAATGAGGCAGGGGCCAGAGGGCGAAAAGGTCAAAATCCTGACATTTTACAAAATATGAGCACTCAAGAAATTGCAACTTGTTTAAGCTGCTCATGGTTTGGATCAACACACACACACACGCACACGATCTCTCATTAAACTGAAAGGGAGCCTGAGGCAGAGGTCTGATCCCCTCGCTCCAGCTCTTCGCCACCCAAAATACCAAACTCAGGAAGAATGGCGTTTCGGAGCAAAATACCACAGACAGTAATTTCTCACCTCTATACTTGATTTTTGCAAGCTCCTCTCTCTATATAGGTAACACTTGCCATTATCTGCATTGAACCATATTGGCAGGCTTCTATTCTTCACCAATATGGGCCTAAAGTCACAGATTCTTTAATCGCATTTAAGTACATTAATAGTGAAGTGCAGAACAAGCCTTCCTTATTTCTAGTTTTTTCAGTCTTGAAAATGTAAAATAATACCTACTGTATGCTTTGTTATACCGTGGCATATCTGCCATATACCAGTAACTAGTAGCAGAGGGCATACAGTAGGTATAATTTTAAATTCAGAAAGAAAGTGATGTGAATGGAAGCCTGCCAGCATGGGTCAGTGTCCTAATTACAAATGTGCCTTCAGTTTATAGAAATGGAAGATTTCGATGCAAGATGCAGAGGTAACATATTCTACTCCATGCAGTTTTCTGCTCTGAAACACCATTCTTCCATACCATTAATACACAACATAACACACTGCAGGGTACTTAAACTGTGCTACAGCTGTATTCAAACTTTAGCTATTCCTGATCTGCCCCCTCCACTTCTTATTAGTTATCCACAAGGCTCCAAAAAGCAAGCAACTTACATTACATCTGACATTCTCTGTCTACAATACATTCACATTTAACCTAGTGTATAGAATATTTGTAAAAAGCTATATTACAAGATTACAACATGACATACTGTATATACATCCCCTCCCCCATTCCACATTTAACCTAGTATATAGAATTGTAGAAGTTCATTACAACATCTGACATCTGTATAAAATACATCCCCTCCCCAATTATTCCACATTTAATTTAAGCTAGTGTATATTAAGGAAAAAAGTACAGCAAACAACAGAATGAAAATAAACAAAAAAAAAAAACAAAAAAAAAACAACATACCCCAGGCTCAGCTCCTCCATTGTCTGACTTCAGTCTGCACACAGAGCAGTGGCCCTTGGTCAGTGGCTCAGGCTTAGTGGCTGTCTGGTATGTTGAAAATTAATCCCTTGGACAAGATCGATCACCCGACGCGAGTGCAACAATGCGGCCATCTCCCATGGTCAGGGGCCACCCGACCAACTAGTGGCACACAGGCACAGCACAGAATAAGTCACCTCACCACCACAGTCTCAGTCGTGAACACTTAGCCAGCCCAGCACAGCAGGCACCGATATCGACAGCAGGCAGGCTCCCCTAGCTTGGTGCTGCAGTGAAACATAAGAAAGAGAAGAGGGCCGACCTGGCTGATTCCTCAGAGGATCGGTGGACCACGGCATGAAGAGAGAGAGAGAGAGAGAGCGAGCGCGA
Source organism: Neoceratodus forsteri (assembly GCA_016271365.2). Taxonomy (NCBI): domain Eukaryota; kingdom Metazoa; phylum Chordata; order Ceratodontiformes; family Ceratodontidae; genus Neoceratodus; species Neoceratodus forsteri. Next base: position 1,158,344,934 of record CM057451.1, read on the forward strand.
GAAACAAGTAGCAGGAAAGAGCACCTGGCTGGGCAGGCAGGGTGCAGGCAAAACATCACAAGACAGTCAGACTCCGTGGTAGTACTGGCAGAATAAGCAAACAGGCAAGGTAGCAGGCAGTAAAAAAAAAATGAAATCATGAATTACAACTCTTTTTAGCTGCTGCCAGTGCCTATAAGCTTGTTTTCAGGAGTCTGACTTCTCAGTTCCTCCTGCCGGCTGCCACCGCACTGACCACGCACTGACTGTAATGAATGCTATTCTGACCGAGCCGCGGTCCTCTCAGGCTCCGGCTGCTAACTCCAGTTGTAGAACTTCTGTGGCTGCCATGGGTAGAAACTGCCAGCCCCAGTCTCATCTCTCTCTAGTCATGGTGCAGCCACACTCTTTCCTCCCTGCTTGTTTGCTTTTAAGCCTATGGACCAGTGGTCGCTTTCTTTCACTCTTTCTCCAGTTCTGGTGGTGCTAGTCTCCCTCCGCTTCCATCTCTCTCCAACACCAACTTTCCAGTCCATGAGACTCTAGGACCGGGCCTGGCTTCCAATTCAGTTCCAGCCCAGGTGACTCAAGGGTCTTGTTCGGCTCGGCTCCAGCTTCACTTTTCGGTGTCCTCCACTCCAAGCGAACCCCATACCGTCAACACAAAACACTCTTGCTTGGTTCAGCTGGCAAATCTCTCCAGTAGAGAAAGTACAAAATCTACACTGTACGGGGCATTTAAACATGGCGCCCCAGTGTAGCCACGCCTCCTACTACCGCATCGGCCCAATCACTGAAGTGCGGCACCACCACGGACCTGAGTGAGAACCCCCCCGCCAAGATATGTGAGCCGTGGGAGGAGACTAGAGCCAGAAACAGGAACAAAAAAAACAAACAGGAGACACGGAGTAAACTTGGTTGACTGCTGCTACCCCTGCTATTGTTGGCATCACGCCATGGTGTGCATGGCATATCAGTAGCTATGCCCTTGCCGCAATATGCATACTTGCGTGCGTGTGTGTGCGTGGGGGGGGGGAGCTCTGCTCACGGAAGCGGAGCTCTCCCTTTCAACTGTATGCCACTGCATTTTGACTGCTGTCATAGACAGCTGCAGCAGTCATTGGAGAACTGCGGCCGCGCCTGCAAACACACTGACTGAATTGGAAGAAGGGGTGCCACACCTCCAAAAACTCAGATGATGGCACTATGTTTCTTGCACATGCGTGCAAGCAACATAAAAATGAGTCAATGAAGTCATAATGTTAAATACACTCATGCTCATATGGAATAACAGCTGCACCTTCAGAATATTCTTGTCTATATTGGTAATACGCAGTTTCCAGCACATGTGGATTTAAACAAACTGGTGCAAACCCCCCAAGTGTGGTTATGCATTCCATGCTTCCTCCTTCTGTGTAGGTCTCATCCTCTTGTATTCTTGTCACAATCTGCTGAATCTCATGACACAACGATTGTTCTGGATATCATCCATTTGAGTACATTTGGTATATGTGCATCTGAAATATTAAAAATGACAATGTGGAATCTAATATATAACTAATAACACCAAACAACATTTCTTTTATCTGTTACAGAGCGGTAATATAGGCTGAATTTTCAATGTCCAATGTCAGACGCGGCTGCTTGTGGCGAAAGGGGTTTTGCTCAACCCTTGCACCTGAAAACAGTAGTTGTGAGGTACAAGTAAGCATTAAGCCACGATGAAGGTGGCATCTAATGCTGGATTAATGCATGGTTGGGAGGATTGTGGCCCGAGGCCGCAGGCCGAGGGCATACAACAGCCCAACCATGCATTAATCGCTTTAGATGCCACCCTCGGAGTGGCTTAATGCACTTGTAACATGGGCCGCACGAGTATACTATTGCCAGGAATCTATTTGACATCATTAGAACAACATAACACAGGGACTCGGTATGCTTTCATAAGGTTTTTACTGCACTTCAAAAACCTGTTACAGAACAGCTTTTATATGCTGATGGGGTGAAAACATTGTGGACTGCTATATTAACAGAACAGTGCGCCTCACATACTACACTGACTTATTTCGCGTTCTAGGTGGCTATTCATGTCATACCACTCGTTGGAGGTCTGCAGCGGAGTCCTTTCTCGCAGCGCTCTGGACTTCCACGACGAATTTGCATCCTCCATCGTTCACTTCGAAATGGCGCTCTGAGATAGCCCATGGTGGGCCTCCATGTCCTCCTCGATCTGGTGTTAATGCTTCTGCTCTCTTTGTGTTTCCCCTGCCGTGCCCTTCCTCACCTCTGTTTCTGGTCACTCGCTGCCTACCCAACACGAACGTCCCTCTCACAGTTCTTTCTTCCCTCTCCCTGGTGCTGCTTACCTGGCTGTCTGGGTGGTCCTGGTACTTCAATTTTGGGCACGGCAGTTATGCTGGATTAATACCTGCTCCGGTTTCCCCCACCTGATTGACTTCAACCAATCGTGCATCCCTATTTGCCCATTCGCTTTAGTGCCATGTTACAAGTTAACTTCTGGCAGATGCCTACTTTCATACTTCATTAAATTGTATTGTATCCACTGTCTATTTTTACCATGTTACAGCAGCTGACAAGGACCCTCAGCACACAATCACCATAGCTGGGAATTGAAATGATTGTCACAGTGCCTACTGTATTAGGTGTACTTACAGACTGGGTAAAGAGTAAAATCAGCCAGTTCACTGATTACATAAATATTTATGCAAAAGTAGTCAGTGATGAGTCACAGGAGTCATGAAGGTACAGTAAACTGGGCATGAAGTTTTGGACTGGGTTACATTTTTTAAAACAATAATGGAACTGGAGTTGTGGATATAGTTATTGAGTTTGTCAGTCTGTGACAGTTACTGGGAGAAGTAGCAAATTGCCCATTTAGTGGCAAAACAAAAACGGTGGGCTCTGATTTAAAAATGTGGGGTGTCTCACGATACACTAAGCAACAGGACACCCCAAGCTAGTAACATTGTTTAAGCAGGAGTAGCACACTAAGTCAAAGCTTATTTCCAGATGTGACCTGGGAGCTCAAGAAAGCTAAGTGATCATACAATATGCACCTAGATAGCTGTGATAGTCAAACCCAGATCTCCAGATCTGCAGCTCAGAGCCTTAACACACTGTGCTATACTGGCTCCATACTTAATTTGCAGTGACATCTATTGTGAGTCAATGTACCCACCTGCAGTGGCTCTCAGCCAATGAAAGAGCTCCTAGAATCTAGCCCATTTTCTAAACAGTAGCAATGCCCATTTACATGGACATTATTGACTAATAATGTAACCAGTACAAGGCCAGCAATGGACAAACCAGTAATTCTGCTGCTAACTGGCATTTTCCGTTTTTTCTCTCCTTCATCCATATTGTCATGGCGCATACATAACCATGCAAGCGTGGAGGCATTCACACGTACTTTGTCCCACAGTACCTTCCATTAAGTGTGAGTCCTCACCGCACTGACCATTGGCCTCCACCAGTGGGCGGTCATTTGGCGGGACTCTCAAGAGTGCTACTTGAGATATTAGACTGACGTACACACAGCAGAACCCACCAGTCTGTGTTATTTAATCTCAGCCTTAGGTCTTCATCATCAGACTCCTCTTGCTCTTCGTCACTGTGATCTGCACACACTCTTGCAGGGGGTTCAAACCTATAAGGTGTTATGGTAAATATGGAGACAACATCAGATGTCCCTTCATCAATGCTGCTACCTTCATCATCATCACTATCCTGTTCTGCTGTGGTGACATTGTATACATCCTCATTGTCAGAGGATGGCACGTCGCTTGAAGACTCACTGCCCATCAAATCAATATCCATTTACTGTGAAATAAAAATATTTGTTTTGGTTAAACAGTTAATTTTTTGGAACATATAAAAGATTGCTACAAACAGATCTAAACATGTACATATTCCCCACAAGGGATGCATATTTCGTAATTAAAAATACTCAAACATACTCAAACATACATTGCAAGTATAAACAGTAGTGCGATAATGCTCCCAGACTGTGTTAAATATAAATATAAATGTAAGTATCTGCCAGATAGTTTCACAATTATCATGACAATACAAACTGAATCAGACCACTATGCTACTAGAAAACGTGAGTACACTAGGTGGCTGAGCTTCAGTCGATGCTACTCTGAATGACCTTGGGGCATCTTGCCAGATCCTCCAGTCGATCGAGTCAATTAGCCACCATCAACCTAGAGGCAGGGGGTGGCAATTTTCACAAAGGCTGTTTCCCCTAAATTCCTCCCTTGAAGGAGACCACTGTTGTCAGCAGCAACAATACATGTGTGCCCCTTACAGGGCTTAAATGTGTCATGGCGCAGATCAACAGCTGACTGCCCTTCCATCTCTTTCTGACTTAATCATCCTCCCTCTGCCTCCAAGGATTCAACTAGGGGCAGTATCTCAATGTTCCTGCCCCACTGGTGGAACATCATCTCATCCAGGTGGGTCTTGAAAATTATCCAACTGGGCTGTGTACTGAAGTTCATCAATCAGACCACAGAGATATCCCAGGCCATAGTACTATCCTCAAGAGTACTTGTCCTTCCTTGAGAAGGAAGTCACAGTTCTTCATAAGAAACAAGTGATCCAGCTGATGCCTACACCATAGAACAGAATCTGGGGTTGTACTCCAGTTATTTCCTACTTCCAAAAAAAGACAGGCGGTTAAACTTTCATCTCATCTTGGATCTTTGGGCACTAAACGAGCACACAGCTTACAAAAAGTGTCATCTGCTCAGGAAAAAACACAGACAATTTCTGTAGTTTTCAATTCTGTGTTCCCCTTTGGTTTCTCCTTGGCACCATGTACATTTCCCAATTGGTTTGCAATGATAGCCATGACTCTTTGTCAGGAGAAGCTGCATGTGTTCCCCTCTCTGGAAAACTGGCTCCTGAAGGATTCCTCTGCAGACCTGACTGTTCACACAGTGAACTGAATATGGCAGTTACTTGACCAGTTCAGTTTCCTAGTCAGCATGCCAATGTCCATTCTAGCCAGAGGTTACAGTACACTGGAGTTGTTCAGGACACATCTCAGGAAAATGCTTCCCTGCCAGAGAATCTGATAGCCACCTTGAAAATGCTGACTGGTATTGTTGCCAGAAGTAACATGATCTCAGTCAGAACTATGTTTGGGGCATTGGGCCTCAATGCAACCTCTATACTCATAGTCCCATTGCCCTGCATGCATATGTAGATTCCTCAGATAATTATGCAGTTTCAGAGGTCTCAAGTGCACCAGTCCCTCAAGCACCCAATCAGGATGTGTGCCCTTCTGAGAAGGACAAGCACAATCTGCTGGTAGGTGCTCCTCTCTTCAGGTACCAGCTGCTGGCCACTCTGACATTGGTGCACCCAACTTTGAGTTGTTTGTCTGTCTTTGTTCCCTCCAGACTCAAGGAATCTTGTCCACAGTGAATCACACTCTCCAGATAAATGTGATAGATATCAAGATAGTTCTGTACAATCTCCAGGCACTGGCTCCACAGGTTATGGGACAGGTTTTTTTTTTCTTTGGTAACCTGTTAAGGCCCACTAGGCACAAGGACTATTTTCAAGGGTGACCCGGGAGCACTTGGTAGGTTAAATTGACTTGCTCAAGGTCTCACAGTATGAAAGTGGAGGTTGTCGGAATCAAACCCAGGTCTTCTGGATGTACCAGTCTTATTCACAATTCATTACTCTAACCTCTAGGTTATGCTTCCAGCTCCCCTTTGATGGCACAGACAATCAGTGTGTGAAGTACTACCTGAATGTACGTGGTGAACACACTCCTGTCCTCTGCGTTGGAAAGCAATGGGTGTGGGAGAGGGCAGTAGAGTGCAATGAACACATTGTTACAATCCACATAGTAGGCATGCCAAATGTGCTGGTAGATACTCTCAGCCACTTCATGGCATAAGCTCAGAAATGGGAACTATAATGGAATGTGGCAGAACATGTGTTCAGGAGATGGGGGTTTCAAAATTTGTACCTTTTTGCATTTCCACTAAATGCAAAACTGCCTTGCTTTTTCTTATTCTGTCATTCCAGGGCCTGGAGTTTAATGCTGAGATGCACTGTTCCTTTGCTAAATAAAGTGGTTCACTCATACTTGTTCCCCAGTTCAGCTGGTTCTGGTCAAGTTCCAGAATGAGCCATCCACAAGTACCCCGGTGGCTCTTCTGTGGGCCAGACAGATCTGGTTCTCCTTGCTGTGGGACATAGCCTTCACATTCTATATTTCTTTCTAGCTGACATCATGCTTTGCTAACTGCATTAACACTTTGGATAGTAAGCCAAGTGAGTAACATTTATGACTGAAACCTTCTCCCACGTTGGGATTACTGGTCTAGTTAGGTTAGTTCCCACTGCAGTGGGGCTGTACCTCTTAACTAAAAGCCATTTAGTGAACAAACAGAAAACCATGGTGGATTGTCACTCAGGATACTCTCAGACCCTCTCGTCTGAATGAAGAAATAGATGTGTACAGAATATTTAGTAATGGCTTCCTTTCATACTGTATTACACTAATAGAAGGAAAGGGAAATGGCTTGGGAAATTCTGTGTAACTTTAATAGAGCTCTATATTTGACACTAAATTGATAGTAGTGATCCTGTTTATATACATACTAATGAATCATACTGCAGATTTCAACCAATCAGCATAAACAATGCAAAATCTTCATTATTTGCACAGTATAAGGAAATGACAAAAAGTAAAAACTGGTTTCTGCAATGAATCAAGTCTCTCTACCTGATTCTCACATAATTTTTTCGTTTCTAACAAAAAATGTGCACCGACCAATCAGATCGCAGCATTTAATAAAATTCAAAAAACAATTTTTTTAACCATATTTCATTTTGTTCACATGTTAAACATCAAATAAGGGTGACTTAATTTATTTGTTATTACTTTAAACACCAAAATAGGATAGACAAAAGATTACCTAACCACTATGTCACACACACACAGACACAAACACACACACACACGTAACCCGGTGCCTCTCCAATTAAGGTTTCTTATCAGGGAATATGTATCTGATAGTAGTGATCCTGTTTATATGCATACTTATCAATCATACTGCTGAATTCAACCAATCAGCATAAAGAATACAACATTCTTCATTATTTGCACAAAAAAAGGTAATGAGAAAAAGTTAAAACTGGTTTCTACAAGAAATCAAGTGTGTATAACTGATTCTCACATAATTTTTTAGTTTCAAACAAAAAATGTGTACTGACCAATCAGATCGCAGCATTTAATAAATTAAAAAAAATGTTTTGACCATATTTTGTTTCGGTCACATGTTAAACCTCAAATGGTGTTGAATTCATTTATTTATTATCACTTAACACCCCCAAATAGGATAGCTGATATCACGTGTTCAACCAAAATTAATGGACATCAACATTTATTTAAAAAAATGTATTAACTTCTTTTTTGGTTAGTTTTCATTTTATTCATTTACAAAACATCTATTAGAACATAAAAATTTATAAATGGGACACATTTAAGAGACATATCACATAATAAAGTATAGCCAATCAGATTAAAGTATTCAAAAAGTTACTTTTATTGCTATATTTCGTTTCATTCGTTTATAAGATATGATTTAAAATTAAATGTTAGGACAGAAGGAGGAATTTAAGAAGAATTCATAGTGTGAGACAATGGCACCTTTATTAAAATATAAACAAGACTTACAGCTGGATCAAAAAAAGTATAAATCATTAACATACCAGTTAGGATCATACTACAACTGAAGTGAAATATTTATTACAGACAGAAAAAAAAATTGAAGCTTCCAGTTTATGTTGCTGGTAGTAGGTGAGGACATTTGACATGGATTGGTCTTAAGCCAGTGAACAACATGTGCAACTTACATTAATTGTGATAGTAATTAGACACATTTATATAGCATGAAAACATGATAAAAAAATCATATACAATAAAAAAACATGCCTATGATGAATGCATGTCTATAGAGTGTAAAAAACACAAGGAAGTAATAACATAAACAGTAGTGTATTCAGAGTGAAGCTACTCGTGCGTCCATAAGAAGAATCTTGGTAGGGAAAAAAACAGAAGTGTCCCATTCACAGTGTGGAACATCTTGATTTACAAGACAGTGTTACACTGTTTGATGGGGGAGAAATTCACAACTGACACAGGCAGCAGATGATAGCTTCAGTTGCAAGGTGATGGTCAACGTAACTGTACTGAAAGCACAAGTCTGAAAGCCGAGAAGTCTACGCAGACAAGTAAAGTCACTGGCTGCTGGCACAATAAATCAAACAAGGGGAAAGATCAATGCCAGTAGAGGGTAACTACTTCTCTTCTGGCAGGCTCAGGTCTCAGAGTATTTTCAGATGTGATCCGAGGTGAGACACGCACGCTAGATAAGGCAGCTAACTACAAGTCATTCCGAACGTTTTCACAAGCTACTTTAGCTCCTTTATCATGAAATTCAGTCCCAAACAGTGTGATGCTGCAGGCTGCAAGGCTGTCACCTTATAAATTACCTCAGACACAAATGGGAAAATGACAGTTTTTTGACGCGGGTGACAGCTTGCACTTACAGTAGAAGCAGCTCAGTACATAAATGGAAGCAGGGATAGACTGAAAACGGAGGGTATTTCTGATCAAACAACTTTATTAGAGACATTAAAAAACCCACATTTTATGAGAAACTCACTTTGTAGTGTTTCCTTATTTTCAACTGGTATACAGCTGGCTCCAGGAAATCTCTCTCTCTCTCTCTCTCTCCCTCTCTCTCTCTCTCACTCTCTAAGCTGGTTGCTTTCACTCAGGAAAACTGATTCAGCCTGGCTGGTGCTGCTACCACCTATCAAACACTGCCATGACCTGAAGGGGTGCAATCACTGCCCTTGTCATGAATGAGCGCTGGGCACATAATTGAAAGAGCGTGCCCGTGAAACGTCAGCTGAATACTGTTACTGACGTCACATCAGCACGGGTTTCACAGTCCATGGAGCAGTTTCTTTTTTAAAAATGTAGCTGGTCTTCCACTTTGACAATCGCTGTCACTACCATTTACGTGATGTTGGGGTTGACAACATTACCAGCAGGAACAAATTCCAACCTGTCCTCAGCAGTATTGAAAGGTAAAAACCTGAAAATAAAAAAAATTAACGTTAGTGGATATCTGCTCTTAAACTGGGCTGTTCTCCCAGCACAAGGGCCCAGGTGAAAGTAGCTCCTGGCAAAACAGACTGTGTGCCCAACAAATACTGCTACGCACAACTCAACTGCCCACACAAAGCACAGTATCTGTGTATAACTACACAGATCTCCTCCATCACACATCCTCCGGCCCAGCTGTCAAAACAGATATCCAGAAAATACATAGCTCCCGTTTCCTTAATATTACACATCCTGTTGGTACCTTCAAATATCCAGCTCACATTAATGGCTCCCGCTCGCTCTCTTCCTAGTAACGTAAGACATAGCTGTTGCCTCTGACAATGGCCAATCGCTTGCTCTCGCTTCGCTTAGGAGTCCATGGAGCATCTTTGTCCCCGAAGCTGCCACCAATTGCAGCGTTTGTTAAAATGCCCAGCAGAACCAACAAAAAACACTGATGTAGTTATTCCTGAAGTGGACACAAGTGACATACACTGACCAGAACTAGAACCTGGAAGTACTGAAGCGTGAAGTCAGCAACAATGAGAAGGAGGTCAGCAACAGAAAATATGCAGGCACTACTTTTTGGTCATCTGACTTAATTCTCAGTGTAACCCCCTTACAAATGGGGGTTCCCAAAAATCTTCTGTGGGCTTGCCTAAATGCCCACTGCCAGCCTGGCGTTCTGTGTCCTCAGCAATTTAAAAGTGGTTACATGTGAGTGCCCTGTCAGCCTCCATGCCTGACTCTTTAACAGTTGTTTATATAATAGTGTATAATTAATCTGGGTAGGGGCTGAGTGGTTTTTGGCTCGAGTCCCACCTGGGCTGCTGTATTATTGCTCCATTCTGCCATCACTAATTGTGCAGAGGGAGCCCTACAAGGATCTACAACTGTTTGCTTATTATCTGCTTTAGTAATAATAATGTTGTAGTTTGTCTAACCTGCCTCCTTTGCAGCATGGACTTTCTGTTAATCGCCACCATCTTGGTTCTGGACTGGTGGTTTGGACTGACCAATCAGTACCTTTATGAACCCAAAATGGAGTCTGTCCCCAGGGGTCTTGTGGGAGTGAATTTCTGTAGGAATTGTAGTTTTTCCTTTTTGGTGTCTAAATGGACCTGGAGGGGGAGCCCTTCCTTTGACAGACAGATGGATCAATCCACTGCACCCTTTTGGATCAGAAGGAAGTCCCAGTGCTGCCTGCAGCAGAGTATCCAGTCTGGATTTAGAGTTGAAAGAGTGAACAGCTCTAGAGATTCGAGCAGCTGCTCCTCCATGGTGCGCAGGGGAAATCGGCAGGAAGGCTGTGTTTGGCCTGTCTGCTACCATCTTCATAAGTGAAGAGACCTTGAGCCTGAGATTGGACTTATTTGAAATTGTAGCTTTTGCGATCAGAACCTGATTTGTGATGAACTGAATTTCCTTGATATGGACTGAAGATTTGCCTCACTGTGTTAGGCCTGTCAGGACTTGAGACTGCCGCAGAGTGTACGGGTTGTGCAGAGACACTGTGAATTGCATCCGGACTGTCATCCGAACTGTGGTATTTGCCTTGCTTTTACTATGTGTGCTGAATGCTGATAGTGGGTTGTGATTTGGTTCCCCACTGCTTGAATGTGTCATGCTTGCTGAAAGCTGTATCCAGCACTTACTGGACTGTTTCCGAACTGTTCACCCGGTCTGGGCCTTGCCATCTCGGCCCAGACAGTCGCTCACGCCACAGAGAAATAACAGGCAAGAGTCTTGCCAGGGGATTCGGCTCCCTGCTCAACACCAACGAACAGAATCGGCACCACAGTGCTTCATGTGGGCCCTGCTTCTCCTGCAATCCAGCACTTCATCCTGAGGTCTCCATTTCATCCAGCCTGCATTCTGTACTGGGTAGCATGAGTAAACACCAGGGTAGCTCCCTGCAACAAAGCTCAAATCAAAGTGTGTCAACTGATTTAATTGTTGTTGCTAATCATTTTGGGACTGAGCCATCCGGCTCCGGATTACAAATTGTGGGTTAAAGTGCATGCATGTTTTCTCTCCATCACAGGGCCCCAACCAGCTGCAATGCCGGCCTACCCCAGGCAACGCTTCAGGCTAACCGTAGTTCGAACTGGGTACACAGAGTGTGTGTGACTGTGTTACAGGGACCTTTGAGTGCATGTCTTATAACCTGACTTATTCAGATCTTGAATCAACCACTAGATTTTGCCCCTTTCCTTGTTACTGCCCCTTGAATAAATCAGATCTAAATCTTTTTGCACTGAAACTGGTTGTGGTGTACCTCTGTATAAACAACATTCAAATACTGTTGGTTGCTTTGCTAAATCTTATTTTACAGGGGTCTCCAGGGTCAAGCCAACTGAACCAGCCCGGCCGGTAAGTGCAACAAGTGTGGGTTAAAATTGCTGTCAGGTGTTAATTGCAATTGTGTATTCTGTGGACCAGTTGGGCCACTAGAGGGAAAAGAGGGGAGTAACAGTGTCCCGGAGGGCTGTACCTAGGTCAGCTATGCTACCACTAACCCTGTCCTTCGGGTGGAGGCACCTGTTTTCAGTGCCCAGGTCCCTCAACCTGCAAATGGTCATGCAGGCAGGGGTAGTATCCCTTGGGATAGTGCCACCTAGGGGTTACATCTATATTTCCTATGTTCCAGTAATTAAAAAGACACAAAGATATGTTTCATTTTTTTTCTAATAGTGTTGGGACCCATTTTATAATCTCAATAAGGCACTCCAGGGGTGACCTTTGGTGGGATAACGGCCCTTCTCGGGTGGTGGCTTTGCCTCATGCTTCAACCCACCTGAGATGTGCCATTATTCCACCATAACCCCCCCCCCATCATGCCTCATTGCTTAATTAAGATTGGGTCAAATCATTGAGCACTGCGAAAAGGAGCTTTATTGGAAAAAACTTGGAAACCACCAAAGAATAAGTTGTAGCTAGAGGTAACAGTTCTCAGTCCCCTAATTAAAATTATGTAATTTTTAGGAATCAACTGACTGACCAATCCACGATACTCTAGTGAACGTATGAAATTGAGAGGGTGGAGGAGGTGCAGAGGAAGGAACCAAAATGGTGAGGGGGTTGCACAAAAAAGTCAGATGAGGAAAGGCTGCCAGAACTCAACATGTATTTCTGGAAGAAAGGAAAGTGAGAGCCAACATGATTGAAACCTACAGGTACCTCACACAAGTGAACAAGGTGCAGGTAGAGGGTCTATTTCAGAGAAAGGAAGGCACAAGAACAAGACAGCATGCAAAGAATCTAAGGGGGAAGTTTAGAAGAGATGTGCAGAAATATTACTTCACAGAAAGCGTGGTGAATGACTGGAACAGCCTGCCAAAGGAGATAGTGGGGGCAAAGAATACAGTGAGCTTCAGGCGTGTGTGGGATAGGCACAGGGGCATATTAGGTAGAGGAACAGGTGGTGGGAGTGACACCTATGACCAGCTAGGGTCAGTCTCATGATGGAATAGGCAGGGACAAGGGGGAGACTGGATTCACCTAAAGATCCTTTTATGCCAACCAAATCTATGTTTCTATGAAATTGATAAACTGATTACCGCACAGTCCTCAATTGTTTATGTGACTGTTCAAATACTGATCATGGAATTAAAATCCAAGGGCTGTGCATTCCCAGGATGGCCACTGACTGTATGTGAACAGTAACATATGCTTCGTGATAGTCAAATGATATTTGTACCTGCAATCTAAAAAATATTGTAATGTTGTTATTAGCTGCAACTTACAATTGCATAAACTACAGGTCAACTTTGAAAATATGGTAACACTGGTCCTGAAAATTTCCATCCTGTCAAAAAAATAAATAAAATGACTGCTGCTACCGCCAAGGCGTACTGTGATGGGCTAGACATGGTATCACTCAAAGAATCTCTGTGAAGGAGGAGTTCTGTCATTCATTGACTTGAAACAAAAATATACACAGGACCGGAATGTCTTTTCATATACTTTGCAATTAGGGTAAAATTGGCAGCATTGGAAACAAGAACTAGTATACCTAGTGACACCAGTACACAAAGGCTCAGCATAAGAAAAAGTTGAAAACTACTGTCCAATCTCCATCCTCTGTACACTAAGTAAACTACTTAAGAGTAACTTACAACCAGTTGATCGATTACATCAAGCTGCACAACATGCTTACAGAAAACCACCATGTTTTCTGAAAAAAACATGGGACTGGCACAGCCCTAGTCCGTCTGACTGCAGACATCCTAGAAGCACTTGACTGTGGCAACTTACTTACTTACTACTTGCCAGCAGAAACATGCCACATGGTCTATCAAGTCTGCTCGAGTGTGCAGCAAGCACCCCACTTTCTGCAGCTGCCCCTCCCCCTCCCCAATTACCCCCCACGCAGATGAATGCCAACTGACCTTGAACCAGATTAAGCTGTTGGTGGTATTTTTAGTGAACAGGGGAAATTTGGCCAGGACACCGGGGAAATTCGCCTACTGAATTGCTGTCAGTAGGGAGAGCTTTGACCATCTGTTTCTTCAAGATGGCCACTTGGAGTGAGGCTTCACGGTGTGAGGATGCACTTCAGGTAGGACAGTTAGCCTCCTCTTCTACCATTGTTATTCCAGAGGCTGTGATTGAGAAAAGTAATATGGAGATTGTCTTTGAAAAAGACGACGTTGTTACGGATATTTATGCCTCAGCAGAAGATATTTCGCTTCTTCAACATTCAGATGTTAACAAAAATAACCTGACAAAAGATTGCTCAGAGGATACAACGACTACAATGACTACTGATTTTTCTGGAATTGAAGCATCCATCAGAAAAAAGTTAGTGAGTCAGTCAGATTTCATTTCTGAGCAACAAGAAGGATCTGCTGTCATTCAGCTTCTCCCACCTGTCAGTTTAGCGTCTGACGCAGCAGCATCAAAGGCTTTGCTGAGGCCAGGTGAGTCATCTTCTTCTGTTACATTATTTTCTTCAGTAACTGATTTAAACGATTTAAAGGCTGGCAGTTCAAACACTACTGAGTTAGATGTGTGCCAAAAACCTACTGTACCTTCAGTTCTCCAAGTCTCGAAACAAAGTCCTGTTCGTTCTGACATGCAGTCTATAGTACTTACACCCAGTAACCTATTACAAACTAAAAGCCTGACTTGTGAGCCGAGTCCCCAGCTTTCTAAGATGGCTGGTTTTGTTTTCAAACACCCGGAGTCACCTGAAATATTATTGAAAACCCAAAGCCCAATTCGATATCAAACATCACACAATCAACAGTCTACAGCTAAGTTTTTTTCATTTAAAGACACTACCATTATGGAAAAATGGTTGGTTACAGACGGAAATGTGATGCAACAAGAGAATCTTGTGAACTTAACTAGGCAACAAAAATTTGTTCAGCCTGTTACACCTACTTCAGCCACTAATACTACACTTATGGAGGGGCCTGTTCTCCCTTGCACTTCTTAGTTGCCACAGAAAGCACGTCTTGAGGCTGGATGGAAGAAAATGTCAGGGGAAACTGGCTCCCTGATCCTGCATGGGATTCTACATTCAATTTTTCTCAGGCCACACCAGACTGGAAACCAGGGCCTATTGTATGACCTATAAGCAATCCTGTAAGTCAACAGGATTTGCCTGTAATTTTTGCACTTATTAAAGAACAAGAGGGTATACAGAATAATAAACCTACGGTTAATTCAGACAGTAAGAAGCACCAACAAGGAAATAGTGACGGAGGTACGAACCAGGACACAAAATACCCTGAAGACACTAACCATAAACCTTTAATGTCAGATTTGTTTTCCCATGCCAAAAAAGAAGCAACCCCTAGAAGGAATGCAGTACACATTAGATATAAAGGGAGTTTAGCGGAGAGACCTGACCGCTACTATGTAGGCTGTTAAAAGACTCATTGCATTTTTCACATAATGATGTTTTTGCTTTTATTAATATATCAGGAGAAGACAACTTCGATGTCAGCTTTCGAACAGCGCATGCATTGGATTTATTCTGGGAATGTTATGGACAGGTTAAGTTCTCGCCCATATGGACCCCCTTTTTAGTAATTCCACTTACTAAACCACTTATAAAATATGTTACGATAATGTTTCAGAATGAGGGGGTCCATGTGGAAGATATAACTTATTGGTTGAATCAAAAATGTGATGTGCTCAGTGCTCCGGAAGCAATTCTGGATTCAGAAAGATTTTGGACGGGAGGCTGGAAATATAAAGTTAAGCTTAGACAGACTGATTCGGGAATTGAACATATTCCTAATTGATTTATTTTGGGGAGGAATAGAGGGGTTTGTTTTTATGGAGGACAGCTGAGAGCTTGTTTTAAGTGTGGTGCCCGTACTATTTGTCAAGTACCTGTGACAAACCACATTGTGAAAACTGTGGAGAAATAGGCCATGTCACTATGTTATGTGCCAATCACATGAAATGTGACTTATGTGAAGAGTATGGGCACACTTTTGGAGACTGTCATCGGGCAGCCAAAAATAAAGCTTTATGTATCAGTCCTGAAGTACTTATACAACAAGCCCAGGACACAGCTACTCCCTCTGCTGAGAACCTTCCCCCACCCACTCTCCTGAAAATTCTCCCCATCCCCCCACCATCTCACTGTTCCCTTCCAATCTCTGAGATAACTAAAATGACTACATTCGCTCAGGAACAACCCCTACCCCCCTCCCATTCCAGTAGCAGACCTAGTTTTGCTTACCCAGGATCCCATACTACAGTCAGATACAGTCTCTAGTCCTGATCCAAGGCTGCTACTTCCTGTGTTATAAAGATCCTAAGGGTTCGGAAGAGTCATCTTTTGTACCTCCTGCAGCCTCACCACCTTCTAGAAGGCAGTCCACTAGATTTTCAAAATCCAAACTTTCCCCTCTTCCCCAGAACCTCTGTAGACTGGTAATTCATATGCAGCACTTTTTGGGGGTGACTGTGAAATGGATCACGGGGATTCAGACTCTCAGGCTTCTATCTTAGAACCTTCTCAGAATACTGGAGATTACAAAGGAAAAAAAAGGAAAAAAGAAAAAATTAGTTGAAGCACTCTGAACATTTAAAACATGACTACATGTACTTGGGGTTCCTTCAATATGCATAGTATTCTTAATTATGTTAAACGTCAGACTGTCTTTCAATATATTCATGATTTACAAATTGATGTCTGTTTTTATCAAGAAACCTGGATACGCATTCTGCAGAACAAGTGGTGGCTTTTAAAAAAGACTGACAATGGGGCCTTCTTATTGGTCATTTGGACCAGATAAGGCGGATGGAATTGGGATTCTTTTCAATTCTTACAAATTTGCTATACAGAAATTAATAGATTTAAATGCAGGGAGGGTGTTGATATTGAATGGTTTATAGGAAGAAGTAAGCTTTCATTTTATTACTATTTACAACCCCCAAACTAAGGCTGAGAAGATAGCTCTTTTTAAAGATTTTCAACCCTTCCTGGTTACCACTTATTTAGTTCTGTTTGGAGGTGATTTTAATTGTACCTTGCACTTGAAATGTGATGATTCTGATCCTCAGGCCAAAAAAAAAAATTATTGCGATTCCAATGCATTGGAACACTTGGTTAAAATTGCAGATCTAATAAATTGTAGGAAATATCAGATTGCAGGACCAAATTTTACGTATACTCAAAGTAAATTACATACTACAATAGATTATTTATGTACTTCTCCTAATGTACCAGTCAAAAATGTTAAATCATGTCCAGTAGAATTTTCGGACCTTTTATTTTTATATTGCACAATCCACCTAGGAGCACAAACTCTGCCAAAATTAAATAGATGGAAACTTAATTCTTCTATTTTATCAAACTCATATGTTCATCATACTATTTTAAATCTGCTCATAGCTAGATTGTCGGTAGTTTTTCTATACCCTGATATAGAGGAATGGTGGACAACCACTAAATCTGATTTAAAAATTTGGTTCATAATATATGGAAAAAGAACAGGGAATGAGAAGTTTTTAAAATATCTCTCGCTCAGACAACAATTACAAAAACTTTACACTTTTCATGTACATCTAAATTTGATTATACAGACTAAATTGCACAATTAAAAACAGAAATGAAGTCCTATCAGTATGATAGAGCTCAAACAATCCAGGCATTATTGTGTAGTGGAACCCAGAAATCCCCTATAGGTGACCCTTATGGAGTGTGTAAAGCCATTAAAGCTTCTACCAATATTGATTATTTAATAGATCCTGATGGAAACTGTATAGATACGGCTGAAGGAATTAATGAATTGATAAAAAATCATTTTTACTCCTTGGCTCCTAAAACTCCTATTTTTCAGGAGAATATTGAATATTTTTTACATAATATACCAGTCCCGGGTTTTCTAAATGATATCTGTTTTACAAGAACCAATAACTGTGATTGAAATTGAAGCTGCCATGAAAACATTGAGCAATGATTCATCACCGGGGAATGATGTGCTTCCTAATAAATTTTATAAATCCTTTTCGAATATTATAGCACGTTGTTTAAAATTGTTTTTTGATTATTTTTTTCATACAAATACTATATATTCCTCCTTTTCAGATGATTTAATAATTTTTTTTATTTAAAACAGGGAATAGAACTGATCTCAAAAACTGCAGACCCATCACTTTATTAAATTCAGATTATAAAATTTTAACAATTCTGATTAATAATCGATTGCAGAGATATGCAGCCAAAGTAATTTCCCCACAACAATTCTGTGGCCTTCCTAACAGAACAATGCAGTCAGCTCTGATGACTATTAGAGACGTTATTAAACACTCCACAAGTTTGGGGGTATCTAATTGTATAGTGGTGGCTGACTTGGAAAAAGCTTTTGATAGGGTTTATAGGCCTTTTTTATTTCAAGTTTTGGCAGTTTATCATGTTCCAATCCAAGTTATAAAGACTATTAAGCTCTTATACCAGTTTCTCAAATATTCCCAGTTATACATGGCCAAATTGCTTCGGATTTTTCAATTCATACAGGTGTAAGGCAGAGCTGTCCTCTGAGCCCTTTACTATATATTTTTTCTTTAGACCCTTTGTTGAGAATGCTAATAGACATTTCTAAATGAGAAGGAATCACGGGTATGGGAATACAACAGCACTTGGTAGTACAAGCATATGCGGAAGATGTTTGTTGTTTTTTTCACACCATTCCTGTTTTGACAAAATCTTATCTGAATTTACAACCTATACGAGTGTTTCAAATGCTAAATTAAATCTAACCAAAACACAAGGCTTATTTATCGGTACAGGAAGTAATTTACAGGTTAGGGATAATGGAATTTAATTTTCCATGGAACCTGTTGCCATTTTAGGTATTTTTTATTCGGCCCACAAAATTTGCCATTAGAAAATTGGGATAAGGCTTTTAAAAAAATTGAGTTTAAAGTACTGAGGTGAAAGCAGTGGAAACTTACAAAGCTGAAAAGAATTCAAATTTCTAAGCAATTTCTTTTGCCCTGCCTACAACATGTGGCAATGATTTTTCCATTACCTGTAATATTAGAAACTAAGGTTTATAGTTTATTTTTCCAAATGTTATGGGAGAACAGACTGAATCCTATTAAGAGACATTTTTCTTATCTGGATAAAACTAAGGGAGGCATTGGAATGATTGATCCAGTGGTATTTTGTTTTTCATTATATTTTCAGTAACAGTTTGCAGTGGATTATTAGAAATTACAAAAGGTGGTAACAGATAGCTACAGTTAGTTCTAAATAAATTTATAACTGCTTCGAAAAATGTACCTCCTAGGTGTAGTAAATATTTATATATTCCATTATATTTTAAACCTGTTTCACAGAAAATATATAAATGGGGCATATCAAAGGAAATGCTGCTACAAGGTACTGGAAAAAACATTTATAAATCTATGATGAGTCATATGTACCCCACAGTCCCAGTTTTTAAAAATGGTCCTGAAGGAGATAATCATTTCATTTTATCCCAACTTAATAGTAAAATATGTCCCCCTCATATGTGGGAAACCCTCTGATTACTTATGTATGGAAGACTAAACTTATGAGGTAATGCTAAATATAAAGCCAGGGAAGAACGAAACTGTCCATATATGGACTATATAAATTTAGAAGAATCCACAGAACATTTTCTTTTGTATTGTTCCTATTTAAAAAATCTATGGGAATTTTTGGCAAAAAATGGAACTTTAAGTGTTTGGCATTTTTAACTTATGATATCTTGGTAATTGGTAAATATCCTAAAAGTCTATTACATTTTCATAATGAGACTTTGTCTATTTTTTTGTTGTTGTCTTTGTTTTTATTTATGGCAGGCACGATGTCAGTGGGTCCTCTACCAGAAGAAGATGGATTATAATGTTTTTTGCACAATAATTGTAAATGAGATGGGAAGGATACATTCCAGAGATTGCAGTTTTTTTTCTTCGAAATAAATTTTTAGATGGTGGAAAGGTTTCCATACCTTTATTAAATATAAGTAGATTTTATAATTTTGAGAATTTGTTCACAGTGCAAGTATATTTTCCAAGATATACGAATTTAACTGTACACTGTGTTTTCTTTTCTTTTTTCATTTATTTGTATAGTTTCCTTTTGTGTTCTTTATCTGTTTTTTCTTGAAAATAAAAATTCCCCTACTCTTTGGGTAGAGAGCGCTGCTGTCCTTGCATGATGGCTGCCGTCGGTGGCAGTGAGCTGTGAGCTGAGGAGTGGAGTGGAGGAGGACTCTTGGCCTCTCCACAGCCTATGGAAGTGCAGTCTTTGGATTTACCAGCTTTACCTTCAGTTTCTTACCTGAGACACAAGGAGTCTGCTCCTGTAGAACTGGTGGTGCCTGTACAACGTTCAGTACAGGATATGGAGGATCTTTATTTGGATCTTGAGAGCAAGAAACGGACCCTGTTGGATATAATCCGTCAGCATGAAAGCTTTTTACAGCATACACGCCCTTGCGGCATGGACTCGGTTTGTGATGTGCAGTTTACACCTCGAGTGAGTGCCTGCGGAACCCGGAAGAAGGTTTCAATGTAGACGCTGGTAAAGTGTGGGAGTGACGGTTGGCAACAAAACACCTCCTGTGTGGTACACCATTCAGTGGAAGGAGCTACCGATGGACCATTTTTGCGGACCGAGGGAGTGCACAGGGATCGTCTGATCTCAGGGGAGACGGGTAAGATTTCTGACTCTTGTGTCACTATGGAGATTGATGCCATAGAGCTGATGAGGCAGGGTATGGATTTTCTTAACCTACACCAGAGGGGTACTCCGTTGGGACTGCCTGAGGTGGGGGGGTCAGAATAATAGTATGGCATCTGCGGCTGGTACTTCTAATACCATTGACTGGCAGTTGGGAGTCAAACTCTCTGATTCGTGATTGACATGGCGTTTGAGTCGTCCAGGCTGATGGTACTGGGCAACTTCAATGCCTGGGTCGATGAGGCAGTATGGCGCAGTGGGTTAAGGCTCCGAGCTGCAAATCTGGAGACCTGGGTTTGAATCCCACAGCCCCCTAGGTGCATACTGTGTGACCCTGAGCAAGTCACTTAACTTTCTGTGCTCCCAGGTTGCACCTGCAAACAAGCTTTCAGCTTAGTGTGTCTCATCTGGTAAAATAATTGGTTAAAAAAAAAAAACTCTCGCACTTTGGACAACACTTCCTCCAATTGATGACATCTTTGGGCCTTACACAAGTTTATTCTGCCACTCATAAAGGTGGTCACGCTCTGGACTTAGTATTCCTCCAGGGGATCGAAGCCTTCGATTTGGGAGTGGAACCTGTCGGATGGTACAATCATTACACTGTGGAGTTCAGTTTTTGTGCCCCCCCTTCATAGGCCTACCCCTGTGGAGATGGTCAGGTACCACTCTTTGCGAGATGTAAGCTCTGAGGGCCTAGCAGCGGTGCTTGACCTATCGGAGCTTTCTGGAGTGGGTAGTGATCCAGATGCCTTGGTTTTGGCCTATAATAAAGCCATCTTCTTGGCTCTGGATTTAATTGCTCCTGTTCATGTTCATCCTCTCCCCCATTCACCCTCGATCTCCATGGTTTGATGGGACTTTAAGGGAGATGCAGTGACATGGACGAAGATTAGAGCATTGCTGGCGGAGATCCGCCCTTGATGCTGACTATCTTAGTTTGATGGAACAATACCAAGTCTATCATTCCGCAGTCTCCTGTAAGAAGGCAGAATTCCTGTCCGGGGAGATTGCGGCTGCTCAGAACCGACCAGCTCAGCTCTTTAGAACTGCAGACAGACAGTGCAACCCAGCCTATCTGCAGGTTAAAAGAGCCTTTTCACAAGTTGAGTGTGAGGAGCTTGCTCACTTCTTTGTGGCTAAGGTGGCCGACATCAGAACGGCACTTCATCCTCTATGGGAGAAGCTGTGGATCGGCACCTGGTCACAGTCCCTAGGCTCTCCTGGAGTTCCTTTGACTGGCCAGATTTCATTGACGTCATGCGGATTGTCCAGGGTATGTGCCCTACATAGATACATAGATACATAGACAGTGTCGGCAGATAAGGGCCTATGGCCCACCCAGTCTGCCCATTTGAGCTTGTAAGTTCAGTTTGTTTTCCTAGAAGTCTGTTGCCCCTTACCCCATACCTCCAGAATTCCTTTATGTCTATCCCATGCATTCTTAAATCCCGTGATTGTTTCAGCCCCCACCACTTCCTCTGGCAGGGTGTTCCACTTGTTCACCTCCCGCTCTGTGAAGAAATTCTTTCTCATGTTTCCTCTGAATCATCCTCCTCCAACTTCATCCCATGCCTCTAGTCCTGGAACATCTTTTTGCTTAAAATAGTGTTTTCCTGCACCCTGTTCCTCCCTGTAAGATACTTGTATGTCTCTATCATATCCTCTCCCTCCTCTCCTCCAGGGAGTACATGTTCAGTTCCTTCAACCTGTCTTCATAGGACTTGTGATGCAATCCATGCACCATCTTTGTTGCCCTCCTCTGAACCTTCTCTACCCTGTCTATGTCCTTACGTAGGTATGGTCTCCAGAACTGTACACTGTACTCCAGGTGGGGCCTCACTAGTGTCTTGTATAGCGGAATTATGACCTCCCTTTCCTGCTGGTGATGCCCCTGCCTATACATCCCAGCATCCTATTTGCTTTACCTGATGCCTTGTCACACTGTTTCCTACCTTGAGGTCATCAGAGATGACAACCCCAAGATCCCTTTCCTGCTTGGTGCATGCTATATCCTCACCCCCCAACTGATATATTGTGCCAGGGTTTTTGTGCCCCATATGCATTATCTTGCACTTCTTTGCATTGAATTTCAACTGCCAAACCCCTGACCATTCTTCAAGTTTCTGCAGGTTGTGTCTCATTCTGTCTACACCCTCTGGTGGGTCTACTCTGTTACAGAGCTTTGTGTCATCAGCGAACAGTGAAATTCTGCCTTCTAGGTCCTGCACAATGTCACTGATGAAGATGTTGAATAGGACCGGTCTCAGCACTGATCCCTGTGGTACCCCACTGGTCACTCTTCCTCTGTGAGTGACAGCCATTACCACCACCCTCTGTGTCCTGCCACCCAGCCAGTTACCTACCCACCACTACTGTCCTGCCCACACCCATATTCCCCAGTTTGTGTAATAGTCTTCTATGTGGCACAGTGTCAAAGGCCTTGCTGAAGTCCAGATAGGCCATGTCCACTGCCTTCCCTGATCCACCTCCCTAGTCACCCAGTCAAAAAATTCAATGAGGTTGGTCTGACATGACCTCCCCTGGTGAAACCATGCTGCCTTGGGTCCTGTAGTCCATTGACAACTAGATGTTCCACCAATCTCTCCTTCAGTAGTGCTCCATGATCTTCCCACTACCGAGGTGAGGCTGACTGGTCTGTAGTTCCCTGCTTCCTCTTTGTTCCCACTTTTGTATAAAGGGGACTACATCTGCTGTCCTCCAGTCTTGGGTACCTCCTGTTTCCAGTGATTGGCTAAACAGGATAGCCAGAGGTTCTGCCACCACCTCTCTTAGTTCTTTAAGGACCCTGGGTGCACCCCATCTGGCCCCATTGCTTATCAACTCTTATTACTTCCAGTTCCTTCAGGACCCTTTCTTGTGTAAAGGGACTTGTGTCCATTTCTGCACCATTCTCTCCCTTGTACTCCTTCAGACCCATTACCCTCCTCTTCCTCAGTAAAGACTGAGCGAAGTACCTGTTCAATATGTCAGCTTTACTGTTGTCATCCTCCACGCGGCCTCCATCCTCCCCTTCAGTCTCACTATCCCTCCTTTGTCTTTCTTTTTCCTTATGTACCTGTAAAGGTTTGTCCCTCTACTCACTGATTTTGCAATGTGTTCTTCTGTCTGAGCTTTGGCTTCCCTTACTGACCTCCTGCCTCCCTTTGCTTCTCCTGGTACTTCTCCCTATCCCCTTCTGCCTGTGTCTTTTGTATTGCCTGAATGCAATCTTTTGGCTTTCACTTTCTTTGCTGCCTCTTTGGAAAACCATAATGGTCTCCTCTTCCTTTCCTCTTGCTAACCTGCTTAATCATAATTCTGTTGTTCTTGTAATCCCCATTTTAAATACTGCCCACTGTTCCTCAACCCCTGATTCCTGTCCCATTCCCTTAATGCCTCTTTCAAGTATCTCGCCATTTTCCCAAAGTCTGCCCCTAAAATCCAGGATACGTGTTTTGTGTGGTTTGGTTCTGCTCTTTCTGTGATTTCAAACCACAATGACTGGTGGTCACTGTTCCCAGGTGCTCCCCACTGTTACCCCATCACACTGTCCCTGTTTGTGAGCACAAGGTCCAGTATTGCCTTCTGCCAAGTTGGTTCCATGACCAGTTGCTTGAGGAGGCACCTGAAGGAGTCCAGGATAAATCTGCTCTAGTTGATGCTGCTGCTGGGATGCTCCAGTCCACGTCTGGAATATTGAAGTCTCCAACCAGTACTACCTCACCCTTGTCTGCCATCCTTTGGATAGCTAGCATCAGCTCTCTATCTGTTTCTTCCTCCTGGGCTGGTGGTCTATAGACCACACCTGTGCAGATGGCTGTCCCTATTTTCCTTTCCAGCTTAACCCACAGTACCTCTCCCCCATTTTGTTCCTCCTGGATCTCTGTGGCCCTTATGTCATTTTTCACATACAGTGCCGCTCCTCCTCCCTTCCTGCCTGCTCTGTCTCTTCTGAATATGTTGTAGCCAGGTATGGCCATCTCCCAGTCGTGGTTATCATTACACCAGCTTTCAGTGATGGCCACAATGTCCAGGTCTGACTGTACCATGACAGCTTCCAGATCTTCCATCTTGTTGCTAAGGCTCCTGGCATTTGCACACATGGCTTCCATGATTTGACCTCCTTAGACTGTTTCACTGTTCTACTCCAGCCCCTTTTGGTTGTCATTTATCCTTGGTTCTTCTTGCTGTCTGCCCTTCTGCTGAATTTTGCCCTTTTGCTTATCCACCTCTTGGGCACTAATCTCCATGTTTTGCACACTGCTTTGCAGAGATAGCCACTCCTCTGGTTCACTGGTTCCACTGCTAACTGTGGGGGTGAGCAAGTAGGTACCCTCCTTGCTGGCCTGCCACCCCTTCTTAGTTTAAATGCTTGTCAATGTAGCATTTAAACTTATCATTGAGTGCTTGGATTCCCCTCCAGGATGGATGCAGGCCGTCAGGCTTGAACAAACCTCCATCCCTCCAGGTGGGTCCCCAGTCACCAATGAATCCAAACACTTCCTCACAGCACCAGTTCTTCAACCATGAGTTAAAGTTCCTGGTGCATGCACTCCTATGCTCTCCCTTGCCTCTCACAGGTAGTACTTCTGAGAAAGTGACAGAAGTAGCTACTTGCTTGAGACCCCTCCCAGTTTCCTAAACTCTTCCTGAACTCCTTTGGCTCCCCATTTGCCAGGTCATTAGTACCTAGGTGGATAATGACATCCAGCTCACCCTCCATCTTGCCTTCCCAGTGATCCCCAGGATCTTCCTTCCATCCCTCCATGCCGTGGCACCTGGTAGGCACCTCACCTCCCTGTCCTCCCCTCCTGTGTTCCTAGCTGGATCCCTCTTATGATGGAGTCCCCACCAGGATTCACTCTCTCCTCCTCCTCCTCTGGGGTCCACTGCTTTCCCGCTGAGGTCACCTCCTTGGCTAACCTCCACATCCTTTCCTTCCACTCTCTGGGTACCTCTATTTGGTTGTCCTCATTTGTCAGTGTGGCATATGAGTTCTTGAGTGGAATAGGATCTGGGATGTACCTCTGCCTGACTGCTCTAACCCTCCCTGAGCCCACTGTCATCCAAGTGCTCCTCGTTCTCGGCATCCTTTGAGGCAGTTGCATTGGACTGGGTGGTCCCTGGATAGGGGTGATAGTACTCCTGACCCAGTTTACTTCCGCTCTGAGTCTGGCTACCTCATCCCGCAGTCCAGAGAGATGCATGCAGATAGGGCAGCACCTCAGTGTCCAGAAGGTCTGCCTGAATATGGCTGCCCCACAGCCACTGCATTGCACCACTCCCCACATTATACTGCAATTCCACTACTTGTCTGCTACTGAAGCTCTCCTAGTTCCCTTTTTATTAATTTACTGTACTAAAAATCCTGCCACTGATCCTCAGATAATTTTTTTTTTAAAGAAAAAGAAACCAATAAATAAATAAATGAGTCAAAACACTTGTCGTGCTGAGGGTGGGCTTCTTCCCCCTTATGCCCCTCCTACTTCACACCCCTTACTATACCCTGTGTTTAGCTCCTGTCAATCAGATTTAACAGGGCATATAATTAAGAGTTGGGGAAGGGGGGGCGAAAATTTGCAGCAATTAAAGACAGCACAGAATTACACCACCACTATGTTTTAAATTTTCAACAGCCCAAAAACAATTATAAGTAAAGACAACAAAGAAAGTATAGTGTCACTAAAAGCCCACAATCTAAGTTTAAAAGAAAAATAGCAATTACCAGTTACTCTAAAGCACTGAATTGAATATGTTTCCTTCCTTCCCCTTCTGGCTTCTTACATGCTGTAATTTGGATCCGGGCCCAACTTCCCTTATAAAGGGTTGTTGTGATATTATCAGCCCGGTCCTAGCATGGATAGTCTGGTGCTCCTTGGAGATGGGTGAGTTCCCTAGCTCCCTGAAGGAGGCAGTGGTAACGCCCCTCCTGAAGAAAGCTTCTCTGGACCCAGACTGCCATGCTAACTACAGACCAATCTCTAACCTCCCCTTTGTGGGGAAGGTGATTGAGAAAGTAGTGGCCATGCAACTGGAGAACCATTTGACCATCCATGACATTTATGAACCACTCCAGTCTGGTTTTTGAAAGAGGCATAGTACCGAGACAGCACTGGTTCGGGTGCTCAATGATCTATTGATGGCAAGAGATTGAAAGAGCCACTCCATCTTGGTTCTTCTTGATCTCACTTCAGCATTTGACACTGTGGACCATGGGGTACTTCTCGAACGCCTGAGGTTCATCTGTGGCCTGTCTAGTACAGTCCTCAGGTGGTTTAGATCTTTTCTCATAGGCAGAACTCAGAGGGTGGTGTCAGGGATTAATTCCTCTGGCCCAGTCTCTCTGTCTTGTGGGGTTCCTCAGGGTTTGGTGTTGTCCCCCATGTCATTCACAGTGTATATGCTACCCCTCAGAGACATTGTAAGAAGGTATGGGCTGAGGTTTCACTGCTATGCTGATGATACCCAGCTCTACCTATCTTTTGCACCCGACTAGGATGGAGCTCTTTCACAGTTTAACAACTGCCTCACTGAAATCCAGTACTGGATGAATTCTAGCTGGCTGAGGTTGAACTCGGAGAAGACAGAGGTGATGGTTGTGGACCCGGGTCGCCGGATAGAGGGGACGGGAGCTGGTTTGCCCTCAGGACTTTTTCTGGGTGGCATCCAGCTCCCTACCTCTGAATGGGTGCAGAACCTGGGGGTGATTTTTGATGGCGGACTGACACTGCAATCACAAGTGTCGGCAGTCATCAAATCATCCTTTTGCCATCTGAGGAACATCTCCAGGATTAAGCACCTAGTTCCATCCGGTGATCTGTCCACATTGGTCCACGCCTTTGTGACATCGTGCCTTGATTACTGTAACTCCCTGTATCTAGGGCTACCAGGGGTTGATATTCACCACTTGCAGCTTGTGCAGAGTGCTGCAGCCTGGTTATTGACAGGTACTTCTCATGCCTGTCATATTTCTCTGGTTCTGTGCGATCTGCACTGGCTGCCAATACAGTGGCAGATCACCTTTAAAGTCGGTCTTCTGACTTATAAAGCCCTACATGGACTGGGACTGGACTACTTGAAAGAGCTCCTGGTACCTTACTGCCCTAGGCAATCGCTCCGCTCGGCGGATGAGGGGTTGCTAGAGATGCCGAGGGTTTTCTTAACATCTTCGGGGGCCCGTGCTTTTATGTATGTGACCCCTGTCCTCTGGAATTCTCTACCCCATCCACTTCTTCAGTGTGCATCCATGGAGAAATTTAAAAAGGCCTTAAAAACCCATTCATGGTCAAAGGCTTACCCCTAATGATGATTTTATTGTATTTTATAAATTCAGTTGTTATTGGGTTTGTGTTTATTTTACTGTTTTATGTAATTGCTGTAAAGGTGCCTTGTTTTTAAGAAAGGTGTGGTATAAATAAAGTTTTATTATTATTATTATTCTGAAGGTGAGGATTATGTTACTGTTTCTGTGGAAATGGATACAGTGTTATCCGACGATGTCACCACTGCTGCCTTATCTTTTGGTAATAATGTCTTGGCTTCAGGTATTACTATCACTGAAGCCCTTGAACAAGCTGGCTGGGTGAAGACCTCCATCCATGAATCTTGGCAGTCTCCTGGCCCAGTGCCTGCTAGAGAGCTTGGGTCACCAGACCATATGGATTTTTCTGGTAACGTTAGTTCTTTTCATCTTCCTTCCTCTCTTGATTTAACTCATAATCCTGAGTTGTTATTTTCCAACAAACCTCCTCAGGCAGATGAACATACTGTGTCTGATATAACAGGAGTGTCCCCTTTGGATTCTACACCAGTTGTTTCTACCAGGGAGGGTTTATCTTAGGGTGCTGTCTCCCTTCCCCTCCCCTCCGTCTCCCTTTCCCCAGTCAACTCAGGATATTCCTGCTGGGGCTGATGCCTCTACATCTGAGACTGGACCCCATCCCCAGAGAACGTATGCAGGTTTATTCCATGCTCCTCCTGAACCTGCGAAGTGCAGAAATGCTGTCAGAATTAAATACAGAGGAGGTTTGGAGGTATTCCCAGACCGCATTTATGTGGAAAGCAGTTAATTAAATCTGGTTTACAGTTCAAAGCCAGCAAAATCTATGCCTTGATCCATACGTAAGGTGACCTGATTTTTGACATCAGCTTTAAAACTGCTAGTGGCCTGGAAGTCTTCTGGCTCAGATATCAACAGGTTCGATACACCGCATTATAGTCTCTTTTTGTGGTGTTTCCCCTTACCAAACCAGCTTTCAAAGTGATTACTGTGCTTTTTAAAAATGAGGGGGTCACCATTACCGACATTCTGCATTGGTTAAAAACCAAATGTACTGTTCTGAATACTCCTGATCCAATTTTGGATACAGAACAAATATGGACTGGGGGGGTGATGGATTCAAGTCTGGCTATCACAGCTTAACAGGTCTTTACAACATCTTCCAAGCTGCTTCTATTTGGGTTTTGATGGAGGCTTTATTTTCTATTCTGGACAACCCAAGTCTTGTTTTCAGTGTGAGGCCTATACACATCCTAGCAATGTTTGTATGAAGTGTTCTTTATGTGGTGGCATAGGGTACCTGAGTGCTGGATGCTTTAACCCTCCGAATTGTAACATATGTCTGGAAAGTGGTTATACCTTCAGAACTTGCCCCTGGGCTGCTCACAACCAACCGTCCTTTCCTGAGGAGGCTCAGGAGGAGGTGGTCTCCAGGGCACAAGCACAACAGCATACATATGACAGAGGTAGCTTACCTGTGTCTGCAGCAGGAGTGGAAGATTTCACTTCAATACACCTTCCGGTCTGTCCATCAGGACTTTTGGCATCTGGTAGTTTGACTCATACACTACAGGATGCTTTACCTCCCTAAACTTTGAGTGAGGTCTCTATGCCAATCCTACCAGTACCTGGTGATAAGACTGATTTGCCTCTGGTTAAAGAAACAAAGTCTGTAGCAGGGACCCATCCTGGGTCTTCAAAGGGAAGTACTGACTTGGAATTGCCCATGCAGATGGAGGAGATGCCCCCCCAAACCTCCACGCATGGGGAAGATGATACTGTCAAGGCACAGTTTACGACATAAACCTCAAACATCTCCCTGTTTGGGAGGATATATTGTCTTGGAAAATAAATTCTCGGTGCTGGCGAAGAGGAAGCTATGGGGAGGTTCAGATGAGGACTCGGACATGTAATTTAATGACAGATACTGATCTGTATCTACTGATTCCAAACTTACGATGAAAAAGAAAGCTAAAATTAAAGTCTGTTAAATCTGATGGTTCCTGATTCTTGGAACTGGATTATTATGGCCTGTACTTTAGCTATTGTCTCTTCTCTCTTAATATGAACAGCATTAAGAACATGAATCAGAGGCAAACCACATTTTCTGTTTTACTGAACTTCCATTTTCAAATTATTTTTTGCAGGACACCCGACTGCACACCTTGAGAGAAGTTGCCTTGGCATCCTCAGCTTAGTTTAGTGGTCCCTCCTTCTGGTTGATGGGAGAGGACCTCTGTTCTGGTGTTGGAATTTTATTTAATTCTCATGGGTTTGTTGTTAATAGATTGGTAGATCTGCCCCCAGGTAGAGTCTTACTATTAGATATCTACACTGGTAATCAGGAATTTCGGTTGATCAACATTTAAGCCCCACCGACCAAGGCATTATGTGCTGAGTTATTCAAACTTGTCCAGCCATATCTTTTCACTATCAAAACTGTGGTTTTTGGTGGTGACTTTAATTGTATATTATATCTTGCAGGCAAAGCCGAAAAAACGATAGAATTATACAGGACACAAATTTCTTAAATACCCTACTTACAACTGCTTGACTTACAGAGAGGGCCATGTCTGGATCACAGCCACCAGGACAGACTTATTTTAGAGGAAGCTTGTCCTCCCAGATTTATTTTTTTCCTTTCTCACTGGGTGCTGATGCAGTGGTATAGGGTTGTGCCAATCGAAATCACTTATCACAGGTTATTGGCGCTCCAAGTTGGAGCAGCAATAAACAAACCCACTACACATCACATGTGGAAACTTAATATCTTGGTCTTGGATGGCCAGGATATCTGGTTTGCCATTCAAGAATTAATGCTGGCTAGAATATCTGTGCTTGAACTGTATGACAGTTCGATAGACTGGTGGGTGGACACTAAGGTTGATCTTAAGTATTTATTTCAAATGTGGACAAAACATCATCATACTGTGAAATATGTTCATTACTTGGACTTATAGAAACAATTACAGTGGTTAATTTCTAAACAGTTTGAATCTGGTTTGGATTATTCAGCTCAGATATCAAATATTAAGAAAGAAGTGTACTCTGCACAGTACGATAGGGTGGCTTCTCTCTTTGCTGAGCAGAAGTACAGGACTTGGGGTAAAAGCACTCAGATTAACCCATTTGACTTCTGTAGTGATTGCATAGAGGCTAAATACATGGCCCAACTA
This sequence comes from Neoceratodus forsteri, assembly GCA_016271365.2. NCBI lineage: Eukaryota > Metazoa > Chordata > Ceratodontiformes > Ceratodontidae > Neoceratodus > Neoceratodus forsteri. The sequence continues at coordinate 1,158,375,719 of CM057451.1, forward strand.
TGCTGTCCAGATGGGACATTAGCATCCCATAATTTGGAGATGGCCTGATAGGTACATGGCCATACATCTACATTGTTTGGGTTCCAGGGCTTTGATGGGGGTTCTGCCCCTGAGTTTCTTTCTGATATTCTGGTACTCAAACTTTCTCAGAATGTGCAACTTGCATTGCTTGCTCCAATTTCATCAGGGGGAATTCTGCTCCGCCCTGATAAACATGAAGGGTGGTACCACACCTGGACTGGATGGTTTGTCAGTGGAGTTATACAAAAAAATTATGCCAATAATAGTACAACATCATTTGGCGATATTCTTTAATGATTTGCTAAATTCTTCTCAAGCTATTCTGACAGTTTTGTCAGAACGCTTCCTAATATACTTGTTTAGGAAGGGGGATAAGACGGACCTCCACAATTGAGGCCTATTAGTTTGCTCAATTCAGATTGGAAACTCTTTAGTAAATTATTATCACTTAGGCTTGCTACTTCTGTTCAAATTTTGATTACCTCCACTCAAACTAGTGTGGTTCCTAACCATAAAGCACAAGATCATTTGTTCTTATTACGAGAAATTTGTGAGGGTGCTGATAACAGGGGTTATAGTCTTAGTTTGGATCACGCTAAAGCATATGATTTGGTTATACATGATTTTTTCTTTATGGTATTGCACAAGTGTGGCATTCCTTCTCTTTTCATAACCTGGATACGGAGATTATACTGCACTGCCTCAACCAGACTGGTGATGAATGGCTTGCCTGGGGCTCCTGTCAACATCCAGCGGGGGGTGAGACAAGGATGCCCCTTAGTCTGTTGCTCTGAGTATTCAATTTAGACCCATTACTTCACAAAATAGAACAGCATCCCTGAGTGGGGCATATAAAGGGTCAACAGGGATTGTATTTCCTAAAATTATTGCTTATGAAGATGATGTCTGCTTTATGGTGGCTGATGTGCAATCTGGGATGACAGCATTATTCAATGTACTTAGGGACTTTTTGGATGCTTCTGGGGCGTCTCTTAACAAAGAAAAAAGTATTGGATGGTTGTAAATGGAGGTCAAGGAGAAGTTGAACACATAGCTGGAATACGGTGGGGAATAGGCCCCATGATTGTTTTGGGAATTACATTTAGGAGAATTAACCCTGAACTTGATAACTGGAATGCAACTTTGCATGTAGCGGAACTTTAGGTGGAAAAATGGAAAAATTGGCCTATGGCTAAACAGAAACAGGTATACCACTTAAAAACTTATATAGTACCGCTCCTTTTATATGTTAGTTATGTGTACCCTGTACCTGCCCAACTGGAACCTAGAGTGTATAGCATCTTCTTTAGATTACTATGGGGGAGTAGATTGAACCCGACGAAACAGGATATTATTTATCGTCCAGTTAAACGGGGAGTTGAATATGATTAACCCAATAATTTTTTTCTTTTCCATTTTTCTGTATTCTAATTTTATACCTGTTCTGCAAAACGTGGGAAATGTGTGGGTTCTCCTGTTGCAAATTCGTGGTCATTACTTGTTTTCTAAATGGAGGTTTGGTGAGGCTCTTGGTGGTTGACCAGTGCCCACGTTTCATTAGCAAGTGCCCATCATGCTAATGAAAATCTATTCAAAAGCTGCCACCCATTGGATATAATGGGGAGCACCCCCATGCTCTCACTGGCATCACGTCATTACTCCAGTGAGCGCGGGGACGGAGCTGTCGGCAGACAACAAACTGGGAAGTCCATTAGACCCGGTTCCTACAATTTTACAAAAGGGCATAAGTTTTTAAAGGCTGTATTATTTGGGGACATCTTTACATGTATAAACTCCAGTGGAGGAAAGTCACTGTTTCCTCCATGGCAGGGGCTAATCTTCGTGAATTGCTTTAAAAGGTAAATCGAGTAGATGGTTTACTCAATTCTTATCATGCTGCATACATAATCAATGGAAAACCCAATAGCCAAGCTTGCCCCTAGTGCCTCGACTCTCACGAGTCTTCAGAGGGGGTGCTGCTAAGAGGAAACCCTGGTGCAGCTATACAAAGTCTCATACATATTAACTAGTCAGTGATGTCACAACTCATTAATATGCATGGTATCAGTGATGTCACTAAATGATTAACCCATAATTTTATTTCTTGCCTCAATCATACAAGCTCGTTAATACAAGCAATATCCATATCAAAAGAAATGATAATTCCAAAAAATATCTAATGGAAAAAAGATTCTCATATAGGAGAGCAAAGAAGTCACAAAGTCCTGGAGCGATTGACAACAATGCAGCCAATCAAATATCCCCCAAAAAATTAATTATTGGTAGGATGGAGTTCCAGGACCAGTAATGACAACTTGAAACGGGATCCTAGAGAAAGAATTAAAGAAATTGAATTAGGAGACAATTCAAAACACAATTTCTATTTACAATTTCAAAACCTAAAAGGAACAGACATTCATTATTTTTCTTTTTATCATAACATTTCTAATAATTGAACAATTATTTCTTTCGATATAGAAACATAGAATTTGACGGCAGATAAGGATCACTTGGCCCACCTAGTCTGCCCATTTCCCTACCTGATGGATAAGCTGCAGATCCTAATTAATCAACAGCTTACTTCCTCCTACCCCCCACTAGAATTGCCTTATGCCTGTCCCATGCATTCTTGAATTCTCCCACTGTTCCTGACTCCACAACCTCCTCAGAAAGGCTGTTCCATGCATTCACAACCCTCTCTGTGAAAAAATACTTTCTAACATTAGCTCTGAGCCGTCCCCCTCTATCTTCAAATTGTGCCCCTTGTTCTTGCACATCTCTTCTTCTGAAAGATGCTACCCTCTCGTACTTTGTTAATTCCCTTGAGATACTTGAAAGTTTCTATCATGTCCCCCCCTCCCTAATTTCATCAAGGGTATACATATTACGCTGCTTTAGTCTCTCCTCGTATGTCTTCTGGTGCAGACCCTGCACCATATTGATTGCCCTCCTCTGAACAGCCTCCACTATGTCTACAGTATGTCTTTGTGGAGATGGGGTCCCCAGAATTGCACGCAGTGCTCCAGATGGGGTCTCACCAACTGTTGGTACAGAGGGATAACAACTTCCTGTTTTCTACTGTTGATGCCTCGCCCTATGCATCCCAGTATCCGCCCAGCCCTCCTTACTGCCTTCTCACATTGCTTGCCCACCTTTAGGTCATCTGATATAATTACTCCTAGGTCTCTTTCAATTTTTGTTGTTGTTATTAACTCACCCCCCCATTGTGTACTCTTCCCCTGGGTTTTTGTTTCCCAGGTGCATTACCTTGCACTTCTTTGCATTGAATCTGAGCTGTCACATATTTGACCATTCCTCCAACCTTGCCAAGTCCCTTTTCATCCTTTCCACCCCACCTTGTCATCAACCCAGTTGCAGATCTTTGTGTCATCTGCAAAGAGACATACCTTTCCTTCCAGGTGCTCTCCAATGTCACTTATAAAGACATTAAAGAGGACCGGTCCCCGTACCAAACCCTACGGTACCCCACTAGTTACCCTCCTTTCATCACGGTGGACTCTGTTTACTAATACTCTTTGCACCCTGTTGTCCAGCCAGTTTTTTATCCAGGCTACCACCTTGAGACTCACTCCAGGGCTGGCTAACTTGTACATTAATCTTTTGTGTGAGACTGTGCCAAAAGCCTTGCTAAAATCTAGGTAGGCCATATCCACAGCCTCTCCCTGGTCTACTACTTTGGTCACCCAGTCAAAGAAGTCTGTTAGGTTCATCTGACATGACCTTCCTGCTGTGAAGCCATGCTGCCTTGGGTCCTGTGCCCCACTGACCTCTAGGTACTTAACAATTCTTTCCTTTAGAAGTGATTCCATCATTTTCCCTACCTCTGAGGTCAAATTAACTGGTCTGTAGTTTCCTGCCTCTGCCCTGCTCCCACTTTTGTAAAGTGGAATCACTTTTTCCCTCCTCCAGTCCTCAGGTACCACCCCATCCTCCCATGATTTGCTAAAGAGAGGAGTTAGTGGTGTTACTAGTTCTACCCTTAGTTCTTTTAGAATTATTGGGTGACTCCCATCAGACCCCATTGCTTTGTCCACCCTCAGTTTCAAGAGTTCTTTCAAAACCCTTTCTTCTGTGAATGAATTGGTATCGACCCCCCTATTCAGAGTTTCTCTCTTGTTTGGTTTAGGTACCTCCCCCTTCTCTTCCATTGTGAATACTGAGCAGAAATATTTGTTCAGTAGCCCTGCATTTTCACTGTCACCCTCTGCCCACATTCCCTCCCCTTTATTAAGTCTCTGTATCCCTCCCTTGATCTTTCTTCACTCCCTAATGTACCTATAAAAGGTTTTATCCCCCTTCTTAACAGAGTTGGCTATCTTCTCCTCAGTTTGTGCTATTGCTATTCTGACTGCCTTCCCTGCTTCCTTCTGCTTTACCTGATAAAGTTCTCTGTCCTGCTCCTTCTGTGTTTCCTTATATTTCCTGAATGCTATCCTTTTCTCCTTAACCTTCCCTTCCACCTCTTTTGAGAACCATAGTGTTTTTTTCCTTCATTTTGTTTTGTTGATTTGCTTCACACAAAGGCTTGTTGCCTCTGCGATGGCTGTTTTGATTATTCCCCATTGTTCCTCCACCCCTCCTTCTTGCCCATTTGCTAGTGCTTTTCTGAGGCACTCTCTCATTTTCCCAAACTCAGCCTTCCTAAAGTCCAATATTCTTGTTTTTGTATGGCTTGACTGTACAGCTGTGTTTATTGTGAACCACACTGTTTGGTGGTCACTTGTTCCCAGATGGCTACCCACTTCTAAATCTGAGATCCTTTCTCCTTCCCCATTTGAGAGTATCAGGTCTAAGATTGCTCCCTCCTGAGTGGGTTCCAACACTAGCTGTCTGAGGCATGCCCCCTGTAGGGCACCAAGAATGACCCTGGTCTTGGATGTGCCTGCAGCAAAGGTACTCCAGTTAACATCTGGCATATTCACGTCCCCCATCAACAATTTATTCCCTTTTTCTGCCATTCTAAGGATGCCTTCTATCATTTCCTTATCCATTTCCTCCCCCTGAGATGGGGCTCTGTACACAACCCCCATGCGGATTGTGGTGCCATTTCCTGTCTCCAGGGTGACCCATAGTGACTCTTCAACTTCCTGTTTACTCTTTAGTTCTGTTGCTTTAATCCCTTCCCTTATATAGAGAGCTACTCCTCTTCCTCTTTTACCTACCCTGTTCCTCCTGTAGATTGTGTTTCCTGGTATGTTGACATTCCAGTAATGGTTTTCTGTGTACCATGTTTCAGTGACTGCCACAATATCCAGGCATCCCTCTTCCATCAAGGTCACTAGTTCAGGGAGCTTGTTACACAGACTGCGGGCATTGGTACTCATCACCTTCCATTTTATTTGTGGCCTTACCCCTTTTAGCCCCATCCCTGTCCTTACTGCCTTTTTCCGCATTTACCCCTATCCTGCTCCCTACTGATTTCTCTACCTTCGTGTTTACCTCTTTAACTACTGTGTTTTGTGGGGGAGGCTGGGATTTTCCGGATCCTTTTCAGTGACTCCCCCTTTGGCTAGTTTAAATGCTTGCCAATGAAGCATGTAAACCTATCACCTAGGATCCTGGTTCTCCCCCTGGACAGATGCAGACCATCGCGCCAGTATAGGCCTGCATCCCTCCAGGTGGCTCCCCAGTCCCCAGTGAAGCCAAAACCCTGAGCTCCACACCAATTTTTCAGTCATCCATTCATTCATGTGTTTTGTATAAATGAGCTTGTATGATTGAGGCAAAAAATGAAATTATGGGTTAATCACTTAGTGACATCACTGATACACATGAATATTAATGAGTTGTGACATCACTGGATCTAATTAATATGTATGAGGCATTGTATAACTGCACCAGTGTTTCCTCTTAGCAGCACTCCCTCTGAAGACTCGTGAGAGTCGAGGCACGCTTGGCCTTTAGGTTTTCCATTGAGTTTGTATGCAGCATGATAACAATTGAGTAAAGTATCTACCCGATTTACCTTTTAACTGTGTGGCCATTCTTTATTTCATGAACAGCTTGCTTGGTCTCTGTGTGCGCACCACCACCGTTGGATTTATGTTTTGTGGAGGCAAGCCTTGTCTGGAGGTGTAGCAGTGGTTGGGAGCTGCTGCTCGCGGTATTCCTTTGGACTGGTGTTTATTGTATTCTGCCAGTCTGTGATCTTTCTCTGTAATTAATCCCAGGTCACCCCTGGCTTACCTGGTCAACAAAATTCAAATATATAAATAAATACCCTATGGTCTCCCGATAGAGAACATAAGCCCAATGCACAGCTCTTATGGGCACATTACAAACTCTTGTGGGGAGCAGGCAACCTCAAAGCACAGGAATCCATGACCTGTTGGTGGCAGACATGGGGGGGGGCATTGTCACCCAAGAAGTCTAGCAAAGGGCAATATGGCAGGTGAATTTTTGTGCAAAAAAGTAATCATCTGAGGCACAGTCAATACAATTTCTTGTACTGAACCTACTTTTCACCCAGCAAACTACACAAGAGAAGCCCAGAACATGATCACACTTGTTCGAAGTGTAAAGCAGAGGAGGGCACATTCGTGCTCATGGTTTATTGGTGCCCAAAAATCCAACCATACTGGGGAGAAGTGCACAGAATCATGGAATCTGAGTTAAAAGAATAGCTCCCTTGCCCACTGATTGACCTGTGATTGGGGGTGAAGCAAGCCAAGGGGAACACTCATCCCTTTAGGGGTTTGTAACTAATAAATGCCAGGAAGATACTGATGCAGCATTGGATAGGGGTGGATCCTCCACCCATTGTGCACAGGATCAAAAACCAGCTAAACTGTCTGAGATTAGAAGGGGCAAAATACAGAGCCAATGGCCAGAAGCCCCACTTTAAAAGTGTATGGGGTCTGCTTGTGGAAGCAGTAAAAAAGGGGATATTGCCAAGCTAAGTATATAAATCAGAAGGGTATACTATGCCAAGAATAGGCAACAGTTTCCCAAATGTTAACCATCTTCACAGAATCACAGAAATCTGATGGCAGAAAAGGACCTCATTGGCCCATCTAGTCTGCCCATTCCCCCCCCGTACACCTCCTCTTTTATGTGCCCAGCTGATTACCCCCACTTCCCTATCCCATATGTGTGTTCCATGCCCTCTAGAATCCCTCCACTGTTTCGAACCCCACCACCTCTTCTGGTAGTTTATTCCAGGCCTCCACCACTCTCTCAATGAAGAATTGCCCCCTCACATTGCCCCTATATCTTCCTCTTTCTAATCTTAGGCTATGCCCTCTTGTTTTAGCCAACCATCTTCCTCCTGAACAAGCTCCCCTCCTTCACCTAATTGAACTCCTTCACATACTTAAAAGGTTCAATCATGTCCCCTTACTCCCTTCTAGTTTCCAATGGGTACAGATCTAATTCCCTTAACCTCTGTTCATATAGTTTCTTCCGCATACCTTGCACCATCTCGGTTGCTCTTCTCTGAACCCTCTCTATCCCCTCAATGACCATCCGTAGTTGCAGTCTCCAGAACTGGACCCCGTACTCCAGGTGCAGCCTCTACACAGCCTTGTAAAGCGGCATCAGCACCTCCCTCCTTCTACTCGTTATGCCCCTCCCAATGCATGCCAACATTCCATTTGCCTTCCCCACCGCCTTGCTGCACTGTTTATACACTATTGATTGCTTGTTATTATACTCCCCAGATCCCTGTCCTGCTCTGTTTTTTTGATTTCCTCCCCTCCTAGGGTGTAACTGTAAGCTGCTCGTGGGTTTCTTCACCCCAGGTGCATCACAGCACACTTTTTGGCATTGAATTTTAGTTGTCAAGTTTCTGATCACCTCTCCAGAATCTTCGGGTCATGCTTCATGGCCTCAACCCCCCCACAGATGTCCACCCTATTTCAGATTTTTGTATCATCCACAAATAGGCATACCCTTCCCTCTAGGCCTCCTGCTATATTGCTGATGTATATATTAAAATGGAGGGGTCCCAGTACCGACCCCTGGGGCACCCGACTCATCATCCCCCTCTCCTTGGAATGCATCCCATTCACTACCACTCTTTGACTTCTGCCCACCAACAGTTTTCCACCCACTGAGCTATTTTCTGTCCCACCCCCTAAGTTCTTGAGCTTATTTACTAGCCTTCTGTGAGGGATGGTGTTGAATGCCCTACTGAAATCCAAACAGGCTACATCCACTGCCCCTCCCTGGTCAACCACCTGTGTCACCCAATTGAAGAACTCCATCAAGTTCATCTGGCATGACCTTCCATTCGTGAAGCCATGCTGCCTTTTGTCCTACAGCCGCTATCTTCCAGGTAGTCTATCACCCTTTCTTTTATTAGTGCCTCCATCACCTTGCCCACCACCGAGGTGAGGCTGACCGGATGATAATTTTCCGCCACCTCGTTACTTACCCCCCCCGTGCAGCAGCACCACATCTGCCATCTTCCATTCCCCCTTGGCATACATCCTGTATCCAGGGACAAGTTATACAGTTCCGTCAGTGGTGCGGCCAGCTCCTCCCTCAGTTCCTGCAGTACCCTCGGGTGCAACCAGTCCAGCCCCATTGCCTTTTCCACCTTTAACCTGCCCAGTTCCTCCCTTACCCTGTCTATGCAGAACATGCTGGGATCCACTTTTTTGCTTTCCCTACCCCCTCAGCTCTGTCCCCCTACCCCTCCTCTGTGAAGACCAAACAGAAATAGCTATTTAACACCTCTTCTTTCTCAAAGTCCCCCTCCAGTTGTATTCCTCCCTCTCCCTGCAACCTTATTACCCCCGCCTCACCTTCTTTCTTTCCCACACATACCCAAAAAAAGTTTTATCTCACCTTTTGGCCTTGTCGGAACAAAGGCTATAATATCACTTTTTACAATGATGCACTTGGATTCACTTCGGGCCTTACCCAAAAAATTATTTTCATAAATTACTAAAAATAATAAAAATTCAAATATGATATTATCCTATGCTCTCCAGATTCAAAAAATGATGGTGAAAAACACTGCTGCCACACTTTGGATTATATAAAAAATACATATATATTTTATTCACATATGTACAAGTCCTGAATATTCATAATTAGCATAACTATCAAGCATAATAAAAATAATGTAAACATAAACTGTAAGGTAAACAAAAAAACAGGTTTTAGAAAATCAAGTAAATCGAATAAAACAAATAAAACAAATTTCAGCAAACAAGCAATGCAAATGAATAAGCAATATTCAGTGTAATAAATTACACTGTTTGTGCTTTTTCTTCAGCATACTTATAAATATCATGACCTTTATACTATGAGAACTTGCAACTCATTACACTAGTGTCTCAAGTTATATCTTTGTATAAGAATTGTTTTAAACTTTAGCATGCAGGATTGTACTTCTTTACATCTAAATTATAACTTAGCTATATACCCAAGGTTTTGGAGCTAAAATGCACTGTTACCATCCAGATAGCCAAATAAAAGCACTAAAAGTGGAATAAAGGAATACTTAAGTTTTAGTTATCTGTAGGTGCAGTCTTCTACTTTTTAACTTTCAAAATCTTGGTGAGAACTTTGGATTTTGGATGACACAAGTCCTTAAGTTGGTTTGGCAGTAGTCTTCTGTCTTTTCCCCTAGAACCTGGACCTGTAGAATCTTCTGACATCAATGAAACAATGCAGGCTGGATCCTTCTTGCTTGATGTCACAAATCATCAAAAGTCACTTCAGGATGTAGTGTGAAAAATCACAGACAGCAAGAGTTTAGCAGTCCAGCAGCACAGTCTGTAGAAAGATCTCTCCCTGTGGACAGCAATGTTGTTTTGGTAACTGGACTCTGTGACTCTTTTCTGTTTCAGTTCATTTCTGCTCTTGAACCTGCAACTCCGGACTCACTGCCATTTAACAGCACTGCAGGCTTGCTGGCTGGTAAATTCCAAAGTTAGTCTCTTGTTCAGGCTTTTAACAGAAATTCCAAAGCTTTACTTTAGTCCAAATTCTCAGTATGCAAAGCATAGGCCTTGCTTCATCCAATACTGGGAAGAGACTCCTTCCTGTAACAGGTAGTTTTAGCAGCTGGACTTTGTTGCAGCATTGTGCAGGCTTTCAAGCTTGTACCTAGCACCCTCTGGTGGTGGCAGTGGCTAAACTCAAATGCTGGTTCCAAGCAGGCATGGCCTCAGGCTTTTGGCCTAGTACAAGTCCCACACTCATCCAAAACTTTCAGGGCAGCCAACACAGGTCCTCACACACCAAAGGATCAGACAGTTCTGTGCCAGCTTTGCCAGCATCCCATTTATGTCCCTCTTGCTGGGTGACAACACCATCAAATTATGATTGATCTGAGTACTTTTTGAGGGTGTTACTGTTAGCCCCTTCTAAACCATCTTTTCTCAATATGACCTCATTTTCAAAAAACATTTTTGATATAAAACAATGTTTCTTTCTTGCATCTATGTGCACCTTGTTAAATGTAAAACCTACATTTTCAGATGCAGCTAAAAGAGAGGATTCATTTGAGCCCAAACATGATGGCGTCAATTCTAATATAAAATCTGTAATTTATAAAAATATTATGAAACTTTTTCCTTTATGGATATCCAAAAATTATTTACAGAGTCCAGAAGTACCTTTTTTCCTGTTCAAAATGACATTAGTTTGGCATACGTGCTATCATTAGAAATGTTATCTTAGCAAACTTCTTTAAGACAGTGATTTCTTTTGTTTATCCATGACCTCATGTTGCTTTGAAGTTCATTAAGAAGGCTTACAAACCACATGACTAGGTATGGCTTGTTAGATAAACACTCAAGACTCATTTAATTGAAAAGGTGGTAAGGTCAACCTACTTTAGGCACCAAATTTGTCAATATATTTGCAACAGTTTTGGGGCTACAGAGTTTTGTAAATAGCAAGGATTATAAAGCTCTTGCAGGACTGACACTTAATCCCTGTGAAGTTTCAGGCATTCTCAGTAACCTGTGGGATTCTGAAATACATAGGATGTTTTGTGTATTTTCCATAAATAAAAGTCTTAATTTCTCAAAGCCAGTCTATTTCAGTCTCTGTTAACTTCTGGTATCTGGACTGGCTGGTACACGAAAAACAAGGCCATAAATGATGTCAAGTTTCCATGACAATAATCTCTTAGTCTCAGTTTCAAGCTCTTCTGCTAATCATTGGAAGAGGTGCCAAGGGGGCTCCCAATTCAACCAGGCTATTCTTGAACCATTTTTTTATGTTGCTTGCACGCATGTGCAAGAAACATAGTGCCATCATCCGAGCTTTCGGGGGGGGTGTCAGCCCATCTTCCAATGCAGTCAGTATGTTTGCAGGCGTGGCCCCAGTTCCCCAATGAGTGCTGCAGCTGTCTATGACAGCAGTCCAAAATGCAGTGGCATACAGCTGAAAGGGAGAGCTCCGCTTTAGTGAGCAGAGGCTCTCCCCCCACATACACATTGCAAAAACACGCATATTGTGTGCTGATGTGTGCTCCCCACGCATTAACACTGTATGCCCAACGGGCTGCCCAATCCCCTGTCGGCTCCACGCCTCAACAGCTGTCCAGGTGCCATGCTGGGAGCCCACCCCAGCGTGGCAAAAACTGTTATAGCCAATGGGGGTGTCCAATCCCCTGTCAGCTCCAAGGCTGCATGCCCCCCCAAAAGCTTTCCCGGTGCCATGCTGGGAGCCCACCCCAGCTTGGCAAATCTTGTTTTGGCCAGTGGGGGTGCCCAATCCTCCTTCAGCTCCACATCCCCCCAAACAGCTTTTCCTGCTGCCGCGCTGGGAGCTCACCCCATGGCAAACGTCATGCGTCGTCTTCTTAAAAAAAAAAAAACTGTGAATAAAAAAAGGTCCCTAGTAGTCTTCCTGCCCCCTTCCACAACCCGCACCCACCCACTGTGCACCCTGCCTCCCCACACCCCCCACCCCATACTTACCTCTGGAGCTCGGCACGATGATCATCGGTGGACCGGGAACACGTCTGCACTCTTCAAAGCCGACCGGGAACTGAGGAAATGCCGGTAGGCTGTATAATGGAATAGATAGGGTTTCTTCAACTTTGTTGCATATCTCAGGCATTTTGGGGAATTTTGGCCCCAAATTTTCAACATGGGGTTTTTTGGACCCCTCCTCATAAATTCTTGCACTGTCGTGGCGTTAAGCGAGCCAAAGGGTGATTTCGCAGTCACTATGTGAAATCACCATTCAGGACTGATTAACAAAATGACACTGCCAGTGTTCATAAGGTGGGCTCTCAAAAAGCCTATGTTGAAAATTTGATAAAAAAATTCCTAAAAATGACTGTTTTAAGAGCGTGCATTGCGCAGTTCCTACGGACACTTATAAGTTCACGAATTTTCAATATTTTTACTCCAGATTTTCAACATTGCCATTTTTTCACACCTCCTTATGAACAGTACAGCTGTCATTTTTCATATCCTGCCCAAAATTTGTTTCCGCCCATGTAGCGCACAATGGTGCAGTCGGTGTGAGAACTCAATGTATGGGACACATTAAGAAAATCACAGTGATACTGTTTATGAGCAGAGATCTTAAATTGGCTGTGTTGAAAATTTGATGGAAAAATTCCTAAAAATGACTGTTTTACAAGTGTACGTTGCACAGTTCCCACACATGCTCATAAGTTTACGAATTTTCAATATTTTCACTCTAGATTTTCAACATTGCCATTTTACCACACCTCCTTATGAGCAGTATAGCTGTCATTTTTCACATCTTCCCAAAACGTGTTTCCCCCCATGTAGCACATAATGGCACAGTCGGTGTGTGAAATCAATGTATGGGACACATTATGAAAATCACAGTGACACCGTTTCATGAGCAGAGGTCTTAAAATGGCTGTGTTGAAAATTTGGTGAAAAAATTCCTAAAAATGACTGTTTTATGAGTGTGCGTTGCGCAGTTCCTATGGACGCTTATAAGTTCACAAATTTTCAATATTTTAACTCCAGATTTTCAACATTGCCATTTTTTCACACCTCCTTATGAACAGTACAGCTGTCATTTTTCATATCCTGCCCAAAATGTGTTTCCGCCCATGTAGCACACAATGGCGCAGTCAGTGTGAGAACTCAATGTATGAGACACATTAAGAAAATCACAGTGACACTGTTTATGAGCAGAGATCTTAAATTGGCTGTGTTGAAAATTTGGTGAAAAAATTCCTAAAAATGACTGCTTTACAAGTGTGCGTTGCGCAGTTCCTACACATGCTCGTAAGTTTGCGAATTTTCAATATTTTCACTCCAGATTTTCAACATTGCCATTTTACCACACCTCCTTATGAGCAGTGCAGCTGCCATTTTTCACATCTTGCCCAAAACATGTTTCCATCCATGTACACACAATGGCACAGTCGATATGCGAACTCAATGTATGGGACACATTAAGAAAATCACAGTGACACTGTTCATGAGCAGAGGTCTTAAAATAGCTGTGTTGAAAATTTGGTGAAAAAATTCCTAAAAATGACTGTTTTATGAGTGTGCGTTGCGCAGTTCCTACAGACGCTTATAAGTTCACAAATTTTCAATATTTTAACTCCAGATTTCCAACATTGCCATTTTTTCACACCTCCTTATGAACAGTACAGCTGTCATTTTTCATATCCTGCTCCAAAATGTGTTTCCGCCCATGTAGCGCACAATGGCGCAGTCGGTGTGAGAATTCAATGTACGGGACAAATTAAGAAAATCACAGTGAGACTGTTCATGAGCAGAGGTCTTAAAATGGCTATGTTGAAAATTTGGTGAAAATATTCTTCAAAATGACTGTTTTACGAGTGGGCGTTGCGCAGTTCCTACGCACGCTCGTAAGGTCGCGAATTTTCAATATTTTCACTCCAGATTTTCAACATTGCCATTTTACCACACCTTCTTATGAGTAGTACAGCTGCCATTTTTCACATCTCACCCAAAATGTGTTTCCGCCCATGTAGTGCACAATGGCGCAGTCGGTGTGCGAGATCAATGTACAGAACAAATTAAGAAAATCACAGTGACACTGTTCATGAGGTGAGGTGTTAAAATGGCTATGTTGAAAATTTGGTGGAAAAATTAAAAAAATGACTGTTTTATGAGCGTGCGTTGTACAGTTCCTATGCACGCTTGTAAATTCGTGAATTTTCAATATTTTCACTCCAGATTACCAAATTTTCAACAGGGGGTTTTTGGGACCCCTTCTCAGGATTGATGTCACTGTCATGGCATTATTCGGGCCCGAAGGGTGATTTCACAGTCACTGCGTAGTCACTGTGCCTGAATAACGCCATGACAGTGACATCATTCGCAAGAAGGGGTCCCAAAAACCCCATGTTGAAAATTTGATGCCAAAATTCCAAAAAATGACTGTTTTACGAGCGTGCGTTGCAGTTCCTCATGAGCTCGTAAGTTCGATAATTTTCAATATTTTCACTCCAGATTTTCAACTTTGCCATTTTACCACACCTTCTTATGAAGTAGTACAGCTGTCATTTTTCACATCTCACCCAAAATGTGTTTCCGCCCATGTAGCGCACAATGGCACCGTCGGTGTGAGAATTCAATGTACGGGACAAATTAAGAAAATCACAGTGAGACTGTTCATGAGGTGAGGGGTTAAAATGGCTATGTTGAAAATTTGGTGGAAAATTTCAAAACAATGACTGTTTTATGAGCGTGCGTTGTACAGTTCCTATGCATGCTTGTAAGTTCATGAATTTTCAATATTTTCACTCCAGATTTCCAACATTGCCATTTTGCCACACCTTCTTATGAGTAGTACAGCTGTCATTTTCACATCTCACCCAAAGCGTGTTCCGTATGCCAATTGCACAATGGCGCGGTCGGTGTCGAAATCAATGTACGGGATAAATTAAGAAAATCATAGTGACACTGTTCATGAGCAAAGGTCTTAAAATGGATATGTTGAAAATTTGGTGAAAAATTCCAAAATGACTGTTTTCTGGCGTCGTTGTACAGTTCATGCGCTTATAGGTTGGCGAATTTTCAATATTTTCACTCCAGATTTTCAACATTGCCATTTTATTACATTTCCTTATGAACAGTACAGCTGCAATTTTTCATATGTCGCCCAAAATGTGTTTTCGTACATGTAGCGCACAATGGTGCTGTTGGTGTGCGAAAGCAATGTTTAGGACAGATTAAGAAAATCACAGTTACACTGTTCATGAGCAGAGGTCTTAAAATGGCTATGTTGAAAATTGGGTGACAAAAGTCCATAAAATGACTGTGACACGAGTGAGCATTGCGCAGTTTCCACGCACCCTCGTTACTTCATGACTTAATAATATTTTCAGTCCAGATTTTCACCAGTGACATTTTTCCACACTTCCTTATGAACAGTACAGCTGTCATTTTTCACAACATGGCTGAAGTGTGTTTTCACAGTTTCAGCACAGAGATGTGTGGTCGCTGTGGGAAATCATTGTTCGGCACAGATAAAGAAAAACACAGTGACACTGTTCATGATCGGAGGCACAAAATGCCTGAGTAGACAATCTGCTGTAAAATCCCCAACCTAATTATATTCCGTGTGCGTTGCACAGTTTCTATGTCGCTTTCATTGACTTCACCATTTTTTTATATTTTTATTACAGATTTGCAACATTGCCATTTTTACACCTCCCCATGAACAGTACAGCTGTCATTTTACATCCTGTTGGAATGTTTTGCACCTGTGGTGCTAAATGCCGTAGTCACTGTGCATAAGCAGCTTCGGCTAACAAAGTGATATTCCCCTGTTCATGAGGTGGGGTCACAAAACAAACATGTTGAAGATTTCAGTGAAAATACCAGCAATGCCTGAGGTATTAGGGTTTCCAACTATAACGCCCAACCCTGTAGAGAATGACAGGCATCAGGGGTGTGACTTGGGATTCTTGCCTGTGATGCTCATACCATTTCCACACCCTGCAGTCAATGAGAGGCATCGAGATATGCCTTGGACTCTTCGGCCCCAAACTTCACCCCATTCTCCTATATCGCACCCATCTCACCATATTTCTGAATGAAATGGGGTGCGCATAAGGGCCAAAGACCCCAAGGAACACAGTGACACTTGTCAGTGTCTGCAGGGTGGGGTGTGGTGAAATGGTGTGGCCGTTATGCCTGACGACCCAAACGTACACCCCAATGCCTGTCACTCTCTGCAGGGTGGTGGTGGGGTTGGCTTCAGTTCAATACTTCACTGCCATTCCTATTACGCAGCTCTGTAACTTCTACACTGCCAATGCCAGCAAGCAAACATTTGGCATTGACAAATGCTTGTTTTTATGTTGTCTTGCACACATGCAAGCAACATATTGTGGTAGCTTGGAATAGCAGGTTTTGGAGGTACTGTCCTGTTGTGGCCAATCTCTTCACTGCTTTTGTGGGCTTGTCTCTGTGGCACCAGTAAATGCACACACTGTCTATGACAGCAGTTGAAAATCGTGCCACCAACTTGAAACAATTTGGCCCCTGCAATGAGGGAGTGACCACTCATCGCAGGGCGTGCCTTCCTTGGTGTAACATTTCAATAAACATGGCGGTGGCTTCTACCGTCTACCTCTCACAGTCCCCATAAAAGCCGATTTTAGGGGTGCCCAATCCCCCTGTCAGCATGCCCCCCTCTCTAATTCATTTGCCGATGGGGGAACCCAATCCCCATCGACATAATGTCCTCTGTACAAGTTGTTTGCTGAGGGGGGTGCCCAATCCCCCTCGGCATCATGTCTCCCCCCCAATACAGACCTTTTTATTTGTCAACGGGGCCTAATCCCCATCGGCTCCAGTAAGTTTGCTCCAGAATGAGGGCACACTGGGAGCCCACCTCAGCATGCCAAATGTAGCTGTAAAAAAAGACAACCTTCATGTGATGTTTTAACTTTTCTTTTTTTTACCTGTAAAGTAGAAAATGGCTCCTCACTGTCGGCAGCTCACTACCCCAACTCGCACCCACCCGCTGCACACCACACCTCCCAACACACCCTCTCACCCTATACTTACCTCCGAAGCTGGTGTGATGATCTGAGGTGGACCGGGAACATATCTGGACTCCTTAAAGTCGATCACTAACTGAAGAAATGCCAGTAAGCTGTATAATGGCATCAATTGAGTTTTTCCAACTTAGGTGGATATCGCAGCCATTTTTGTGATTTTGGCACCACATTTTCATCATGGGGTTCTTGGGACTCCACCTCATGAACTCAGTTACTGTTATTTTGCTATTGGATCCCAAAAGGTGATTTCATGGTCTCTGCACGGAATCACCTTTCAGGACTGAATAATGAAACAACAGTGTCACAGTTCACGAGGTAGGCTCCCAAAAAGCCTATGTTGCAAATCTGGTGAAAACATTCCCAAAAATGACTGTTACAAGCGTGCATTGCGCAGTTCCCACACATGCTCGTAACTTCGAGACTTTTTAATATTTCCACTTCAGATTTTCAATATTGTCATTTTTCCACACCTCCTTATGAATGGTACAGCTGTCATTTTTCACATCTGGCCTGAAATGTGTTTTCACACATGTAGCGCACAATGGCGCAGTTGCTGTGTGAAATCAATGTTCAGGACAGATTTTAAGAAAATCACAGTGACAGTGTTCATAAGGCGAGGTCCCAAAAAGCCCATGTTGCAAATCTGGTAAAATAATTCCCAAAAATGACTCCGTTACTAGTGTGCATTGCGCAGTTTCAAAGCACACTCTTAACCGCCAATGTTTTGTATTTTTACTCCAGATTTTCAAAATTGTAATTTTTGCACACCGCCTGATGAACAGTACACCTGCCATTTTTCACATCCTGCCCAAAACATGTTTTCTCACCTGTGGCACACAGTGGGTATGGTCGCTCTGTGAAATCAATGTTTGGGACAGATTAAGAAAATCACAGTGCCACTGTTCATGAGCGGAGGTCCCAGAATGCCTATGTTGGAAATCTGGTGTTAAAAAAATCCCCAGAATAATTGCATTATGGGTGTACATTGCGCAGTTTCTACGCACACTTGTGACCTAACCAATTTTGTTATATTTTCACTGCACATTTTCAACATTACCAGTTTTTACACCTCCTCTTGAACAGTACAGCTGTTATTTTTCACATCCTGTTTGAAATGTGTTTTTGCACCTGTGATGCCAAATGGCATAGTCATTGTGCAAAATCACCTTTCGGCTAACAAACTGATAGTGTCACTGTTCATGCAGTGGGGTCACAAAAAAGCCCATGCTGAAAACCTGGAGTGAAATTATCAAGAAACACCCAGGGTGTTAGGCTTTCCAGCCATAATGCTCTACCCTGGAGGGACTGACAGGCGTCAGGGGTGTGACTTGGGATTGTTAACAGTAATGCTCACGCCATTCCACCCCCACCCTGCAGCCAGTGACAGGCATGGAGGTGTGCCTTGGACTCTTCAGCCCCAAAGTTCACCCCATTCTCCTATACTGCACCCTTTTCAGCATATCTCCTTATAGAATGGGATGTGTAAAGCCCGAACACCCTGAGGCACACCTCGACACTTGTCTGTGTCTGCAGGGTAGGGTGAGGTGAAATGGAGTGACCATTATGGCTGACGACCCAAAGACACACCCCAATGCCTGTCAGTCTCTGCAGGGTGCGGTAGGGTTGACGTTGGTTCCATACTTCACTGCCATTCATATTATGCATCTCTCTAACTCCTGCACTACCAATGCCAACACCAGCAAGACAACATTCGGATTTGACAAATGCTTGTTGTTTCATGGCATCATTCCTCCGTTTCAGTATTCTAGCCTTAAGCAGCATTATCCTTGTTTTAGAGTTCATTTAGATATTAATGTGAACAGAAACATTTATAGTACTTAATAATTAAGCCAATTAAGCAATAATGCATGACAGGGTGTGTGCTGTGCTGGGATAACTTCACGCCTGGGGTGATTAGGCACGAGGCCGGAGGCCGAGTGCAACTAATCACCACAGAAGTGACGTTATCCCAGCACAACACACACCCTGGAGTGCATTATTGCTATTATACAATGGCTCCTTTGTAAAATTAAATAAAAAATAGATTGGAAATTAGTTTAAATGTGTTTTATTCCTGATTTTTTCATTGAGTATGAATACATAATTAAAAAATAGTGCAGTTCTATTGTTTGCTCAGTAGGTGGTGGTACTGCAGTTGCTGTTTCCCTGTAACAGTTCCCACCACACACACACACACAGACTCGTTTCTTTTTCTTTTTTTTTGCCATCAGGTTTAACTGAGCCGTTCTGCAGTCTTGCATGTACTGGCTGAGGATTTTTTTTTTAAATATATTGCTGCATGTGCGTGATAGGGGCTCAGGAGAAGGACGTAGATGTGCACTTCCAGTTTTAAGATTGTGTGTCTCTTGAAGGAAAGGAGAGGTTTACCTTGCTGTTTTTGTAAAGGCAAAAGTTATTTTAGCCCTTGGGGACAGCTGCTGTACTGTGAGGAAGTGAGAGGCGTCAGTGAATCGCGCAACCAACAGTTACGGTCTCCATGAGCACTGAAGCCAACTGCTTGGGAAGAAATGGTGCAGAAGTACAATTTTCTGTGAGTTCTGTGTTGGGGACTAAAAGGTGATTTGTTGGGTGAGCGGTTTTGAACTTTGAGGTGATACGTGCGAAACGGCTTCCAGGCCTTGGTCGGAAGCACTGACAGTGGGTTCGCCTTGGGTTGAGCCGCTTGAATTACAAGCGGGCAGGTTGCGCTGCTGAGGAGGTCCATATATTGATTTCCTGCTAATGCGGTCATCTAGGTGCTGGGACTAGACCTGTGATGTTGTACTGGGATAACATCACGGGTCCAGTCCCAGTCTGACCAATTAGAGTTCAGGAAATTTTTTGCCATTGTATAAGAATATAGGATAGCAATTAAGGATATGAAAATAAAATTATAATAAAATATTTTAATCAAATTAGTCTGTTCCTACAGCCTGCTTTGCTATTTTTTCCTCAGTGTCTGCCTTAGCCCTCTTTACATGTATTCCTTATCTGTGCCATTATAATGTATGCATTGTGACATGCATCTGATTGAAACATGGCTTAAAGTGAACAAAAAAAAAAAACAAACAGATCGAAGTACCATACATCGGAGCATTTGTCATTGACAGAAGTCAGCACAGTTTAACAACATAAACATCTTTTATATAAAACAAGATCCTTATTAAGAGTAGAGCTCAGGTAGTGGTATTTGTTTGGCATGGGGGTAGTGATGGAGGCAAATTAAGGGCAATTACATTTGCTCCATGCATCAGACTCCTAGGGCTTTTAATTAAGGATCCGTGCCCTTGATCAAAGCTCCATGCAGACTGGGGCACAGCACCCTTCTTCCCCAAAACCACATAACAAGCATTTGTACCCACCACCCAGTATTTCTTGAATCATAGACATGTTTTAATAGGGCTCCTGAACTTGCAGATGAACTCCAAAAAATACAGTGGGAAGTTGCCAGACTGTTTGCTGGAACTTGGCAAATGAAATTCATCCTGTGTGAATATGTATATCCCCCTGCTAGTCCAGTGGCCCCTGCTTCAACCCCTGTCTTGCATCCTGCATGTAGTATGCATATCCCTGGTAGTCCTGTAGCCCCTCACCCCCCATCATCTACCCTGCGTGCAATATCCTAGTACTTTTGTAACCTCCCCACCCAATAACCCATCCTGTGAATATGTATTTCCCTGGTAGTCTAGTGGCTCTCACCCCCCATCACACACCCTGCATGTAATATGTATATCACTGGTAGTCTAGTGGCCCCCCAATCACCCATTCTGTGTGTAATATGTATATTTCTGGTAGTCCTGAGGCCCCTTCCAATATCACTCATGCTGCATGTAATATGTATATTCCTGGTAGTCCAGTGGCCAACCATCCCCCCGTCCCCCATCTGGCATGTAATATGTATATCCCTGATAGTCTAGTTGATCCCCACACCCCCCAATCACCCATCCTGTAGTAATATGTGTATCTCTGATAGTCTACTGGCCACCACCCCCCTGAACGATCGCAACCCACACCTATTCAGGACCCCTGCCCACACACCCTCATTCCGATTATCACACACTGTTACATTGGGTG
Source organism: Neoceratodus forsteri (assembly GCA_016271365.2). Taxonomy (NCBI): domain Eukaryota; kingdom Metazoa; phylum Chordata; order Ceratodontiformes; family Ceratodontidae; genus Neoceratodus; species Neoceratodus forsteri. The sequence goes on from CM057451.1 coordinate 1,158,396,783, forward strand.
CAGAACAAGGGGTGGGAGGGGCACTAGACTACCAGGGATATACATATTACACATAATATGGGTGATTGGGGGTGGGGGGCCCACTGACTACCAGGGACATATTATATACATGATGGGTAATCAGGAGGGCAGGGGGCCACTAGACTACCAAGGTAGTATTCTCCGCCACCCTTCAGCAGCACTAGAGGTCCACTGCGCACATGTAAATGAGCCCATAACGGGCATGCAGGTGGCCCCTTAGTGCCTTGAATGCCCAAAGAGCTCATTTGCATGCTCAGCCTGAATATGGCCCACAGCAGCCCTGGTGCTATCCCATTTCGGGCAGCGCTATCTGTTGTGGGCCACATGCAGCTGTGCTCCATGTTGGTACAGCACAGGTCCACTTAGTGCTGTGCCAATATGGCCAAATATTCAGTCAGTTAGAGCGCCCTGCTGGTGAGCACTAACTGGCTGAACATTGCTCAGAGCTGACTGTGAGCTATCACAAGTGCCGTTCAAAAAGCTGCACTGTACTTGCTGCAGGCTCTGAATGTGGGGGCCCTAATTGGGTGTTTCTGCAGCAGCTGCTGCAGCTTGAGGGTTAACCATAGTTTTCTTTTAAGGAGACAATTTCTTGTGCAATTGCAATAAAGCTGTCCTTGAAAATCTTTATTGCCTTTACTATGTATGTAGTGGTTTATTCTGTGACTTTGGAATCTTGTTTGGAACTATATTCTTTTACTTCCTGTTCTGCAAAAACTATGTTTTTCTTTCTTTATTGTGTTCAGAGGTCATTTGAGCTCCTTTTCCAAAGGTGCCCAAATCTATTAAGTTGCATAGAACAGCAGAACAAGTTGCGTTTGGCAGCAAACCAATACAGTAAACAACAGACCAATACAAAAATGATAGGCATCTCAAGAATGATCATAATATTAGAAGCAATGAGTTAACAACAGAGTTCCACAATTGCAGGAGGCATCAACAAGGGTGCAGGCTAATGCAACTAGCAGATATGGTCTCGGTACACATGCAGTCTAGTTTCTGGAAAAGGTGGGCAGTAACCTGGGCCCTAAAGGGAGAGAAGTGAAGGAGAGTGGAGATGGCAGTGGGCAGGGAGTTCCAGGCTTTAACTACTCTAGTTGCAAAGGAGCGTTGGCCAAGAGCAGTTTTGCTGAATGGTAGGAGGAGTTCTCTATCTCCCATCGATCGAGTGCTGTGTAGGCTCAGGGAGAAGAGGTTGCAGACACCCAGTTGCATTTGACCAAGAAGTGTTCTCTTGCATAGAAAAGCTTCATTGAGGTTAACTCAAAGGTGGAAAGGAAGCCAGCAGGTGGTGAGGTATAGGTCACAGTGCTGGGAGTCTGTATTCATGTTGAGTGCAAATTTGCAGGTTCGATTGAACGCTACTGAGATTCTTTCGAGTACGGTGTTATTAACTGCAGAGTAGATGACCACACCATATCAATCCCTGAGATAATGAGGCTGGGTACTAGGAGTTTTTTGTATTTCAGGGGTGAGATTGTACTGTTTCTGTACAGCAAGCCAAGGTGTTGCTGGAATTGTTTGACCGGTACACCCACTGCACTGCTACATGAATCTGGTCACCATAAATTATTGCACCACAAACACATCACTGCACATTCTGCTGCAACCCAGCTACGCTGACAAAGGACAGCAGGGGAGAAGAATTAGTTTTTACAGGGGGCTTCAACCCCCACACCTCCCAATGCAAGGGCTTCACCCCCTGCATCCCCAACACAAAAATATAATCTCCTCTGGGTCCGGGAATGAGTGAACCTGAGGGCAACAGTGTCATGGACGAAAACGTTGTGAGTGCAGGGCACTGTGAAATCCAGCACGCCCCTGTCACTAACAATCTTTTTGTGTCATCCTAGTTGCAGTGCCCAAATTACGTTACCCATGTAACAGTATACCTATTTGACCAGGGAGTCAACATGAGATGTGACAGATAGGGTCTTGTCAAGTTGTACACCCAGGTACTTGAAAACCTGGACCTGTTTGATGGGGTCTCCAGCTGGTATTGTGATGTGCAGCTGTCCTTCAGGGCATGGGTGCTCCTGAACAGAAAGGATTTGGTTTTCTTGGTGTTAGTGACCAGCCTGTTAGATATGAACCAGTTGCAGACCTTGCTGATGTCAGCCTGTAGGTTGCATTTCAGTGTCTTCAGGTTGCAGCGTGAGGTGAAGATGACTGTGTCATCGTCATACAGTAATGCTTTGGAGTGAGCACAAACTTCTGGGACCTTGTTGACAAACAGGCTGAATAGCAAAGGGCTGAAGATTCAGCCTTGTGGGACTCCAGTGGTTAGAGGTTGCAAACTTCCTCTTCACATCTAGCCTTTTATGATCTGTGAGCGAAGTAGTCAGAGAACCACACTGTGGCCTCATCTGAGAGGCCCAACTCCTGGAGCTTTACAATTAGGATGTCATGGCTATGTCAGAGGCCTTGGGGAGATTAAGAAAGGCTGCGCCAATGTAGTCACCTCTTTTCTAGGGCCTTGTGGAGTGTGTCATATAGCTTAATTAGGGCAGCGGTCATGCTGTGCTGCTTTCTGAAGCCATGTTGTTCAGCAGCGAGGAGATTGTGATCCCTGATGCAGGACGCCACTAGGTTGCTGACAATCTTCTTTAAGGCCTTAGAGAGCAGGGAGAGGATTAAGATGGGCCTTTAGTTAGAGACTACCATGCTGTCACTGGATTTAAAGACTGGAACTATGTTGGCTTGTTTCAAGATGCCAGGAAGGGAGCCAAATTGGAAAAAAAAAAGTTACATTTTTTGGGGATAGGTAGGGCCAGTTCCTTACTGGCCATTTTAAGTATCTTCATGTCTACAGAGTCAGGCCCAATTCTTGTTTTGGTTACTGAGCTTAGTATATATTTTTTAACTGTAGTGGTGCTTACCCACCTAAAATAGAATTTGGGCCTACTAGTGCTGGATGAGCTTGGAAGACTATGTAGAACAGGTGCGGGCTGGGTCCCAGTGGGCAGGTCTTTGCCCACATTTACAAAGAAAGAGTTAAACACCTCGACAATTGCTTGAGTTCAGTTGTATTTGCTCCATTGACATTAAGGATGTTGGGAGTGGAATGGCTTTTCTATCCTTCATTGGGAGATTCCCATAGACTACTGGGATTGTTACTGGATTCAGGGATTCTAGTTTTGCAGAACACACTTTTGAATTTATAAATGGCAGAGTTACACTGGTTTTTCAGCTCTTTGTACTTCTGTAGGGCCTGGTGGGAGACCAATTTTTTTTGTATGATGCCCACAATTTGTCCCGTTCTTTAAAGAAAGCAAGGAGTTCCAATCTTAATAACACAGAAGGAGGCAGTATAGCACGGTGGTTTAGTGCTCTGAGCTGCAAACCTGAAGACCTGGGTTTGAATCCCATAGCCCTCATTTGCATACTGTGTGAAACATAGAAACATAAACATTGACGGCAGAGAAGGACCACAAGGCCCATCCAGTCTGCCCATTTTTTCTGCCTTATGAATGTGCCATAGGCCTGCACTCTGTCAATGACCTATCTATTCATTCTCATCTGTATTGCTGCCTTATGCCTATCCCATGCCTGTTTGAAGCCCTGCACTGTATTCATATCCACCACTTCCTGAGGTAGGCCGCTCCATGCATCCACCACCCTTTCTGTGAAAAAGAACTTCCTCACATTACCCCTTAATCGGCCTCCCTCTGATCTCATGCTGTGTCCTCCTATCCTATTTTTTTCTTATATTGAAACATGTTAGACTCTTTCACCTTGTTAATGCCCTTAAGGTGTTTGAATGTTTTGATCATATCACCTCTCTCTCTCCTTTGCTCTAGGGTATACATATTGAGCTCCGTTACTCTGTCCTCATATGTTTTCTGATGCAGTCCCTGCACCATTTTGGTTGCCCTTCTCTGGGCTTTCTCCATTTTGTTAATGTCCTTGTGAAGGTGTGGCCTCCAGTACTGCATGCAGTACTCCAGATGGGGCCTAACCAGTGTCTTGTAAAGAGGGATTATTACCTCCCTTTTACAACTTGTGATAGTCCTACTAATACACCCCAACATCCCTCTAGCCTTACCTACTGCTTTAGAGGTCTGCTTGGATGATTTCAGGTCATCTGTGATGATGATACCTAAGTCTCTTTCTTCCCTTGTGATTGTCAGCAACTCCCCTCCCAACCTATAGGTAGCTTCAGGGTTTTTCTTCCTAATGTGCATGATCTTGCACTTCTTTGTGTTAAACCCCAGTTGCCACTCTTCAGACCATTTTGCCAGTTTTTCCAGATCTCTTCTCATCAGATCTTCTCATTCTGCCCACCCCATCTGGATCATCAACTCTGTTGCAGATCTTGGTGTCATCTACAAACGGGGAAATCTTACCCTCCAGTCCATGTGCAATATCACTAATGAAGATATTGAAGAGGACTGGCCCCAGAACTGATCCCTGAGGTACCCCACTTGTGACTTGCATCTCTTCTGACTGTATACCATTTACCACCACTCTGTTTTCTGCCCTCCAACCAGTTTGCTACCCAGTTGGCCAACTTCTGACCCACCCCAAGCCTACCCAGCTTATTAATCAATCTTCTATGTGGAACAGTATCGAAAGCTTTGCTGAAATCAAGGTAGGCGACATCAACTGCTCCCCCTTGGTCCACCACTCTGGTTACCCAGTCAAAGAAATCTATGAGATTAATTTGACAGGACCTTCCTGGTGTAAACCCATGCTGTCTTGGATCCTTGCTCCTATGAATTCCAGGTGTTGCACTGTCCTTTCCTTAAGGAGTGTCTCCATAATCTTGCCCACTACTGAGGTACGACTGATTGGTCTGTAGTTCCCTGCCTTCTCCCTGCTACCACTCTTGTGGAGTGGGATCACATGAGTCCTTCTCCAGTCTTCTGGTACCTCTTGTGCTCAGAGATTCACTAAACAGTTCTGATAATGGCTCTGCTAGTTCTACCCTTAGCTCCTTTAGTACCCTGGGATGTATGCCATCAGGTCCTATTGCCTTGTCTACCCTGAGTTTAGCGAGCTCTTGTAGGATCCTTTCTTTTGTGAAGGGACTTGTGCACATCTCCCTCCCCCCTGTGTCCATGGTGCTGAGCTGTGGGCCCTGCTCTACCTTCTCCTCAGTTAATACTGAGCAGAAGTATTTATTTAGGAAAGATTAGTTTGACAGGACCTTCCTGTTATAAACCCATGCTGTCTTGGATCCTGTGCTCCTATGGATTCCAGGTGTTGCACTGTCCTTTACTTAAGGAGTGTCTCCATAATCTTGCCCACTACTGAGGTACGACTGACTGGTCTGTAGTTCCCTGCTTTCTCCCTGCTGCCACTCTTGTGGAGTGGGATCACGAGTCCTTCTCCAGTCTTCTGGTACCTCTCCTGTGCTCAGAGATTCACAAAACAGTTCTGATAATGGCTCCGCTAGTTCTACCCTTAGCTCCTTTAGTACCCTGGGATGTATGCCATCAGGTCCTATTGCCTTGTCTGCCCTGAGTTTAGCGAGCTCTTGTAGGACCCTTTCCTTTGTGAAGGAACTTGTGCACACTTCCCTCCCCTCTGAGTCCAGGGTGCTGAGCTGTGGGCCCTGTCCTACCATCTCCTCAGTTAATACTGAGCAGAAGTATTTATTTAGGAAAGATGTTTTTCCTTGGTCCTCCTCGTCCATACACTCCCCTCTATCCCCTTTGATCTTAACAATACTCCCTCTAGACAGTCTCCTTTCACTAATGTATCTACAGGAAGTCTTTTCCCCTTCTTTTACTGTTCGTGCTAGTGTTTCCTCAGTTTGGACCTTTGCCTGCCTTGCTGCCTTCCCTGCTTCCTATAGGGAAGTTTGGTATGCCTCCCTATCTTCATCCTGCTGCATTGCCTTATATTTCCTGAAGGCCAGCCTTTTGGCCTTTTGGCTCTGATCTTTTCTGCTATTGTTTTTGAGAACCAAAGTGGTTTCCTCCTTCTTTTGCTCTTGCTTTTCTCCCTAACACAGTGGGATGTTGCTTCAAGTATTGCACCCTTAATGCTTGCCCACTTTGCCTGTACCCCCTCACCTGTATTTCTTCTTGCCAGGGCTAGCTTAACTCTGTTGGCCATCTTATCAAAGTCAGCTCCTCTGAAGTCCCATATGTTTGCCTAGGAATGGGATGATTTCGTTCTAGTGGCCAAATTGAACCATACCATGTGATGGTCACTGGCCCCCAGGTGACCTTCTATCTGGAGATCTGTGATCCTGAGTTTTTTTACCTAAATGACATTACCCTGTATAAAAATAAAAGTTTTTACTACTACTACTACTTAAACCATTAGTCAGTACTAGATCTAGGATAGCCCTGTCTGTTGTGGGTTGCTGTACCAATTGTTTGAGGCCCTCCCCCTGCAGGGAATCCACTATGTGTCTAGTTCTGGCAGATGTTCCTGCTGGTATTGACCAATCTGTATCCGGCATGTTGAAGTCTCCCATTATCCGAACCTCCCCTTTAGCTGTCATGTTTTGTATATCTTCTAACAGTAATGTGTCTATGTCCTCTCTCTGGTCTGGAGGCCTGTAGACAATCCCAGTTTGTATGGCTGTCCCATTTCCTGTTTCCAGGGTGACCCACAGTTCTTCTGGCTCCTTATGTGTATTCTGAATTTCCGTAACTTTGATATTTTCTTTGACGTAAAGGGCTACTCCCCCTCCTCCCGTTGTACTGCGGTCTCTTCCGAACAGTACATAGCAGGGTACAAAAATCTCCCAAGTGTGGTTACTGGTGAACCATGTCTCGCTAATGGCTACTATGTCCAGTTTAGCCTCTATCATTGTTGCCTCCAGGTCTGGGATCTTGTTTCTCAGACTGAGGGCATTTGTGTACATGATTTTCCATTGGCCAGATTTCGGTAAGTTAGTTGTGAGGCGAGGTCCGGCTTTTCCTCTGCGCATTGTATGTGGAGTTAGATCTTCTTCCTTGCCTGGTGATGCAAATACAAATGTGACCCTGAGCAAGTCACTTAACTTCCTTGTGCTCCCAGGTCACACCCGGAAACAAGCCTGGAAAGTGTACCTTTCCTGATTAAACAATTTCCCCTTTACCTTTTAAGGGTGGCATTGGCTAAATAAAATAATAAAACTTCTGGAGGAAAATGTATTATACTACCTAAAAACCTGGGTAGGTCATAATATTTGCTTAAATCCAACATATACAAAGATAATAACAAAGGGCCCTATGCACGATGTCAACGCACTGTGTAAATCGGGCGAGTTGGCATCGATACACTCAGATGCCATGGAGCGTGGTCCCACGGACCTCATGCGGCATCCATGAACAGGACACAAGGCAGGTACATGGCGGCCCCCCCCCCCAGCTGCACGGACTGCAATGTGCTGGGGGCATTCCGGGGCATGCCAGCACTACGCAGTATACACAATCCCGCATAGTGCTGGCCAGATGGCGGTGGAACTAGGCACAGGTTATAGCAGCTGGGACCCTGCCATTATCCACTGCATGCCCACAGGTACAGCACTGCTTAATGCTGTGAGACTGGTAATGGGCCCCTCTGCTGCCATACCCACTAGCCGATGGAGAGAGCTGAAGCAGCCAAACAGGTGAGAGTCGGGAATGGCGTGGCACAGTAGCTTCTATATGCCAGCCCTCCCCCCACATGTCTGCCCCATACCCCAGGGCCACCCATGCAACACCCCCCAACCACCCACTGGTGCCCCAGTCCCAGGGACCATGGCCCCACAACACACACACACCTTGCACCCGACCCCATCCATGCACTGCAACCCTCATGCCACTCAGCACCACCCCAATCCAGCACAGTGCATGGCCCCCACCCCAAACCAGCACCCCTGGCCTGCATAGGTGTCCAATGGTCCCCACCCACCCACCCCAGCACTGACCCCCCATCTCTCTAACCTGTTTGCAGGTGCTGCTTCCAAGATGGCCAGTGGCACAACCCTCCTCTCACCAATATGGCCACCGCCATCTGACATAAATGGGCGTGCATCTGCTGCACGCCCCTGTGTACAGCAGACAGCCAGCAGCCATGGTGGTGAGAGGAGGGCTGTGTCACTGGCCAACTCAGGAGCAGCACTGGCAAACAGCTACAGGGGATGGGGGGATTATTTCCGCAGGTGGGTGGAGGGACCGCCAGACACTACAGTGTCAGAAGGGTATGGGTCCTGTTTGTGTTGCAGGGTGAGTGTGTGGGGGGGACTCCATTCCTGCTGCTGGCTGGTCACTAGGGCATGGGCACATGGGTCCAAATGCCTGCAGTAGGCATTTACTACCCACTACCCCAGACCCGCCCCATGCTGCGTGAGGGATCCTCTATGGGGCCTGGGATGGGCATCCCATTGGATGCCTGCTCAGGTCTATGACTCCACCCCCGGCTGCCCTGCAGAGTCCTGTGCACCGGGGTTGGTGGGGCCATGGACAGGTGATGGCCAGTTGAATACTGGCCAGTGCACAGCTGTCTGCAGGTGCGGAGCTGTACGGGTGGGTTATGCACTTTTGGCGAATATAACCTGCCCATTCATGCATAGGACTCAAAGAGACTTCATGATAAATCCAAACAAATGGATTTAAATTAGATAAATAAAAGTAGCAAAATGGCTGGTCAATATCTCAAAATAACATTCTATCAAAACCTATTTGAATATTATAAAATCTACTGAATACAGAAATATACAAACTCAGTTTAGATTTGAAACCTTTCTGAGTAATGTACTGGAGGCAAGATTTAACAAAAATGAAATTATATCAACTCTGTGTTACTGTACACTAGGAGTAAGACCTCAAACACATAGTACTGAGATGTCCATGGTACAAGCTCCAGCAGGAGAAATATCTAGGCAACTACACTGAATCCCTGAATATACCTCCAAGATACATGCTGGATTTATTGTTCAATACTGAAAATGAGGATATATTGAAGAATCTGGCAATGTATCTCAGAAATCAGTATAATTTTGGGGAAAAAAACAGGTACATAAGTTGAGACCCTTCATGGACATCTGAAGGCCTGCCTGACTAAAAGAGGTCTCCATACCCGATTAACAAAAGTGTCCTTTTATGTTAAAATAAAAATCTCTTAGTTTCTCTGGAAATCTATTCTATCTAGGACTGCTCTATTTTTTTCCTAAAATAAACTGTAGGTCACTCTTTCATGTAGCATCCTTTACAGAAAAAAAAAAAAATGTTTTGCCAAATAACTCAAAAATTTATATATATAGATATAAAGGACCTGCAACTACAAAACTGGGTTAAAAATACAATAGATGTTACTTTCTGTATAGTAGGAGCAAGAATAACAATTTTATTGGGTTTTAAATTTTAACATGAAAGTGATGTGGAAAATCCCCACGTATTTTAAAAATGTGAAACTATTTGGGGACGCATTGCACAATGTATGTTTTTTGTCTATGTTATAATGGCTTAATGTCAAACAATAAACTACTGATTGAAATATGTAAGGGGCTCGGAATACTGACAGGAATTAGATAGCAGTGCCTCTGAGACCCTTTAGTACAGTAATAATTAAATTTATGTAGCCCCTCCACCTGCTACCACTATGTACATAATACCACAATTCTATGATAGTATGGTGAAGATAACACTTTCAGAAGAACTAAAAGTGATGAGCGATGTGAACATTTATTCCATTTAAAAATAAATGTATACAGTATTTTATACAAGTGCATTCATTGCTAAATTGAAAACCCTGCATTAGTGTAAAAAAAATCATATAAAAATAAGACATGACAATTTATTTTAAAGTGCTCTAATTTACAAATTCAATATTTATATGGTTTCAGTTATTGCTTCAAGTCCTTTCTCTCCATGTTTCAGGTGCTCTTCACTGGAATGTAACGGGATTCAACAGCTAAAATGAAAACAAGATGAGAGGAAGTTTGTTGAAGGGGGTTTACCACAGATCACCATTCAAAGTAGCAGGCAGTATAGGCTTGTGGTCACAGGACTAAACCGTAAAACCAGTAACAAGGGTCATATCCCACCACAATGGTTGACTCACAGCGTAAATGTTATCAGGTCAGTTGACTTCACAGTGCTTCAGTACCCCAGCTGTTAAACTAGGTGGAGGTGGGACCTCACTGTAGATGAGATGCAGCATCTCAGCTGGAGTAGCCAGAGTAAATAAAGGAGATGGGGCAACAGAACAAGGAGTCATGCATTGAAGCTGGAAGTGGGGAATTTAGGAAGGATGTGAGAAAGTAATTTTTTCATTGAAAGAGTGGTGGATGAGTGGAACAGTCATCCAGCGGAGGTAGTGGAAGTGAAAACAGTGGTGGGCTTCAAGCAAGCATGGAACAGACACAAGGGAATCTTGGTAGGGAAGCAGAAGAGGGAGGTGCCCAGAGATCTGGTAGGGTCTATGGTGACAATATAAGCAGGGAAAAATGGGCTGATGAGGTGGGCCAAGCGATTCTTATCTGCTGACAAATTCTATGTTTCTATGTTAATAGATCACACAAACAATTGTTGCAAGATAGAAATAAGATGACCTAACTGGGCCTTGTACTGGGAGCTTGTCACCCTAAGTTTCCCCGCAGCCATTGTGGTTTCTTGAACCATTGTTTATTTTTATTAAGATTTTTACCCCTACCCTCCTACCTCACTACCATCGAGTGCCCTCTTTGCGCCTTCCTCCTGTCTCCTAATTAGGGAACTCCCAACAACATTGGCCACAGCACAGGCTCCATTGCATGTTGCCTGGGAGTATCAGTGGCCATCATTTGGTGAGTAACAGGGCATTTGTAACCCCCAGTTGTCTCTTGTGATCCTCTCTGTGCTTCACCAAGCCAAACACAGCTTCGTGGGGGCCTCACACGCATGCAGCGGATCTCTCTGTGGTGCAGCTAGCTCCCATGCTCACCACAGGGGGTGCTGCGGTTGTGGTGAACTACAGGGGCACCCGGAGGAAAAGGAAGGGCTGGAGGTGCTGTGAGTCACCCTAGTGACAGGCGCAGAGGCTGCTATACATACAGGGATGATATATAGACTGCCAGCACAGAGGGAGGGGTTGGATAAGGCACTCGGGGAAGCCATTATCAGTGCCACCCTCCTGGGGCTGGGATATGCTGCCATTGGCCACCCAGGCATTTGTGACCCAAACCCAAACCTACTGTAGTTTGCCACTTGTCAGCACAATGTGGTACTGTTGAGTCACTTGGTATTCCTTCTTAAACTAGTTTCAGTATTTGATTATAGATCGAGGGAGTGCTCCCAACCCATTAAAGTGCTGCTTTCCTCTGTGAATAAGACACTGTCTTTCTGGAAGAGTGTCTCACGGGCAGCTGCCCTGGAAATGGGAAGGTTTGGGGCTTTTTTTATTTTAATATTTTACTGACTGATTTTGATCAAATGGAGAGCCATGTGTGCTGATGCAAGGAGTCTGGAAAACACAATTCTGGACCTGGAGGGCATCACGGTGGGGGCTAGCCTGGATTTGTTATGGCCATGATGGATTTGTGGTCCACTGACAGCTGTGACAGGGACATGGCCATCACAGGCTACTCTTTGTTGAGGAGAGACAGGGACGGGAGGAGGGGTTATACTAAGGGAGTGAATCAAGACCACGGAGGTTCAGGAGCACCCGGAAGAAGAAGAAAGGGCAGAAGGTGCTATGAGTCATCCTGGAGACAGGCACTGGGGCCACTATCTGTACAGAGGTGGTATACAGACCTCCAGCACAGGGAGAGGAGTTGGAGAAGGCACTTGGGGAAGCCATCATCATGGGCAATTAAATGGTGAAGGGTTTATATGTAAAGCCCTATGAAGGGAGGGTGAGGAATCTCAACATGTACACCCCGAAAAACAAGAGAGCAAGAAAAGACGTGCTGAGTTGATGTGCCGGTGGTGGTGGAGCATTATTACTTCTTTGCGTGGGGTGCATTGTTTGTTACAGAGAAGGTGGGGGGAAGTGGGGTGCTTGCTTTAAGATGATGTTTGGATCTTAGTGGGTATTTGAGGGAGAGATTTTTCGGTGCTACAGAGGATGGGAGTATAATTGTGTTTGGGCAGCAAGCCCTTCATTGATGCCTCGAAGTCACACTTCCTGAGCGACATATCACTTCACATAGCTTTCACCAGACCAAGTCTGCACTCTGCTACACCAGTACACCTGGAATGCCTCAGAAGTGAAATTCTAGTGCACCTGAAGTTGGTACAGAAAAGTGGCTGTGCCACTATGGAAGTCCCAGTGCAACCAGGTTGGTACAGCTGAGCAGACGCGCCACTCCGGAGATCCTGGTGCATCAAAATAATTTATTTTTCCAGTCTAAAGCAAGTACAGATTATTGAAACAAAAATGAACAGCACCAAATGGTGACATGGGTAGCGATGAAAAACCAAATGACCAGAAGGAGGCAACGTATTGATTTGATGCATACTAATTAGGTGTTCCAAATTCACTGTGCATGTATAAAGTAACTTGTTAACACTACTGAAAAATGATAAGGGTACTTACATCTACACCAATGGGTAGCTGGCAAGAGTGGCAACTCCACACTGGTTATCCTTGTTCCTTGACATATAAATGTAGCCACTGTCACCCCAGGTGAGACCCCAGCTAAGAGAAAATGAAAATGAATAAATACTGCCAGCCTGGAAGAAAAAAACCTGCCAACACATATACTAGCGACATAATGAGCTCTCTTCAGATCCACAATAAAATATCACAGTAAAAAGCAGAAGAACAGACAGCAAACCCAAGAGAAAGATATGGAGGTCTTGCCCTTGTGGTTTCATATTTCACATGGCTGCATTCCCATGAAGAAAGAATAATTACTTTACTCAGAACTTGGAATAGGAGATGCAGAGATTTTAATACCTACCCAATATAAGATAAAACTAAAGCATCTAAAATGAATAAAACTGGTATACACACTCAGGAAATACTTTCCATGAGTTATTGTATGTAATTTTAATTGTGCAGAACCATGTAGGACACCGTTGTTTCACATGTGGTGTAATCAGTAAGGGCTCTATACTCAAAGCCTTACTTTCCCTAAATGTAATAGAAAGGGTAGGAGTTGAACCTTTTTATTATATCAAGGGTGACTGGCAAGTGGTACTGATATTCACAAATGCAGTGTACAGCCCCGCCACATTTTCCAAGGCTTCTGGCAGGGGAGTGAACAGAACAGACGGCATGGAGTTGCACCATGTCAAGATACACAGCTCTGTCTCAAAGTCCCACATAAACAAACAGAAAGCTTGAAGAAAGTTCCCATACCGCACCTGCAGAGGCCCAAGACTAACTGGCACCCTCGTCCCCTTGATTAGCAAGCTGTATGGCTGCTGTGCTGCTTTTAAAGGACACGGTCTGCTTTTGTCTGACTTTTGTCCCTCCTATTAAAAAAGGTGACTGCAGTCCTGTACGTGACCAGTTCGTGTATATATGCTGAAAGGGTGCCACTACATGCCAGTATTTTAAAGGTTTCAATGGAAATGAGTAATCCTGGCGGCCCACCTTTATGTTCATCTGCCTGATGCTAATGTACGTTCACTAGTGCATTCACACCCATACATGGTGCCAAAGCACCAACAGCTCATCCACAGGTGACGTTATCTAGTCTGTAAACATGTACTCACTTGATGCAGCTTACATTTTTGTCAAAGAGGTGAACTTACTAAAGTGACTCCTCGTAAGAACCGCGCGCTGTATTGTAGTTAAATCTGTGTTTGAACATGAAGCTGCAGCGACAGGCATGTGCACTACCATTGACTCTGATGTGCATGCCCGGTGTCATGACCTTACTTTCAAACACAGATTTAACAATGCCACAGTGCTCAGTTCTTACAAAGAGTCACTTTAGTAAGTTCACCTCTTTGTCTTGGCCTAGTAAACATGTACTCACTTGATGCAGCCTAAATTTTGTCAAAGTCATCCGTGATCGAGTGCTTGTGCTTTGGCACCATGTAGAGATGTGAGCATGCCAGTGAACGTGCATTAGTCTCGGGCAGATGGAGATAAAGGCGTGTTGCCAGGATTAGTCCTTTTCATTAAAACCTTTAAAATAATGGTATGGTGTGGCATCCTTTCAGCATTTATACAGCAACTGGCCATGTAAGAGGGCTGCAGTCACTTGAAACATAAAAACTGTCAGCAAATAAGGCCCATCTAGTCTGCCTGTAGGCCCTATACACTGTATGTGGCCACTGACCCTTTGTGGTCAGTGGCTTTTCATCACATTCTTTAATGTGGGGCGGCAATCAGACAAAAGTGGACACTGTCCCTTTAAACATGATGAAACTGACTGAGGTTCATGCAAATAAGAGATAAAACTGTACAAGGTCCCGGTCCAGACTTGACAAGTAGCACACCATAGTGAATGGAGAAGGTAGGCAGCAAGGTCAGCAGCAAGAAAATAGTGCAGCGGGGGGGGGGAGAGGCAGCGCTGAATGGAGACAGCAGCGTGATTGTGCTCCAAGTAGTGGGGTGATTGTGCTTCAACTCCACAGTTTTGTGCTTTATTTGGCATCTGGTCATGTGCTTCCACAGACCTCTTTTTATGTTGATTGCGCACATGCACAAAGAAACATATTGTGGCAGCTTTCTCCACAAGCAGGTTGTGGAGGTGCAGCACTGTTGTGGCCAATGCCCCCACAGCCTGCAAAGGCTTGTCCTGCTTCCCCCAATGCCATGGCACGCTGCTGCTGACACTAGTTCAGCCAGCGTGCCACTAACTAGTGACAATTTAGCTGCTGCAATCAGGGGCCATCTCGTCATTGCAGCATAGCCATCCACTGCAATGACGGAGCGACCCATCATTGCAGGATGGGATGTTTACAGAGTGATATTGTTTGTGGACATGGCAGTGGTTTGCTACCATGTTCACAAACAATATTGACCCCCACCATTTACTTGCCGACAGGGGCCCTAATCCCCATCGGGTTCACTGCCCTCATGTTTCTGTTGCTGATGGGGAGCCCATTCCCCATCTGCCTTATGTAACCCCCCATTCCCCGCATATATTTTCTGCTGACGGGGTGCCCAATCCCCATTGGCATAATGAAGCAAGCCCCTCCCTTTCTTGTGTGCTGATGGGGGTGCCCAATCCCCCGTCGGCTACAGCAGCCCTCACAAAAAAAAGCCCAGACTCTGTTGGCATGCTGGGAGCCCACCCCAGCGTGCCACATGCCCCTGTGAAAGGAAAAACAGTCCCGCTATGTCTTTTTTTTTTACCCTGTAAAGAAGAAAACGGTCCCTCGGCAGTCTCCCTGGCACCCCTTCCCACAACCCGCACTCACCCACTGTGCACCCTGCCTCCCCACACCCCCCTCACTCCATACTTACCTCCAGAGCTCGGCGCGATGTTCTTCGGTGGACCGGGAACACGTCTGCAATCTTCAAAGCTGACCGCGAACTGAGGAAATGCCGGTAAGCTGTATAATGGAATAAATGTATTTTTCCAACTTTAATGGATATCTCAGCCATTTTTTGGAATTTTTGTCACCAGATTTTCAACATGGGGTTTTTGGGACCCCTCCTCATTAATTCTTGAACTGTCATGGCTTTACTCGGCCCGGAAAGGTGATTTTGCAGTCACTGCACAGAATTACCTTTCAGGGCTGATTAACAAAATGACAGTGCCAGTGTTCATGAGATGGGCTCTCAAAAAGCCCATGTTACAAATTTAGTGGCAAAAATCCAAAAAATTACTGTTTTACAAGCGTGCATTGCGCAGTTGCTACACATGTTCGTAACTTCGCGAATTTGTAATATTTTCATGCCAGATTTTCAACATTGGCATTAGTTCACACCTCCTTGTGAGCAGTACAGCTGTCATTGTTCATATCCTGGCCGAAATGTGTTTTCACAGTTCCAGCGCAGAATAGCGCGGTCGCTGTGGGAAATTAGTATTTGGGACAGATTAAGAAAATGACAGTGACACTGTTCATGAGTAGAGGTCCTAAAATGCCTGTATTGAAAATTTGGTGATGATACTCCATAAAATGACTGTGTTACGAGCGTGCGTTGTGCATTTTGCACGCAGCTCGTAACTTCAAGAATTTGTAATATTTTCACTCCAGATTTTCAATATTGCCATTTTACCACAACTACTTATGAGCAATACAGCTGTCATTTTTCCCATCCTGGCCGAAATGTGTTTTCGCACTGCCAGCACAGAATAGGGCAGTCGCTGTGGGAAATCACTGTTTGGGACAGATTAAGAAAATGACAGTGATACTGTTCATGAGCAGCGGTCCTAAGATGCTTAAGTTGAAAATTTGGTGATGACAGTCCACCAAATGACTGTGTTACAAGTGTGCATTGCGCACTTTCCACGCACCCTTGTAACTTCGCAGATTTGTAATATTGTCACGCCAGATTTTCAACAGTGGCATTTTTTCACACCTCCTTATAAGCAGTACAGCTGTCATTTTTTACATCCTGACAGAAAAGTGTTTTCACAGTTCCAGCACAGAATAACGCGGTCGCTGTGGGAAATCAGTGTTCGCTACACATTACGACAATGACAGTGGCACTGTTCATGAGCAGAGGCCCTAAAATCCCTATGTTGAAAAGTTGGTGATGAAACTCCATGACATGTCTGTGTTACAAGCGTGCATTGAACTGTTTCCACACATTCTTGTAACTTCGTAAATTTGTAATATTTTCATGCCACATTTTAAACAGTGGTGTTTTTTCACACCTCCTTATGAACAGTACAGCTGTCATTTTTCACATCCTGGCTAAAATATGTGGGAAATCAGTGTTTGGGACAAATTAACATTGAGGGGGTGAGAGGGGGGAGTGACCGAGCTCAACTGAGCTCTGTTGGGACTGCTGCGAATTTGTTTGTGGGCAGAAAAAGGCCCCAACGCAAGAGCCCAGTACAAAACGGCAGCCTGCAGCACTAAGCAAAACAGAAAGAGAGAGTGAGGGAGGGAGGGGGAGTGAACAAACTCACTGGAGCATCGTCACAGGACTGCTGCGGTTTCTTTGTGGGCAAGAAAGCAGCGTCAATGAAAGCAGGGGCCCAGTACAAAAGGGCAGCCTGCAGCAGTGGGAGAAACAGTATGAGCGAGTGAGACAGGGGGACTGAGTGAGCTCAACGGAGCTCTATCAGGACTGCTGCAGATTTCTTTGTGGGCAGAAAAAGGCACCAATGCAGGCAGGAGCCCCGTACAAGAGGGCAGCTTGCAGCGCCAGGGGAAACAGAATGAGCACGTGACAGAGAGAGACTGAGCGACCTCAACAGAGCTCTGTCGGGACAGCTGCAGATTTCTTTGTGGACAGACAAAGGTGCCAATGCAGCCTGGAGACCTGTACAAAAGCGCAGCCTGCAGCGCCAAGAGAAATAGAATGAGCGAGTGACAGAGCGGTAGTGAGCGAGCTCAATGGAGCTCTAGTGTGACTGCTGCGGATTTCTTTGTGGGCAGAAAAAAGCGGCAATGCAGGCAGGGCCCAGTACAAAAGGCCAGCTTGCAGCGCCGGCAGAAACAGAATGAGTGAGTGAGAGGGGGGAGTGAGCAAGCTCAGTGGAGCTGTGTCAAGACTGCTTCAGATTTCTTTGTGGCCAGAAAAAGCCGCCAATGCAGGCAGGAGCCCAGTACAAAAGGGCAGCCTGCAGTGGCGGGAGACACAGAATGAGTGAGTGAGAGAGGGGGAGTGAGTGAGCTCAACGGAGCTTTATTGCAACTGCTGCAACTTTCTTTGTGGGCAGAAGAACATGGCAACGCAGGCAGGAGCCCAGTAGAAAAGGGTAGCCTGCAGCCCCGGCAGAAACAGAATGAGCGAGTGAGAGAGGGGAAGTGAGTGAGCTCAGTGGAACTTTGTCAGGACTGCTGCAGATTTCTTTGTGGGCAGAAAAAGGCGCCAACAAAGGCAGGAGCCCCATACAAAAGGGCAGCCTGCAGCACCAGGAGAAACAAAATGGCGGTGAGATGGGGGGCAGTGAGCGAGCTCAACAGAGCTCTATCGTAACTCCTGGGGATTTCTTTCTTGGCAGAAAAAGGTGGCAATGCAGACAGGAGCCCAGTACAAAAGGCCAGCCTGCAGCACCGGCAGAAACAGAATGAGTGAGTGAGACAGGCTTAACAGACCTGTGTCGGGACTGCTGCAGATGTCTTTGTGGGCAGAAAAAGCCACCAACAGAGACAGGATCCCAGTACAAAAGGGCAGCCTGCAGTGCCAGGAGAAACAGAATGAGCGCGTGAGAGAGGGGAAGTGAGCCACCTCAACAGAGCTCAGTCGGGACAGCTTTGGATTTCTTAGTGAGTGGAAAAAGCTGCCAAAGCAGGCAAGAGCCCAGTACAAAACTCCAGCCTGCAGCACCAGGACAAACAGACTGAGTGAGTGACAGAGGGGCAGTGAGCACTCTCAACAGACCAACGCAATCAACATTCGGCATTGACAAATGTTTGTTCTACTACATAATAGCAAGACATCAGCATAGCTCTGGCTATGCATCTGTAAAAATGAGCAAACACCTATTTTATTTAAACAAACTCACGTTTGTAACATCTATCATTCACAAGCAGTATATAGGGGATACATGATGGGCAGGAGTGAAATATGGGAAATATTCTCACTCCTGCAGAGTGAGAATATTTCCCATATCTCACGACATGCACATCGTGTATGTTATTTATACAAATGGGGCGAGAGCGTATGAAGTGTCATGTTTTGCTGTGTCTTTTTCCTGTATCAATGTGCTTTTTTTTTGTTTTGTTTTAGTCTTTGGTAGGCAGGTACGTTTTTTAGGAGTACTGGGCAGTTAAGTGATTTGTTCAGAGTTACACAGAATGCAAGTGGAGGTTGTGAGAATCGATATATATATTTATTGGAATTTTTTTACTAATACACACATTTATTGCCACTGTACAGGATCACATGCCATTTCTCAAGAAACTGACAGATGGGAGCAGTACATCCCCTAACCTTTGTAGCAGTAATCTACTTTCCACTGGCATGCCTGTCACAGAGCAATCCAAAGATGGTCCCCGGTGCTGGGGACATTTCTCATGAAATGTTACAGAATTTGTTTCTTGTATCCCTTTTATCCCTGCCATAGACACATTTGCCCTCTTTCAGCCAGGATGACCACTCATCCCCATTGTCTAGTAGCCCACTGCCCGCTGGAGGGTGTTGGCTTCGTGGTATGGGGCCCAACCATCGTTCTGACAGCCTAGAGGATTTTTTCCCTGTTTTTTTCACCTGACTGCCCTCCAACCACTAGGTGGCACTGCCACAGTTACTTATAGCCTTGGGTGCCACAGTAGAGCCCTTGGAGAAGCAAACTCCATGGCCCTAAATAGGGATCACTGCCATGCTGGAGGCAGCACCAGCCTCTCCCTGATCTGAGAAGCGCTTCCATTGGCAGCAGTATTTCTCAGCGCCATCTGCCTGTCCTAAGTCTAGTCCAGAATTCAGGTCACCAGCACGGCAGCATGCAGCTGGTCCAATGAGTTGGCCCCTCTAAAATTTTGTTATTTTTGAGACTATCGCCATCCTAAAGGAACTGAAAGGAGTGAGTGTGGTAGGCACTGAATGGCCCTGATATTAGTACAGATCCCTAATAAAACACAGAAAAAGTGTGACATATGAGAGAAGACTATTAATGATATAATGTCTGAAATATGTTAGTTGTTTCATCAGACAGAAGAAGTTCATGGGTAAGTATGTTTAGTAAAAATGGGCAGTAATTTCCAAAATACAAATTGAATGACAGAGACCGGCACTGCCAGTTTGTTTCCATTGCATTCATTATATCATAAATCAGCAGTGGCTGCTGTCAAGAGGGCCAGCAGACTTTTTGTGTGATCAAAAGGTGGGGAGACCAGCAGAGCAGGGAAAGTTATCCTGCCTCTTCAAGGCCTGGGTGTATCACGTGCAGTTTTGAGCTCCCCAGCACAAAAAGGATATTGAGACAGTCAAGAGGGGTGGCCCCCTCCAAAATAATCAGGGGTATGAATGACAAAGGCTAAGAATAGAGCCTGCCCTTAGGTGTCAGCGTGGCTCAGTTGGTAGCACATCCACCTCTGGACCAGAAGGTCATGGGTTCTTGTCCAACACTGGGATTGGACTTACACCTAAAAATCGCTGGCATCTGAGTGCAGTATTGGGGGGTGCTGTACTGCTGGGGTGTGCTGTCCCTCGGATGAGATGTTAAACTGAGGTCCCTTCTGCCCATCCTGGTGTTGTCCAGGTGGAAGTAAAAGAACCCAGGGCACTCTTCACAAAAAGAGCAGGGAACATTCACAGTGTCCTGGCCAACATTCCCCTTCCCATAAACCAGTTCATGCAATTATTCAGGCTGTGTGGGTGATGATGTGCGATATGGCAGCCACCACACATTCAGTCACTTCACTACCAGTCTAGCATTGCTTGTAAAGTGCTTTGGGATACTGTGTATG